>OY282480.1:21517236-22717236 GCA_958295575.1 Leucania comma
TTAATACTTAATACATTTTGGCGCAACTTTTAAAAAGCGGTTTGGCAATTATTTTGCCAAGAGGTTTCTCTCTCTGGAACCCTGTTAGCCTGGTAGCTTGCACCCTGTTCCCGATACTAGTGGGACACTATGTTTTATATTTTTAAATGTTTTTTTTTTATATATTTAAAAATATAATTTATATGTTACCTGTAAATGACGAAATATAATTCGATTATTTGTTTGTATCGCTGATCGCATCGCGGTCTAATGTAACCTCAGCCTTATGTTTAAATCCATTACCTTTCCTAATTCAAATTAAATGTAAGGTAAAGTTATTTATAACTCACGTTAGCTTAATTTTTTCAGGAGCTCGTTTAGAACTTAACATAGAGATGTTAAGTGACGAGTAATCAAGCCATTTTTACATAACTTTCAACTTATTTCTATACTATTGATCTAAATTTTGGATCCCATTTTAATAACAATAGTGCCATCTTCTGTTTTTGTTTGACTCATATCTGTTCCATTTTCATCTTCTGTCTTTTTAGTTTCTTTAACAATTTCTTTGTTATGTTCTTGACGGTGTGGACTCTTGAATATGTTTTTAACGACATCAGCCAAAGGCATTTCCACCATCATGCAGAAGAAAAACGATGCTATGAAAACGCCGACTAATATGGTCAAACATTTTATCGCCTGAAATGACAAAAAAATATTTGTTTATTATTATAATTTATTAATATCTCTCAGAACCCTCAGGTCCTGGACCTTTGGAAGGCGTACGAGGAGCCTTTTAGATACTTTTAATGGAACGTGATGCCAACCGACGATTATCCCTGTACGCGCAATGCTAGTGCATCCAAGGACAACCCCTGGTTGGTGGAAACTATTGTGATATATGGAAAACAAAAACAATAGGGCCACAGTTTTCGGATTCTTAAGAGAACTGGTAACTAGGAACTATGTTAAGACTATGGCCCCTGCCTAAACAGTGTTATCCATCGGTAAAAAGGCATTATTATTATTATCTAAAAAATATAGTATTTAAACGTTGATGACGATTCAGACACAACCTAATAAGTACCTGTGAAATTTCCGTTTTTTAAAACGGGTTGCTATGAAGGTTTATTTCTTTGGATTGACATGGAAGTAAAAGTCTAAATAAACTTTATACTAAAAGTAAGTAATTCTTTTTTCGAAATTAAAGATAAGGCGTGCTATTCTCTAAGAAAACAGCCTTGAGCGCAGCGCTGCCGCAGCGACGAAAATCCAAATAGGTACATTAGATTTACAACCCAAAGTATCATATTTGGTTGTTCGGATTAACAATCCAATGTATCCGATTTGGATGTTCATATTAACAATCCAATGTATCCTATTTAGTTGTTCGGACTAACAATCCAATGTATCCTATTTGTATGTTCAGAAAAACAATCCAAAGTATCCTATTTGGAGGTTCGGATAAACAATCTAATATATCCTATTTGGTTGTTGGGATTAACAATCTAATGTATCCTATTTGGATGTTTGGATTAACATTCCAAAGTATCCTATTTGGAGGTTCAGATTAACAATCCAAAGTTTCCTATTTGGATTTTCGGATTAACAATCTAATAATAATATTATATAATAATAATATATTTCACAACTATCACAGAACGCCATCTAGTCCCAATCTAAGCAGAGCTTGTGTTATGGATTCTAGACACCTGATAAACATACATATATATTTCTAAATACATACAAATTATAGGTAAATTACATCCAGACACAGAACAAATGATCGTGCTCATCACACAAACATTTGTCCTGGGTGGGAATCAAACCCACGACCTCCAGAATAGCAGTCAGGGTCACTAACTACTAGACCAACAGACCTGTCGATGTATCCTATTTGGTTGTTCGGATTAACAATGCAATGTATCCTATTTGGATGTTCGTCGCTGCGGTAGCGCTGCGCTTAAGGCTGTTGTATTAGAGAATAGCACTGCTGGAGTGATGAGAGACCCAGACGAAGATAAATAAAATACACTTACAGTTCCGGAAATAGTGGTTCTCTGAGTGTTCATAATCGCCGCAACTTCCGTCCTTATGTAGGACAGGTGTAAGAGGTAGGCGCTATATGATAATCGACTGATGAATACGAATGGTCGCCATTCCAGGATTGGTCGGTATAAACCTAGAAGTAAGTGGATAGTTAATCGTTTTGTGTAAATTAGTTTATAGTACGTGGAAAATAAGTAGAACCATCCGCCAGCTACAAGCTCGCTAATCGGTTATAATCCTTGTCAACACATGTTGAACCATCATAGGTGGCACCTTGAATGCGCAATAACCGATTTTTGGCTCCCAACAAAAGTGGAAGGCGCACGCAACCGCAGCGAATGTTTCAACTTATTTGCCACGTATGATATAAGTTTGTGAACACATCTGAAGTTAGAAGTAATTCCTAATAGGAAGAATTTTACTTGTAACTAGTTAACCGGTTGCTTCACAAACATGTAGTCAGGTTTCTCCATACAAATTTTTGACCCCCATTTCATCAATTTAAGTGGGTGATTCACGTACGAGCCAATACCGCGGTTTTAAAGAACGTCGGTTTAACTCGCGGCTGAACGACGAGCCGAGTAGAAAATGGAGCAAACACGACGAGCCGCGAGCCAGGCTCGTCGTTTGTATTGCAATGATACACCGGCGAGCTTTATCGAAGAGCCATGAAACCGCGGTTTTACTCGCCCGTCGATCAGGGCCTTTTGGAGGTGAAATTTGGGAAATCCTCTCTTCGGGAATCCATCTTAGTGCTTATCTACATAAAAATCTACATAAAAGGAAACCTTGCACAAAATACCAGTATCATGCTCCTAAACCCAGTATTTTCGGCTGTGCGTTAAGTTAATGTGTCAGTCAGTCAGTTTCTCCTTTTATATATATTATTATACACCGTAAAATTTTGATTGTTTTAATCCCGTGGAGGGTTGTCCGGTACATGAAACACTATTGATTTGTAAAGATAAAATTAAAAATTAAAGTACCTTTTTTCTAAAACTCGAATTAATACACGCATGTACGAAATTAATGTCTTTATGTTAAAGAGTCAATGACCTTTTAGGTACTTGTTAGTCGCTGCGTACTAACTACCTACTGTTCATTGGACTCGCTCAACTGACATTTAACTAAAGAAATTCATTTCGTACAATCGTAAATTAACTCGAGTTTAAAAAAAAAAGTAGTTATTTTTTAATTTTATCTTTTCAAATCGATTGTATTTCATACCGAATCGACCCTCCACCGGACTAAAACGTTAAAAATTTAACAGTGTATAATAGATTAAAAATGAAAAACCTATAATACGTTTAATACCAAGCTTGCCTCTTCCATGAAAACATTAATAAATTGTAATCTTGTTGTACAATAAAGTGTAAATAAATAAATAAATAAAGCAATAAAACTTTGTATTACAAATCTGTGTTAATTTTTGATAAACAAATTCTATAAAACCTAAAGTGAATGTTTTTTTTTTTTTGTTGAAATTGGTGTTCTATAGAGCTCGTATTATATAGAAAAATCAAAGGAAAATTAATTCACAATAATAATACAAGCACTGACATTTTGACGTAGTTGCACTTATGAAGTACTTTTTTAAGAGATTGAATATCCTAATTGAAGACAAATCTACCTGTATATTTATAAGCGAAATACCACTCACTGATTAATCACGAAATCTTAGAAACCAACACCTACAAATTTACAATTTGACAGGTAGGATCCTTTAGTTTGTAGACATCCGCTAAAAACAGGTTTTACAAAATTCCACCCTTAGAGGGGTATGTGTGGAGGAGTCGCCCGGGTGTCGCCACTGTGCAGAACACCCGGAGCACACGGTGGAGCACACTGTAGAGGTATGCCCCGCCTGGTCGGAGCATCGCCGTGTCCTCGTGTAGGCGATCGGCGGCAGCGATCTCTCCTTGCCCTTGGTTCAGGCCATGGTCCGGAGTGAGGAGGGATGGCAGGTGGTCGCCTCCTTCTGCGAAGCAGTAATGCTAGCAAAGGAGGAGGCCGATCGCATCAGGCATAGGCAACGGGGCGCTCGCCCCCACCCGCCGCCAGGATTCCGATCCCGATTTTCGGCCACCGTAGGCGCGGGCTTGCAGACGGCGTGCAATGGGTAGCACGCTGTCCAATCGTCCGATAACCGACCGGACCGAGTCCAAGTCGTCGGTGGCGCGTACTGTTCCCGCGCGCCTCAAGGAGCTGTCAGCAAACCGTAGAGGCCTAGCCTGCTAGCTGCAGGCAGGCAGGGTCGAAGCCTGCTTGGGTCATGGGTCAGCTTCTGAAAGGAAGGCCCGGCCCCGGCGCGAAAGGCAACTAAAGAACGGGGTAGGTTTTTAGTCAGTAAGAGTCTGAATTATTTCAAGCTCCGCTCAAGGGCGGAATCTATCATTGGATGATTTTACCTACCATCAGGAAAACCCTTAAAGGAATAAAACGTGTGTTGGAAGTTTGTATGGAGAAACCGATTTACACGGGGGTGACGCCGATGGCAAAAGTTAGTATATAATATAGGAATCGACGAACTATGTAGTTTACTAAATAGTACGTCGATTTCCATACACCTAAATAAATAATAATAAAGGCAAAGCTTTTAGTCGAAACTATTTTTATAAAAAATTATATCGACGCTTGAAAGGAAAAATTTTACTGACTGTCGCTAATTAATTTTTGCTTTTAATATTCTCTTTATTTACAATTATAACTAAAATGAATAAAGAATGTACCTACCTTCAAATTGAGTCACAACACCAGCTATAATAACGGCTACAGTAAGAGCAAAGGCAGGTTTCTGGAGACCAGCATAAAGCATGTGAACATACTTCGGCAGCGATGTACCATCGGCAAAGAATATAAATCCAGCTAGGAGAATAAGCGCACCCAAACCTGGCATAGACCAGTATAAGTGCCGGTATTTCTGTGATAGAAAAAAAAAAGAACATTACAAGAGGCCTGCAGACAAAAAGGGGATGAAAAATTAACTTTAAAGGCCTGCAGAAAATACATACAACCAAATTTTTTGTATATGCGAAACCTGAAACACGTGTAAAGAATCTATGTACAATCACGAAAAATCACAAAATTATAAACTTGTTATGACACCTGGTTATCCACACAAACCCATAATCACCGGGCCATCTGAGCCACTGAGGGGTTCCATCAGGGGAGTCACCCAGTTACCCTGGCCCGCCTAATTAAAAAAATAATTTCGTACATGCGTATATTAATTCGAGTTGCGACAGCCTTGGACGTTTTCTACCAGACGACTTTTGGCATTTGGGATATGGGCCTCCTTAAGGCATCGTAATGTCAACCAGTTCTGTGAATCTCGTGAACAAGATTAAATAATTTAATTTTAGACCCTTTCTCATTTTATGACTTGTCTTTTTGTAATTACTGGGACAAGAACATTAATTCTGTGAGAGGAAGGTACCGTTAAACCTGGTACTCAAGCCTTGTGCAACCTGGTTAACGTCACATATATTTCAATTTTTGGTTTTGGTATTAATCAGTATTTTTTTTATGCATTTATTTATATCAGGACCAGGTCTTGGACCTTTGAAAGGCATATGAGGGAACGCAACCAACTCGCGAAGGCTGTTAAGACAATTTTCATGGAATGTGATACCAACCGACGTTCTACCTTTCCAATTATTATTCCTTTATTTCATTTATATATACATTTGTTAGATTAATATAAAACATAAACATTTAAAAATATAAAAAATTGTTCCCTCTGGTATCTGGAACAGAGTCCAAGCTACCGGCGGTCAGGGCTCCAGAGAAAGGAACCTCCTAACTATACGGGCCGTATCTAGAAGTACCGCCCTCTGAATCAGGTCCTTGATCCTGTCACCTAACGAGTCCTCCTAAGGTGTTGAGGCTCCTGGCTATTAAACTATTGACTGATACGACTATCGGTACAATGATGACTGAGTCCATATCCCATATTATTATTATTTCATTCATCTTCATGGTGAAGTCAATAAGGCTCAAAATCAATTCTCACTTAAGTTCAGCCCCCTAAAGTTTCTAATATCGGGGCTACTATAACTGTATCATCACTTCACCATACCAATTAAGCTTTAGTAATATAACGAAAGGTTACCTGGAATTGCTTAGGATCTCCACCAGCCTTCTGCCAGTTGTAGATAATGTAGCCTAATGCCATACCGATGATGCAACCACTCAGGTTTGTATGTCCTTTTGAGTAATTTTTTTCAAACGTGGGATCTCCCAGGAATAAATTGAATACCACGCTGAAAGTAAATTGCACATCATTAATACAAATTAAAAAATAAATAACAGAATAAAATGATGAGATCTAATGCTGAGTTTACATGTGGGCCCAGCCACGGCCAATCGCTATTGTGTAGCCATTGTACAAGTACAAACGGGGTATTTTATTGTATAAATGATTTTAATTTTAAGTCCACGCATTCCTCAGATAAAGGGTCTTAACAGACAAACTTGAAAGACCGATAGACGGACAGCAAAATGGTCTTATAAGCGTTCCGTTTTTTTCTTTTGAGGTACGGAACCCTAAAATATTAAACATCAACAACTAAAAAAAAAACTTATGTCATAAACAAGCTGAATTTTGATTGCAGAACTGCTTACGATTAGGTTGAATTGCTGTCAAGCACTAGTTTATATCATTTTGAATATGTTTTTCTCTCCAAACGATTACCTTTTGCGAGAGAAACATGAGTTTATACAAACTCTGATGTTTTGAAAGCTAATTTCCATACTTAAAAAAAATCGAAATCGGTCCACAATTGGCCGAGATATCGGTGAACATACATAAAAAAAAATACAGCCGAACATAGAACCTCCTCCTTTTCGAAGTCAGTTAAAAATCGTTTAAATTCAGGTCTTCAGGTCACATCTCAGTCTCAACCAATGTCAGAAACTTGTCAAAATACAGGGATATTAATTTAAAATGAAGGGTAGGTAACAAGGTATTGACAGACCGTGAATGTGAAAATTCCTTAAAAATATGGGGATTACTAGAGATGTGCCGAATGGTAGTTTCGCCGAATAGCCGGATACCGAATAACATTCGGTTTAGTTCTTACCGAATCGAATATACTCCCAGATAATTCGGTTCCAAGTTTCATAGTTTGGCCGCGCGAATAAGTTAAAACACGCTAGATTTACCACACCAACTAATTTCATTGCATACGAAAGCACAAAACGGGTGCCTATTCTAAACGTTCAAGGAGACCCGACCCCAGCTAAACTGGGAAGAGGGTTGGACAAAGAAGAAGAAGAAGATTTAATTTAATTTAAATTAAAACATAACATTATAATAATAAAAAAAATACCGGACTTAACTTATCAATTCACACACAGACCAAATAATAATATACATTCTTATTTTAATGTAAATAGGAACATAATCTAATAATAATGACGATAAAAATTCAAAATATCTGAAATAATTTACCTGATCTTATTCAGACATAATAAGTAATATACATAAATAATTTAATTTGAATAATTTAATAGTAATGCCGATACAAAATACCTGACATAATTTATTTATACATAGACATATTATACATACCCAATTAAATGCGTCACATTAGATCTACAATACTACTGAATTCCATGAAATCCTACTTAGCCCTCTTCCTCTTGCCTAACTTTTCTGTGCCCGACAGGGCCCATATTGGTCTGTGACAATTTTCAATATCATCTATGTACACATAAAAGTTGCAATACAATATTGAGTGTTAAGTACATTTTAATGCTGTTCTTGACTATTTGATTAAAATTTTTGGTATTTTGGATGACGATAACACGTACGTCGGCGAGATATTCAAAGAAATCGAAGATAATATGCGATGTACGTTGTGCAACGCAGTACTTTATCGCGAGAGCACTGGGCGGAATGCTTCTACAAGTACTATGAATAATCATAAATATGATTCTAAAGTAAATATCAAATAAAAGTTATTTTCAACATGTTGCTTAAATATTGACTAGTAGTAACAGCGCAATGGATATGGTTCTGGCACCAATGGCTGAGCCATCATCAATTGCCGGGTCATCATCGGTTTTGGCTGTACTACAAATATTACAGGATTTCTTACGAAGTGAGATTTTAAAGATGTAATCGTGGTTAGTTAGTTATAAACAAAAGAGGTTTAATTTGTTACTGGCATAAACTTTATAAAACGGTAACTAATTACGTGACACAGAATTACGATTCAATCCTAGAAACGCGTGCGTTCAGAAACATACTACGGTGAACAATGTGTAAGTGCTGTATTAAGCATCTAATAATTACCGCTCTAAAGTCACGAGAGTAAAACAAATATTATAAATATAGCGAATAAGCCGAATACTTACCGAATATAAAACGTGGTTGCGCCAATTTGCTATGATCCGCGACTTTGTTTTTTGTAATTTATTTTTTTGGCCTAGCAATCCTATCCCTTCCGTTTTCCGCCCGCACGACCTCAAGAAAATGAATTGACATTGACGTGTGTGCATCGATTGTGAATGTGACCGCACCGCTAACATCGCCCGCCCGAAATTACAAGAAAATTGACTATTTTCGTGATCCAACCATTCAAAACTCAACAATAGTGCAGTGTAGTGCAAACAGGACCTGGCAGTGGTTAAATGTGCGAAATCGAGGATCGCCGGCCGGCGCCACGTGCAACCTTCGAAGTCTAAAGGTCAGTGTTCCTTCCTAAATACATTTATCCCATTAATGAACGCCAAGCATAGTATCTGCATATTGTTAACAAACCTTAGATCGCTTTTCAAACCTACAGTCCACATCAAGCAAATTCGCGCATCCATTATTTTTGGTCCTACGAGCAGGATCGTGAATCATTTTCTTGTAATTTCGCAATATAGTATTTGTTCCATAGGGAATAAACGCAACGCGCCTGTTTACCTAGATATAATAGTAGAAAACCCGCATCTAGGCATTTAGGCAACTATACGTTATTTCGCTCGTATAGTTAATCTGTCCTAGCTCAGAGGACACCGGTGTCCTCTCACATGCACGCCACTATAGGCCTTAATTCCGATGTTTAGAGTCTACTTTTGTATGAACAAGTTGGGTAGTTGTGGATCGAAGTGTTAAAGAGACATTGATAATTACGGTACCTACGCCGTCAACCGCACCGCATAATTATAGTTAGCTACGTAAATATCAGCGTAGATATAAATCGATCGCATTCTTTTTCTTGACAAAATTCATTCGACCATCCTACAAATTGCATGTAGGTAGACGCATTTCAAAAATACCCGTTCATTGTTGAGTGAATATTTGTAGGAAACGGATAAACCATAGATTATATAGACAGGTTATTCCGTTCGTTCGCCGTTCGCTTTGTTGTTTACAATACTACCATATTGTTATCTGATAATTATCGCTTACTTAATAATTCGTTAAGTGTTTGTTTGAGTGTATAGTGTGAATATATCAAGACAAGATGTCTCTTAAGGGAACCAAGGTTAGTACTGATTTAAAGGTTCAGTTAATGCTTTTATACGCTGAAAGGGACTCACAGTTTTCACGTGTTCAATCAATTTGTGATAAATCTTTGCAAACCTCGGATCTGGCGATTAGAGATGCTTTCTTGTGTTCGTTGGAAACTTTAGATAGTTTGCGCGCGGATTTTAAATCTACAATTAAGGATATAAACATTTTAGAGTTGGAGTTAAATCCTGATTACTGTGTGAGTTATCAGGCATTGTCGTCCTTTGATGACTTGTATTGTCGTATCAAACGTATTGCTAGGAGTTTAGAGACTCCCCCCCCCGCGAGTGGTTTATCCAACCCTCCTCGCGAACGCCCACGATTGCCGCCAATTCAAATACCTGAATTTGATGGTGACATTCGAAATTGGAATTTATTTATAGATAGTTTCGAAAATATAATACATAGGAACACATCGCTGACAGATCACGAGAGATTGCATTATCTCGTAGAAAAATTGACCGGTAAGGCAAAGGCTGTCTGTGCTGGAATTACGTTTAGCGCTGAAAATTACAATTTAGTTTTGAACACTTTAAAAACAAAATACGAAGATAAGCGATTAGATACCGCATATTTAGATCAATTATTCGATTTGAAAAGTTTTTCCGTTTGTAACGATCATAATTTAGAGAAGTTTTTAAATATTTTCGCATCATCTGTTCGTGCAGTAAAGAACCTAAAGGTCAATGACCTCTGTGACTTTTTGTTTTTGTATATCGGTTTAAATAAATTAGATCCTGAAACTGTTCGTCTGTTTGAAACGACTCAGCGCGGTAAAGAAATACCTAAGTTCGAAGATTTAGAATCTTTTATTCGCGACCATATTAAGGTATTGCAGCGCACGTCGGCACGTCATGAAGTCACGAATAGGACAGGTTCCGATCGCCGTATAGACGCGTCATCGAAGTCAGTCAAGACTGCACATACGCTAGTTAATACCGCCTCAACACCTGACTGTTCTCTGTGTAAGGGTAGCCATACACAGCTGTACAAGTGTTCGGGATTTCAGAGATTATCGCCTAGTGATCGTTACAAGTTTGTCCGCACTAATAATTTGTGTTTTAATTGTCTAAGTGACAAACATCTGGTTACGTCATGTAACAGTGGTGTTAGCTGTCGTAAATGTCTAGCTAGACATCATACCTTCTTACATTTTGAGAGTAGTAAGCTGCCATCGCGGCCGCAGCCTGCGCAGACGCGCGACGCTTGTGACGCGCGGCCTGCTGCAAGTGCAAGCGACGTAACATTGTGTTCGCTTTCCGCCGCTGGTACTCAAATCACTACCGTTTTACTTGCGACCGCGCAAGTTGTCATTGTAGATGCCTTTGGCAAACCGCACACCGTTCGAGCGCTACTAGATGGCGCTTCCCAGAGTAATTTTATTACTCGGGATTGTTGTCAACGCCTTGGTTTTAGTTTTAATAATTGGTCATCCCGCTCAGAAGTGAAAGGTTTTGGAGGTTTAAAGGCAACCATTCACGGTTCTATTAAAATAATATTTAGTTCACGTTTTAATCGTAATATTTCGTTTGAAATGGATTCGCTAGTCGCAGATAAGATTACGGAACGGTTGCCCACGGTACCGGTTGACACGTCCATGCTGACGGAGTTTAAGAACTTGCAGTTAGCCGACGGAAATTACGCTTTCCCTGGAGATATCGATCTATTGATCGGTGCTTCGATTCTCCCGCATCTCCAGTTATCACGTAAAATTCAAGGTCTTCCGATGTACCCCGCTCCGCACGCACTGGAAACAGTTCTCGGGTTTGTTATAGTTGGTTCCGCACCCGCTTGTTTGGATGGTTACTCGACTGTGTCGCACTGTTGCACCGTCGAGCCGCCGCTTGAGTCTACCATCCGCAAGTTCTGGGAGATTGAAGAGGTCAATGTCCCGCCTATTCTCAGCCCTGAGGATCAGGTCACTGAGGAGATTTATACCCGCACGACTACTCGTGATAAAGATGGTCGTTATGTTGTCGCGCTCCCTTTCAAGGGTGATATTTTTTCGCTCGGTGGCTCCCGTGCCTCCGCAGAAAACCCAGCTGATTGTCTCTCACGTGGTTTGCTTCCTGCGCAAATTTTAAATCGTCCGCTTTGGTTTTGTGGCCCTCCCTGGCTTCATACCACTCCTAACGAGTGGCCAAGTGTTCCGTTTAACCCCGCTACTGTTTCAGAGCCACCCGAGGAGAAGAAACATACGCTTGTAGTATCAGTTCCGCGTGAAGAGTCAGTTGTTTTGTTGTTGTCTAATCGAGTCTCGTCTTGGTCGAGACTATTACGCTGTGTAGTTTATGTCCTAAGATTTTTGAGATTATTACCATCGCGTGGTGCTATAATCGCAGCTGATTTGGATAGAGCTGAATCAGTTGTACTTCGAGAGTTGCAGAAATTTTATTTTTCAATAGAATTTCGTAGTTTAGAATCACAAAAACCTTGTAGTCGCGCACTTCAACATTTGAAACCATTTTTGCAAGACGGACTCATTCGTGCCGGTGGCCGTCTGCGAAATGCTAAGTTAGAGTTTGAACAAATGCATCCAGTAGTTCTACCACGCAGGGATCACGTTTTGGATTTGTTGGTGGACTATCACCATAAGGTGAATTGTCACGCTGGTCCCGATTTATTAATGTCCATTCTTCGACAGAAGTACTGGATACTTTCCGCTCGCAATTTGATACGCGCTAGAGTGCACAGATGTGTGCCCTGCTTTAAGCTCCGCCCGCGTTTCAACGCGCCGGAAATGGCCGACCATCGTTCTTGTCGTGTTGTACAGACGGTGAAACCTTTCATACATACTGGGACGGACTATGCTGGACCGTTTAAAGTCACTATTGCCCGTGGTCGTGGTATACGTTCCACAAAGGCATACATTTGCCTATTCGTTTGTATGACAACTCGTGCGGTTCACATAGAGTTAACCAGTGATTTGAGTACGCAGGGTTTTATGTCTGCATTTAAACGATTTTTATCTCGCCGTGGTCCCGTTAAGCGCTTATACTCTGACAACGGCACAAATTATGTTGGAGCGCGACGCAATATTTCGGAATTACATACATTCTTACGCTCCAAGTACTACCAAAGTGAATTCGCCCATGTCTTAGCTGAGAATCGCATTGATTGGTGTTTTAATACGCCAGCAGCTAGTCATTTTGGTGGCAATTGGGAGGCGAATATTAAAAGCCTTAAGTCGCACCTGTTTCGGGTCATAGGCGAACAGATTCTCTCGTACGAGGAGTTGAGCACTGTACTCGCTCAGGTAGAGGCGTTGATGAATACGCGTCCGTTGTGTCGGACTTTGTCTAGTGATCCATCGGAGCCACTAGCGTTGACGCCGGCTCACTTCTTGACGACGACTCCTCTTAAATATTTGCCCGCTTTAGATGTCGAGACTGACAAACTGCAGCTCCACCCGCGTCACGCTCTGCTACTCGTAGATAGCTTAGTTCAGTCCTTTTGGAAGCGATGGAGGACAGATTATCTGCATACGCTGCAGTCGCGTCAAAAGTGGAACACTCCTTCAGATCCAGTCACAGTCGGTACTGTGGTGATACTGAAGACTGAGAGTGCGCCTCCTCTGCACTGGCCTCTTGGTGTAGTGGAAGAAGTTTTTCCGGGTTCGAACGGAATAACGCGAGTCGTAAAGGTTAAAACCGCAACTGGATCGTACCTGCGTCCGGTTATTCGCCTCTGCCCTCTGCCTAATCAGTAGTAGTGGCATAGTTAGTTATAAGTTGTTTCGCTACCTAGTATTGATAGTTTAGATTAGTAATAGGGTTTAGTTTCGCTTTTGTTTTTTTTCTTTTCTTTGAAGGTAACCCTTCAAACCCGGGGGGAATGGTTGCGCCAATTTGCTATGATCCGCGACTTTGTTTTTTGTAATTTATTTTTTTGGCCTAGCAATCCTATCCCTTCCGTTTTCCGCCCGCACGACCTCAAGAAAATGAATTGACATTGACGTGTGTGCATCGATTGTGAATGTGACCGCACCGCTAACATCGCCCGCCCGAAATTACAAGAAAATTGACTATTTTCGTGATCCAACCATTCAAAACTCAACAATAGTGCAGTGTAGTGCAAACAGGACCTGGCAGTGGTTAAATGTGCGAAGTCGAGGATCGCCGGCCGGCGCCACGTGCAACCTTCGAAGTCTAAAGGTCAGTGTTCCTTCCTAAATACATTTATCCCATTAATAAACGCCAAGCACAGTATCTGCATATTGTTAACAAACCTTAGATCGCTTTTCAAACCTACAGTCCACATCAAGCAAATTCGCGCATCCAAAACGAATATTCGGCGCATCTCTAGGCATTACACATCTGCTACGTGATGGTGCGCTATAAAATTCATACTCTAGTAGAAAGTTAGAATCAATCTACCGAACCTTATTTCAAATCAGTTAGGGTCGGCTTATAATATAACTGGGTATCAAATACCAATGTTTTACATGGCAAAAGTTACACGAACTTTTGATGTCAATACTGTTTTTATTATAGAAAAAAAATATTACCTAGTTCCGTAGCAATAAGAGCAACACTGTAGGGAAAAGGTATTAGTTGTAAATTAAATTAAACTCTTTTCCTGGCCCTGTATTCGGCCAATGCCGTCCACTGATGCTGTCATTCGGTCCCTACGTGAACAGATAATAGCGCACGTGGTGCAGGATAGAAGGTGGGACATGGTTTGCTGAGAGACGCCGCAAAACACTAAAAATCAGAACCGTCGGAGAACCCCCATCTGTGGAGCTTGTCTGTACTGTTTTTGTAGCTAAATAATACTTACTCCGGGGATGCTATGAGTATTCCCTGCAAGTCTTGGAAATATGTATGCAACATGGGTACTATGAGTCCTATCACGAAGAAAAGGCTCAGTACTACTTTTCTTGTTAGGTTAGTTCTGCATGACAAAAATACGATGACTCCAAAGATGTAGAGCTGGGTGTCTGCTGCTAAATACCTGGATAAAAGATAAAGATAGAAGAAATTAATTTAATCGTATCATACAAGTCGTACGAGTATGTACGAGTGTACATAGCTGTTATTTCAAATAGTTTTACTGTATATAGGGTGACTGGTAATTAGTGAACGATACTTAAACACTATCGTTCACTAATTACCAGTCACCCTAAAAAGTTTGAAAGTAAAAAATATGAAAAGAGAAAAACGTTGAAACTGAAACAACATTAAAATATGTAAAAGTGTTTACCAAGAATTCACCATGCAGTTGGAACGATCAATATAATTGTTGAAGTAAAGCAAATGCGTCCACCAGTTACTTCGACAGTCCCTAACTTCATCATATATGATTTTCTGTAGAAAAAATAATAGTTTTAATAAATATTGTTTATATAATGAATGTGAAACCGTTTAATTTTGATCGTTTTAATCGTGTGGAGGGTCGATCTGGTACATAAAACACTGTTGATTTGTAAAGATAAAATAAAAAAACAAAGTACTTTTTTTCTAAAACTCGATTTAATATACGCATGTACGAAATTAATTTCTTTAAGTAAACGAGTCAATGACCTTGTAGGTAGTTGTTGCGTTGTAACTACTTACAGGTCACTGGACTCGCCCAGCTGACGTTTACTTAAAGAAATTAATTTCGTACATGCGTACATTTATTCGAATTAAAAAAAAGGACTATTTATTGGACGATTATCTTTACACATCGATAGTGTTTCATGTATCGAATCGATTCTCCACGGGATTAAAAAGATCAAAATTGAACGGTGTATTATGTACACTATATGAGTACAATTCGTTCCAAATAAGAATAGCATCGATTTTTACGCCATGTTGTGAAGTCATAGCTGTCAAATCGAAAAATTGGGTAGGGTGAGTAAAACAAGATAGTACGTTTTTACTAATCATGAACAAAAAAAAAAGTTCAATCGGAATCCAGTTCTGCAATTTTGCTAATCTCTGTGCCACTGTGTGGAGTGTCTAACTAGTGGCAAGTGAAAGAAGAAGGCCAATTGCTTAGTTCGTAACGATGAAAACAAGAAAGGAAACAGTCTTTTTAAAAAACTAATTATGACTTAAATAATACGTTTAGATTAAATAATAACGTTTTTACTTCACTTAGATCTAACTAAGAGCCGTATTTATAAACAAGTAAAAGTAAATACTTGAGTAAAAGTAACTACTTAAGTAATAATTTCTATTTTATAAGTTAAGAAAAATTAAAATTTTGAACGAAGATTTCAAACGTCAAGAAGTAAATGATTAGATTTAACTTAGTAACAAGTAATTAATTCTTTATATAATACGGAGCAAAAAAAAAAACAATCAACAATTGGCAGATTGAGGTTATTGACTTTCCTATTCTTATTTAGAACGCATAGTATAACTTGTAATTCGTTTCAAACAACGCTAAAATATTATAAATCTAACTATAGCAGAACATTCAAATATGTTTAATAAGGTAATATCTTTAATCGCAAATAGCTTAGAAAAGCTAAGGATTCTGTTAGAAACTGATAATAAAAACATGCCCAAAAAAGACTTACCTTCCATACTGGTCCTCCAGATGCTAGCCTACTAAACCAAGTTACTGTTAATGCCGTTACAAGGGCGTATGATGGAGTCAATCTGTAAACAAAGTAAAATTATATAAAAATGCTGACGGTTCAATAAAATGGGCACGTATTTAATATCTATTCTTATATCGATTGTAATATAGATCTCAACTAGTTTAAACTGACAAAAAAAATGACGTGTAAACAATGATGTTATAACTAATATATTAAAGAGATATGTTATAAGCGTGCAATCGTTAAGACTCGAAAAGGTCCTAAGACCTTTTTAGGTGATTGGTGGCCAAAACAATGTTTGTTTACATTCACACGTAGCTTCAGCCTTATAATGTTCCCACTGTTGGGACTCAGGCCTCCTTTCTAGGAGAGGCAATGGGCGGTAATCCACTACGTGCCCAGTGCGGGTTGGTGGATGTCACATGTTTTCGAATATTTGATTATAAGACATGCCGGTTTCGTCAAGATGTTTTCGTTCACTGTTTTGAGAGCAGTGGTGATGAAATAAATTACACAAACTAATGTGCCTGGCTGGGTTTGAACCCGTGAGCTACAACTCGTAAGTCGGGGCCGTTACCACTCGGCCACCACTGCTGCGTATCCGTATATTAGTTCGAGTATTACAAAAAAAGTACTTTACTTTTTAATTTTATCTTTACAAATCGATAGTGTTTCATGTACTATATATAAATATATATATGTAAATATTTATCTATGGCTATCTCGTTTCCCCGTTGCTTGATTATAAAATGAAAATGAACAAAGAAATGTGTGGCTCGACTTATAATTTCTCATAAAATAATAATAGCATACATATAATACAATAAAAATAATTGTAGCTAGAATTTATTGCTATGTGTCATTTTTATATTTCTTACCTCAGCCACCTCATTATGATTTGCTGTGGTAGCATGCTCCATGAAAGTGGACGTGTCTCTGAATCAATCATCCAGTTATACACTAGTAGGAACGACGAGACTAAAAAGAATGACTGCAATACCACTGACCCGTTCATAAACATGTTGAAGAATTTAACATCGTAAAACTGAAATAAAGATAAATAATAATTATGATTTTTTAACTATCCAGAATGTACGTATGGTTTTTCAAACACGACGAAGGGAACATTTTTTGATTTATTCAAATTTTTTTTTTTTTTTTTTACTTTTTAATTTTTAATAAGTTAAAAAGTAAGAAAAACTTACGTCTTCTAAAAACTTCGGATTCAAGAGGAATGCTGCGCCGACATAAGTTGTGTGACCTATCACCACGAAGCAAATATTTAATGCTCTGAAGCAAAGAAATAAATATTAGTTAATTATATTAAAAATAAGAGAAAACTGGAGGAGGCCTATACCCAATAATCCGTGGGGTTCCTATCCAACAAAACGATACTGAATAAAACAAATAGAGAATTAAATGATTTAGATAGTAAATTAAAATTTAGATTTAAGTACATACATGTAATACTTAGGTGATTGGAAATAAAGAGGTTTTATTATTATTTCCTTTATTTGTTCTTTACACATATTTTTTTATATTTCTAAATATTTCTTAATACAAATATATATATAAAAAAACATTTAAAAATATATAAAAATTGTAGTCCGCCGGTGTCGGGAGCAGGGTCCAAGCTACCGGTGGTTATTATTATTATTATATTAAAAATATGAAGTAAAAACAAAGAAATTTTAATATAATCAATATCGCACCTGATACCGTGAATTCCTGTCAACGTTTTAAAACGAGGATCTCGATTTTCACCAGCAGGTGCAAGAAATTTCTTCCAATTTCGATAACATGAAAAGCTATACAGAAATCGAAGACCTAAAAAAACACATTTGTATAAATACGACTTTCCTTTCATAGTGATTAATTTAATATAAAAACGTTTACAAAAATATAACTACCTCCTCGTTCTTTTCCTTTATCTAAATAGCGATCACAAAGGCTTCCGATAACGTTAGCCATAATTATTAGTAGACAGACCACTCCAACAAAAATATCTAAATAATCTATTGGCAGGTCTCTATCGCGTTTAGAACAATCAATTACATCCGTCAGCCTCGTTTTTAACTGGTACTTGTTATAAATAGTTTTGTTGGAGCATGCTTCAAAGGATGATCTTAGGTCCACTTCTGATTCAGAAACGTTGTAAAATTCGTTGCAGCTTTTTTTCATGCAATAACCATGTCGTATTAGTGTGTGGTTAAAGTGTTTTTGACTTTTTGAAAATTCCTGCAAATAAGAGAAAAAAAAGATATTTATCTATACTTCTACGAGTATACTAATATTATAAAAAGGGAATATTTGTATTTTTGGATTTTTGTTTGTAACCAAAAACTACTAAACCGATTTTGAAAATTCTTTCACCAGTAGAGCTACTTTATTACGGAGTGACATAGGCTATATTTTATTTTTAAAAGCCACAGGGTTTAATATCAAAACTCCAATAAGGTAAGCCAAAGTGTAAATAAGTGGCATATAAATTTCCTTACGTTGCGTGCGCTGCGAAACTTATTGATGATAGAACAAAATAATGTTTTACAATTTCGCAGAACGCATAATTATCTCAAAAAGTTTTGCGATACTAATATGTCTAACTGTTATAGTAATGTCACAATAAATGGGGTTTTAAACTAAAAATCGAATTTAAGCACCGTAATCTAGAAATTGCCGCTTTTTTTTGTATTTATCCTTATCAAAAAAAATATTTCATATTTAAGCCTGCTATAGTGTCTGTATAGTGCTTTTTGAATAATTTAATTTGAACATTCCATACAAGAGATATCATGATTTTAAAATGTATTAGAAATAAATAAAATCGTTGAATGATGTTTGACCGGTCATATTATCAACTTTCCATTAATCCTCATGAAAGTATACGGTTTTGTCAGCACAATTACTAAATACATGTGTTTTTTTACCGCATATTAATTGGACAAATAGTTAAAGAGATAATACGATTATAAGATTATAAGACCTACTGTATCACCAAAAACTACACTAATAAATACTTTGACAAAAATCCTAAGCGCATGCACGGGGATTTCACGCCGATAGCTTCGTTTAGCACTCTAGCCGAATTAAATAAGCGATAGTACAGCTGCGAAAAGCTGTACGAACAACAGTCGAGCCATTTCATTATAAAATACTTCGCAAGTGCAAGTCGGACTCGCACAGCGAGGGTTCTGTACAAACAAACTTAATTATATAAATAGTTCAATTCCCCAATCGACAAAAGTTTTTTTTTGTGACTTTTCAGATTTATTCCTATATTTATGCTATGAGACCTTGCTTCGTGCACAAATTTCAGGATTCTAGGTCAACGGGAAGTACCCTATCGATGATAATAGATTGACAACAAGTAACTGCAATTTATCAAATACAGGAGAGGGAAAAAACTCTATAATTTTGAAAATAAATTAAAAAAAAATGAAATAAAATATGAGTTGGTAGATAAAATCAAATTATCTAATATATAAAATTTCCGTTAGTTACCGTACTCCTCCGAAACGGCTTTACCGATTTTTACCAAATTTTATATGCGTATTCAGTAGGTCTGAGAATCGGCTACTATCTATTTTCCATACCCCTAAGTGATAAGGGTTGCTAGAAATAATTTATAAGGCAAAACAACGTTTGCCGGGTCAGCTAGTTAAAAGATATAATTTTAAATAATGAAATGTTCACATTAAACAATACTAAATAAACCTCACTACTCTACGTTTCAACAATTACTTAAAAGTTGTCAATTTAAAAAAAAAATATTTTATTGGATTGAAACAATTACTTGTAAGTACGGCAAATTGCCGTAAAAAGAGTGATAATATCATCAGAAAGTATTAGAGTTTTAAGAGCTTGCAAGTTATTTAAATTTGCATGAAGCCAGATTTGTCAGAGTATTAGTACGAATGATGATCGTAAATATGATCCGGATCGGACGTCCTGCGGGCTTAAAAAAGTCACATGAGACATTCATCTAGAGCAAATCATATTCCGAATTCGTAGCAGATCATAAGCAATTCTTCTAATGTTCGTAAAGTGGTTGCACAAATTTAGTCGAGTCATACTCAATTCACTGCATATCAGAATCATATTCCTTGTAAATATTGCCGTATGAAAAAAATATGATTCTACAAATGCGGCCTTTTTAGACCTGCAGCTATGCTCGCTCTTCTGAAGATGATGATAGTCGTATAAATGACAGAAATAGTAATGGAAGGAAGACAAAGAAAACAAAAGGCTTAGCTGAATCACCGATTTGGAAAGCCCGTATGAATAAAAAGTTTCGAGAACATGGAAAAGACTACATAGGCTGGAGAAGAAATGAAAATTCATGTGATTTTCTTATAATCCACCATTATTAGCAAAAACATTAAAAGCGACATGCAGCTCTGCATTTTATCGCTCGTCCAGAAAACACCACTGCCACAGATTTACATCAGAATGTAAACAGCGATTGTCTGCTGCATTTTGAAATTTAGGTTGCGATCAAAAGAAAATGTTTTTTATTAACAATACTGATAAAATAAAAATTTTAAGACCCAACGGAAGTACCAGAAGAAGAGCGTCACTTGAATACTTCTTGAAATAAGAGGATGTATTGATGAATCAGAATCTCTTAATCTATAATATTACTTTGTCAGTGAATTTATCTATATTTACCTGGGACTCGTCCTCGACAGCTGGTGGAACTTCAAGGAGCACTTCCGACGTCTAGCTCCCAAACTGAATCGGACTGGGGCTGCTCTCGGGCGGCTCCTGCCGAATCTCAGGGGACCAGACACCTCCTGCCGAAAGCTCTACGCGGGAATCGATCGGTCCATGGCCCTCTACGGGGCCCCGGTGTGGGCACCGACGTTGACACAGCAACCGAGGGCCCAGCTGAATGCGTGCCAGAGGGTCATGGCAATACGCATGGTGCGAGGATACCGAACGATTTCCCGCGAGGCGGCAACCCTCCTTGCTGGCCAACCGCCATGGGATCTGGAGGCAACAGTCCTTGCACACATGCACGATAAGCGCATGGAGATGGAACGCCGGGGCGAAATTCCGCTGCCGCGACAAGTCGAGGCATGGCGGACAGAGCTCCGGCGGGATCTCATGGCGAAATGGCGTCAGCGACTATCGCAACCTCGTTCGGGGCGCGCCACAATAGGGGCGATAAGGCCCATCCTTGAGGCGTGGTTGGAAAGACCTCACGGCGTTCTCAACTTCCGCACGACACAGGTGCTTACCGAACACGGAAAGTTCGCTAAGTACCTGTTCCGGATTCGTGCGGAGGATTCGCCCGGGTGTCGCCACTGTGCGGAACACCCGGAGGACACGGTGGAGCACACAGTAGAGGTGTGCCCCGCTTGGGCGGAGCATCGCCGTGTCCTCGTGGGGGCAATCGGCGGCAGCGATCTCTCTCGCCGGGCCTTGGTTCAGGCCATGGTCCGTAGTGAGGAGGGATGGCAGGCGGTCACCTCCTTCTGCGAAGCAGTAATGCTAGCAAAGGAGGAGGCCGACCGCATCAGGCAGAGGCAACGGGGCGCTCGCCCCAGACGCCGCCGGGTTTCTGATCCCGATTTCCGGCCACCGTAGGCGCGGGCTTGCGGACGGCGTGCAATGGGTAGCACGCTGTCCGATCGTCCGGTAACCGACCGGACCGAGCCCAAGTCGTCGACAGCGCGTTCTGTTTCCGCGCGCCTCAAGGAGCTGTCAGCACACCGAAGAGGCCCAGCTTGCTAACTGCAGGCAGGCAGGGACGAAGCCTACTGGGGTCATGGGTTAATTTCCGAAAAGAATGCCCGGCCCCGGCACGATAGGCTACGAAGTAACGGGGTAGGTTTTTAGTCAGTAAAAGTCTGACACTACTTCCCGCTCCGCCCAAGGGCGGGATTTGTCATTGGATGATTTTACCTACCATAAAAAAAAAAAACCCTCGAATGCCGATTGTACAAACATTTGGACAACTTGAATGACCTTAAAAAATGTTAAATGCCGTACTTTAAACACGAGTGTACGAAATTCATTCGATTGAAAATTTTGGTTTAAAACCAGAAAAATCGCTATTTTTTTTTCTTTTTTAATGTGAATTTCTAAAAAGGGCTTAATTATTTAATAATAATACAATAATACCTCACCGCGGCGAAGGTGTTAACAAAAAAAAAAAAAGAAACGGCCATTTCGGTTGCAAAAAAATGTATTGTTCAACGCTTTCAAACAATCAAAATTCATAGGGTACTTCCCGTTGACCTAGAATCCTGAAATTCGGCATGCAGCAAGGTCTCATAGCACAAGTAAACTCACGAGACCGCAGTTTTGTGCGGATACGCAACCGCACAATACTGCGGTGGGCGATTATTGCAAGAGATGCGGTTGCAAGACGAGCGCCATAAACGCCCGCCAACCGTTTGCAGAGCGTACGGGCACAACCCATCGAGGTTGCGGTTGACCGCGGACCGCGCGATTTTATAAGCTGCCAGCCAGGCTAGGAAATCACAAAGCGGTGTTCACCAACGGCCACCGTGGTTGCGGGTGCACAGTTTCTGTAGAATTCAGATGTATGTACCTATGTAAAAAATTAAAACACATTTCATGACGCAACCGTGACGGCTGCGTACCCACACAAAACTGTAGTCTCGTGAATTTAGAAATAATACAGCTGTTTCCTCAAACACGGTGGGAACGAGTATAAACCGCTTCGTAAGTTTTTAGCCTAAAAATCAACACCATGGGCGTAAAAATAATTGATAAAACATACTTGTATCATGGTCAAGAGCTCGCTCGGCTTATCGGAGACCAGAACAAATTCCCCATAGCAGAAAATAGAGTCAGGTTCATCGAAGCATTCCTCAAAGCTATCCAGGTGGTACAAAGGAGGCATGCGATCATAATCCGAGTCTGAAAAATGTAAACAATAAAGTTATAACGGTTCTGGTGTTGGGCATAACATGGTGGAAAAAGGAAACAACTGGTGCCAGAAAGCAAGGGCAACTTGTGGTTTTAGTCAGTTAAAGTCTAACGCGCCCAGTACTTAAGCCTACTGTTCAATTCAAGGTCGCGTACAACAAGCATATAGTGATGAATACGCGTCTGTAAGTCTTCTTTTTGAAAGGTCGCTAAAGAGTCACCACGGTTTCCTTGCCTTCTGCATGACACAGGTCGGACATGGTGAGTTCGGGAGGTTTCTGTAACGGATTTAGGCAGAAAAATTACCAGTTGTCACTTTTTTTTAATTCAAATATTCTGTCATCATGCGGACCACACGGAGGACACGGTGGAAGTGAAGTTGGGCGTGGCTCCATCTTGTTTTGAAGGGGACAAATAGCGATGGCCAACCTTTGCACCAAGAACGACCTAGACCGGGAGTCACCCGTAGCCTCCTCGAGCCTACGGCCCAAATTCCTTACAAAACACTTTGCCTCCTTACTCCAACTGCCTAGAGTTTCCACAGCTACCGGCACAAAATGGTAAAGCCGCTCCAAGAAAGCATACTAAAGCCTTTTTTTAGAGCAGGCGTCTTTAGCGGCGGCAGAGGCAGTGTGCATGGTGCGACTCAGGTGACTGGCGGCGACAGTGCTGATGCAAGTTGCGTCCCAGATCAGGCACTTCCCGTTTTGCCATGGCACTAGAGTTAGCCCCTCCAGCCTCTTACCATCAGACCTGCTAAGACCTGAAGGCTCAAGCATGCATGGAACGTTTGCTGATATAAGGGCTCTACGAACTATGTCGTTCTACGGGTATGGTGACGCGGAAACCTTCCTGTGCAGCGCTGACAGCTCAGTGCGTGATGGTCATCGGCCTCCACCATGGAACCGCAGATGCATGTATGAGGTTCGCACACCTTATAGCAAAGAGTCATCGTCGCAAAGAGTCGTCGTCGAGTAGAGTGCCCATGTGAGGCGAAGGAATCGCCTGCAACCACGCCCCAGATTCAGGTTGCGACTCTGCTCATAGTCTGGTCTTGTCGACTCCCACCGTACCCTCTAATAATTGCTCTTGAAGCAGCTTTACCCCTACATCATCCCACGCCCGCTGAACATGATCTGATTCCGGGATTGCTGCCCCCGAGTTGAGGGTCAACCAAGCTGACATAGTATCCGACAAAAAGGGCATACTTCCCCTGTCACCATTAGTAGCGAGTAAGACAGTGATTAGGTTGGCAACTCCATCCAAGAAAGCCGGCAGACCAGCACATTGTCTTGGCAGTGCCGCCTGTCTCCACTGGGGCCCATCTAGGGAGACATCAAGTACAGACTCCACCACCAATTTCAAGGCGTTGTCAAACGAGGATACTTCCTCTGGACAGAGCCAAGTAGGGGTGGTCCGTAACAGATATGTGATTTTTGGAACAGCGAAGCACATGTGCAACAGAACAATCGCAACGTGTACGAAAAGATCTTTGAGACGCTCATGAGCAAAAAGGAGGAGCTGAGTCCAAGAAATAATGGCTTCAGAAACTGCACTGAGAAAAATAGGGGATCTTAAAAGATTGAAGTTGGAGCATGAAAGTTCGCTGAGGCCAGGAAGGAAGGAATTGAAGAGAGAAAAGTGTGTACGATCCTCTGAACCACAGGGGAAGAATTCGCACTTCGAGGTTTTCACCTCCAGACCCAGGTCTCTGAGGCGAGGGACTAGAGCCTCTAAGTCCTGAAAGAAGTCTTCAGGTCTCAGGTATCGATTTGTAAATTCCTATTAGTCTTTTAGACTAGATTGTAATTAAATATTACATTAAGTCTTAATAATTATATTAGAAAAAAAATCATCCGTCAGACTGCTGGATATAAAGCTAAAACTACAATACCGATGCACACGTGGACCACGCCTGATTTATACGTAGAACAACATCGCGTGGCGTGGATCTAATGTAGCTCTTTGGTTTCATGAAGCCAACTACAATTTGTCCATTTCAAACGAATCTAGAATCAATGATCTAAAATAACACCGCTAAACATCACTGAGACGGAGTGAACGACTGTGTCCGTACTAGTGTAAACTGAGTTTCCCCTTAGGCCATGTTTACGGAGACGCGGCGCGTTGGGCGTTTCGTAATACATTGCAGCAGGGGGCCGCGTCATCGCTCGCGCAAACACAAACATGTGGCAGTGTACGACGAACCGGCCGACGCGCCGCGCAACGCGCCGCGTCTCCGTAATACAGCACTTACAGTTCATTTACAAATTTGCCGCACTTTGAAATGCAATGCAATGAGCGTAGCTATAATGATCGGCCATGCCCTGTGCGTCTCGTATCCATCGAATTCCCGTGTCTTCCATCAGGTCATCGGTCCACCTTGTGGAAGGCTTTCCAGTGCTTTGCCTTCCGGTATGCCGTCGCCACCTTTAGAATCTTTCGGCCCTACCAACCATCGAGGGCTTTGCCATTACGAGTTTAAATACGAGTATCAAGCGTGTGAACGAGAAATGTGGATGAAGTTTTACACTCTATAATAATATAGTTCTATCAGGTTCTATCCATTTAACACGTCAGTTTAGGTCGTCAAATGGACCGCATTAAGAGCTCATGGTAAGGTCTCTGTTCTGCGAAACATATACCCTACCCCATAATAACATGGTATCAATTAGTGTCAAAGAAAGTAGGCCTCCTACAAGGTGGACCGATAACCTGGTAAAGGCTGCGGGAATCCGATGGATGCGAGACGCACAGGACCATTCGTTGCGGCGACATTTGGGGGAGGCCTATGTCTAACAGTGGACATCTTTGGGCTGAAATGATGATGATGATGAAAGTTAGGAGTACTTATATATGGATATTTTTTTCGAACACAATATTATAAAATAAAACTTAATGCACTTACCATTGAGGCTGATAGTAAAAACGCCAGAAATGTACGCTAAAATAAATAATATAAAAGGACGAAACATTTTTAGATGCGCCTTGCTATGACCTATTCAGTATATTAAATAAAATTCTGATTTGATACCAAGTAAATATAATGCGTGTAGTCTATTGTCTAATTAGTTTTTGCCCGCATAAAACCTGTATTTACTCAATTATCATAATGTTTTAAATATGTAAATCTTGACAAATATATCGTGTTGCAATGAGATTTAATTTTACAGAAAAAAAAACAACCAACGGCCAAGTGCGACTTGTACTCGCGCACTAAGGGTTTCATACAAAATTAACCTCTTCTTCTTTGTCGGTATCACTCTTGACAGAGTGGTCGTGGTCATCACTTTAGGTATTTGTGGCAAGCTTCACAACAAGCCGCAACTCTTCTCTAATAGCTGCCTTCCTCGTGCATTTATGCAGCGATAATGAGCCATTTACTGCCGCTTTTATCTGGTCAGCCCATTCTTAAAGGCGATCTTCCTCGTGGCCCGGTACCCTCGACTTTTCTCTGAACCACAAGTCGCTCAATAGCCACTTCCCCTTGACGGCATACGTGACCAAAAATGTGAGGATACGAGACTGTACCAAAGACGATAAACGCTGCCTGATGCCGAGTTCTTGAAGTATAGACTCGTTGATACGATATTCAGCCCACTATACGCCAAGCATTCTCCTCCAGAACCACATCTCTAGGGCGTCCATTTTCTTCTTCTCCACTTCCCGTAGGGTCCACGTTTCTGCAGCATACAAGAATATGGAGAATACAAGTACCCGAACTAGACGAATTTTTGTGGCTCTGTTGTGATTTCTCCATATTTTCCTCAACTAGTCCATTCTTCTTCTTCGTCATCTTGCCGAGAAGTTATTCCATGTGCTGGATAATAGTAGCGAACAAAGTGCTATCATCCGCATATCGTAGATTGGAAATTTTCAAGCCACCAATCGAGATGCCATTTGTCCAGTTTTCAAATACAATCCTTATTATGAGCTCGTGTGTACATTGAATAGCTGTAGTAGAAAAATAATACATCCCTGACCCCTGACGGATACCATCCTCAAAAAGTCTGCAGGAGGTGCACCAAGTGTTTTGGAACACCCATCGCCGTCAGCGTTTCCCAGAGTTTAGGCCACTGGACAGAGTCGAACGCTTTAAAGAAGTCCAGATATATGTAGGCGGGCTTGTTGAATTCTCTAGCTTTCTCCATAATTTGTCAAACTGTCAAAATTTGCTCCAGGGTTCCCTTCCCCTTAACAGAACCAGCCCGTTCAGGAGCAATTTCTGTGCTCCAGTAGGACTTTAGACGCTCATTCAGTACGTGCAGTAAAAAATTTCTTGTGTGAGAGATAAGGTCAAAAAGTCGGTAATTACTGCATGCCTTGGTGGAACCCTTCTTGTGCAAGGGGACAAAAACAGTGTGAGTCCATTCTTTCGGCCAATTACTCCGTGAGCCATATCTTATTGCACAGGGTGTGAAT
The DNA here is from genome assembly GCA_958295575.1 of Leucania comma. Classification (NCBI taxonomy): domain Eukaryota; kingdom Metazoa; phylum Arthropoda; class Insecta; order Lepidoptera; family Noctuidae; genus Leucania; species Leucania comma. The sequence continues at coordinate 21,544,626 of OY282480.1, forward strand.
GATTTTGACACCATGTTCGCCCGATGCCTTGATCGTCACGCTCGGCCCCTGTGGCTTTACCGTTCTTCAGATGTTTAATACCGGCTCGTATCATTCATCTTTCAGAATGTCGTGATCAAAATCTTCGTTACCGGGTTACGTAGGGGCATAAGACTCTGATTGCGGGTCCTGAAAGAGGGACGGGCAGTATTGTCTCCATTTTTCAGCTATTGTATCTATTAACCTATACTAAAATTAATCTATGTACCTAAATAGTTTAATTCATATCGCATTCGCGTATGCAATTCATATTTCGAATCGCATTTTTTTTGTGACGTAACCAAAAAAATTTACTGTTTTCAGATTTATTCCTATATTTGCAGCATTACAACTGCCACGTATGTTCGGTACTACACTTAGCCTAACTGAAGTCAATTACCTGGGCATCTACTCGGACACGCAGCTGAATTGGGCAAAACATACCGAGTACTTTATCAAAAAAAAGCTAGTAAATCAGTTCAAGCGCATTTTAGTCCAAAACTGGGGTGTAGCCCAAAAGGGTATCAACTGTCTAATTACTACTATCATCCGACTGATAATAACATCTGGTGGCCCAGGATTGAACTGACCACAACCCAAAAAGAACTTGAAAAACTGCAGTGACTTGCCTGCTTAGCGATCACTAGCGGCATGAGAACCACACCCACGGATGACTTGCAGGTGATGATGGGGATGCCTCCAGTGCATCTAATAGTGCAGGAGGGTCCTCCTGAAGGCTGCTAAGGCCGCCTAGCCTTGGCAGTCTTCAGGCTCAGCTTATCGGACACCCTTAGTAAAGACTTCAGAACAAACACATACGCATAATGGATGACGCTATTAAAAGACCATCCATGATGGCGACATCTTGTGACAAAATCTCCAAAAAGGTATCATTTCCAAGAACACTTGAACAAACCATTAACAGGGGAAATGTATGGAATCTCTCAAAGTCTCACTGGAAAGAGTCACATTGCCGAAACACAATACTGTGACACTACCATGGATTAAAGGACATGGCGGCTCACTGGACAACGACGCAATAAATGAACATGCTAGGAGGGGATCTGGTACGGTGGTGTTTGGGCCCAATCCCATTGTGGTGGTCCCCTTTTTAGCTGCGTAGTCGGGTACGTAAACACACACATACGCAAGCAGAGCGCTGGTGGTTCTCGACACCAAAATGCAAGCAGGCCAAATAGGCCATACCACGCCTCAACAAAACCCAGGAGACATTGCATATGTACTCCTAGACTGCACAGATGCCACTGGAACTCGCACAAGAAACTTGGGATCCCCAAACTTCCTTACTGACGCCCTGAAAAACCTCAGAGGCCTAATCTGTTTTTGAGAGAAGTGGGCTGGTCAGAATAAGCCAATCAAAGATTATGGCCACCGTGGCCCACGTATAATGGTCCACATAAGACTAAGTGTGGAATCCATACTCAGACATTATAATATACCTTAACGCGTTCTCGATATATAGGGTAGACAGACATACAATATCTTATAAGGGATCCATTTTTCTCCTTTTGAGGTACGGAATCCTAAAAGCTAAAACGTTCAACTCGATTTCTGGTTTTCTTTGTTTATTATTTAACACAGACTTCCGAAATCAAAGTGAACGTTTAAGTTTTTTTTTTGTATGGAAATCGGTTGGTTTTTTTTTTAATATCATAAAAATGCACAAACGTAACTAATAATTCTGTGTTCACGATTCATGCCGAAAGCATAAAAAATAAAACGCCCGTTTTGATATTTGGGAAAAACCCTCAAAATATAACTTGGAAGGAAACTAAAAGAAACAATGACATAATAATTAATTACATTAATTGTTCTAATGTAATTACACAATGGTTACATAAAATTATTTAGACGGTTACATAATGTTAATACTAAAAACCAACCCGCACTGGACCCGCGTGGTGGATTACGGCCCATTCCTTCTCCTAGAGAGGAGGCCTGAGTCCCAGCAGTGGGCATATTAAAAGGCTGATGATGATGATGAATACTAAAAACATCAAATGTCAAAACAAGCCTTTTATTTTTATAATCGATTTATTTTTCCCAACGCGCCGCGTCTCCGTAAACAAGCCCATAGGAGTTTCGGGAGGTACCTGTTTGGAATTAAACCGGAAGTAACGCTCGGGTGTCAACATTGTGCGGATCGCCCGGTGGACGTAGGTGAAGGATAGGTTCGAGAGCGAGGCTACTCAAAGTACTAATAACTCCCACAAACTACCCATAAAGTATCTTTCTGTTTTTTTTTTTTTTTTTTTTTTGTGGTAGGTAAAATCATCCAATGACGAATCCCGCCCTTGGGTGGGGCGGGAAACAGTGTCAGACTTTTACTGACTAAAAACCTACCTTTCCATTCCTCGCCTTTGTCCCGGGGCCCGTGGAAGTATCTTTCTGTAATAAATACACATATTTGCTTTTTTTAACGGAATCCTAGAGTATGATATTTCGTTCAACCCTAATGTGTGTGATTCGTTTTTAAGTAGCGTATATGTGTGGCAATTGGTGTTTTTTTTTTTTTTTTTGGTGGTGGGTAAAATCATCCAATGACATCTCCCGCCCTTGGGCGGAGCGGGAGATAGTGTCAGACTCTTACTGACTAAAAACCCACCCCGTTCCTTCGTGGCCTTAGATACCAGGGCCGGGCTTTCCTTTCGGAAGCAAACCCTTGGCCCCAGTAGGCTTCGACCCTGCCTGCCTGCAGCTAGCAGGCTGGGTCTCTACGGTTTGCTGACAACTCCTTGAGGCGCGCGGGAACAGTGCGCGCCGTTGACGACCTGGGCTTGGTCCGGATGTTTATCGGACGGTCGGACAGCGAGCTACCCATAGCTCGCCGTCCGCAAGCCCGCGTCTACGTTGGCTGGAAATCAGGATCGGAATCGGAATCCTCGCGGCGGCTGGGCCTTGTGGGCCGTTGCCTCTCGCGTGCGGCCTCCTCCTTTGCTAGCATTACTGCTTCGCAGAAGGAGGCGGCCGCCTGCCATCCCGTGGCAATTGGTGTGGCTTATAAGACACTACCTTCTAATTTTCTCTTAGGGAGTTTAAATTACAATCCTTTAGAAGTGATTAGAAATAAAAACCAAATCATTAAAACGTGTACGATCCTTGACGGAAAAACAGTTGCTCCTAAACTACACGACAAATTGTTTTAATCTTTTGTTTTGATCAACTTTAGCCGTACCAGGAAGCACAGACCATTGTATCTGGGTGTCGAACCGTCACCAGAGCTCAGCATTGCTATTCTGAAAAGTTGATTACCATTGTTACCATTTACAGAATAGCATTGCTGGTCCAATCTCTAACGCGATGTTCACGCTCAACGCTCTCCAACCGGATTGTGACGCATTATTTTAATTTAAGTTTAATATGATTATATTTTAATTTAATTTGATTGCATTTTAATTTTAATTTAGTTTGATTGTATTTTAATTTAATTTGATTGTACTTTGATTTAATTTAAGTATATATTTTTATTTAATTTCGATCTGGTTTTATCTAATTTAATTTTCATTTAATTTCTGTTTCAATTTTAATGTCAAGTCAGGGTTTTTAAATAATGTCCATTTTATAGCATTTATATTATTGGTGTTCAAACTTTATTGATTAATATTGAGAAATAAATTATTATTATTATTCATTAATTATTATTAATAAATTCGCGAATGAATGGATAAAGATCTTATCAGATTGTTGTGAGATAAATAAATGAAAGCCGTCTTGTTATATTTTGTGTAAAAAACATGCCTGTAACAAATATATAAATAGTCTTTGACCTTGTTAATTTTAGTCAATAATTAAATACTTATTTACTTTTCTTGCCTCAAGTTGGTTTGGTACGCTTTGCTTAGCTTAACAAGTAATTTTAATTTATACCGGCAAAGTTCTTGAATGTCCAGTTCTATATTCCACGTCACATGTATGCGTTGCAAAATATTGGGAGGCCAGTTGCAGGACCCTTAGCAACTTTGTAGTGTCACGTAAATTGAAAATTGAGCTTCATGTTGGGGGATATATTGTCTCATAGTGTATTTGAAGATTAATTCAGCACTGTCCCATAAACGCAACGCGTCCTTAATTAGTCAGTCAGTTACTAGTGGCATGCGTTGCTGGGTCATTAATTTCTCTTCAAAGTGGTTGAGCTGGGTGGGGCTGAAGCACACGTCATGCTTGTGAACGAGTGCCGTCAGTTGGTTACTAGCGGCTCGCGATTCTGGGTCATTTAGTTCTCTTCAAAGTGTTTGAGCTGGGTGGGGTTGATGCACGCGTCATGCTCGTGAACGGATGCTGTCAGTTGAGACTGACAGTGGCTTATTTCAATTTATATTTTTTAATTGCTTTTTTTTTGTTTTCATTATTTATTGACATTGTGTTCACGTTTAATAGAAGCGACAATAAATATGTAAACAAGATTTTTATATCTCATGAAAAAAGTGTTTCCATGGAGTTTATTGCACGTTCAATAGAGTTCTAAGCTAGCTTTTTTTATTATTATAGCCTGTTAAGTGTCCCACTGCTGGGCAAAGGCCTCCCCTTTCTCTTTCCAAACTTCTCTGTCTAGGGCGATCTCTGGCCAAGTTTGCCCCGTGAACACGATCAGATCGTCGCACCACCTTCGTCGCGGTCGACCTCGACGGCGTCGACCTCCCTCAGGCGTCCAGTGAGTGACAATCTTCGCCCATCTGTACGGGTGCATTCGTGCAACGTCGCCAGCCCACTCCCACTTCAGCCTGGCTGTTTTTTCACCAACATCTGCTATCTGGGTTATGGAGCGCAGCGTGGTGTTTCTAACGCGATCTATTCGCTTAACATCTATTATGCTACGCTCCATTGCCCTTTGACAAATCTTGAGTTTGGTCTTTTTTTGTTCAGTAAATGACCAACTTTGAGCACCGTAGGTTAGGACGGGCAGGATACACATGTCGATGAGTTTTCTTTTAAGTGACATCGGAATGCTACCCTTTATGTGATCTTTAAAGGCCCAGAAGGTCTTCCAAGCATTTTCGATTCGTCTTTCGACTTCCTTGTCTTGCCTATTTTTAAAAGATACAATCTGGCCTAAGTACGTATACTCATCGACGTATTGCAACACTTGCCCGTCTACCTCAAACCTACGTTTCGTGCTGTTGGTCATGACCTGGGTCTTAGTTCTGTTCATAGTAAGTCCAACTTCAAGACTTGCCGTGCTCAGATCTTGGAGCATTTCTTCAAGCTCTGAAGGTGACGTGGAGAATAACACAATGTCGTCAGCAAAGCGGAGGTTCGTTAGCTGGTGGCCGCCAACATTTATTCCTCGTGATTGCCACGAATCAGGCAAGTTGTTAAAAACCTCCTGCAGTGCGCTTGTGAAAAATGGATGGATTGTGTGAGGAGTGATATGAAAGAAAAGGAAGTTAGTGATAGTGTGACGGCTGACAGGATAGAGTGGAAGAAAAAAACGTGTTGCGCCGACCCCAAGTAATATGGGACAAGGGCAGGAAGAAGAAGAGTGCGCTTGTGAAAAGTTTAGGTGAGAGCGGGTCGCCCTGTTTAACTCGTTTTTTCTACTTTGAAATTTGGACCAGAAATGTGTAACTTGATATTTGCAGAACTACTTCGATAAATAATGTCAATAAGGTTAATGTATGTTAGGTCAATGTAAGCTAGCTTTACATTTTGTGTTTTTGAATGACCGACATTTTGTCAATTAAAAAGTGCCTAATTTTTTAATTGACTGATTGAATTTAAAATAAAGCTTCTGATTTCAGAGCATTTAACTTCAATACTTATAAAACGTGTTTGAATGCGAGAATAGCTATTGCGCATTTAAAAAAAAAAAACGGCAAATTTATAATGAACACTAAATGTTTTTATCCTTGAGTCTTGTGTTTTAATTCTTTCATTTTTTATTTTAATTCCCATACTAGATATACACCTGCAGATTAAAAAAATAATACTTAGTTACAAAATCAAGTTAATAATAATTAATTAAATACAAAGGTCACAAGGGGTTCCTTCTTTATGTTCTTTAATCGAATATTTTTAAATCATCATCATCATCATCAGCCTTTTAATGTTCCCACTGCTACGACACAGGCCTCCTCTCTAAGAGAGGGAATGGGCCGTAATCCACTACGCGGGCCCAGTGCGGGTTGGTGGATGTCACATGTCTTCGAATTTTTGGTTCTAGGACATGCCGGTTTCATAACGATGATTTCCTTCACCGTTTTGAGAGCAGTGGTGATGAAATAAATTCCCGACTGCCAGTATTTAAAATATTATATAGATAAGTGCAATCGGGTACAAGGACTTTCTTGTTTTAGGGCTTTTTCATGAATGCTCAGAAAAGCAGTCGGGTTTTTTAGTTTTTTATATTACCGTTTTTTATTTTTTTTATTTTTATTTTATTACGATATCACTTTCAAAGTAATTACGAATCTGAAGACACCTCTCAAACTAAAATCCATCGAGCCGTTCATGTTGCAGAGCGTGCCAAACATTTGAATTTGGCGCTAAAAATCCGCCATTTTGTTTTTTTTTATTTTGATATACCCAGTGTCACTCTCACAGTAAATACGAATCTAACGACACATCTCAAGCTAAAATCCATCGAGCCGTTCAGGCTGCAGAGCGTGCCAAACAATTATACATACATACATACATACATACATACTCTCGAAAAACATAACCCTCCTTCTGGCGTAGTCGGGTAAAAACCCACCCCGTTCCATCGTTGCCTTTTATACCGGGGCCGAGCCTTCTTTTTCAGAAGCCGACCATTGGCCCCAGTAGGCTTCGGCCCTGCCTGCCTTTTAGCAGGCTACAAGAGGCACAGAGTTACAAGAGCTAAAAGTTGGCTGATTTTGTAAGGTTATTTTTTTCCTTACCACCGACTTACCCAGCGGTAGTAAAGTGCATCAGACTAAAGGGTTCTTTTCGCATGAGGTGTTGACTGGAATAAAAGATATTACTGATCTCCACAATATATTTAATCAAGCTACACTGGTTACAGCCCGTAACAGGAACATGTATGGGAAAGTTATATGACAAAGGAACTTACATGGAGTGGTATAAATTAACCTTAACTGTGAGTATCCAGTAGTCCTCGCAGCCAGTATCGTTAACCCATGCAGTTCATCCAAGGTCCAAAGCCATGCGCTGTATTCGGAAACTGTCACCTAGCTGTCCACGTGATGATTGTACGTCAACAATAATTCATGTACAGAGTTGTAGCTTTATTTGCGTAATTATACTGGGAGTTGATTTATTCTTTTTAAAACATATCCATCGGATATGTGTTTTTTTTATAAAATAATATCTTGGACCAACGTCCTGGATATCATTATTTTAAGTTTGACGTTGGTTCCACGCCTAGTCTTCGACATCAATTTATATTTGTTTCTAAGAAAACAATCAAATTATTTGTGTTCCAGACTCGCACCGAAATGAAAAAAGGACGCCAATTACTGAGGCAAAGGTTTTATTCATTCTGCCTAGTCGAACATTACATTTAAATTATTTAATTAAATCAGACTTAGTAAACAAATATGGCGGCGCGGGGCACATGACGTTTGTTCAACCAATCAGCGCGTGAGATGCGTTCAATCATATAACATTTGACAATTTAACAGTTTAAATTCGATATATTACGATCTCCCGAAAAATAATGCGTTATATCGTGAGCCGCTTGTTAAGGTTCACAATTTTTCGATAGTTTACAATCTCTCGAGATAGATTACAATCTAATGGTATTTACAATTTTGCGGTGACATATATAATTGATCCCGGTAGTCGAGCCTGCAGCAGCCAGGGTTCGACAGAACACACATGGCGGAGTCCAGTCGGACCGCCACGGAGGGTGCGCAGTCCAGGAGCATCGGCACAACCAGCTGTTGGTGCTCTCGGGCGGCGATTTTGGAGAAGTGGGTTCGCCTCCGGTACGTGGCTGTTCATCAGACATGACTAGGACGGCGACCGTGGTAATGGGGACCCCACCCCATTCCAAAATAAAAGGCAAAGCTGTGTTCAGCATATAATGAGTGCGACAGGTAAAAAGATATCTACCCCAGGAGGGTAACCCATAGTGGGAGAATCCCTCCCCGCGCAGAGCTCGGGCTGCCCCTCGTATTCTAGGGGGGGCAACTTGCGCCTCGGGTCTCCGGACCCCGTACCGTCCCTTGAGGACGCACTGAGCCAGGGTGGCTCACCTGCCCGCGTTGCGGAGTCCCTGGGACCCGTTCCCAGCACGTCCGCGGCGCCGGCAGGAGCTTCGGCTTTAGGGAGGTGAGCGGAGACACGGCGTCGGACTCTGATGCCGCGTCTTCAGCGGAACGAGTTCCTCCGAAAGCGCCACTTGCCAGGGGACGGTCAGGGATCGCCCTCTGATGAAGCTCCGGCCCGGAAGATCTCCTCCTTCGGGCGGCATCGCCAGGTAGGCGCGACACCCCGGGGCAACCAGCGGCCAAGCCGGCCGATCGGCGCCGGAGCCGTCTGACAGCGAGTCAGACGGCATGACTGCAAATTTGGCGAGATTGTCACGGCCACCTTAACGGCCGTGTCAAAGAAGCAAAAGTGGGCCACGAAGGAGAAGGCCATCTCCCAGGGGGCCATCTCCATCACAGAGGCGCTTGCTGTAGTCTTCGAGCCGCTCAAAAAGGGCTGGCTGCCTCACAGCAGCAGAACCAGCAGCTGCTGCAGCAGTTCCAGGAGCGGATCCAGCGGCAGCTTTCCGTCCTGGAGGGAGTAGTATGGCGTATTCGAATTCTGACTTTTTATGTATCCAATAAAGTTTTATATTGTGTCGCTATCTTAAAAAGTTCAAGTAGGGTCACGTTTCGGTTTATGCTGACCATTATAACAGGTCAAATAAACTAGTAGACGTGATGCATGTCGTACCTACACAAATTTTATCAAGATAAATAATAATAATTAAAAAAAAAAGTATTGCGTCCCCCGCTCGCGGCCTCTGGGCCGAAGAGGGTGGTGACGTACGCCGCCACAGCTGCGGCCACGACTGCTGCGCCCAAGGCGGGCTCGTCCGGGCAAGCTGGCCGCGGGGCTGTGGTGGCTAAGCAGCAGCAGCGGTGGCAGGGAGGGGCTGTCCCTCCTCCGAAGAACCTTCGGCTGGCGCCGAGTGGACGGTGGTCGGCGCCAAGAAGAAGGCGGGCAAGGCGGCCAGACTTCGCGCCCCTAAATCCGAGGCTGTAGTGATTACGCTACAGCCTGAAAAGGAGAAAAGGGGCGTGACGTACAAGTCCGTCATGGACAAGGCGAGGCGGGCGGTTTTGCTCCACCTGAAGGAGCTCGGAGCCTCCGAGGGCTTCTGCATGCGGCGCACCGTAACCGGTGCCCAAATGCTGGAGGTCCCTGGCGCGTCCAGTGGCCCAGCGGCAGTCGCCCTGGGGGTCGACAAGGTGGTGGCAGCCATCGTTGGTGCGGGAGGGTGCACAGCCGATCTGGTTCGGGTGGGCACCATCCGCACTGATGGCACGGGCATGCGAGCCATGACGGTCACCTGCCCCGTGTCGGCGGCCAAAACCATCACCGGGGAGGGCTGAATGCTTCTGGTGGGCTGGGTCTCCGCCCAGGTGAGACTGATGGAGTCCAGACCTCTGCGGTGTTACCACTGCCGCGTGGGACAACACGTGGGGGGCTTTTGCACCGCGAAGGTGACCCGCAGCGACCGCTGCTTCCGATGCGGTCAGCCTGGTCACAAGGTCGCCGAATGCCATGAGTCGCCGCACTGCTACGCATGTGCGGCGGAGTTTGGAGAGCTTCAGTTTACTGACTGACGTTGGCCTAAGGAACAAAATGCACTATGTGTTCTGGGCAGCACGTGGTCCAACTCCCATTCAAAGATTGGCAATGTCCTTTTTAATGAGTAGTTTGTATAAATGAATAAGCATATAATTAATGGATGTAAATCAGTTTAAATATAATTAATGGATGTAGAGCAGTGGTGGCCAACTGGTAACGGCCCCGACTTACGATTAGTAGGTTGCGGGTTCAAGCCCGGCCAGGCGCATTACTTTGTGTAATTTATTTCATCACCACTGCTCTCAAAACGGAGAAGGAAAACATCGTGAGGAAACCGGCATGTCCTAGAACCAAAACTTCGAAGACATGTGACATCCACCAACCCGCACTGAGCCCGCGTGGTGGATTACGGCCTATTCCCTCTCTTAGACAGGAGGCCTGTGTCCCAGCAGTGGGAACATTAAAAGGCTGATGATGATGAATCAGTTTAATAAATTATATTAAAGCTAAATTATATTAACCCCTCGGCCGCCGTAAATACAGGTTTAAATAGGGAGCAAAAAAACTAACAACAATAGGTACTACAATATTATGTAGATTCTGTAATGTTTTAACTACATTTTTTATTTGCTTACATGACTACGTGTATGCTTTGTTTTACTTAGAATTCCATCAGAACTTAGTTGATAATGTTGTGTATCTCATAGCAAAGTATACATACCTGTAAAATGTTTGGTCCAGTTTTATTTCTCTTTGCAGTCCAAAGTTCTATAACGGCTCTTAGTTACGGACTCAATGGTATGTACGCATAGCTTTATTAGATATTTTATGTTTAAAAATAATTAATACTCACTTATTACGCATACTTTACTCGGCATTAAATACTCGCCTACGGGCTGTGGGTAAATGGGAGCTGAGTCTCTGGCTACAGGCTCTGTCGTCACCCAACATAGGTACACCATGCTTAGTGACACCACCTTCCGTATCGCTACATGCAATGTAGTGAAGCAGTCGCCTCGGACACCATGGCCTATCCTGCAGTAGAAGCGCTGGTCGGATGTTAGTTGTTTTAGAACCTAACGGCTTGGCAAGTGACGATGGAAAGAGGCCAGATGGGATAATCATAATGCCCTGGAAGTTGGGTAGGCCTTTAGTGTGGGATGCAACATGTGTCGACACCCGATCTTCTGAGTACGGTAGGCTGTGCTGGGGCGGCTGCTGCAAGTGTAGAAGACCTCAAACGGCGTAAGTATAATAACTTCATCGGAAGTTATATGTTTGAGCCATTTGGGGTTGAAACACTAGGGCCATGGGGTCCGAGCGCTTCGATGACTCGATAGTTGTTCGTGATATCAGCAAACAGATGGTCGACTCTTCGCGTATCCGTGAGGGCTGGGCTTTTCTTCGGTCAACGAATCAGCATTGCTCTCCAACGTGGCAATGCTGCCAGCGGTTTTGGGCACTTTGCCCTTTGATATCGATGTGAATGTTTTTTTTTGTGTTTAAGTCCTTTTTTTGTACATTATATCATTATTTTATTTTGTATATCGAGGGCTTACTGCGAAAACCAACTAAGTCAAGTCAGAATTGCGTTTCAAAAGTTTATACTTGATTAAAATATATACCATTTTCTTAATACTTTAGTAATCACAAATTAAAATATGTTGTAAATATTTATTTTTTATTTAGCCTAAGTAAATAATATTTAATTACTATACCACATATTATCTAGAAATATGGAAATTCATGACTAAGGTCGTACACTTAGCTGGTTTTACGTGTACATTGCGAAAATGCGGTTTAAGCTAAGTTATTGGTGTTTTATTTATTGAAAATTGGACAGTTTCGATAGATTACTGCATGTTATGTAAAATTAATAATACAAAACAATAGGACTTACTGTGTAGTGTAATAAAGAAAAAAAGTTTGTCGATTTACCTGTAAATGTTTATTGACTTTAAAAAAGTAAAAAGGGACATTTTAATTTTCTCTTTACAAATCAATAGTGTTTCATGTACCGAATCGACCCTCCGCAGGATTAAAACGACTAAAATTTAACGGTTTATTAAGTTTTAATATTTTTTTTATTTTTTTATTAGTTGTAAAATTACTTATGAAAAAATACATACATAACTATGATTGTTTATTTTAACTAAATACAGGGTTATTAGTAAATCCACGTGTTCCTTCAGGACGTCATGATAGGACTAAAATTGAATAATGAGGAATAAAATTAAGCCACCAAATGTTCTACCGATAAAGTAAAGTAAAAAAATATTTGCATAAATTGTAGGTACATAATATTAGATGTAACAATAATTGGGTGAACCTCGAACAATCTATCAAATTATATATTATATTATTATTAAATCTACCAATATCTACCATAAATTAGGCATGCAAATATTTGTGTGGTTGTTAAATTTAGAATATTATCAAATATCAGTTTAAGGTTTTAAACAATCCTTATGTATAATTGGTATAAATAATCAAACAAATAAAAAAAAAACACATATTTATTAAATAGCCAGAAAGGTCCAGTAACATTTAAAGGTCCAAAACTTTAAAGCGTCTCTCTGCCGTTTTCCGTTTTATTCCTAGCAATCATTTATAAGGTGGTAAACGCACAAAAAAGTTTTAAAAATGTGTTATAACCAAATCTTTGTAGGGACATCTATGTCGTCACAAATGAACTAATCCTGCATCGCGCAAGTAAGATTCGCGGCGCGATTGGAACATATAGAACAAACCCGAATTCATCTATCGGGCAATAGCCCACCAGACATAACACCTGTCTGGTCGGAGGATCCTCCCTTTTCAACGGAGGTATGTGGGACTTCACTCTCTGTTCCACTACCCCCAAACTGGTGACCCTCGACAAAGAACGTCAGCGCAGCCTTCGTGCAGCTACCACATCGTGACGTCATCATCACTTCCTCAAGCTTTCGAGCAGCGAGCCATACAGCCAGCACCCACGGCTATAAGGGTATCCTGACCATCAGCATATCTACTTGGTCATACCTGGTCATCACCCTCAGCCTCATCAGCGACCTTGGCTAAGCACCTGCACCTTCGGCCAGTCACATGAAGAGCATTGAAGAACCTCTCCTGGTCGACGACAGCAGTCAAGCCCTACTTCGCACAGCACCGCTCCGACTCACTGGAGCCAGCCGCACTACTCCGACTCACTGGAGCCTGCAGCATCGTATCCCGACTCACTGGGATAGCACCACCCCGAGTCACTGGGGCATCACCGCAGACAGTTCCGACGCACCGAGAACTATGCGGAATCCGGTTCCGACTCACTGGAACCAACCACCATTGGCTTGGCACGCATCACAAGACGCATCAAGAAGCATCAAGAACCATCGATCTCCGATCTCCGGAGGGGAGTGATGTAGGGACATCTATGTCGTCACAAATGAACTAATCCTGCATCGCGCAAGTAAGATTCGCGGCGCGATTGGAACATATAGAACAAACCCGAATTCATCTATCGGGCAGTAGCCCACCAGGTATAAAACCTGTCTGGTCGGAGGATCCTCCCTTTTCAACGGAGGTATGTGGTACTTTACTCTCTGTTCCGCATACCCCCAAATCTTAATTTGAAGTTGCGAAAAAATTATGTTAATATTGGGTTTAATAATACATCACTGAAAATAAAAAATCGGTACCTACATTAATCATAAAAAAAATTATAATGACTTCTCCCACTCTAGGGCGGAGTGGGAGGCCGTGTCAGACGTTTACTGACTAAAATCACACATAATATACGAATATTTTGCTTCAGTTGCTTATGCGATCTTGGAGCTTGGGAAATCTTTTCTAAATTTGACCCGTGGCCCTACGGTTTTACTTACATCTCTTTAAGGCGCGCATAGAACCGAGAGGTCCGAACAATGGCAATAACGGAGCTTTTATTTCGCTTGAATCAGGTGTAGAAACTTCCTGAACTTATTTATGTATTTAAAACTTTATGCACATAACACTGTACAAAGGCGGACTTAATGCCTTAGGCATTTTCTACCAGTCGACCTTAGGGTGGTGAACTTATCATATCCGGTGAAGACATGCGTCATGCGGAGGCCTCTTCAACCACTCCTCAAAGAGCGCTATGATGGCGTGCCTAGTGCCTATTTTCATAGAATTTTGCCTTTATGCTATATTATATATATTTTTCAGACTCGGATTATTATCGCATGCCTCCATTGTACCACATGGACAGCTATGAGGAATGCTTCGACGAACCTGATGCGATATTCTGCTATGGAGAATTTGTACTGGTCTCTGATGAGCCAAATGAGGTCTTGACCATGGCACAAGTAAGTTTCATCAATAAGCTTTACTCTCAATCATGTAAAGTACTAAAGGCATATGATTTAAACTACACATTTGTTCATAGAATGCACAACTTCAAAATATGACGTTTTACAAAATTCGTAATTTAAAAATTTACCAATAAATCGAATCTTCATATTTTCCTTCTGTTATCCTTTATTTTCTTTGAAACATATATATAAACAAATGATTATGACTCTTATTTACAGGAATATTCAAAAAATTTTAGACACTACAATCACACACTAATACGCCACGGTTATTGCATGAAAAAAACATGCAATGAGTTTTATAATATATCTGAATCAGATGTGGACCTAAGATCGTCCTTTGAAGCATGCTCCAACAAAACCATTTATAACAAGTACAAATTAAAAACGAGGCTCACAGATGTAATTGATTGTTCTAAACGAGACAGAGACCAGCCAATAGATTATTTAGATATTGTGGTTGGAGGGATCTGCATCCTTATAATTATGGCTAACCTTGTCGGAAGCCTTTGTGATTACTATTTAGATAAGGGAAAAGAACAGGGAGGTAAGTTAACATGTTTTTGTGATTAAAGCACAAAAACATGTATCTATTGCGGTTATAGGGGAGCTCTTAGTTAAATAATAATAGCCGCACATATTGAACTTTGAAGTTATGCTACGTTTGTCGAGGTCAGACCATAGATGGATGACTTTTTATTCCATAACAAGTTTTCTCGGAACAACGAAAATCATAGCCGTTCGTCTCGGCTGACATTTGAACAGCCAGCTCAAATCATGTCTGGCATGCTTCATGTAAAATACTAGGTTGTTCTGAACTTAGTTATTCTGAAAAGTGACTTTGGAATGTTTTGGAAAAGGCAGATTGATATAGTGTATTCAACTGAACCATGTCGATACTTAGGGGAGGCCTATATCCAGGAAAGGATGATGAAGTAAACTACTAAATATCTTAGCAGACTTGATCCCATTGTTATCGCAAATGATTCTATCAGAGCAGTTTAAAACAAATCCTTACTTACATATCGTCACTGGAAAGCCAATACTACTAAAGCACCAAAAGGCCATTTTACAGTAGAGCCATTTTAAGTTTTTTTTTTACAAAACTGTGCTTTACTTTTTTTCTAATTTAGTAATCGATAAAAAATAATTGTGACACTAATATCTACGTAGTGGAATCGAGAGATTCTGCATATTTATTATAATTCAGGAGATAGCTGTCGCTTAAGTAAATATGCTCCGTAAACTTCTTAGGGAGAAAGTACTTATCTTCATAATAATTTTTAAGTACGGTTAACGAAAAGTACTAACAAGTCACGACTTTTCAAATGTATTAAAGGAAAGAGTACTAACACGCATTACGGGTTGATTTAGTCACAGGATAAAAGTACTTAAACATTTTAATATGTCATATTACCGTACAGAAAAACGATGTATAGCATGAAAAGTTGATACCATTGTCATGCCAAAAAAAAAACTTGTGTAAAAGATATATCATTTAAATTTTAATATTTTTTTCTTATCCGACATCGACAACAATAAGTAAGCGCTAAAAATGGTACTAGCAGCGAATAAAATAAATGAGAGTACTATTGTAATTCCTAATTTGAATTCGACTGCATCTTTTTATAATATTGTATTGGTTGAAAAGGGAAAATATAAATAAATACATACTACGAAAAATTAAAAAAAAAGACATCTTCCTGCCCTTGTCCCGTTTTATTTGGGGTCGGCGCAACACTTTTTTTTTTCCATTCTGCCCTGACTCACACTCCCTTTTCTTTCATATCACTTCTCACACAATCCATCCATCTTTTCTTTGGCCTCATTCTCCCTCTCCATCAGTCCTCATGTAAATTCATTGCTCTTTTAGTAACATGCGTTTCATCCCTCCTCTTTACATGATCATACCAAGACAAACAATTCTCTTTCAACTTTTCAGTCACTGGCACTACTTGCAAACTTCCTCTTATATACTCATTTCTCACTTTATACATTCTCGTCACACCACACATCCATCTTAACATTCTCATCTCCGCTAGGTGCAATTTTTTTCATCCGTTTTTTTCTCAGCTCAACTTTCAGATCCATACAGTATGACAGGTTCTATCACGGACTTGAGCATTTTTAAAAATTGTTGACAGTTTCCTTGTGAATCTTAAAATTTGGTTGCTTTTGAAAAAAATTACGCAATACACTACGAATAATAAACGCAACACAGTTAATTATTAATCTAATGACAATTTTGTGTACTGTATAACAATTTGGCACAATTTTCAAACAGACCAAATTGATTACCTCTAGTAGCTTTTGAATATCTGCATAAAAAAAAGAATGTATAATTATGCATTTTGGAAAATACGTCGGCAGAGGGCCGACGTAATGATCCATGATCCAAGCGTTTTGACCCCGAAAGGCTCAAAACTGTAATTACCAATAAGGTTACAATATTTGCACCGTTTAAGTCTCAGCAGCCGCAGTGGCAGCGCCTGCACAGGTCGCCGAACTAAGAACATGGGATGGCGCAAGGGTATCGACACAGGTTGCGTCCAAACCAGAGGCCTACCCACCTTCCATGACACCAACGTCATACCATCTGGTCTCTTCCCGTTGACCGTACCAAGCCGATAGGTTCTAATACGGCAGGTACGCTGGCGGTGACAAGAGCTTGACGAATAATGTCGCTGATGCTAGCGTGCCATGATATGCGGCCTGTGCTTGAGCAGCAGGATAGGCCATGGTGTCCGAGGCTGTCGACAGCTTCGTCACAGTGGCACCGATGTGGAGCAACGCAAGATGTGCCTAAGCGTTAACTTTGCGAGAAGTTAAGATTGCGAGCCGAAACGAGCAGTCATCTATCATAGTGCCTATGGTGGATGACAGGGGCGCCTGAAGCCACAAACCCGACTCTTATTCTACCACAGCCAATAGACACGCACGTTCAGCAGTACTTGACGACGTGTTCGCCGAACACATGTTAATTTTGAAAAGTCTCTCCAAGTTGTGATTTTCTGTTCAATGAATGTTGGAAATGATTCATCGAAAATTGGAGAGCCCAGGAGGTGAAGAAAGTTTCTATCTGTGATTTGGATATTTTTTTTTATGCTATGAGTTCAATTTTTCTAAAGTCGTTTGTCTGTCAGTTGTTTGAGGGAGGTTAAGACTATGTCTACCAAACATCGAATTTAGACTTTAGCTGCTGAATGATTTATCGCCAAACTGAAAATGACTGGCCCAAGAGGGCCACCCTGTTGACAACCGACAGCTGATTCCAAAACGGTTTCTTATTAAAGTAATTCAGACGATTTCTATAACATTGGTAGAGAAAACTGTAAATTTTAGGTGTTTCTTTTTGAACCTCTGTCAACACAAAATTCACAAAATTAAAAGCATTCTTAATGTCAACCTTAATAATAACCACAGCTTCATTGTGAAGATAGGTAGAAAGAGCATGTACCGCAACCTCACAGCCCCCTTTGGATCCGAAGCCTAGCTGTAGGAGCTGGAATTTGGTGGCAATTGCTTTGCTATAGAACACACAGCAAATTTTTAGAACCTATGGCAATGGGACGAATGCCACCATCCTTTTTGCGCAAAGAACAGAGGTTCACCCCGTACAGGACACCAATGACGACTTCGTTCACATTGCCAGAGAGCATGAGATTGATGAGCGCTGTCAGCTCCTTCAGGAGGGACTCACCAACTTCCCCGGCGCCTGCGTACATCAGGTCCTTGATGTTGAGATGTGAGGCCGTCGAGACTGCCGGCGAAGCCACTTTGAACGGAACAAACTACCGCTCATACTTGTTGGGTTGTAATTTGAAGGGAGTTGGATTGGGAAGTTCAGGGAAGGTGAGATCATCTGTCGGGGCGGTATGTTGGTTTTTCAGAGCCGTAAATATCTCTGGAGAGTACGGCGCAACCATATCGCTGCTAAAGATAATCCTAGCACCTCGGATGTCACCCTAGCCTAGCTAAGACTCCACATAATGCAATAAACCTCTTAGGGGAAGGTGAGATGTTAATTTAAGTTCGAAACTTTGGGCCAAAATATCACAGGTATATTTGACCTGTTAAAGCTTTTTTGTTGCAAAATTTTTTTGCACATCTATAATCCTGAACGGGAAGGTGAGCAGTTGTTTCCAAGCACACAGTGAGTTCTCCTGGACGGCGAGGCGGACATATAGTACTAAGTTTGAAGTTACGGATGGCCTCGCACCACGAGAAACTTATTTTAAAACAGGAATAGAAGTTTTAATAAATAACCCACAAGGAGTGATAGTCATGTTTAGCTCGTTCGATAAGTCTTTGAGGGTTGTTATTACATTCGACTTTCCATATCTTGTGGAAGCATAGAGTTTTCCACAAGAGTTCAGGGGGAGGATCAGGCGTTGGGGGAGTGGGTATTATTGGGCATTTGAAGGCATATTGAGAGGTTTGTGCTTCTAACCCAAACTGTACCTTCAAGCCTCGTTCATCCTTAAAACAGTGTGCATGGGTACAGTAAAGACATCTCACTAGGACATCTAGATGTTGATGCCTGTGGGGGATTGATGTCTTGGACGAAGGCAGTCCCATCACAAGCGTCGACTTCTGTTTATGATTGATTTAAGTCTTGGTATATGAATGTTTCTGCTTGAACACAATCGCCGGTCCGCGAGATTGATGGCCATGTGGGATGAATGTCGTGGTCAAGGTATTTTTCTACCTAACCGTAGTCTTCTGTTTGCAATTCATGTAATAACTTGGTTTAAATATGTCCCTCCGTGTATATTTTCGCTCATCTGTGAGTTTGATGCCTGTAAGGGATAGATGTTTAGATTGTGAGATGTCCCATCTTGATTATCGTCTGCAGCGTGAGAGATTGCTCGTGGTAGGTGTACCTCTGGATCAAATGATTTGCAAAGCAAGGTGGACTTTTTGACGGAATTGCCAACAACTCTCGCGCGAAATATAAAATATAAGTACTCAACGAATCGTAATCTAAACAAAATTTAATTTCAAAAGACTTAACTAAATATTTTTGTATGTGTTTCACAAATTTAAATACTAAACAAATCATTAATATTGTGTCGAGTAAAATAGTTCATGCTTAATAAAAGAATTATTCGATTTCATTAAATGTAAAACATTCTAAATAGATACTCAAACACTTACATATTGAAAAGCAAAGTTACAAAAACCGTTCCCTCTCAAAAAACTGCGAAGATAAAATATACTAACGCGCCATGCCCATCAATTCTTATGTAAAGCAAATTTACTTGACTAAATATCAACTCGTATTTACGGTCGGCCAAAAATAGTAAAGCGACATCAATGGCTCAACCTACAATGTTTTGAGTTGCTGAACAAAGTTAAAGTGGCTAATGTCAGAACAAAACAAAATACTAAACTGACAATGGCTAAAAAACAATAATAACTTGCATTACGTAAGTATTTGTTGAAGCATCAAAATTATGAAAAATACCATATTTTTGCAGTGCTTAAGCGCCAAAAAAGTGCTCAGATTATAACGAAACCCCGACCAATCGAAGCAGAAAAAAAAATCCAGTCCAACGCTATATATAACTCATTTTGGCCAAAATGGCGCTTTAGTAGTTTTGGCTTTCCGGTGACGATATCAAAGTGCAAAGTATTGCATAATTTTTATTTTGATGAATATAATATTTTATTTAAGAAGGTGAATTCAGTTGTGTTAACAAATGTGTTTTTTTAGGTCTCGAATTTCTTTATTACTTTTCATTCTTTCGGAATTGGAAGAAGTTTGTTGCGCCTGCAGGTGAAGGGCGAGATTCTCGTTTCAAAGCATTGAATGGAATTCATGGCATTAGGTGTAGTATCGATTTTATTAAAATTATTGGGTGCTTTTTATACATATTTTTTTATAATTAACTATGATGTTTTTATTGTTTCAGAGCCATAAGCATTTGCATCGTCGTTGCTATTCACACAGGTTTCTGCTTCCCCACATTGCTTGTGAACCCAAAAATAGTTGAAGGAGTAAGATTTGCTTTATTATATACTTTACTGTACATTTTAATTAACACAGGACAAAATATTAATAAAAATAATTGTGCAGTGGGCGCTGTTATTTTACGGGACAAACTCTTATACACAGCTTTTGGTTCGACTGCACAAAAAAAAAAAAATTTAAGACAATCAGTCCAAATTATGGACTTAAAAAACATAACGTTTTAATTTATATTTTTATTTCAGCTCTTCGAAAATACATTCATGACAATGTTTATGAGTGGAACACTTGTAATGCAATCATTTTTTATAGCCTCTTCTTTTCTACTAGTATATAACTGGCTGGTGGATTCAGAGACACTACCGATTTCTTGGATCATGCTGCCGCAGCAAATCATAATGAGGTGGCTTAGGTAAGAAAGTGAAAATTATAAAATTTTAAAAATTAATTAAAATGTTATCTAAGTTGTCTAACAGTGATTTTTTTTTTATATATTAAATTTTTTTTTTTTCTAAATAATTGATTATTATTAAAACTAATAAGCTATTTTTCTGTCACTAACAACATACGTTATAAATTATGTTAAAATTAAGAAGAGCATGCTTTTTGTAGTTTTATACATGTCTGTAGAACTTTTTGAAAGTCTGATATTGATGGAAAAAACAAAGTCATCAAGATTAAACACCTGAAACTCAGGTTTGATGTGTTTAAAATTTTAGTATGAGTAGCAATGAAACGCGTTTTCTCGTTGTTAAACCGTCATTATTTTTATAGTTTTGCTTTGTTTTGTCCAGATTGACACCATCGTACGCCCTAATCATAGGACTGACAACAACTTGGTTTAGTAGACTAGCATCAGGAGGACCAATATGGGAGGTAAGTTTATTTGTTGGTATGTTTTTGCAACCGGAATTCCTTAGCTAAGCTATCTGAAACTTTTGGTACTAAAGTGATTTTGATGAATAACGTTTAAAATATTTAGCGTTGGGTTGCTAACTAGACCTGGGAATTGTAGTCGCAAATAAAATCAACGGTTGAGGGTCTGATAATATCTGATCTATTTTCCAAAAACACCCTACTTATATATACATCATTCATTATTACCCTACGTTAAGTCCACCAATAGCGACGCGCGCGCGCGGGGGGCGCGGGGGCGCTATTTTGCACACGGCACTATTCTGCCGCGAATCCATAAATACGAGTCGCTTGCTCGTGCAGTCCTTTTCGCCGGGGCTACGTCTTCGAGTGCAGATCTCCGCTGCGAGAGCCTACGTGTTCCATCCGCGCCGCTACGAAGCTTGAAGTGAAGGCCACATGCTGGAGCTTCTGCCTTGCTCAGCTAACGCTTACAAGCTCATCCTATTTCTTGACTTGTCGAAAATGCACTGCTTCACTATTTCTTTTCATGACATTGTCGAAAACGTATTGCTTCACTATTTCTTTTCTTGACATTGCCGAAAACGTATTGCTTCACTGTTTCTTTATATGAAATTGTCGAAACGTGGTAACCGGTTCCGAGGCACTGGCAACCGGCATTCGGCGCGGCGGCACGGCGGCTACACATATACATATATTTATAGTGTATAGATGTAACTTATATACTTAACATCATCTTGTTTGACTGTACTTAAATTCATTCATGGTATAATGAAAAAAAAAAAGATGTACGGTACTTTAAGGGTTCAGTATAATGATGCTTACCGAACTCTTATGAAACTGCCAAGATACTGCAGTGCTTCGAGCATGTTTGCTGAAGCGAGGGTCCCGGACTTCTACGCAATCATGAGGTCGAGAGTTGCATCTTTTTGGCAAAGTTTGAGACGTTCCAGTAACAGTATTTTGAGAGCAGTCACATGCAATCTGGCTAATCCCATATTTAAACACTGGAATTCTGTACACCTGAACGAGAACAAAAAATGACGTAAGACTTTTTTTTAGAAGTTTATTATTTGTGTATTTCTGTGTATTTGTGTTAACATATGGGTATCTTACCTGAAATAAATGCTTATTATTATTATTATTATTATTATAATGCGAACTAAAATTTTTTTTACAGAAAATCATTTATTACGAAAAGAGGGACTGTAGGCAGAACTGGTGGGCACATATCCTTTACATCAACAATTATGTTAATACTTCCAACTGCATGAGGCAAACTTGGTAAATATCTATATATATGTACTGAAAGAAAACTTTCAGTGTTTTTCTCTCTTCATTTTGTAGGGTGCAATTTTAACTTATGAAACATGTATGATATAATTTTTTTTCTATCTTTGTTTTTCTTACAGGTATTTAGCAGCAGACACCCAGCTCCACATCTTTGGAGTCATCATATTTTTGCTATGCAGAACTAACTTAACAAGAAAAGTAGTCCTAAGCCTTTTCTTTGTGGTAGGAATCATAGCTCCCATGTTGCACACATATTACCAAGAGTTAAGCAGTGTTCTCGTTGCTTCTCCGGAGTAAGTTTGACATAAATATTTTCTAGCTATTAAACTATTGACCTTTTCTGTCGCCTTGACTGTAAGAGCTACTCCTGTGTAAACAGGAGTTGTATGATAGATAGATAAATAGATAGAATACAAAGTCTGCATCGACAGAAAAATTATCAAATAAGATCTCATCATTTTTTCACGTATTTTTTTAGGTCGATTTAAATTCATTTAATGTTCTTTACTTTCAGTAAGGTATTAAATATATTTTTGGGCGACCCCATGTTTGAAAAAGTTTTTGTCAAAGGGCATACAAATTTGGTGGGCTGCGTCATCGGTATGGCATTAGGCTACATTATTTACAACTGGCAGAAGGCTGGTGGAGATCCTAAGCAATTTCAGGTAACCTTTGTTATAAATCTTTTAATTTAATTGCCAAGTTGCTATGATAATCCAATGATAACAGTCCCAAATTGAGACAGCCTGTGGGTTTGATTAGTAGTATTAGTTGCTTCATCATTACTGTCATCATACATATTAAAATCGAAAACTAAAAACATGAGACGCCTACCAACCCGCCGCAGGTGTCTGAGTAGCAGTATTAAGAGTAACTTACCGTAACGAAGAGAATCTTTGGCTCAGTCATTACGAAAAGGCAAAACCATAAAATGAGAAAGTAAAAGAAAACTGACCTCCAAACTTAATATATTATTCGTCGAGCTCCTTAGTAGTCCTGAGTTGAGCTTCACGAATACTGACAAATGCTTGCACTGACTGGACAGGTCCACTCAAATCTGTATGGTTGTTTCTTCAAAAGACCATCTCAGACAAATCTGCATAGTTCTCAAGTGATTTGACCATTACAAATTTACTGTATGGATTTTAAAAGAGACTGTGACCCCTGAGTTTGTTTCGGTGTTTCTTCTTAGGGTAGTCAGCTAGGAAACACCGGCCTCATCTAGTTTAAAAAAAATATATATTGACGTGTAAAAGTGTTTTGAAAACCTATTTGCAAAAATAAATATCATTTATTATAGTCTCATTATAAAACTTTTCTTTCTCATATTTTCGACTGCAAAACTAAACTTGGCAAAACTTAATAGTTTGCTGTAAATCATTTAATCCTTAATATTTGTTTGCTTAAAGGAGACCTATGTCCAATAGTAGAATTCTTTAAGCTGCACAACGATGATAATATGATGTTTTATACATTTAAAAATTTCATCGGTTTGTTTATGTCTGGCTACATTTTTTTATACATCCTCTATACAAAATGAGCATTACCTCTATCACATCATCTTCCTGCCCTTGTCCCGTTTTATTTGGGGACAGAAAACTTCCATTATATTCTATCATCCGTCACGCTATGACTAACTCTCTTTTCTTTCATATCACTTCTCACAAAATCCGTCCATCTTTTCACTGGCCCCCCTTTCCCTCTCTATCCATCCACATGTATACTCATAACTTTTTTAGTAACATGCATAAAGATGGGTTATACCGATATTTGTCAGTATTAGCTAATATGAATAGATTCGTTTAGTAATATTTGAGTATTAGTGATATGTGATATATGAATATGATGGAATACATACTCGTAAATATCACTGCTGTGTTTGTATGTTGTTGTGTTTTTTGAAGTCGGTTGTATTTTTATTTTTTGTAAAATAAATTTGTTTCGCACTTTTTAGTTGTAGTACCCCTCAGTCAAACTTAAACAGATACCTTCCGCCATTTGGTTCCATCATCAAATCATCATGACAATTCTAATAATACAAAACACGGCTAGGATACACGGATTTATCACAGAATTCCGGTTCTTAACTACCTTCCGGTTTCAACATCAGATCAGTTCTATGTTTCCCCTCCCCTTCTTCCTTCAGTCACTCATCGATTACATGTATAAACAAAGCAATTTTACTTGTTACGACAGTTCTGCTATGATTTTTTTAAGAGTTCCGTTCTATATCTTCGAAGTTCATCATCAGATCAAAAAGATATTTTATGGGACCAATTCGGAAGTATTGCAATTAAAACAAAAATTTTCGAAATCGATCCACAATTGTCCGAGATATCGGTGAACATACATAATAAAAAAATACATACAACCGAACATAGAACCTCCTCCTTTTCAAAATCGGTTTATAAACAGATATTACTTTTGAGATAGTATCTAGATACGATTTGATATTGTTAAGTAGATAATTAATGTTAATGATACATTTGTTGCCATAGTAATGAGTGAATATGATCCACGGTAATCAAATGAATCCCGAGTGATATTATATTCACAGAGTAGATACTTTTTCATTATAATATTCGACCTGTGTTGAATAGAGTCCTTAAATATTATGTGAATATGAAATATTAGCATATCAGAGTTCCTCGGATTACTAATACATGAATCCATTGAATATCACTAATATCTTAGCGAATACTAATATATCAGTCACAACTCTAAACAAGCATTTCATCCCTCCCATTTACGAACTCAACTCGTGTGACAAACTATCGTTTGTCTTGGTATCATGGCGGACGACCTTGAACACGCAGTAACTGATTTTCGAATCTCAATTCAAGTGGCTGCGCATAACCAAAACAACTGGTTTAACTTAACTTAACTTTTCCGCGTGCTATAGTTTTGGTTCTGCTCAATTTTAGACCAACACTATTCGGTCTTTGCCACCACACCTGGCACCTGGTTAATAAAATGTTTAATTGTTTTTCTATGTCATTCGGAGGTTTCTTTAAATATGCGTTTTTTTTTTTACAGAAATACCGGTACTTATACTGGTCTTGTTTTGCCGTGGCTTTACTTGCGTTATCTTCTTCATATATCCTATTTAAAGATGGTCCACCGCAACCAATGTATGTTCACTTACTGTATGCTGGTCTACAGAAGCCTGCTTTTGGTCTTGCTGTAGCCACTATTATAGCCGGAGTTGTTATTCAATTCGAAGGTAGGTACATACTTTATTTATTTTATTTTATTTAGGGTTCCGTAACTGAAAAGGAAAAACGGAACCCATATAGGATCACTTTATTGTCTGTTCGTCTGTAAAGTAGTTATGTCACAAGAAAAAAAAATTTTTGATTCGCAATAATCTTCCGAGACTCAATTTGTGAATTGAACTATTTACATAAGTTAGTTTGTACGGAACCCTCAGATTGCGAACCCGACTCTCTCTTAGCCAGTTTTTATCCTATTTTAACGATTGGCAGAAAAGATTTTTTCAGAGCAGATTTTTGAATTTCCATATCGGTTCACATTTTTTTACACTTATTAAACTTCTAATTTTAAAAGTAAATTAAGAATTATAAACCGTTAAATTTTGGTCTTTTTAATCCCGTGGAGGATCGATTCGGTACATGAAACACTATCGATTTATAAAGATACAATTAAAAAATAAAGTGCGCATGTACGAAATTAATTTCTTTATGTAAACGAGTCAATGACTTTGCAGAGAGTTGTCGGTCGCTGCGTACTAACTACCTACAGTACATTGGCCTTGATCAGCTGACGTTTACTTAAAGAAATCAATTTCGAACATGCGTAAATTAATTCGAGTTTAAGGAAAAAAATACTTTATTTTTTAATTATCTTTACAAATCGATAGTGTTTTATTTACCGGATCGACCCTCCACGGGATTAAAACGATCAAAATTTAGCCGTGTATACTTAGATTTTTTCCAACACAAAATATCAAACCTATATTGTATGAGTGTTCATAGACGAGTAAACATACACAAGACTCATTTTAACTATCCATTTCAACTTAGGTTTGTACCGGCCAATCCTGGAGTGGCGACCGTTTGTGTTCATCGGTCGATTATCGTACAGCGCCTACCTTTTACATATGGCCTTCATCAGGACTGACTTAGCGTCAATCATGTATGTTCAGAGATCCACTATAATCGGCATAGTAAGTATATTTTACTTAACTTCGTCCGCGTGTTACCCTTTATCATCATCCCCAGTGTAAAGCAGTCCTCTGCTAGTCTTTTATAACTTTTTTGTTTTCCTACTTACTTTTTTTTGAAAAATAGCCAAGGCTTTTATTTAGAGACACTAAATAAAAGCCTTGGCTATTCATTGGTGTTAGCACCACTATCAATCTTAAAAGTTTGAATTTTTACTCAATAATTTAATTTACCTATTTCATGTAAACCATTCTAAATCTTGGGCTTCCAGATAATGCTATTATCATTAAGAGCAATATTTATTATTTCAAGGGTATTTTTCTTACAATATGCTTTCTTTGAGATTTCTTTTTTTCATTTTAGTTCTTACAAATGTGGACTACACTGGTTAGCGTTTTTATAGCAGCATTTTTCTTCTACTTGATGGTGGAAATGCCTTTTACTAACCTTGTAAAGGGCGTGTTCAGGAGGCCACACAATGACAAGAAAGAAAATATAGAAACTGTTGAAGAAACTAATGAGACAAAAGATAAGAATGGAATAGATATGAGTCAAACAAAAACAGAAGATGGCACCATTGTTATTTAAATGGGACCCAGAATATAAATCAGCATCCAATAGTAATATTTTGTAAAAGTGTTTTTGTGAAGGTATGTCTAGTGCTAAGTAAGCATCTGAAGCAGTTTGACAAGCATAGTTTTATATATTGTTTAATGTTAATGTTGCTTTGTTATAAAATAAACAATTTACTGATAAATGTGTTTGTTATTTATTTATATCTTTAAATCATTATTGCTCTCCTCATGTCTTGGCCATACTCTGGATTAAGGATAACTCTTTGAGAATGGGGTTTGGATGAACTAAACGTGGACCATTTAGTTTCCTCCTGTCCTAAATTGCGCTTCTCTTTTCATGAAATCCTCAAAATATTCCTCTTCTAACCTCGGTCAAATGTCTTTTTCCTTTTGTGTTTTTAGGTTTAGTTTTTAAAGTATCAAAATTCATTGAAATTAATAAAATTAAGTTGTAATTATTTTTTTTCCTTCTTAATACCTGTTTGCATAGACGCGGCGAGTTGGGCGGTCCATCGTACATTGCCATAATTGTTTGTGTTTGCGCGAGCGATGACGCAGCCCGCAATGCGCCGCTTCTTCGTAAACAAGCCCTTACGAGTTTCCCTCTGTCATGTTCTCTGGTCTTAATCTGTGGTCATAGGGTTGTCAGTCTGCGTCTACGAAGATATTCTTTTATTTTATACTTTAATTTTAAAAGAAAGATATATTTATTTTACCGTTAATTCACGCTAAATAGTCTCCAGCGTTTGATAGTTTATCAATAGTTCGCACGAGTTATTGGCAAAATTGTGGTATTTCTTCCTCAAAGGCCATTAATTTAGAGTTAAAATTGAAGTTATTATTATTTATTATATTCTTTGTTTTATACCGCATAAACAAAAAAAATAATATAGTGGGCGGTCTTATCGCACATTTTCTGTATGTTTGACATGGCCGAAATTTGTATAGAGCTGTGCCCAGACAAAAATGTTCATGTACACAGATATACAGTACTTCGTATTAAAGCTTAGAGGCTTGGCTTTACAATAGTTTAAGTTTTATGATCAGAAAACAAGCGAGAGACACTATAAATAAGATGAAAAAAACCCGCCTAGTAATTTTGAACAGCAATGATGTCGCTACAATAATACGTTAAAGTGATAGTGACAGTAAGTCAGTAAGAGAACACCTCTCAAATTCATACAATTCTATAAAAATGTATGAAGGACTCTTACTGCCAGTGATACATTTTCATAGAGGCTAATGAAGAGTCAAAAATCAAAATACCAAATAAAACTTAATCACATTGATGTATAATATATTGGTAATACTCATTTTCAAATGTTGTCATAGGTACTATAGGCAGGCCGTGATAGCAAAGAAAAGCTTATCGTCTAACAGATATTTCACTGGTCTGTTGGTCTAGTGGTAAGTGGCCCCGATTGCTATACCGGAGGTCGTGGGTTCGATTCCCACCCAGGACAAATATTTGTGTGATGAACACGATCATTTTTTCTGTGTCTGGGTGTTATTTATCTATAATATGTATGTATTTAGAAATATATAAGTATGTTTATCAGTTGTCTGGTACCCATAACACAAGCTCTGCTTAGCTTGGGACTAGACGGTGTTGTGTGATAGTTGTGGAATATTATTATGCCATTAATTTATTTTTTACACATATTTTATAATATTTTTAAATATTTCTTTGAAAAATCACATTAAAAAAACATTTAAAAATATAAAAAATAGTGTCCCACCGGTATCGGGGACAGGGTCCAAGCTACCGGCGGTCAGGGCTCCAGAGAAAGGAACCTCCTAATAATACGAGCCGTGTACAGGAGTACCGCTTTCTGAATCAAGCCCTTGATCCAGCCGCCTAACGAGAGCCTCCTAAGGTGTTGGTCGAGGCTCTTGGCTATTAAGCCTTTACCCGACACGACTATCGGTCGACAACCTCGCGAGCCAAGTCAATATACTTGATTTGTTTATCTTTCTCGACTTTCACGACATTCTCGTCATGCGGAACGGATATGTCAACAATCATTGCACGCCTCTCGTTTCGGTCCACCACCACTATATCAGGCTTATTGGCTACAATAGTCCTGTCAGTAATGATGGACCGATCCTAGTACAAAGTGATATGACCATTATCAAGAACTGAGTCGACTTCATACCTATAGTACGGCACTTCCGATCCCACAAGAGAGTACTTCAAAGCAAGTTGCTGATGGATAACCTTGGCTACAAGGTTGTGCCTGCATTGCGCGGCGCGCTAATTGGCCTATCACCACTATATAAGCCGGATGCTTATTGGCTACAATAGTCCGGGCAGTGGTGATAGACCGATCCCAGTACAACGTGGCATGGTCATTTTCGAGAACTGGGTCGGGCTCATACCTGTAGTACGATACCTCAGAATCCACTAGGTTGTACTTCAAGGCAAGTTGCTGGTGAATAATCCTGGCTACTTGGTTATGCCTGTGCAAGTACTCGCCGTTAGCCAGACGAGAACAACCAGAGATAATATGTCTGATGGCCTCACCCGGACGATGGCATGCCCGACACACGTCAACCGTCCCGTCCTTCATAATATGTCTCCGGTAGTTGTTCGTTAGGATAACTTCGTCCATAATCGCACAGACAAAACCTTGCTAAACGCACGGGATCGGCGCGTTCATTGAGGTGACATTTGGGGGAGGCCTACCTATATCCAACAGTGGACTCCTTTCGGCTAAACTGATAATGATGACAACCTGGAGGTGTTTAAATCAAGAGTAAAAAATTATGTTACTTTAAGGCAAGCCTGCTTCTATGTCGACCATATCATCGCTTCAAGTACTAACTAATCAATACACCGTTAAATTTTGGTCGTTTTAATTCCATGGAGGGTTGATTCGTTAAATGAAACACTATCGATTTATAAAGATAAAATTAAAAAAATAAAGTACTTTTTTTTCTAAACATTGAGTTAACCTATACGCATGTACGAAATTAATTTCCTTAAGGACTGATTTCATCATTCAATATAAAAACTTAGTTCATCTAAACAGAGCTCAGCGTAATCTAGTTTAAAGACCCGTGTCGTGAAGAAACATGGGCGACAACAAAATAATTGAAACTGAGTTTAGCGTAAACTAGGTTCAAGTCATCGCAGTGAAACGCAAAATGAAGCTATAATCTCGATTACGCGCTCAAACTGCGTTTTGTTTCATATAATCGCGATTAGTTTATTGGTGAATTTGGCCCTAAGTAAACGAGTCAATGACCTTGTAGATAGTTGTCGGTCGTTGCGTACTAACTACCTACAGTTCAATGGCCACGCTCAACTGACGTTTACTTAAAGAAATCTATTTCGTACATGTGTAAATTAATTTGAGTTTAAAAAATTACTTTTTTTTTAAATTTTATCTTTAGAAAATGATAGTGTTTCATGTACCGAATCGCCCCTCCGCGAGATTAAAACGACCAAAATTTAACGGTGTATATAAAAAGCATTGCTTCATTTATTTCGTTTATTTTTAGCTAGTACTACCTCGTCCACCCAAATCTACATCTGCCTCTACGACCGGCAGCATCCCAGCGATTCCCGCGGTCGCGCCAATTAATCAGCTCCGAGATATTGATTAATTATCGTTGGTCAGTGTACGACCAGCCTAACGCGAGGCCAGTGTGCGTCCGGACTAATGTGGGGGATTACCGATCTGGTAATAATGTATATATCGATTGCCTGTGTTTGTGGTTGTGGACTGAGGGATAAGTCATGTTTGTGACTGTTGGGACGGGAACATATTATTTGGTGATGAACTTTATTTATCATCATCATCATCATTTCAGCCGGAGAACGTCCGCTGTTGGACATAGGCCTCCCCAAGTGTCGCTACAGTGACCGGCCCTGTGCGTGTCGCATCTATCGGATTCGTTACATATACTTTGATAAAAAAAATTACCTAAGTACTTTATTTTTTTTTAATAATAATAAACATATTTATTCAAAAGTCTTTACAGTATAAATTGATATATTCAATTAAAAATTACTAACTTCGCAAATAGCTGAAATAGATTCAGTAGCTGATGTAGAACATACTACTTTCAGAACGTGCGTTTATTGTATTACATGTTGAAAAATATTTTGCAGACGTACCGTATAACACGACGTATTAAAAGTTGGCGCGCCGGATCATAAAACGTCGCTGTCATGTAATGCGGCTACTTCACGTTTAGCCAGATTACAATTTAACTAAAAAATACGCCGCATTGAACTCGCACTCCTCATTCGTCAAAGTGGTTAAGAAACGTGAAGCACACATAATAACTAGCGCATCTTTGTTCATAAGTTGGTAGCTTAGTAAAGAGAAGTCAAGATAGTGTAAAATCTAGAAAATTTGTAGGGTTCACCTTGATCGAGTAAACAGCAATCAATCACTTGACAGTCGGGTAAGTTACTTTAAGTAGATTACACGAAAGTCTAGACTTGGGGCCTTAGATGTAATCGAAGTTAGTTGTGACAGATTAGCTAAAACTTAAAAAAAAATAACTCAATACTATGAGAACTTGTAAAGAGTCAATGGATCCTAGGGATTATTTGCAGGAATCATCGCAATCCTGAAATGTAAAGGGGAACTGAAGGAAGATGAGTGGGTTTTAGTCAGTAAAAGTCTGCCCCCATAGAGTGGGAGAAGTCTTTTTATGATTAACCACCTCACAAAAAGGCTAATAGGGTATCGTGTCACCCAAGACTGGTGTCAGACCACGTACATCGAAGGACTGCAATAATTTGCCTGCTGCGGTTTTCCCGTCCGATTATAATTTTGGTGTCGTCAAGGCTAGAGTCAATAGGCTCTTAATAAACTAATGTGTTTCGATATAAACGGCCGTATCTTTTTTTTCCGTTAATTTAGAAGTTTGATATTTTCGCAGCTTCAAGGGAAAGCAGACCTGAGTATAAATGTGATTTTGATTGCAACTCGATCTCCTCGCATTCTCGAGATAAAGAGTCTTGACAGACAGATAGTCAGACAGACAACAAAGTCATCCTATAAGGGTTCCGTTTCTTCGTTTTGAGGTACGGTATCCTAAAAAAGGTTATATATGTACTATCCTTAACGATAGTCAAAGATCTACAGATCTAAAACAATAATGAAGGGGGTTATTCGTGAAGCCTAACTTAAGATTAAATTTTTCATTTTCTAGATCTTAAGCTAGCCCAGTGGCACTGACTTGCGAGAGTCAGAGGTCATGAGTTCAAACCCAGCCAGGCGCATTACTTTGTGTACTTAATTTCATCACCACTGCTCTCAAAACGGTGATGAATAACTTCGTGAGGAAACAATGTCCAAGAAGTAAAATTTCCTAGTCATGTGATATCCACTAACCCGCACTGCACCCACGTGGTGGGTTACGGTCCATTTCCTCTCCAAGAGAGGAGACCCAAGAGTGAATATTGAAAGACTGACTTTGCTTAGATAGTGAAGAAAGATTTCAAAGTCTTTCGTTAAGAGTGGCCAACCCGAGGCACATTTTTATACAACCGCTCTTACGTGATTATATGTTCACACATCTTTTTCCAGATATTTTGGATACACAGATATCTTGTGAATATTATCTAGGCTGTAAAAAGTAATCCAGTAAAGACCTTTGAAAATCTGCTATTTGACGTGAACTTTGGCCCTCCATAATGTACTCTTAAATTAAAAATATAAAAAAAAATACATCTAAAGAAGAAGCCTTGCACATTTAAAGGACAATTTTTTTCAATAACTTTTAAGGTTTTTAAAAAAGCACGTATATCCCTGAACAAGTTTTGTGAATTATTCAAGTAAATCACGGAATTACCGAATGCCAACCGAGTGTTCAGTCGTTATCTCCTTTTTTAGCATTGCTACTTCATTAAACATCGCGTTGGATTGCGTTACATGAAGCATCAAGCTTTTAAACCATGCTCAACGTTGACGATTGACAAGTGGGTAAGGCCCGTCTTAAACGATTCGTATTAAAATTCTGATTTCGCGACAAAAGGTGGATAATTTTTTTCTTTTCTTTTCATTACTGTAATCTTAGTAAAGCAAAGTAATAGTTAACAAGGACATTTGAACCCCCGGACCATCAGCGATGGATTGAATGGATTCATAACAATTATGGAATTCAAAACAGAGTTTAATTAACCTTTTAATTGGGCCGAGGTCATATGCGGTTCGAAACTTGTAGTTCCCATTTCATTAATAGTTGAATTAATGATCAGAATTTTGAGTTTGTTTCCGTATTTCGATGTTACTGAGTTAATTGTTTATTTTGTATGAAATCTGTGTAGATACATGTAATTTGGCTCAATGTGTATGAGTTTCTATGTAAAGTTCCCGTACCGATTTAAATAGGTACTATGGGAATAATGGGAACCATTCTCTGGTAGGTAGGCCTTGATTAACTGGATGTGTACTCTAAGAAATCGAACTGTATGTCGTAGGTAGTAATCACTACATAGTATAATACAAAGTCGTCCCTATGTATGCTTAGATCTTTAAAACTACCCAACGGATTTTGATGCGGTTTTTTTTTAATAGAAAGACCCCCGATTTCTGATTTAAGCATTTGAAGTTGAGAATTACTCAAACTCTACTTTAGCCTGCAAATCTGTCAAAATTTGGCATTTAAGTATGGTTTGAGTCGTTCTTAACTCAAAATACTCAATTCAGAAACCCGCCAAGAGTGATTAAAGAGGAAGGTTTATATGTATAATAATCAATAATAATACATGCATAAAATATTTTTATTTTATTATGCATGTATTATTGTTTGGGGTCTATGGCCATCATTTTAAGTTAATATAATATAATAATATAATATAATAATTTATTTGGCACACAACCATAAATTACAGTCTTAGTAACTAATACAAGGACAATTAATTAAACATTGTACTTAGTCTTCTGTCTCCCAAACTAGGCTAAAACCTGTATCTTGGGAGGCAGTATAAAAAGTTTTCGTTCTTTAAGTCATAGCCCATGTTAGACAGCGTGCACTTAAATGAGAAAAAAAAAGTTAAAATAATGGAAGTAAAGAAAAAAAAACAAAATAAGTTTATGGAAAAACTAAAAATCTTTGCAATAATATTAAATTGATTGCCAATTCATCTACTTGCAATAATGTTTGTGTATGTTGGCGCGTGAGAGTGTCTGTGTATGAGGGTATGTTTGTGAGTGTGTGTAAATGTGTATAAGTGTATTTGTAAGTATATGGGAGAATTTTATATTAGAAGCGACTCTGTGTCAGTGTAGTCCAAAGTGAATAACCAAGCCTTTAATTTACTTTTACATTCCTGTCTGCTCAGGGTATGGATTTTAAGAATTTTATTAATTTTATTGTACAGTCTGGTGCTAACAAAAAGATATTGTTTACGCGCAAAAGCGGTGCTGTGTGATTCTGAGCGAAATACTATATCAGCCCGTCGTTTTGTAGTGGTAGCAAGAAGTTCATGGGCTATATTAATTAAATAAAATCAAATACTACAAAAAACATTATAAAATCTTACATCCATATTCTATTGACACTACGAATGACATTAACGTAAAAACTTTTCACACAAGAAAATAATATGAACAAATGGCTATATAGCCATAGCCTAGCGCGTGCCTATGAAAAAACCGCCATGTTATGAAAAATTTTACTAGTTTTACCATTGTAATATCAGTTCGCGAAATTATTTTTCTTCACAAGTGTATTGAAAAATGTCGTATGATATACGTGAGTAATGAATGGTTACCGTTCTTGGCTCTCTTAATAACGCCTCGACGGTAACCTTCTGCATTACACACTTATATCATAATGTACTATAATAACAGCATTGCACCCGTGCGAAGCTGGGGCGGGTCCCTAGTAATTTATATTTATTTTAACTTGAAAATAATTACAATTGCAACCAAGAATGCTTTGCTGTAGCAGACATGTTGCTAGCTGTCTCCGACAGTACCTATCATGTATTATTTATGTGTGTGTTATGTGGTTATCTTATATGTTTCAATAAGAGAGTTGGTTTAAATTGAGGTACTCGTATTCTACTGATTTTCCTAAGAATAGGACACAGCAGGCTCATAATAAAATAATAAATCACAATGATTCTACTGATCTTCTTCTCCTCTCGGTCTTACTCAATCCTGTCTAACCAATATTTAGCCACCTGGACAGCACTGTCGTTGGCCTCGTATAAGTCATTGAAGGTGCAGGTGGTAGTGCACGCTGGGCAGGAAAGGAGGTGGCGCATATCCTGTGAAGAGGCTCCGTACTGGCACTATTTTTGCAATGGGTCAAGGATATCCCATTGGCCATCTTTACAGCGGCCAATTCTACTGATATAATCTTTGGACAGAACTATTCAATCAGAACTTATTAATTACGTAGTCCGGTCAGGAAATTGAAGCAGGTACTTCAAGATTCCGTTAGTGAGGCGAATTTGATGGCACGGATGGCGTAGTAGTGGTGATTGCCTGCTGCGCTAGTGTTGGGGGTTTATTTACCGCACGGACTAAATTTTTACATAACAAATATATAGTTGTTCCAGATTGGGGGGTCTTATGCGTGTAACTGGACATGTTTGTGTTTTCACCTACAATACAGAGTAGGTACCTAATTATTAGTGGAGCTACGAATTGAAGTCGTTCTGTGGCCTTATCATGACGTCTTACAATCATCGTAAATACGATGTGAGAAAGGAAGAGTGTTATACGGCCTGTATAGCTCCATCTCTATTTCGCAGCTGAATTATGATAGTTTTCGTACAGGCCTTTGAAAATAAAAGGAGGTTGGAATTAGACCAAAAACGCAACGACCTCAAGGCTAGACCATCAGCAACTATATTTTATAATGTTGGTAATGCTGTTCCGACATGCCCGCTTTGTGCTCGGAGTTTTTCGGCCAAAGTTGGATATGCAAGTTACATGAGGACACATGATAGATCAGCACATCTGAGCTTACAGCCACCATGAGGAGCCAAGGAATGCGGTCGCTCTGGCCCAAATCGCTTAGATAGCATCACCATCATCATCATCATGATAGTTTTAAGATGTCATGGTAGAGCCTCTGGTTTTATAAACAGGAGCAGAGGTTGGTAACAATAAACATACTTCTGAAACAATACGATGGCAGGCTGTCGCCTCCTTCTGCGAAGCAGTAATGCTAGCAAAGGAGGAGGCCGACCGCATCAGGCAAAGGCAACGGGTTGCACGCCCCAACCACCGCCGCGACGCCCATTTCCGATCCCGATTTCCGTCCACCCTAGGCGCGGGCTTGCGGACGGTGATCAATGGGTAGCTCGCTGTCCGATCGTCCGGTAACCAACCGGACCGAACCCAAGTCGTCGCGGCGCGTACTGTTCCCGCGCGCCGCAAGGAGCTGTCAGCAAACCGTAGAGGCCCAGTCTGCTTGCTGCAGGCAGGCAGGGTCGAAGCCTGCTGGGGTCATGTGTCAGCTTCTGAAAGGAAGGCTCGCCTCGGCACGATAGGCAACGAAAGAACGGGGTAGGTTTTTAGTCAGTAGCAGTCTGACACTAATTTCCGCTGCGCCCAAGGGCGGCATCAGTCATTGGATGATTTTACCTATCATAAAAAAACCTCTGAAACGATTTTTTATTCTTGTGCAGCAATAATAAAACCGACATCTCATCACCGTCACAACAGTACACAAATACATTTACTGAATGCAATACAACAAAAGAAAGAGCTTTAAGACTAGACGACGAAACAAGAAGTCGAGAGTATTGTGTTCTAAAAATACTCGAGGTATAGTAGTGCAGTTGGAATGTACTACGGATCACACACGACGATACTATCAACCTGTCTGTCTGTGTAGCTAAGAATAAATTGTCTGTCTGTGTAGCTAATACACAAAGATGTAACATGTGGCTGACAAACATCTGCTTGGTAACGATACCAATCAAAGTTATGTAGACTCAAATATAAAATTTATCGTTTTCGCTCTTTTTTTTCCGTTAACGTAGAAGTTTGATTTTTACACAGCTTCAAAGAACCGCAGATCTGAGTATACACCGCTGCACCGTTAAATTTTGCTCGTTTTAATCCCGCGGAGGGTCCATTCGGTACATGAAACCCTATAGATTTGTAAAGATAAAATGAGAAATGAAGTCCTTTTTTTTAAAACTCGAATTAATTTACGCATGTACGAAATCGATTTCTTTAAGTAATCGTCAGCTGATCGAGGCTAATGAACTGTCGGTATTTAGTACGCACCGACCGACAACTCCCTACAAGGTTTTTACATTGACTCGTTTACTTAAATAAATTAATTTTGTACATATATTAATTCGAGTTTTAGAAAAAAGTACTTTATTTTTTAATTTTATCTTTATTAATCGATAGTGTACCGAATAGATTCGGTCCACCTCCACAGGACTAAAACGACCAAAATTTAACGGTGTATGATTTAAATTTCAACTTGATATCTCCACGCGTTCTTGAGATAAAGAGTCGTGACAGATAGATAGACAGACGGATAAACAGACGGACAATAAAGTGATCCTATAACGGTTCCGTTTTTTCTTTTGAGGTACGGAACACTAAACAAGAATATTGAAAATCTATTAAGCCAAGCTATGACTAGGATACATTGTTTATTATGGAGCTTCCGTGGCTGCCTTCTACCATCTGCGGGGTATTGCGTAACTCTGTTGACAGCTCAAGTGAAGATCACTTGCTAGAATGTACGTACATCGTATAACTGTCAAACAGCTAATTTCGTATTGCCTATCTTTAGTGACCAAATAATATGACGTTATTATCAACCAGTGACATGACTTTTGAAATACACCGTGACACGTTTTGACAGATGTTATTGTATCTATACTTTTAAAATTGTTATTGTGAGCTTTAAGTTGAAGATGCGATATTTAGCTTAGCCGTATAATAGTCGCTAAAAACTAGAGTCGGAACAATATGCACAAATGATTTTTGTTAGCCACCAATTATCCACCGCAGTTTGTTAGCCACTTGATGTCTGTGATATTCGGGGTTAATAAATAAAAGTCGAGTGTCCCACGACAGAGCTAGAATTGGACTGATCATCCGTTCAACTTAAATCTACCGACATACTTACTAATTAATTATTAATATGAATCTACCTACATTACACTCCTCCCTACTAAACTAATACTATAATTAACAACTAAAACTTAAGAGGTAACTGACTTAACTAAACTAACAATACTTATTCTAGACCTTATAATTATGAACCTTAAACCTACACTGTCGAACGGCACGTTGTGGAGTCTGTGGCACTTGAGGCAAGGCAACCTGACTCTCAGCTGAAGCCGGTACCTCTACAGGTGCATCTTTGGTCGGCTGAGCCGGCGACACCACTCCACGCGGCGACACCACGCGATCCGGCGACCTCCCCGACTGAGCCTGCTCACCACTACCACTGCAATCCTCCTCCTTACCAGTCGTCTGAGAATCTGTGTCTGATCGTTCCGTAATACTAGCACCACTGGATGCTAACGATAATCTGCTCCCTGTTTTTCTACGTAACTGATCAATGTGCCTATGGACTATCTCCCCATTTTGACCCTGGACTCGGAAGTCGCTTGGACCCCGACAGTCTACTACTCGACCGGGAACCCATCTCTCCCCCTTTAAGTATTGTCGATACCATACTTCTTCCCCTTCACCCCCAA
The DNA here is from genome assembly GCA_958295575.1 of Leucania comma. Lineage (NCBI taxonomy): Eukaryota > Metazoa > Arthropoda > Insecta > Lepidoptera > Noctuidae > Leucania > Leucania comma. The sequence goes on from OY282480.1 coordinate 21,583,274, forward strand.
CGCTCCTGTTTGCCCCCTGAACAGATTCAGCCTGACGTTGTTGTGCTCGATGAACCTTATTTTCCCTATCCGGTTTTATGGTATCCAGTCGAGTGCGTAAACGCCTGCCTAACAATATCATTGCGGGGCTTTCTCCAGTTGTTGAATGTTCAACATTTCTATGATGCAGTAAAAATGTCCACAGTGCCCTATCTATGTTGTATTTTTCTGAAATAGCCTTTTTAATAACTCGTTTTAATAGTTTAACTGCATTTTCTGCTAATCCATTTGAAGCGGGGTGATATGGGGCTGTAAAAATGTGTTCTATGCCGTTTACTTTTGTAAATTCAAAAAATTCTTTCGATGCAAACTGTGTACCATTATCACTAACTATTTGCTTAGGTAACCCCCATCTACTAAATAACTCAGTTAATCTGTCTATAAGACTGAAAGCTGAAGTGCTTGATACATTGAAAACTTCCAACCATTTAGATGTGGCGTCCACTACAACTAGGTATGTTCTACCGCCTATAGGTCCCATGTAGTCAATATGTATCCGGCTCCACGGTCGGTTTGGCCAGGGCCACATACGCGGCGTCTGCCGAGGCGGCGCGTCCGCCTGGGCTGCACACACTTCGCACGCCCGACACATGTGTTCCACTGCTTCATCTACCCCGGGCCACCATACATAGCTACGTGTTAACGCCTTTGACTTCACAATACCCATGTGAGGTTCATGCAACATTAATAACACTTTTGTTCTACACGCCTCCGGTACCACTAGTCTGTGCCCCCACATAATACATCCTAATTCTTCATAAAGTTCATTTCTCCTATTAAAGTACGGCTTTAAGTTGCTGACGTCACATTCATCGGGCCAACCATCTCTCAGATAACTTAATATTTTTGACAGTTCCGTATCTCGTATTGTGTGTTGTTTGATCTCATTATAATTTAATAACAATGACTGTTGCACAAAATGCAAATGAGTTTGCTCCGGTTGCGCGGCCGTTGTCGTCGTCTGTTTACTTTGAACTAGCGGTAACCTTGAAAAACCGTCTGCTCCATTTTGATCGGTGCGCACGTACTCGATATTATATGAGTAAGCTGATAAAATAATAGCCCATCTTTGCATTCGACTCGCCACCATAGTCGGTATTCCTGTATTTGGACCAAATATTGACACCAGCGGCTTGTGATCCGTACGTAAGGTAAAATTACGACCGTATAAATACTGATGGAATTTATTAACACTAAATATAATCGCTAGCGCCTCACGGTGTATTTGTGAGTAATTTTTTTCCGCTTCAGTAAGTGTGCGCGACACGTAGGCTATCGGCCGCTCGCCGCGCTCGCTCGGCTGCGAGAGGACCCCCCCTATACCACGTGCGCTCGCGTCACTTGTCAATATTAGTGGTTTTTTTGGATCGTAATGTGCCAACACCTCCGAACTCGCTAGTATTTTTTTAATTTCCACAAACGATTTCTCGCAATCGAACGACCAATGCCATTGTTTACCTTTCTTTAATAGTTCATAAAGGGGTATTAATATACTACTCATGTTCCTAACAAATTTCCCATAGAAGTTTATGATTCCTAAAAATGACCTCAACTCCGTTATGTTAGAAGGACGAGGAATATTAATTATGGCTTCCACCTTGGCCGGGTCGAGTAGTAGACTGTCGGGGTCCAAGCGACTTCCGAGTCCAGGGTCAAAATGGGGAGATAGTCCATAGGCACATTGATCAGTTACGTAGAAAAACAGGGAGCAGATTATCGTTAGCATCCAGTGGTGCTAGTATTACGGAACGATCAGACACAGATTCTCAGACGACTGGTAAGGAGGAGGATTGCAGTGGTAGTGGTGAGCAGGCTCAGTCGGGGAGGTCGCCGGATCTGTTTTAATTCCCTCGTTACTAATCACATATCCTAAATATTGCACTTCTTTTACTAAGAATACACATTTGCTACTCTTCAACTTCAACCCGGAACGATGTAATCTACTAAAGACCTGTTCTAGTGCTTCTAAATGTTCTTTTTTATTCTTTCCTCCTATTATCACGTCGTCAAGGAATATTTCAACATTAGGAATCCCCTTCAATAGATTGCACATGATACGCTGGAAAATTCCTGGACTTTTGAAATCCACCGTGACACGTTTTGACAGATGTTAATGTATCTATACTTTTAAAATTGTTATTGTGAGCTTTAAGTTGAAGATGCGATATTTAGCTTAGCCGTATAATAGTCGCTAAAAACTAGAGCCGGAACAATATGCACAAATGATTTTTGTTAGCCACCACTTATCCACCGCAGTTTGTTAGCCACTTGATGTCTGTGATATTCGGGGTTAATAAATAAAAGTCGAGTGTCCCACGACAGAGCTATAATTGGACTGATCATCCGTTCAACTTAAATCTACCGACATACTTACTAATTAATTATTAATATGAATCTACCTACATTACAATGTCATACGTAATACCAAAGCTATGACATTGTTAGTTGACAACCAAGTTTAGTGTACATCAAATGCCAGTTGTCAACTGTTTTGAAAAAGTTAGCCAATAGCCCTGCAGATCAGTTCGATGGTATTTAATAACCAGAGTGTATCTCATGACAATTCAAATTAGCTCAATTACGGCTAGGTTACCTACTACAACAGAACTCTTGTGCCTATCTTCCGGTTTCATCATCAGGTCAGATCGAAGTATCTCTTTCCCCTCTTCCTTCAGTCAGTCATCGACTGCACGTATAAACAAACATGGGAAGGTAGGAAGACGATGACGTTATAATATTTATCTGTTAATTATTAATTGTATTTCATTTATTCACACGATAAGCATTTGCTACATAATAATAGATATTTAATTAAAATGTTCACATGCTAAAATAAATTAAATAAATAAAATTGAAAGTCAAACAAAATTGTATAAAATATTGAATTATTTTTGACTGGCCAAAAGGCCATTACTTCGCTGTTTTGTGTTTGGGCCCGTGAGTACGCGACGGGGGGAGTAGTGTGTCTATTTTCGTCTTTCATTTTATTCTGCAAATATAATGGTGTTCCAAGAATGCACTTCGGAACACACACGAAGACAAAACGCAGTATGTCTGTCTTACAACAGATTGAAGAATGTTACACACTGTTGTAGAATATAATAAGCAAGCATTAAAAAAATAATTAGGGAAAAATTTCGATATAAGATCGAAACTTCATATTTTTACAAATCAATTATTATCATGTTCGAACAAAGGAATATTGTTTTTTCTATTGAGTTGGTAAGCAATGAAAAATATCGAAATTTGACATCATTTTAAATAACATTGTTGCTGAATATAAGTTAGTATCAATATTGATCACTGCTGTGCACCTTGGGAAGTCTTTAATTATTCAAATAAAAAGTAAATTTTAATTTATTGATAGTCAGATGGTCAAGTTCTCTGATTTAGGAAATGGTTTAGCGACATCAAATTGTACCTGGTTTACATTAATTAGAATTCAGACATTAGAACAATATTATCATTTTACTGGAGAAATTATTTTCAAAATCGATCCAGTAGTAGTTTTTGGATCCATTCTCTACTAAAAAATACAAAACTTGCCTCTTTACTATATTACTGATCATCAATTCACTTTGTGGGTTGCTTTCCAATTCTGCTTCTTCCGATAACTACATGGTCACTCCTCCAGAATCTTTCGACCCCATGGACTATTTTGTTATACCAAATATGTTTTAACAATCAATGCTTTGCATAGTAAAACATACCCAGTACTGGTCTTCTACGAAACCCATTTCACCGATCCCACTGAAAATATTACAACGCAAAACAAGAAAAAAAAAATATTGACTCAACACTCGTCCGCGTCGACAGAATATAACTCGTTTGACAAACACGCAAACAGTATGTATCACGGCAAAATTAACTTAATACCGTGGCGCCGCCTCCCATTTTATTTGTTTTAAAATATCAGCGAGCATGGATCATGTCCAATTAGGTACCGGCCGTCAAAGTAAACCTGTAGATGGATATAAAACAAATACTTGCTGGCTGATTCTATATTTGTATACGGCAGCTTTTGAAGAGATGCAAGCTGTGCTTGTCACGTATTTTTTGACGTAAATACTGATAGGATATATTTTTAACTAAAGGTGAAGGAACTCTTTTTATTTTCACCATAAAATATAGCAACAGGGCACGCCAAGCATGATTATCATGGCGGTAAGTCACCTCTTTGAGGAGTGGCAGGAGAGGCGATACGGCGTCTTCACCTTCCGCATGACGCAGGCCCTCACCACAAGTTCGTAGGTTCCTGCATTGGATTCAGGCGGAAGAAACGCCCAGGTATCACTATTATGTGGACTATCCGGAGGACACGGTGGAGCTTACGATGGAGGCGTGACCTGATTTGGCGGAGCACCGCCTCGTGGTGGCAATCGGTAGCAGCGACCTCTCGCACTGGACCCTGGTTCAGGCCATTGTTTAAAGCGAGGTGGAAGGGCAGACCTCCTGCGCAGCAGTAATGCGAGCAAAGAAGGAGGTCACACTTGGGGTAATACAAACATCCTCACGCCCCAGCCACCTAGACCCTGACGCCGACTACCAGTCACGGTAGTTCACCGTCGGATCGGGTAATCGACCGAACCGAGCCCCAGTCGCCGACAGCGCGTAGTAATCCACGCGTTTCTCATAGTGATCACAGTAAACCGTAGGGGATCAGCTAGGCAGATGTCCGCTAGGACCTCGGGGATTGTCTGAAAAGGAAACCTATAGTCCTATACCGCAAAGGGCAACTGAAAGATACAGGTGTGGTTTTAGTCAGTAAAAGTCTGACACGCTCTCTTCGCACCCTATGAAAAACATGTAGCAACTGTAACGATTTTATAGACTCCTATCGAACCGCCCTAGCTTGGAAATCTTTGATATTGTCGACTTTTCTCTAAAAGTGTGAAAACTGCATTCAAATTCGTTTTGTAATTTTGAGTTTATCGCAAACAGACAGATAGACGGATTGATGATGTATAGATAAGAATAAAGATAGAAAAGGTCGTAAAGTTTGTATGACGACAAATAATCTAATGTATCTTCGGTCATAATAATATCTTGAAAACGAAATCGTTGTAGCGACACGGGTGTACCTAATTCTGTGATGTTCTTGTTGAGTCAAAACTACAGAGTCTAGTGAAGTAGTGAGTTAGTGTAGGTGAGATAGTGGTCAATAATAAAATAAAGTATCTATAATTTTTTTTTTTTTGAGTTACCCTATGATGATGAACAATCTAAAGCTAGATGAATTGTATATCCTCGCCAAGTTCGAACACCACGTAAGTTAAAATCGAAAAATTATTCAGGAGAGCAAATAAGCTGTATAGTATGCAACTCGGTATTACATGTAACTCGGTCTTGAGAAAAAAACTAACTTATTTATCGTTGATAAGAGAGTACAACTGAGTTACGCGGTTTGGCTGTGACTTTACTGATCAAAATATCTAAACTTACATCGCAATTATTAAGAAGTCTGCAAAGTCTTGGGATTGGGGAGTTCGACCCTGAGACAGTTTTTCGGAATGGGGGACGTAGTAATTTGATTGGATGGCGCGGATAGTTGTGAGGTAGGTTAAAATTAAATTTACACAACAACTGGGGACAGTCTATTTTACTGTGAAGGACTTTAAATAAGAAGATGAGATCGTTCTTGTTTCTGCGTTCTTCAAGAGAAATCATCTTGAATTCCTGTAGCCGTTTTCTATAGCTTGGAACTTTTTTTGATATTTTCTTCGAGTAGGCAAGATTGTTCAAAAATCTTTTTTGAATGCGCTCCAATCTAAGACTATGTGTTGCATAGTGGGGGCGCCACACAACTGAGCAATACTCCAGGATGGTACGAACGAGGGAATTAAATAAATAAATTTTGGTTTGAGGCTAGCGAAAGCATTTTGCATTGCGTAGTACAAAGCCAAGAGTTTTTGAAGCTTTTTTGATAATATTTTCCATATGGGGAATAAATGTAAACTTACGATCAAGAAGAACCCCTAAGTCTCTGATCACATCAACTTTGTTTAGGCATGTGCTATTATTCATATGATAATTGAAATTAATGAAAATTGGCTTCCGTGTAAACGTTATTTGGGAGCACTTCTTTACGTTAAGATGCATATCATTATCTTCGCACCAGTTTATTAGCCGGTTCAAGTCATCTTGGAGTAATATGGAATCGGCTTGAGAATTTATGACGCGTACTAATTTCAAATCATCGGCGAATAAAAATGGTGTGGAATAAATAAAGCACTGGGGAAGGTCGTTTACGAAAATAACAAATAATATAGGACGGTGAGAGCCCTGTGGAACCCCAGAGGTTATAATCAGGGTTTCGGATTTGTAACCATTTGCGACGACGTAAAATGATCTACCCGTTAAGTAAGAGCGAAGCCATTTGAGGAGAGGTCCAGCAAAACCGTACGCAGCAAGCTTTTGAATGATCACACCGTGAGAAACTTTATCAAAGGCCTTGCTAAAATCCGTGTATACGGCGTCAACCTGCTGGTTAGAGTCAAGCGAGGCTGCAACTCTTTCAACAAATGTCACAAGATTACTACAGGTAGAACGCCCAACAGTAAAGCCATGCTGGTGTTCAGAAAGATACTTTTTAAAATAGTTCTGTATATCTGGACATACCATTGCTTCAAATACCTTAGCAAATGTCGGAAGGATCGAAATAGGACGATAGTTATCAACCGAATCCTCAGCACCCGATTTATGTATCGGAACCACCTTGGCCTGCTTCCATTGTTTAGGGAAAATTCCAACGTTAAGTGATTTGTTAAAAATCAGGAAAAGGGGCATTGCCAGTTGATCAGCGCAAGTTACAATAAAGCTAGGTGGGATTTCATCACTGCCAGGACCTTTGGATATATCCAATTTTTTTAGTTGTTTAACTATTTTGCCTTTTGTTATTTGGATCAAGGAAAAACTGTCGGAGCCTTTAGATAGTTTTTCAAAGAAAGGAGAATTATGAGCCATATTACATGCATTTTTATCTGGGCTGTACACTGAAGAAAAGTAGTTTGCAAACATATTGCACATATCGTTACCATTACAAGTTTTAGTGACGCCATTTGACATTGAGGCCGGATAAGAATTAGCACCACCTCGTTTGGACTTTATGAAAGACCAAAAATATCTGGGATTTGTTGCAATTTTCTGTTTTGTGTTTCTTATATAGGAGTTGTAACATTCCTTTGCCAATCTGTCACAACACTTACTGCACCAACGAAAGGATATCTTATCCATGGGATTTTTGTATGTGTTAAATCTTCTTCTTAGATTATTTTTTTCTCGTAGCAGTCTTACCAGCTTTTTTGTATACCATGGTGGATGCGTATTACTTTTAACTGTGGTCGATGGTACAAACCGTTCTATAACCTGATGGAGTACAGAATAGAAACGTTCTAACATTACACTGGGGTCGTCGGTGTCAGAGAGTAATGAATACCAGTCGATATTTTCAAGTTCTGATTTAATATTTGAGTAGTTAGCTTTTTTAAAGTTTAATCTGATGTTAGGTTCCGGTTTTAAATAATGGTTTACTCTTAGGTGTGTTCAATTCAACAACGGGTACAGGACGTTGTTGGGGCTCCCCCGCTATTGCAGCGCGTCGACGATGTTTGCAGATGCGCGTGTGGATTGTTTCCACACTACAATACGCAAGAGAGGCACGTCGTTGGTGCGTCGAGCGCGGGGGAGCGCTAATAGCATGCTGTCCGTACTTGCGGAGAGGCTTGATTGTTGTATCATAATGCACTGTTCTATGCGATATGTGACGGGCATGTGATGTAGCAGACATGATGATGAATGTAATTTAATGTTTTGTGATTTTAATTATTTATATGTACTATAATTTTTAATTGTGACTGTTCTATTTGTATTGATTGTTTTTGAGTCATTGGATGAATTTCCCAAATGACTTATTTTTTTGTCTTCGGTGAAATTAGTATTTAAAAAAATTAATATTGTTCTGAATTTTTTTTTTTTGTATTCAATATGTAGTTATTGGGTTGTAGCAAAAATATAATTTGCCTAGGACTATTACAAAGGTAGATAAATAAATATATAACCTTCTAGAGTCTGTCTAACGAAAGCGCGACCTGGAGTTTTTTTTTTAAATTAAATTGGCAACATAATGTTGCCGTCAAAAGCACGTCAAAGTCTATGATGCAATTGTCAGTATTTTGTAACAAAGATTGCTTTTAATAATATAATTGCTTATCATGGGTAAAACAATAAAAAGTTATGTAGGAAAGCTGTGAAATACTATGATCAGTAAGTTTAAAGAAAAACAAGAAGAGAAAGTAGTTGTTTTTGATCTCGGGTTTTTAAGCTAGTATGACATTATAATCTTGATCATTGTTGACTGACTATTAGATATATTTTACGATATGATAATAATTTTTCTTATGTTTATAGATAATCTTGAAGATATTCAAGGACTGCGCGAAATAAATAAAAAAACATTGAATCGTTAAGGAATTTGAAGAAAAAATCTTTACACTTGAAACTAAGCTTTAAGAAGAAATATCTTCACTACCGTGGCAAACCTTGAGTTTAGACTTTTGGATGTTAGTCAAAGACCAAGTCTGTATACACCATAGGTCAAATGAGGAGATTACACATGTCCATAAGCTTACGCTTTAGTGATATGGGCAAAGTGCCCTTAAATAGTTCGTTGATGGACCAGTAACTTTTTCAGGTATTTTATGTTTATTTATTTATTTATTAGGAAACTCAACAGCTTATTAATTAAGGTACATGAGTTAAGAGTACACACCACCCTATCAGTGTACATCCCAATGCAGTTGCGCGAAAGTTACTAGCATGTAAAAGTGAGATCTGCACACGCTGCACACCGATAGCGAGATGATGACAATCATCACTTAAACCAATTATAGAGTTTCACGGCATTTACAGAACTAAGTTAACCAGAAAGTAGTGTAATCAAACATTAAAAGGTTAAGGTATATAATATTATATATATCATTATATCAATTCAGTTACGAGGAGAACAAAATATTAAGTCGAGAACTCTAAACAGTAAGATTCAGTTTCAGTTTACACCCAATAATAAGATTGGTTCGACACGTTATTTCTTACCTGGCCCAGAAAGAGACTACTTGGCCCAAGTAGATAATAATATATTTTAAGACGCATTGTATATTCTGTCCGCCTACGTGTACGTTCCTTTTGGAGCTGCTGGTTATGATTTTGATCTTCAACATTTTTATATGTAGACCAACCCGCATTTGCTCTAGTCCTGTGGCTGTGGGAGAGAACAGGACAATATTATCAGAGAAACGCAAATTACTTAACTTAGCTTCGCTGATGACAATGCCCTTCTCTTCCCATTCGACTGCTAATGTCTGAAAGAAGTGGTGAATAACTTTGGGGCAACGGAACGCCCTGTTTGACTCATTTCTGTTTGAAACATAGGATCTAATCTCTCTAACTTGCTGGAAGAAGTGTGTGTGGATTCTATTTTTTGTTTTGTAAGGGAATTGAATATTTCTGAGTGTGTGATGCTGTTAAAAGCGTATTGGTTGAGTATATTTATTTCTAAACATTTTGTGTTCCTCATATTAGGAATATAGTTCGTCAAAAAATACTCAAGTATCAAAAATTTTTTCTCCTAGCATGACAGTAATACCATATTCAATATTTTTTGCTTTGACCTCATTTTCTCAGGTCGCGCTTTCGTTAGACAGACTCTATTTTATCAAATTGGTGCTGTCCCTCTACTTTTTTTACAAACAAAAAGCTTATACACTAATAAAAACAAGTAAGTTAAGGATATAACTTATTCTATTTCATAGAATATTAGTTTTGTTATTAATATATAGCATATTTTATGACATAATTAACGATTATTATTACTGAGAGGTACAAACGTACTTGTCTTGCAAAATGTTCTCATATCGCTGGACAAAAGTAATTTACACCTAACTTTACATCGACTAGTCTGACAGCGTCCCCACCCCAATTTTATTTCCCTCGTGAGTGTGTGCTAGTGCGCAGTCAGAACGGATGTGTGTCAAATCGCTGTATATTCCCGCTAATAACATAAGTACACCATTTCAGTTGCCCCCGGACAATTATTTTATACTATCGGTGGTTGCATTTTTCTAGTGTAATGAGTAGTGTTATTATTGTTGTTTGATTCTAACAGAGGTAGTAAGTGAATTAGCTTCATTGGCTGTTATTGAATTTATCCTAGATATTATGCATTTTTTTTTAATTTTCTAAAAAGTGTGTTATTTTTCATGTCGCTGTTCTCATATCGCTGTAATCGGTGGTCTTTATTACCACCGATGTGATAATTTACACCGAAATGATACGAAAAAAAACGGTAATTTAAAAAACTAAAAAACCCGACTGCTTTTCTGAGCATTCATGAAAAAGCCCTAAAACAAGAAAATCTGGCAGTCGGGACCCATTCTAGAATTGAGAGCACATACCTATATTACATTGCAGATTACTCCAATCTATTGACTAGACGGCTGACTTTCTAGAATGGGTCCCGACTGCCAGATTTTCTTGTTTTAGGGCTTTTTCATGAATGCTCAGAAAAGCAGTCGGGTTTTTTAGTTTTTTAAATTACCGTTTTTTTTTTTTTTTTTTTTTTTAGTTTTATTTTATTACGTTATCACTTTCAAAGTAATTACGAATCTAAAGACACCTCTCAAACTAAAATCCATCGAGCCGTTCAGGTCGCAGAGCGTGCCAAACATTTGAATTTGGCGCTACAAATCCGCCATTTTGTTTTTTTTTTATTTTGATATACCCAGTGTCACTCTCACAGTAAATACGAATCTAACGACACCTCTCAAGCTAAAATCCATCGAGCCGTTCAGGCTGCAGAGCGTGCCAAACAATTATACATACATACATACATACATACATACTTACATACATACATACTCTCGAAAAACATAACCCTCCTTCTGGCGCAGTCGGGTAAAAATTCAATCGGTGTCTTAAATCTAATATCGGTGTTACGATTCATGATCAACGCACAGTTTTGTCACATCGGTGGATTGCTTTATCATATCGGTAGATTATTTTATCATCTCGGTGAGTCGTTTTATCATATCGATAGATCCCGTGTCATTTCGTTAAGTATACAAAGAAACAATGGAACATACAAACATACATATATTATATACATACATACATACAAACATTCATACAAACATACTTACCTACATAGATTACCAAAATCATTACCACGACAGCACTGGGTAGTAGATGTGGCCTCCCCTAAAGATACATTATACATCTTTTGATAAACAATAATAATTGTTAAACCTAGAAGGCTTTAAGTGTACACACGGCAAAACAATTAGCTGGATCGTCCACAGTAATAAATATGTGTTGTGCAATTTTTACCTTTTTTTATTTTTTTTTTCCTTTTTTTATTTTTGTTTTTTTTTTATATTTCATTTTAATAAAGACAATGAAAAATAAAATAAACATTCTTTTTTTTAATTCTCTGTACCTATAGTGAATATAATAAAAAATAAGAGAAGAAAGTAAATATAATAAAATAGATATATAATTTCGAAAAATATATTTTAATTGGATTTCTAAGAACTCAGTTCTCTTTGGATGTGATCTACTTATATAAGACCCTCAGTTCAGGTCTTCAGTTCTAAGTCACCCTTCTAAAAATATATAGGCACCTACTAACTATTTCCTTTTTGATGTCAAAGGTGGCTAGATTATCATATCGCTGGATATGTATATCAGTTCGGTGGATAAACTTATCATATCGGTGTACAGAAAAAATAATCAGTGCCGGTTTGTCATACCGGTGGAAACCAGAATTCAAACTGAATTTTCTCCTTAGTCTTAAATGATACGTTGATGATATTAAATTTAGGGATATTTAATATCCTAAAGATTACATAAAACCAGAAAAACATACAAAAAAAATATAAATGACAAAGTTCACCGATATGACAAAAAAAATGGCATTTGTTGAAATTCACCCCATTGATACTTGAAAATAAAATTATTATTATTATTATTTTTGTTTGAAAAGTTATGAAAGGATTATTTTAAGACGCTATTTTTAAGATATACGCTAATCTAAGTTTCTGGAACTATTTTCCTCCATCACAAACTTCCCTTCTGCATATCTCCTCTGACGCCTACAACCCGGGGTCACTTATGACCATGGATGCTTAAACGACTTCCGCTAGTAACATCCTGCATCAACGACAAGGATATCGGGACACGAAAATTTTGTAATGTCGGACCCAAACGAGGCCAGTAAACCAGCCAGTAAGTTGGGAGTATTTGAGAGTAGAGTTGTAAAAGACTTAACCTCCGCATGCATTCGCGTCTGCACGTGTGAAAATCATATTTTCAAAATCACTTTTATTTGTTAACACAGGTATAAAATAAAGATCTTGTATTTGAGTAATAAAGCACCATGTTATGCCAATATGCGTATAAAAATGATATGCATTGCTCACATTGTTTTTTTTTTTATATTTGTGAATCATGCTTATTTATGGTATAAAGTTAACAGAAAAAAAATTGAAAACTTATATAATATTATCTAAAACTTAATTTGTAACAGACCTAAATGAGGAATTTCCGTCATGTTTTCCGCCATCAGCCTCTGCAGAGGCGATAACCATCTCCGCCATTGGCCTCCTCAGATGCGAAAAACGTGCCTCCGCAATTCGCTTCTGCAAGTGCTAACGCTACGAAACTACCTGTGCCATATATTTCCGCTATCTACCTCCGAAAATACGAATACTGCATCTTCGCTTTTCGCCTCCGTAGGTGTGAAAAACGCACCTCCAAAATTCGGCTTTGCAGGTGCGAAATTCGCATTTCCATCATTCGCTTAATTCGTAACAGTAGCAATAAATCGCCTGGATGGTGACCGAGATATTGTTTTGTTATTATTTATCTAATATATATTAATTATAATAATATTATTTATTTTATACGATACTATCTTCTGATAGCGGCATCGCACCAATTTAAAGTAGAAAAATATTCCAAGTGTGCATTTTCCCGCAGTAAAAAGTATTTTACGGGCTTATCTCGTGCCAAATGTCATCGAAATTCGTTCTGTCGCTTGAATGTTAAAAGAGTAAAAAAATACATACACACGCGTACAAACTTTAAATTTGTTGGTTAATGTGGAGTCCATTTTTTTAAATTATATACACCGCTAAATTTTGGTCGTTTTAATCCCGAGGAGGGTCGATTCGGAACATTTACATTATTGATTTGTAATATAAAATTAAAAAAATAGAGTACTTTTTTTCTAAACCTTGAATTAATATACGCATGTACGAAATTAATTTCTTCAAGTAAACGTTAGCTGGATGAGTTCAATGACCTGTAGGTAGTTAGTACGCAACGACCGATCAACTACAAGGTCATTGACTCGTTTACTTAAAGAAATTAATTTCATTCATGCGTATATTAATTCGAATTTTAGAAAAAAAGTACTTCATTTTTTAATTTTATCTTTACAAATCGATAGTGTTACATGTACCAGATCGATCGTCCACGGGATCAAAACGATCAAAATTTAACGGTGTACCTACTATTTTTTTTTTCATTTTATAAATAATTTTCCGACAAATTCTGCATCTGTGGAGGTCAAACTCTGCACTTCCGCCTCTACCAAATGGCCTCCGTTTACCTCCTTATTCGGGAGCATACAGCATTATTTGTGAGAGAACCCGGGGACCGCGTGGAATGCAATAAAGGGTAGTGGATGAACTGTCGCGCGTTCATTGTCTGTGTTTTACGTTTTTATATTATGTAAGCGGTTGTGTGAACGTGTGCTGTTTCTGGTATGGTTCTGTGACGCTTGAGTGATGTTGGGTGTCTCAGGGAAGCTTTATTTCATGTCATGTGTAAACGGTATTATTTTTTTATAGTGGTGAGACACATCGAGCACTATTTGACAAGTGAATGTTACATGAATAAATATATGATAAACGATATTTATTTTGTAAGTAGGTTTTTAAAAACACTTTTACACGACAATTTTGACGCCATTTTAAACTAGATGAGGCCAGTGTTTCCTGGCTGACTACCATCAGAAAAAGCACCGAAACAAATTCTCTTTTAAAGTTAATACAGCAAACAAGTAATGATCAAAACATATGCGAACCATGTCGATTGGAGTTTGAGATGGTCGTTTGAAGGAAGAACCACACAGTACTAAGTGGACCTTTCCAAGTGTTCAGTCAGTGCAAGCATTTATCTGTATTCGTGTAGCTCAACTCAGGACTACTAAGAAGCTCAACGACTTGACGAACAATACCAAAGAAAGGACATTTGGGTAGGCCGCAAAAAGTACTCATAACTGCCAGATATTAGTTTAAATTAAAATCAAGGAAAAAATAATCCACATAATAATTTATTTATCCTAAGACAACTTTTCCACATTATATCACCTTATTTCTATGTTAGTTCAGAAGTTTATACAGTCTCACAATAATAAAATTTTCAAGAATGCTATTTTACAGAGTAAGTTGTAAAATGTAATTAAAAAAATATAAATATAAACCATGTCATAGTTGTAATAAATAATAGTACTAAAAAATAAACAATGTCACAATTGAAAAATAAAAATAAACATCAATTAAAAGAAAAAATAAACAAATTAATAAAGAATTCTGGTTACTCCATTTATAAATGTTTATAGAAAGAAAAACCGTAATTAAACGCTTTTCAGGATTATTTGGCAGCTCAATTAGCATCATTATTTTAGCCATAAGACGTCCACTGTTGGACAATCACCTCCCTCAAATATCACCACAACGACCGATTCTGAGCTTCTCGCATCAATCAGATAACCTTATCAAGTCATCAGTCCACCTTGTGAGAAGCTTTCCATCGCCGCGTTTTTCTGCAAAACACCGCACAGCGTGTCGAACGCTGCCGACGATTTGCCTCTTTCTCTAACCTAACCAGCTTTGACAATGAGGTAAATCGTCGAATCCGACTCCGAGGTGAGTCTAAACCTACATAACTGCCCCCTAGCCAAGTTACAATCGTTTCGTTTTGCGTCAATGCTTGTAGTAAGCCACGCCCCCAAATCCTTTGTTCGAACAATCGAATTGGGGGCGTGGCCAACGCCAAGCGTTAACACAAAACGAAACGATTGTAACTTGACTAGGGGGGCTGGGCCGTCTGTCTCAGAAAAATGTAATCGTCTACAACCTAAAAAGTTCTAGGTCTAAATAGTCGCTCCATGTTAAGAGTAAATCCAAGACACCATTTAGAACTGAAATATTTTCTAACACACCCTTCTGTCAAGTCGTCTCACCCCGTATCAAGCCGACCTTAATCACGCATATAGTCTGGAGCAAGTTTAGTAAGTTCCCCGACTTTGACACCGGACGCCCATACTAAACTAATTATAGCAACTACTAGTGCCACGAGACAGCGGTTGATGTAACGTTGTTATGTTTGATACGATATTTTTGGTTATCATTTGTTAATAGAGTAAATGAATCATGATTTTTATTTGCAAATAGGATTATTTAAAACATTTTCACACGGCAATTTTTTTTTTTTACTTTAGACTACACTAAGCTGGTGATTTTTCGCTGACTAACCTGATAAAAACACCGAAACAAACTCAGAGATCAATGAGAACCGTACAGTTTAGTGTCTCAGATGGTCTTTTACTACTTATACCTGAGTTACATTGTATGTATGTATGCACTCCTGAGTTTGTTTCGGTGTTTCTTCTCAAGCCGTTTTTACGGAGTCGTGGCGTTCATTGTACATTGCAGCAGCAGGCCGCGTTATCGCTCGCGTAAACACAAACGTATGGCAATGTACGACGGACCGCCCAACGCACCGCGCAACGCGCCGCATCTCCGTAAACAAGCACTCAGGGTACTCAGCTAGGAAACACCGTCCTCATGTAGTTTAAAATGACACAAAAATTGACATGTAAAAGCGTTTTTGAATAACCTATTTGCGAAATAAATATCATATAAAATTATCATTTATATGGTGCTAGGCGCTATAGAGAGAGGCCAAAGAAGAGATGGATGGATTGTGTGAGGAGTGATATGAAAGAAAAGGGAGTTAGTGATGGCGTGACGAGTGACAGGACAGAATGGAAGAAAAAAAACGTATTGCGCCGACCCCACATAAAACGGGATAAGGGCAGGAAGATGATGATGATGGTGCTAAGCGCTAAATTTGTAAAAAATACAGAAATTGTGTATAATTTATAAGAAACTGCCCTATGCGATAGGACCGCCCATTGTACCCTTATTTTTAAGAATGTTTGTCCTATATTGTTTTGTTTACGCGGTGTAAATAAACACTGTTAATTAATGTCATTTTTTGCCAATAACACATACAAACTGTTAATAGACCATCAAACGCTGAAGAGTATTTAGCTTGAATTAACAGCAAAATAAATATATCTTTCTTTTTAAATTAAAGTGCAAGTAAAAGAATTTCTTCGCTGACACAGACTGACAATCCTGTGACCACAGATTAAGACCAGAGAACATGACAGACGGAAACTCGTAAGGGCTTATTTACGGAGACGCGGCGCGTTGCGAGCCTCGTCATCACTCGCGCAAACACAAACAATTATGGCAATGTACGACGGACCGCCCAACTCGCCACGTCTATGTAAACAAATAATTACAACGTATTTTTTTTTTAATTTCAATGAATTTTGATACTTTAAAAACTAAACCTAAAAACACAAAAGGAAAAAGACATTTGACCGAGGTTAGAAGAGGAAAATGAGAGGGAATGATTTCATGAAAAGAGAAGCGCAATTTAGGACAGGAGAAAACTAAATGGTCCACGTTTAGTTCATCCAAACCCCATTCGCAAAGAGTTATCCTTAATCCAGAGTTTGGCCAAGACATGAGGAGAGCAATAATGATTTAAAGATATAAATAAATAATAAACACATTTATCAGTAAATTGTTTATTTTATAACAAAGCAGAATTTTGTGACGACATTAAAACATATCACCAACGTAGTATTTGTTTTATTACTTTATCTATATGCTTAACCTTTTCGCCGCCAACGTACACAAAACGCAATGCCTTGCCGAGCGCCAAGCTATAAATGTATAACTAAATATACAGTCTTCTTCTTATCGTATCGATGGTTTCCTTTTCCCTCAAAGTTTTTGGGCCCAGTAGGTTGCCACGCTCACAGCGGCCTCAGTGGCATTTTTGAGGTCCTCCAAAGTGCAGGTGCAGGGACACCCTGGGCACTCCAACATGTGGGCCATCGTCTGGTCAGGAGCTCCACACTCGCACTGGGTGTTGGAGGGGTCTATAATACCCCACTTCGCCAGGTTGTGTTTGCAGCGGCCCACTTGCTACTAAATATACAGTAAACAGTAGTGATGGGAATATCGTCATATCTATGAATAAGATTTGTGCGCGTAAAGTTAAGATTTAAAGTTGATTTTACGAATATAAATAAAAACTGATTAAATATTTCCAGATTTGTTTTATTTCACAGTATCCTTAATAAGAAAAAACAGTATAAATTATGAATATCAAAGAAACTAATACATAACTCAATTAGAACTATAAGGAATGGGGTACATCTCTATTTGTTTCATGACCTCATTCTTTAACTTCATATCAAGTTATTGGCACTGAGGGCACGTTGAATTCGATTCTGATCAGGGATGGGGTCTATGGTCTTTCTTTCTTCTATTTTTGTTTATTCCTGTGTTTTTTTAATAACTTCAGTCAACGTTTTTTTACCGTAGGTATCTAAGTGGCAGAATTTTTAATTGTTTTTAAATTTTTTTTTTAAATGGAAAGTAAGTATATATTTAAATTCTATCACGCTTGTAGCCGTGTATTTATCAAAGCATTGTTTTTTAAGTGTTGTTTCTGTTCTTTTCTTAACTCACGTATCGGTAGCGTTTACCCATCTGCGCGCGGGGGACCCCGCGCACAGATTGCGTTTCTCTATTTACCCACGACGGAACGGAGCAGGTATATAAAGCGTTTAGGGTGAGAGATGTTTGTGTGTTTGTGCAAAGTAATGTTCCCACTCATTTTTACAAGCTTTCTATTAGCTTGCACTGTATGTAACTATGTATGTTCGGCTCAAATCTTGCAACTCAATTTTGAAGCAGATATCTTCAACCGATTGAGCTGAAATTTTACATGCATGTGTAAATCGGGTGACAATGCAACATTATGATGACATGGAGTTGATCTGATGATGGAGCTGGAAGGTAGCCATAAGAACTCAGCAATAAAACAATACAACCCCATCGAGTTTGGGTTCGCTTGATTAGTACTGACGAGTACTTTGATCCTGTATGATATCCAGGGTCTGATGATGGAGCCGGAAGGTGATCATAGGAACTCCACAGTTAAACGATACAACCTCATCGAATTTGGGCTCGTTTGATTTGTATTGACGAGTACTTTCATCCTATATGATAACCAAGGTCTGATGATGAAACTGGAAGGTGGTCACAAGAACTTCGCACTTAAACGACACAACCCCATCGAATTTGGGCTCGTTTAGTTTGTATTGACGAGTACTTTCATCTTATATGGTAGCCGGGGTCTGATGATGGAGCCGAAAGGTGGTCATAGGAACTCCGCAGTTAAACGATACAACCCCATCGAGTTTGAGCTCGTTTGATTAGTATTGACCGGTACTTTGATCATGTATGGTAGCCAAGGTCTGATGATGGAGTCGGAAGGTGGTCATAGAAACTCCGCAGGTAAACGATACAACCCCATCGAGTTTGAGCTCGTTTGACTCGTATTGACAAGTACTTTGATCCTGTACGATAGCCAGGGTCTGATGATGGAACCGGAAGGTGATCATAGGAACTCGGCAGTTAAACGATACAACCCATCGAATTTGGGCTCGTTTGATTCGTATTGACGAGTACTTTCATCCTATATGATAACCAAGGTCCGAAGATGGAGCTGAAAGGTGGTCACAGGAACTCCGCACTTAAACGACACAACTCCATCAAATTTGGGCTCGTTTAGTTTGTATTGACGAGTACTTTCATCCACTATGGTAGCCCGGGTCTGATAATGGAGCCGGAAGGTGCTCATAGGAACTCCGCAGTTAAATGATACGACCCCATCGAGTTTGAGCTTGTTTGATTAGTATTGATGAGTACTTTGACCATGTATGGTAGCCAGGGTCTGATGATGGAGTCGAAAGGTGGTCATAGGAACTCCGCAGTTAAACGATAACACCCCATCGTATTTGGGCTCGTTTAGTTTGTATTGACGAGTACTTTGATCATGTATGGTAGCCAGGGTCTGATGATTTGGTCGGAAGGTGGTCATAGAAACTCCGCAGTTAAACGATACAACCCTATCGAATTTGGGCTCGTTTGATTCGTATTGACGAGTACTTTGATCCTGTATGATAGCCAGGGTCTGATGATGGAGTCGGAAGGTGATCATAGGAACTCCGCAGTTAAACGACACAACCCCATCGATCGTACTAGTTAGTTTTAATATACTCCTACAAAATAGGTACCAATTGAAAGGGCTTGCAGAGAGTAACTTTAAAAATAAAGTGACTTTACTCTAAATCCAATATTTTCCTTTTTCTCAGTCATACTCTTGGTGGAGTGGTAGTATTCATGGAACGTCCGGTAGGTTGGTTGCGGCTTTTGCGAGACTTCTCCGTCTCTCTCTCAATTCATGGAACTTCGTGTACATTCAATGAGGGCACACTTCAAAGATGATTTAGTGAGGTCTGTCCATCTGGTAGGCAATTGGCCGCGAGAACGTAAGCCCTCTACTCTTCCCTGTACCACTAAACGTACCAAAGAGCTTTAATTGCCTATGATATATCCACACATCATAAAAATTCGCTGTTGCACAATCGACGAAAGTTTTCGTTTTAATGCAAAGCTCTTTAAGAATGGAAACGTTAGTACGGTGAGCAGTCTGTTTTATCCTCAGTAGACGCCTCCAGCGTCACATTTTAAGAGCATCCATTTTTTTACGGTGCTTGAATCTTCTCCGCATTTCCCAGTATTTGTGATTGTGGATCCCAGGTAGATAAACTCTGGACAACTTCGCAATTGGCTATTTCATGTAAGTTAGGTTGATTGTTAGTCTTACGATCCACCACCATCATTTTTGTTTCATAAATCCAATCTGGTAGACTTCTTAGGTGGACGCCTCCTTCTGCGAAGCAGTAATGCTAGCAAAGGAGGAGACCACGGTGGAGCACACAGTTGAGGTGTGCCCCGCTTGGGAAGAGCATCGCCGTGTCCTCGTGGGGGCAATCGGCGGCGATCTCTCGCGCCGGGGCTTGGTTCAAGCCATGCTCCGGAGCGAGGAGGAGTGGCAGGCGGTCGCCTCCTTCTGCGAAGCAGTAATGCTAGCAAAGGAGGAGGCCGACCGCATTAGGCAAAGGCGCACACGCCGCCGCCGCCGCCGGGTTTCTGATCCCGATTTCCGGCCACCGTAGGCGCGGGCTCGCGGACGGAGGGCAATGGGTAGGTCGCTGTCCGTCCGTCCGGTAACAGACCGGTCCGAGCTCAGGTCGTCTACGGCGCGCACTGTTCCCGCGCGCCTCAAGGAGTTGTCAGCAAACTGTAGGGGTCCAGCAGGGCCGAAGCCTACTGGGGCCAAAGGTTATGCGAGAGTATCACCACGGGCCCCGGGACAAAGGCAAGGTACGGAAAGGTAGGTTTTTAGTCAGTAAAAGTCTGACACTATTTCCCGCCCCACCCAAGGGCGGGATTTGTCATTGGATGATTTTACCTACACAAAAAAAAAAAAGCAAAGGAGGACACCGACCGCATCAGGCAACGGCGCTCACGCCGCAGCCGGCGCCGTAATTCCGATCCCAATTTCCTGCCACCGTAGGCGCGGACTTGCGGACGGCGGGCAATGGGTAGCTCGCTGTCCGTCCGTCCGGTAACAGACCGAACCAAGCTTAAGGGCGGGGGATGTCATTGGATGATTTTACCTACCGTAAAAAAAAATCCTGGCAGACTTCCAAAGATAGCAGACTAAGTTTCTTATGCTTTCCTATAATATGGGTAACAAATGAAAGGACTTGCTGAGAATACAAATGTGATTTAAATAAGGCATAACTAAAAAGTAAAAAATAAATTACAAGTAAAAAAAGCTTTTTAAAAACAAGCTTTCAATTAAATGGCCTAAAAAGAAGAAAATAAACTTTTCCTTTATAACTTTTACTATCAATTTATAACGGCATTACACAATTTATATGATATAAAAGCTTGTCGCGAGTTAACTGTGTCAATACACAGCTAAATAATATATATAAACTTCATAAATTAACTAAGTTAAAAAACTTCACCTATTGATTTTAATATTTTCAAAATCTCGCGACAAGCTTTTGTATCATATAAATTGTGTAATGCCGTTATAAATTGATAGTAAAAGTTATAAAGGAAAAGTTTATTTTCTTCTTTTTAGGCCATTTAATTGAAAGCTTGTTTTTAAAAAGCTTTTTTTACTTGTAATTTATTCTATTCTTGTTGTGTAGTTCTTCACTCATTTGTCTATTTGTTATCAAGTGAAAGAAAGAAAGATGCGTGCGCACGAATCCGATTTTGTGCTGCACTATGCTAAAGTGACCTTGACAGCCGCACGCCTATGACGTCACTGACAAACTTCTATAGTAGTTCGTGGCACTCAGTGGCGCACAGGGGCATAGACGACCAATTGTTTTGTAGAGATGGGAAAATAACTATCGACAAGAATTGGTAACAACTTTATAATTACGTATCGGCCTCGACCTGAAGGTCGAAATTCATCTACTATCCTTTGTAATGAAGTAGATAACTAAGTTCATATTTTATTGACCTCAAATTGTTTTCGATATTCGTAACTTTCTGTATTTATAAATATTTCATTGGTGAAATCAACCTTTCACGGCACATCACTGGCCAACTTGATATGAAGTGATTGGCGTTCTGAGGAAAGTAACAAATTCGGAGTTTCTGTTTTTGCCGATTTTAGGACAAACTAGGGCTTATTTTGTGTAGAAAAATAAAAAACAGGGTAGTAGACAGTGCTTAAATAATAAAATGAAACAAAGCTTTTAATCACAGTAAATTTATTTTAATAAGATAGTTAAAATGAACAACTTCTATAGAAGTTGTGGCGCTGGTGGCACGAAAATCCCGAACTTCTATAGAAGTGCTTGGCGGTGAAAAGGTTAAATCTATCACCATTCTTGGTTTGTTATTAACATTAAACGTTATATATACGAGTAATTATGCTTGTCAAACTGCTTCAGATGCTTACTTAGCACTAGTCATACCTTCACAAAAACACTTTTACAAAATATTACTATAGGGTGCTGATTATATTCTGGGTCCCATTTTAATAACAATGGTGCCATCTTCTGTTTTTGTTTGACTCATATCTATTCCATTCTTATCTTTTGTCTCATTAGTTTCTTCAACAGTTTTTATATTTTCCTTTTTGTCATTGTGTGGCCTCCTGAACACGCCCTTTACAAGGTTAGTAAAAGGCATTTCCACCATCAAGTAAAAGAAAAATGCTGCTATAAAAACGCCAACCAATGTAGTGCACATATATAAGAACTAAAAAGAAAAAAAATCTCAAAGAAAGCATAATTATTGTAAGAAAAATACCCTTGAAATAATAAATATTGTTCTTAGCATTATCTGGAAGCCCAAGATTTAGAATGGTTTACATGAAATAGGTAAATTAAATTATTGAGTAAAAATTCAAACTTTTAAGATTGATATTGGTGCTAACACCAATGAATGGCCAAGGCTTTTATTTAGTGTCTCTAAAAAAAAGCCTTGGCTATTTAAAAAAAATATATGTAAGTAGGAAAACAAAAAAGTTATAAAAGTCTAGCAGAGGACTGCTGTACACTGGGGATGATGATGAAGGGTAACACGCGGACGAAGTAAAGTAAAATATACTTACTATGCCGATTATAGTGGCTCTCTGAACATACATGATCGACGCTATGTCAGTCCTGATGAAGGCAATATGTAACAGGTAGGCGCTGTAAGATAATCGACCGATGAACACAAACGGTCGCCACTCCAGGATTGGCCGGTACAAACCTAAGTGGAAGTAGATAGTTAAAATGAGTATTGTGTATGTTTACTCGTCTATGAACACTCATACAATACAGGTTTGATCTTTAGTGTTGGAAAAAATCTAAGCATACACGGCTAAATTTTGATCGTTTTAATCCCAAGGAGGGTCGATCCGAAAATTTAAAAATAAAGTATTTTTTTCTAAAACTCGAATTAATATAGGCATGTACGAAATTAATTTCTTTCAATAAGCATCAGCAGACTTAGTGCAATAACCTGTAGGTAGTTAGTACGCAACGACTGACAACTACCTACAGGTCATTGGACTCGAAAATTTAGCCGTGTATCTATAATTGTTGTAACTAGCTGTGCCCGCGATTGTATTCGCGTGGTGTTCGAAAACTAAAATGTTTGAGAGTATAGTACAGGTTCTCAGTTTCCTTTTTTTAGTTTTGAAACTGTCGGTACAGCAAATTTTCTCTTGTAATTGATTAAATTAAATATAAAACTAAAAACATACTATATTGTGTACACAGAAACGTTTAGTCACAAATTGTTATGTCAGATAAAACTTTAGAATTATTTCAGAAGCTACCTTTATTGTTATTCTTTAATACGGCTAAAATATAGGTACTTCCTCCAATTATTTTTAATAGTGCCGTCATCCCCATTAGTTCTAGCGTAAAGGATCTCGGTTTGCATATTGACTCGACCCTTGGTTGGCAAAGTCAGGTTTCCAGTGTCTGCCAAAGAGTCAACGGGACTCTGCGGTATCTGTATCGTCTGAGGAACTTTCTGCCTGTGAAGACGAAGACTATGCTTGTGCAAACTTTAATTTTCCCTGTAGTCGACTATGGTGACGTGTGCTACTTTGACCTGAACGCAGTGTTGCTGGACAAACTAGACAGGCTTCTTAACAACTGCATCAGGTTCATATTTTACTTGGAAAAATATGACCACATCTCGAGTTACAGATCCGAGCTAAAATGGATGCCGATTCGCCAGAGAAGAAGTCTGTGAGCACTGACTACTCTTTACTCTCTACTCAACTCATCCACTCCTCCTTCTTATCTTATTTCCCACTTTCAATATCTTTGTTCTTCTCACGCTAAGAATCTGCGTTCTTCTAACAATCTTTTATTGCTTTGTCCTTCTCATACTTCTGATTTTGTTCACTTTTCCTTTCATATACAGTCCATACTTCTGTGGAATGTGCTTCCTCTCGACATCAGGATGGCCACCAGTCAGTATGCATTCAAGCGGAAGTTGCGGAATTATTTTCTTCAGAGATAGCGAAGTCGTCTCATAAACCCCTTTCTTTCACTTCATATAAATGTATGTATATGTAGGTATATATTATATAAAATATATATGTATGTGTATTTTATTCATATAGATATATTCAGATAGATATTTGAACCCTTGTTTTCTTAATAATTTTTGTTTTTTTTTTTATGCACCTGCCATGATTTCTCTTCACCACCCTTGGTTGACTGGTAGAGAATGCCTAAGGCATTAAGACCGCCTGTGTACCCTTGTGTTGCATAAAGTTCTAATAAATAAATAAATAATTTTAGGCATTTGGTGCAACAGTATGCGACACTCATAATAAAATCTTAGTATTATGTAAAATATTGTTTGTGTCATAATTTGATTTTAATTATGAAACTGTACCATTAATAAATGATTATAATACACCGTTAAATTTTGGTCGTTTTGATCCCGCGGAGGGTCGATTCGGTACATTAAACCTTATCGATCTGTTAAAATTTTTGCATTTAGTATTTTCTTTCATTATTTATCTACATTGTGCTCACATAATAGATGCGACATGAAATATGTAACCAAGAATTATGTAACTAATAATATGATTTAAAGGAGTGTCCATGGAGTTTCTTGCACGTTCTTCTCCATAGAGATCTACGCTTTGGAACGTGCAATTTAGCTTCACTTTTTTTTTGGACTGACCGACATTTTAACAATTCAAAAGTGCCTGTAATTGGTCTATTTGAAATAAACGCTTCTGATTTCTGAAGAAAATTTAAAAAACAAAGTACTTTTTTAAAACTCGAATTAATTCACGCATGTACGAAATTGATTTCTTTAAGTAAACGTCAGCTGATCAAGGCCAATGTACTGTAGGTAGTTAGTACGCAACGATCGACAATTCTCTGCAAAGTCATTGACTCGTTTACATAAAGAAATTAATTTCGTACATGCGTACTTTATTTTTTAATTGTATCTTTATAAATCGATAGTGTTTCATGTACCGAATCCATCCTCCACGGGATTAAAACGACCAAAATTTAACGGTGTATAATTCTTAATTCACTTTTAATATTAGAAGTTTAATAAGTGTAAAAAAAACGTGAACGGATATGGAAATTCGAAAACCTGCTCTGAAAAAATCTTTTCTGCCAATCGTTATAATCGGATAAAAACTGGCTAAGAGAGAGTCGGATTCGCAATCTGAGGGTTCCGTACAAACTAACTTATGTAAATAGTTCAATTCACAAATTGAGTCTCGGAAGATTATTGCGAATCAAAAATTTTTTTTTTCTTGTGACATAACTACTTCACAGTTTTCAGATTAGATACTTGTGTAGCGACATCTATGTCGTTACATAAGAACTAATTTTGCATCGCGCAAGTAAGATTCGCGGCGCGATTGGAACATAAAGAACAAACCCGAAATCATCTATCGGGCAGTAGCCCACCAGTTATAACACCTGTCTGGTCGGAAGATCCTCCCTTTTCAATGGAGGTTAGCGGGACTTTACTCTCTGTTCCACTACCTCCAAACTTGTGCTATAAAAACCTTGATTCATGCCAAATTTCAGGTTTTTTTTGAGATTGCCTAAACATACGTTTTTTACGACATAAAGGCCATTATCATTTTTTTCTTTAACTTAGAAGTTTTGTTTTTTTTTTCACAGCTTCAAGGGACCGCACACTTAAATATTTGGTTTTAATTTCAACTCAATACCTACACGCGCTCCCGAGACAAAGGGTCTTGACAGACAGACGAACAGACAATAAAGTGATCCTATATGGGTTCCGTTTTTCCTTTTCAGTTACGGAACCCTAAATAAAATAAAATAAATAAAGTATGTACCTACCTTCGAATTGAATAACAACTCCGGCTATAATAGTGGCTACAGCAAGACCAAAAGCAGGCTTCTGTAGACCAGCATACAGTAAGTGAACATACATTGGTTGCGGTGGACCATCTTTAAATAGGATATATGAAGAAGATAACGCAAGTAAAGCCACGGCAAAACAAGACCAGTATAAGTACCGGTATTTCTGTAAAAGAAAAAAAAAACGCATATTTAAAGAAACCTCCGAGGGACGTAGAAAAAAAATTAAACATTTTATTAACCAGGTGCCAGGTGTGGTGGCAAAGACTGAAGAGTGTTGGCCTAAAATTGAGCAGAACCAAAACTATAGTACGCGGCAAATAAGTTAAACCAGTTGTTTTGGTTATGCGCAGCCACTTGAATTGAGATTCGAAAATCAGTTACTACGCATTCTAAGTCGTCCGCCATGATACCAAGACAAACCATAGTTTGTCACATGAGTTGAGTTTGTAAATAGGAGGGATGAAATGCTTGTATAGAGTTGTGGCTGATATATTAGTATTCGCTAAGATATTAGTGATATTCAATGGATTCATGTATTAGTAATCCGAGTAACTCTGATATGCTAATATTTCATATTCACATAATATTTAAGGACTCTATTCAACACAGGTCGAATATTATAATGAAAAAGTACTCTGTGAATATAATATCACTCGGGATTCATTCGATTACCGTAGATCATATTCACTCATTACTATGGCAACAAATGTATCATTAACATTAATTATCTACTTAACAATATCAAATCGTATCTAGATACTATCTCAAAAGTAATATCTGTTTATAAACCGATTTTGAAAAGGAGGAGGTTCTATGTTCGGTTGTATGTATTTTTTTATTATGTATGTTCACCGATATCTCGGACAATTGTGGATCGATTTCGAAAATTTTTGTTTTAATTGCAATACTTCCGAATTGGTCCCATAAAATATCTTTTTGATCTGATGATGAACTTCGAAGATATAGAACGGAACTCTTAAAAAAATCATAGCAGAACTGTCGTAACAAGTAAAATTGCTTTGTTTATACATGTAATCGATGAGTGACTGAAGGAAGAAGGGGAGGGGAAACATAGAACTGATCTGATAGTGAAACCGGAAGGTAGTTAAGAACCGGAATTCTGTGATAAATCCGTGTATCCTAGCCGTGTTTTGTATTATTAGAATTGTCATGATGATTTGATGATGGAACCAAATGGCGGAAGGTATCTGTTTAAGTTTGACTGAGGGGTACTACAACTAAAAAGTGCGAAACAAATTTATTTTACAAAAAATAAAAATACAACCGACTTCAAAAAACACAACAACATACAAACACAGCAGTGATATTTACGAGTATGTATTCCATCATATTCATATATCACATATCACTAATACTCAAATATTACTAAACGAATCTATTCATATTAGCTAATACTGACAAATATCGGTATAACCCATCTTTATGCATGTTACTAAAAAAGTTATGAGTATACATGTGGATGGATAAAGAGGGAAAGGGGGGCCAGTGAAAAGATGGACGGATTTTGTGAGAAGTGATATGAAAGAAAAGAGAGTTAGTCATAGCGTGACGGATGACAGAATATAATGGAAGTTTTCTGTCCCCAAATAAAACGGGACAAGGGCAGGAAGATGATGTGATAGAGGTAATGCTCATTTTGTATAGAGGATGTATAAAAAAATGTAGCCAGACATAAACAAACCGATGAAATTTTTAAATGTATAAAACATCATATTATCATCGTTGTGCAGCTTAAAGAATTCTACTATTGGACATAGGTCTCCTTTAAGCAAACAAATATTAAGGATTAAATGATTTACAGCAAACTATTAAGTTTTGCCAAGTTTAGTTTTGCAGTCGAAAATATGAGAAAGAAAAGTTTTATAATGAGACTATAATAAATGATAATACTATAATAAATGATTTGACAATTGCTACGTGTTTAGATCATGTGTATTCAAACTTGCAACCAGGGTCGGTGGACGCGACACCTGTGGTTACACACTTGAGTGACCATCTAGCAGTCAAGGCTGAGGTGATGCGTAATAAAAGCACTGTAGCACAGACTCCACGCTATGTTAGGTCATTTTCAAATGCCAATCAAGTTAGTTTTGTAGCAGCTATCGCTAGTGTTGACTGGGAAGAGATAAGAGCGCGCAATAGTAATCCATCATTAATGGCTCGCGCGATTATTAACATTATATCGAATAAGATGGACATTTGTTTTCCCCTAAGGAAATGTAATTCCAGGAAAAGTGACTCGTCGTGGATAACGTCTGAAATTGATGACTATAAATTATTATTATTCGAACTAGTTGACATTTGCGAGCGTTACCCTGGTAATGACATGCACAATTTAATCACGGACATGCAACATAAATATGTTAAGTTAATTAATAACAAAAAATCTGCACATTATTCTGATATTCGCAGTCACTCCACAACTCTCACTTACCAACATTCACTTATCAACTTTCACTCATCAACAAACACTCACTAACACTCTTCAATTACTCACTCGCAAACCGAGATATCCACAACATAGGTGTAATTTTTATTTAATTTTTATTTGTTTAATTATTTTCACTTTTTATTTAGTGTTTTATAATTTAATGTGTAGTGTTCAAGTTCCCAGCACTTTAAATATTATTTTTTTTACTATAAAAGTAGGACATAGCAGGCTAATAGCTGCGAGAGGGCCCTGGTGACTTGTAATACAGGTTTCGTAGAGACCTATCACAGGCACCAGTCTCTCACATAGTTAATACCGTTGTTCGTGCTCCACTGTAAACCTAGCATTAAGTAACTTGTGAGAGAAAATAAACGATTATTATTATTATTATTATTATTATATTATACAGTGTTCAAAGAATTCTTCGAAGGCAATGTGGAATATCATAAATAAGGAGAGAGGCAAGGACAATTCTCCAATTCTTGACTTTACAGAAATTGTAAGAAATTCGGACGGAACACCGTTTCTCACAAAAGAATCGGTAGTTGACACTATGAACGAACGTTTTCTGAGCGCGGCGGCTGCGTGTGGCGCGCCGCGCGCTGACGTGCTGCGCGTGCACGTCGAGCTGCGCGAGGCGCGGCCGCCGGCTGATCGCTCGCTTAGGCTCACTGCTTTTAGTGCGTATGAGGTTCACCAGATCATACCATCTCGGATCCCACCTAAACCGTCGAAAGATTCGTATGGCATCTCAATGAGACTTTTAAAACTGGTAGCAGCTCCTCTAGCCTACGTTCTTGCCGAGTTTTTTAATGCTTGCGTAAGGGAAGGTTCTTTTCCTGCGCCGTTAAAGCTCAGTAAAGTGTCCCCCCTGTATAAGGGAAAGGGGAAAAAAGACTGTATAGATAATTACAGACCAGTTTCTATTATACCTACGATTGCCAAAGTATTTGAGAACGGTTTGAGTTCCCGACTTATTAAATTTATGTCGGATACGAGCGCCCTGTCGGACCGTCAGTATGCGTACCGAGAAGGCCGCTCGACCACTTGTTTGGCACGTGAACTTGTGCATCGAGTCATGTCTGCACGTGAGCAAAAGAAGCAAGTGGCTGTCCTATGCTGTGATCTGTCCAAAGCATTCGATGTTGCTGACCGCGCCGTGTTAGCTGTAAAACTACAGCATTACGGAGTGGTGGGGCCGTCGCATGCTTTGGTGACAGATTTACTTCATGACAGGACTCAAATTGTGGTAGGTGGCCAAGGAAAGGTGAGGTCCAAAGCTTTGAAATCGGTGATGGGAGTGGCTCAGGGGTCATCTGTCTCCAACATACTCTTTTCGCTTTTGCTGAATGACTTACCTGATGCTGTGACTGACGCAGAAGTACTCATGTACGCTGATGATGTTGCAGCATTGGTAACAGCTGAATCAGTAGATCAACTAGAGCAAAAGTTAAACGATGCCGCGAATCAATTGGCGTTATGGTTCCAGGGAAATGGTCTTGCTCTGAATTTTAAAAAGACCCACTTCATTCACTTTGTACTGTCAGGGCGGTCTTCACGACCACTGGCGGTGTCTGCGGGTGGAGTGGCTCTGGTTCAGGTAAAAACAATAACCTTTCTTGGGTTTGAAATTGACGGGTGCCTCAAGTGGGATGGCCAGATTAATAAAGTGTGCGGTAAATTGGGAAGTGCATGTTTTGCTCTTGGCAGAATATCGCGCGTCTTACCCGAACGCGATGTGCGGTCATGTTATTTCGCGACGGTACACTCGCTACTCCAATACGGCGCTGAGCTATGGGGACGTGCTGCTGATTGGCAGCGCGCCTTCCGAATGCAGAAGCGTGCCGTGCGGGCCATCGTCGGGATACCGC
This sequence comes from Leucania comma, assembly GCA_958295575.1. NCBI lineage: Eukaryota > Metazoa > Arthropoda > Insecta > Lepidoptera > Noctuidae > Leucania > Leucania comma. The sequence goes on from OY282480.1 coordinate 21,613,821, forward strand.
AGGACATGTCCGCTAAACCCCACTTTATTAGGCTAGGCATCCTTACGTTACCTGCTATACTCATATATCAGGTCGCATTGTACGTGAGGAATAACCTGGACCTTTACCCAAAAGTAGGCAGCCGTCATTTATATTGTACTAGAAGCAGGGGTCAATTATCGACGGTCTCGAGAACGCTTGCCAAATCCTCCAAGACGACTCATGTTATGGGCCCGAACGTGTATAATAAACTACCTGAGGCTATCTCTGGTGCCCCGACTATAGGCAGCTTCAAAGCTCGTCTGAAAAAATGGCTTATCGAGCAAGCTTTTTATTCTTTTGACGAATTTATGATTTAATTTAATTTGACTTTAAATATTAATTTGGACTTATTTTATTGTAACTTGACTTTTTATTTATTTGTTTTCTTGTATTTTCTTTTTTGTTTGACATTGTAATTTTTTATTAATTGACATTGTAATGGAACTTAATTGTATTGATTTGTTGACATAAATGTTAATTTCTGTATATGACGTGTAAGAATCCCTTACCAATAAAGTACTATGACTACTATGACTATGACTATGATATTTATTTTTGCAAATAGGTTTTCAAAACACTTTTACACGTCAATATATTTTTTTTTAAACTAGATGAGGCCGGTGTTTCCTAGCTGACTACCCTAAGAAGAAACACCGAAACAAACTCAGGGGTCACAGTCTCTTAAAATCCATACAGTAAATTTGTAATGGTCATATCACATGAGAACTATGCAGATTTGTCTGAGATGGTCTTTTGAAGAAAGAACCATACAGATTTGAGTGGACCTATCCAGTCAGTGCAAGCATTTGTCAGTATTCGTGAAGCTCAACTCAGGACTACTAAGGAGCTCAACGAATAATATATTAAGTTTGGAGGTCAGTTTTCTTTTACATTCTCATTTTATGATTTTGCCTTTTCGTAATGACTGGGCCAAAGATACTCTTCGTTACGGTAAGTTACTCTTAATACTGCTACTCAGACACCTGCGGCGGGTTGGTAGGCGTCTCATGTTTTTAGTTTTCGATTTTAATATGTATGATGACAGTGATGATGAAGCAACTAATACTACTAATCAAACCCACAGGCTGTCTCAATTTGGGACTGCTATCATTGGATTATCATTGCAACTTGGCAATTAAATTAAAAAATTTATAACAAAGGTTACCTGAAATTGCTTAGGATCTCCACCAGCCTTCTGCCATTTGTAAATAATGTAGCCTAATGCCATACCGATGACGCAGCCCACCAAATTTGTATGCCCTTTGACAAAAACTTTTTCAAACACGGGGTCGCCCAAAAATAAATTTAATACAATTCTGAAAGTAAAGAACATTAAATGAATTTAAATCGACCTAAAAAAATACGTGAAAAAATGATGAGATCTTATTTGATAATTTTTCTGTCGATGCAGACTTTGTATTCTATCTATTTATCTATCTATCATACAACTCCTGTTTACACAGGAGTTTTTTTTTTTTTATGGTAGGTAAAATCATCCAATGACAAGTCCCGCCCTTGGGTGGAGCGGGAAGTAGTGTCAGACTCTTACTGACTAAAAACCTACCCCGTTCCTTCATGCCTATCATGCCGGGGCTGAGCCTTCCTCTCAGAAAACGGCCCTTAACCCCAGCAGGCTTCGACCCTGCCTGCCTGCAGCTAGCAGGCTGGGCCTCTACGGTTTGCTGACAGCTCCTTGAGGCGCGCGGGAACAGAACGCGCCGTCGACGACTTGGGCTCGATCCGGTATGTTACCGGACGATCGGACAGCGTGCTACCCATTGCACGCCGTCCGCAAGCCCGCGCCTACGGTGGCCGGAAATCGGGATCAGAATCCCGGAGGCGGCTGGGGCGAGCGCCCCGTTGCCTCTGCCTGATGCGGTCGGCCTCCTCCTTTGCTAGCATTACTGCTTCGCAGAAGGAGGCGACCGCCTGCCATCCCTCCTCACTCCGGACCATGGCCTGAACCTAGGCCCGGCGAGAGAGGTCGCTGCCGCCGATTGCCCCCACGAGGACACGGCGATGCTCCGCCCAGGCGGGGCACATCTCTACAGTATGCTCCACCGTGTCCTCCGGATGTTCCGCACAGTGGCGACACCCGGGCGAATCCTCCGCACGAATCCGGAACAGGAACTTGGTAAACTTTCCGTGTTCCGTTAGGACCTGCGTCGTGCGGAAGTTAAGAGTGCCGTGAGGTCTTTCCAGCCACGCCTCAAGGATGGGCCTTATCGCCTCGATTGTGGCGCGCCCCGAACGTGGTTGCGATAGTCGCTGACGCCATTTCGCCATGAGATCCCGCCGGAGCTCTGTCCGCCATGCCTCGACTTGTCGTGGCAGTGGAATTTCGCCCCGGCGTTGCATCTCCATGCGCTTGTCGTGCATGTGTGCAAGGACTGTTGCCTCCAGATCCCACGGCGGTTGGCCAGCAAGGAGGGTCGCCGCCTCGCGGGAAATCGTTCGGTACCCTCGCACCATGCGTATTGCCATGACCCTCTGGCACGCATTCAGCTGGGCCTTCGGCTGCTGTTGCAGCGACGGCGCCCACACCGGAGCCCCGTAGAGGGCCATGGACCGAACGATTCCCGCGTACAGCTTCCGGCAGGAGGCGTCTGGTCCCCTGAGGTTGGGCAGGAGCCGCCCGAGAGCAGCCCCAGTCCGGTTCAGTTTGGGAGCCAGACGTCGGAAGTGCTCCTTGAAGTTCCACCAGCTGTCGAGGACGAGTCCCAGGTACTTCATCGTCGACTCGACGCTGATGTGAACTACTCCTACCGTTAGCTGGGAACCCGGTGGTGGTGCACCCCTAGGGCCATGAAAGCACATGGCCTCGGATTTGTGCAATGCCACTTCGAGTCCCAACTGCTGGATCCTATCAACGACTATCGCAACCCCGCGTGTCGCTAGTTCGACCGCCGTCCGGTACGATTCTCCCCGTGATAGGACCAACGTGTCGTCCGCGTAGCAGACCACGCTGACCCCGTCGGGGAAGTCGCCGCGCAGCACGTAGTCGTACCCGATGTTCCACAAGGGTGGTCCCAGTACCGATCCCTGCGGAACACCGCACGACATCTCTCGACGTTTCCACTCTCCCTGGTGACCGGGGTAAATGATATACCTCTCCGATAGGTAGGCCTCGATTACACGACAGAGGTAGTCGGGCACCCGGGGGTACCGGAGTGCCGTTCTAATGCTACTCCAGGGCAGGGAATTAAAGGCGTTGGCAATGTCCAAGGACACTGCCACGACACACCTGCCCTGAGATACCGCATCCCCCGTCGTGAGGGCTCGCACGCGCATGATGGCGTCCACCGTGGAGCGCATTCTGCGAAAGCCGAACTGTCCGTCCGATAGGTCCGGCCCCACTCGTGCAAGGCGCGCGACGAGGCGGTTTGCAATTACTCTTTCAAAGAGCTTGCCCACCTCGTCGAGCAGCACAATGGGCCGGTACGCGGACGGAGAGTCCGCAGGGCGCCCCGGCTTCGCTATGAGGACCAGTTTTCCCGTCTTCCAGCGAAGTGGGAACTGGCCTCTCTCCAAACATGCGCTGAAGAGCCCCCTCAATCGAGGCCCAAGAGCCTCCATGGCCAGGACCCAGGCCCTCCCAGGCAAGCCGTCGGGTCCTGGGGCGGTATTCTTGGCACTTAGCCTTTGTACCGCCACTCTCATCTCTACCTCGGTCACCTCTGGAACGTCGTCGTCGTGGTCCACGTCAGGTACTGCCGTTGTTGGCGGAGCCATGGGCGGGGGGGAGTGTACCCCCCGCATAGGGAACAGAGTGCTGACCACACCCTCCACGAGCTCGGGCCGGAGACTCTGAGTCAGCGGGGGAGCCCATGGACGGATTTTCTCCCGAACCATCTTGTATGGGCGTCCCCACGGGTCTGCATTCAGAGACCCCAGCCAGACGTTGCGGGCCTCCAGCTTGGCCCGCTTCATCTCCGCTCGGAGGGTGCGCTTCGCCAGCCTGTAACCCTCGTACAGCTCCACCTCTATAGCCTCCGCATCCGGCTGGCGGTTGCGGCGCTTGCAGTACCTGGCGTACCGGCGTCGCGCGTGATTGCACGCATTGCGCAATGCCGCAATCTCCGGCGACCACCAGTACACCTGGCGCTTGACACGTCCTGGACGGACTCGGGGCATTGACGCGTCGCAGATTTGCGACATGCCCTCCCGGAACCACTCTGCCTCGACGTCGATATCAACAGGCCTGTCCGGTGCTTGCACCCAGGCCTGTACCGTCGCGGCTTCCAGGAGGAACTCCCGGTCCATCTGCCTCGGCGCCCACCGCGGACCACAAGGGCTCTGCCGGACCGGCGCGGTCGAGGTTTGGGCGGAGACGTCAAACCGGATGTACCGGTGGTCTGAGAACGTCTCTACCCCCTCCATAACGCGCCAGTCGACGACACGTGGCGCCAGATCGGGGCTGGCGAACGAGAGGTCCACCACCGATTCGCCCCGCATCCGCACACACGTGGAGACAGAGCCCCGGTTTAGGAGGGCCAGGCCTGACTCCTCAGCCCAGGCCTCTACCGACCGACCCCGCCCGTTCGTGTACCGGGAACCCCATGCCTCATTCCAGGCATTGAAGTCCCCGCAAACGACCACGGGGAGGTCCCTAAACCCAACGACGACGTTTTTCAGCTCCATAAGGGAGATGTGGAGATCGCCGAGAGATCTGTTCGGGGACAGGTAGACGCCTACCACTGCAATGTCCCCGAACCGTGCTGCCACGCAACCCCGGACCCTCGTGACGCGCTCGAGGGGCGGGGTAACGGCGGCGGTCGACGAGATTAAGGTCACTGAGCCGTCCAGGTCCTGAATCCAGTCTCCACTGGGCAGGACATAATACGGCTCGGAGACTACGGCGTTGTTGATCGACCACTGCGCCATGCTCTGGAGCAACAGATCCTGAGCGGGGGCGCAGTGGTTGATGTTCGCCTGGAGGAGACGTAATGGTGCCGTTATTGACAGTCCATTACAGTCTCCTCCGGAGCCCTACTTGAGGGCACTGCCGCAGCGGTTGAGGCGGCGATAGCGGCGGCGGCCACAGAGGCGGCTGCGGCGGTGAGGACGCCACCGGGGATGGGCCGGACCCTGGCCTTGACCTTGGCGGGGGGGTCGCAGGACCTGCTCCCAGCCCGGTGGTCGGCCGTCTTGCCTGCCGCCGCACATGCGTAGCAGTGCAGCTTTTCGCGGCATTCGACGGCCCTGTGACCAGGCTGACCGCACTCCCACGCGGCAGCGGTAGCACCGCAGAGGTCTGGGCTCCAGCAGTTTTACCTGCGCGGAGACCCAGCCCACCAAAAGCCTTCGGCCCTCCCCTGTTACGATTTTGACCGCCGACACGGGGCAGCTAACCGTAACGGCTTGCATACCCGTGCCGTCAGTGCGGATGGTGCCCGCCCGGACCTGGTCGGCCGTGCACCTTCCCGCCCTGACGACGGCGGCCACTACTTCGTCCACCCCGACGGAGTCGTCCAAGCCCATGATGCGCATATCTATGCACTTCGTGGGCCTGGACACTCGGGCCTCCTCCGCGTCCAGGGACTCCCTGAGCCTCTTGGCCAGGGCGTCTGCCGCTGGGCCACTGGACGCGCCAGGGACCTCCAGCATTTGGGCACCGGTCACGGTACGCCTCATGCGGAAGCCCTCTGTGGCTCCGAGCTCCTCGAGGTGGGGCAACACCGCCCGCCTCGCCTTGTCCATGACGGACTTATAGGTCACGCCCCTCTTTTCCGCTTCAGGCTGTAGTGTGATCACTACAGCCTCGGATTTTGGGGCGCGAAGCCTGGCCGCCATGGCACGCTTCCTGCGCTCTCGCCGCCTTAGGTTCTTTTTGGCCGCCCTAGCCGCCTTGCCCGCCTTCTTCTTGGCGCTGACAACCGTCCAGTCGGCGCCAGCCGAAGGTTCTTCGGGCGGGGGCGGCAGGCGCGGCCTGGTCGCCGCCACTGCAGGAGGTCCCACTTGTTTAGCGGCATGAGCCGCCCTTCCCTTCGTGGAAGGAGGAGCAGCTGGAGCAGGAGCAGCCACCCCCCGCCGCCGCTGTTGCTTGGCCGCCGGAGCTGACCTCGTAGGCTCCAACGCCGCGGCCGCGCGCCCAGCTTGCCCCGACGGACCCGCCTTGGGTGCAGCCGCCGCGGCGGCGTAGGATGCCGTCTTGCGCTGGCCGGAGGCCGCGAGCGGGGGACGCAGCACGATCCCCTCCAGCACGGACAGCCGCTGCTGCATCCGTAGCTGGACCTGCTCCAGCTGCTCCTGTTGCTGCTGCCTGAAAGCAGCCAGCTTCTGCCGCACCACCATCAGCAGCTGGCTCTCCGGCTCGGGTTGGGGCTGGGGTCGCTCCTGCCGGCGTGCCACCTTCTTTTGGCGCCTCCTCAACCCGTGGGTCGGGTTTTGGGGCACCGGTGAGCTCGGCCCGAAGCTTCTTCAGGCTGAGCTCAAAGGTGGCATCTATGGCCTCCAAAATTGAGGTTGCGAACTTCGCGATGCCCCTCATTTTGGAGCCCTTCTCTCGTTTCCGGGTCATTGCCGTCAGGGCCTCCACGACCAGCTCGCCAAGGCGCTTGCGCGACTCCTCGACGGAATCCGCCCCGACGTGTGCCTCACTGTCAGACGGACGCGAGGCACCTGCCCCAGCGCCGGTCGTTCCGGGGTGGCGCCCCTCCGCGGCGAGCCTATCGGCACGCTCGGCTGCCTCCTGAGGGGTAAGCCCCCTTCCTCTTCCTCCCGCTCGGCTCGCACCCCGGCTGCTGGTGGGGATTTTGCGCGCAGACGCCGACTCATCTTCGGAGGACGTTCCATCCCCCGATATACCACGTTTCCGGAAAAAACGGGAGTTTATTCCGGAAACCTCAGCAACTTCCGCCTCCGAGCCCTCAGAGCTCCTTTTGGATGCCGCGTCGGACTCCGACCGCACATCGCTCTCCATCTCCTCGTCGATTTGGGTTTTAAGTTTGTTTTTCTGCATATCTGGTCCCACGAGTATATACAATCTGTACTTGCTCAAATTCAGTGGTTCGCACTAGCGACTAATTAAACTACCCATTAGTCAAGCTAACAACCTCCCTCGCGGTGCGCCGCCGCTTGGAGGTTTGGGGTAATTTTTTATAGAGGTTGTCTTCCTCGCGGCCCGGGCGGTTAAGCCAAGACCCTCGACCCCCATCGAAAGTCAGAAACATGACCTTGGACAATCTTTGGGGCTACGAGAACAACGGTGGCAGAAGGAGAAGTAAGTCTTCCTCCTGCCTGCCCGGCGGCAGGGTAAGTGCACACCGGGCCTGCTCTTACTTCGCCACTGTGCCCTTTGCTAAAGCAGAGGGACACGCGTTGAAGTGGACTCCGGACAGGACATTCGCAGACGGCCATCGAAACCCCTCGGGCAGAGATACCTAAGGGAAGTAGTTGGCCGCCTCCCAGGATGCACCGGCCCACAGACTGGTCTTCGCTCCGGACGTATCCGCAAGGGAACTGCAGCCTGCGGGCACTCGAGGAGGTTTCCTGTCATGGCATCCCGTTTACACAGGAGTAGCTCTTACAGTCAAGGCGACAGAAAATGTCAGTAGTTTAATAGCTAGAAAATATTTATGTCAAACTTACTCCGGAGAAGCAACGAGAACACTGCTTAACTCTTGATAATATGTGTGCAGCATGGGAGCTATGATTCCTACCACGAAGAAAAGGCTTAGGACTATTTTTCTTGTTAAGTTAGTTCTGCATAGCAAAAATATGATGACTCCAAAGATATGGAGCTGGGTGTCTGCTGCTAAATACCTGTAAGAAAAACAAAGATAGAAAAAAAAATGTATGTATATCACAAATATTACATAAGTTGTACCCTTCTCAACTACCGCACGACGCTGTACGGTGCAACACCGCACATACTGCAAGTCAGCATTTACGCCTCACATTCGTTTTACTTTATAATAAAATCATCAGTTCGCGTCGAGCCATCAAGTCGGGCGTTCTCATTGCGGCCAACAAGGGCCACGTGTCACTCATTTCACACACATCAGTTCATTAGCTCATTTTACTTAACCTTTGGTACAATACAGTCTTTTAAATTACTTTACCATCTTTTATTCTAAACCGTCCACATCATCTAAAAGTAGTGTGTGATCTAGCAAGAGATCATACATTCTTTTTGGTCCTTCGAGCAAAACTGGACATTCCTTTTGCGTAAGCTTCGCTCGCTATATAGTTCATTTCGCGCGCGTGGACATAGCGGGAAGGTATCCAGTGACTATCAAACTTTGAGACAAACAAGTGTCTCAGGGTCAGCAAGGACCCACCAATCATCAGTTACGAAGTGTGGTGAGACTAACAAGTGTCTCAGGGTCAGCAAGGACCCACCAACCATCAGTTGCGAAGTGTGGTGAGACTAACAAGTGTCTCAGGGTCAGCAAGGACCCACCATTTATCAGGTGCCAAGTGTGGTGAGAAACTAACAATTGTTTCAAGGATCATCAAGGATCCGAACTATCAGTGTTCAGTGAAGGGGTATTAGACTTTGAGACTAACAAGTGTCTCAAGGTTTAGTGTGTCATCAGAAGGTGAGACTAGCAGGTGTCTCAGGCAGTCATCAAGGACATTCAAGTAAGATCTCTCCAATTATTTCTTACTTCACTAATTTCTCATCATGGAGGCCATACACACAAATCAAGACGAGCTTTACATAGCCATCCAAAAGTTGGCTACTAATATCAAAAAAGATTCAGTAGATCGGAAAACTGCTGACTATTTCAAACGTCGTTTAGATACCTTAAATCAATATTGGTCCGATTACCAGTACAATCACGACCGCCTTCTTACGGAGGAAAGCAAAACTCATCCGTATTTTAGTGGCCGTAAATACGAACGAACAGAAGAGCTATATATCTCGACCAAGGCACTCATTAATCAACAATATCAAGTTTTAATGACAAAGATGAAGGAACCTCAACAAGGAGGATCCATTCAGGAAGTGCAAGGTCCTGCATGGTCGGAGCAAGAAGATCCTGTAGGTCGTCAATCACCGCCGGTCGAAGTATGCTCCAGAGGTTCATTTAGCAAGATTGATGAACTACTGAAGAAACAAGCAAGCAATTTCAGGGCCCTGCAGCGTACTGTAGCAGGGATAAATTTGGATATTATGTCCGAAAGGTGGGAGTTGAAAGATGCCTTACGTACTCTGCAAACTCGATGGTCTATCATAGATTCCTTACATTGGGAATTAGATAGCGAATTGGAAGGTACAAATCAAGAATATGAAGAGTCATATACAAAGCAAGAAACTATTTACAATAAATTAAACAATGCAATTAACAGGAAACTAGGGTCCGTAGTTCATAAGGACAATTGGACACCAAAAATTGACATTCCATTCTTTAATGGCAATTATCAAAATTGGATATCTTTTAAGGATTTATTTGTTGAAGCTATCCACAGTAATATGTCCTTATCAAACGCCCATAAGATGCAGTTTCTTAAAAGCAAAGTTCGGGGAGAAGCTGAGCGTTTGATACAGCATCTACAAATCAGTTCCGACAATTACACTGTGTGCTGGGAGATATTGAACAACAGGTATAACAACACGTGGTTAATTTTTAAATCTCATTTAGACCTCATATTAAATCTTCCAGTAATTCAACAAGCAAACGTTCATCAGATCAAGAATATGCATGATACTACATTAGAGTGCTTAAACTCGATAAGGAACCTAGGCATTGATGTAGACAGCTGGGATCCATTCGTCGTGCGTATTTTATTACTAAAATTAGATGCGGATACTCATGACCACTATTTGGAAACTCGGAGCATGCCGAGAGATCTGCCAAAATTGACAGAGTTTTTAAGCTTCTTAGAGAGCAGATTCACTGCATTGGAATCTTCGCGCAAGAAAAACAAAAATTCCAGACCACCAACAAGCAAGCAACAAAAATCTTCAGCGTCAAATTTCAAGAATACAGCAAGTAAGACTTCGGGAAATTATACCGAGAAATCATGCCCGTTGTGTAAAGAGTCACACGGAATATTTTATTGCAGTAAGTTTTTAAATATGACACCAAGTGCAAAGCGACAAACTGTTACACGATTGCATTTATGCAAAAACTGTCTTTATTCACATAAGGATAAAGAATGCACATCAGAAAATCGCTGCCGTGAATGTCGCGGCAAACATAATACACTTCTACATGAAGCGTTTAACAATAAGTCTTCATGTAACCCAATTACGGAGAATAACACTTCTGCAGTTTTTGCAACCAGGACACAAAAACAAGAATCGCAAAAAAATCACGTTTTGCAACAAGGCGACAACGTGATCGAAACATTATTAGCCACCGCGATGATCAAAGTTCAAGCAAGTGACGGATCATATCATAAATTGCGGGCGCTAATAGATCAAGGCTCCCAAGCCTCCCTTATCTCAGCCAGAGCGGCCCAACAGCTAGCTTTATCAAGAAAGTATTGTAGAGCCGTCATCTCCGGCATTGGAGAGAAGGAGAGCAGCAGTAAGGGGGTCACGAGCATAACATGTTGTTCGCATTTTGATGACTTTTCTTTTAAAACAGACGTGGTAATCATGGACACGCTGATTAATCAATTACCAAGACGTTCATTTACAAAGCCAACATGGGCACACCTGGCCGGCATTCAGCTAGCCGATCCAGAATACAATGTCAGTCGTCCCATCGACATCTTATTGGGAGCCGATGTGTATTCAAATATCATTTTAGAGGGCATCATCAGGGCTGATCTATCATTACCGGTTGCGCAACAGACACGACTGGGATGGATCCTATGCGGCAATTTCAAGACTTTTCATTGTAACGTGGTCCTGAATCAAGTGGACGAAGTACAACGATTTTGGGAGATCGAAGACATCACAGAATCACCCAATTTATCCGCAGAGGATCTACAATGCATGGAATATTACAAGAAAACAACCACAAGACGTGAAAATGGCATGTATGAAGTAAGAATACCCTTTCAAGAAAACTTTGAATCACAGTTGGGACTGTCTAAAAATAAAGCTGTGGCGCAATTTCAACAGTTGGAAAGGAAATTTGACAATAATCAAGAATTAGCAAACCAATATAAATTATTTATTCAAGAATATAAAACATTAGGACCTATGATACGAGCGTCCAGTAACATGCAACCCGATTATTATTTACCGCACCATTGTGTATTACGAAACGATTCAACTACGACAGCACTTCACGTAGTTTGTAACGCATCTTCAAAAACAACAACAGGATACAGTTTAAAAAACTACTCAGACACAAAGATCTCGTTAGTAGCAGAAAAAGCGAGACTAACTCCAGTTAACAAGTCAATTTTATTACCAAGATTAGAGCTAAGTAGTGCTCTGCTAATGGCAAAATTTTTGTCTAAAATTCAACAATGTTTTAGCGATCATAATATCAAGATATACAGTTGGACGGATTCAATGGTAGTCCTAGCCTGGTTACAAGGAGAGCCAGGTAGATGGAAGCCGGTTGTCGCCAACAGAGTGCGACAAATAACAAGCATTATACCCACAAACATCTGGCGTTACGTCAAGTCAGCTGAAAATCCAGCGGACTGTGCAAGCCGTGGATTGGATGTCGATCAATTGAAAAACCATCCGCTGTGGTGGGAAGGACCGTCGTGGCTGCGAAGCTACGACCCTGGCCAAGAAAATGAAAACGCCGTATTTACCACAGACGAAGATGCAAGAAAAATTAAGCATATTAATCATATATCGCAACAAGAAAGCGATAACATTTTGGGTGAATTATTAACAAGACATAGTTCACTTGCTAAATTAACAAGATTTTTAGCATGGATATTGAGATTTATCAAGCAAGTCAGAAGCAAGAAAAACCGCGTACAAGGTTATTTTACATTACAAGAATTAATCAATGCTAAGCATTTTATTTTATATGTACAACAGAGAGAATATGCACAAGAAGTGCATAACTTACAAGAAAACAAACCACTATTAGCAAATCGGTTCCTTGGCAACGACTTGGACTTCCTCTCTCCGTCAAGCTTTATCAACTTAAATCAAGACATGACCATATTAGAAACAGAAACTGATATGCGGACGAGATGGCATTTAACTCAAAAAATAGTAAAAGATATTTGGAAACATGCAGAATATCTCACTCAGCTGTCAGCAAGAAGCAAGTGGAGAAATTCCCAACCAAACATTCAACTAAATGATATTGTTGCCATTAACGATGCAAACTTACCCCCTGGGAAGTGGGCAGTTGGCCGAGTCGTCCAGCTGCATCCCAGGGCTGATGGCCACACCAGGGTGGTTACATTGAAAACAAAGAATGGGTTTATCAAGAGGCCCGTTCTCAAGCTGTCTATTCTCCCTGTGAATGATAGAATCAACAAACAAGAATCGCGTCCCAAGGAAGTGAAGGACGATAAAACAAATAAAAAAGTAAATTATAGCTTGTCAACATTGGTAATGTTACTTTTGTCTTTCATGAGCATTTTGACCACAGCTCACTGTACCTACAACGTTACACAATTAAAAGATAATCAAGGTCTATATTTCGATAAAATTGCAAACATGCAATTAATCCGAGACGATTGGAAGATAGTAACATACTATGATATGAACTCATTTTGGCAAGGTACAGAAGCATGCAGTAAATACCTAGCCTACTTGAATCAGTTGTGTAATAAGTTTAAAGAAACATCACACTGTGACATCATACAAGTACAATTGCAGCATGAATTCTCGGAACTCCAATACTATAACCACCTGTTGCTGAGTCAGCATTCCAGCACGCGTCGCGCACGACACCTGCACCGGCGCAAGCGAGGCCTTATCAACGGTGTAGGGTATCTCGCAAATAGCTTATTCGGTGTACTTGATGAGAGGTTTGCCGAGCAATATAGACAATATATTCAATCAATTCAGGACAATGAAAATCATTTGCTTTCACTCATGAAACAACAAACAACGGTCATTGAGGCAGAATACAATGTTTTAAAAAGGAATGAAGAAGCAATTAATAAGCAACACAAGATGCTTAATTCACTATCGATCAAGTTAGATAAGATGGAGAACGTTTTGTTAGACGAAACAGAGAGAAATCGAATCTTGAACGATTTCAGTACGGGAGCAATTGCTACGAGTAATGTTTTAAGACACCTGAAAACAATTCAGACCAGTTTATTGGATACCATAACAGATGTTTATCACGGGAGACTCAATTTTCATTTACTATCACCAGAACAACTGAAGGACACTCTTAATACAATATCGGGTCATCTTTCAAAGGATCTTTCGTTGCCAATCAATAACTTACAAGAGAACTTCAGAAACATTTATCATTTATTATCAGTCAAAGCAAGAATGACTGAAAAATATTTAATCTTTGAATTGAAATTGCCATTGGTGTCCAGAGATTTATTTTCGATCATGAAAATTATTCCAATACCTCAGCTTGTAGGTAACTCAAGCATGATCATAGTAACTCCAATTGCTGAGTATGTTGCAATAAATTTGAAGAAAGACTCGTATTTACCGATATCTCGATGTTCAGACTTGTCTACGTGACAATGACGATACATATCCATGCCATATAGAAAAGCCGATTTATCATCTCAAGAATGATGAAAAATTGTGCCAAGTCGAACCAGAAACCAGCAAATGCAAGATCAGCATTACGACTTGTTCGAATCAATGGACAACACTTCATAAAATAAATAACTATGCATTTTTTTGCTGCAGTCAATGTCAAATAAGAATTCTATGCGACGATCAAATGTGGCCGGGGCAGTTGGTAAAGGCAGGCATATTGGGAGTCGAACACGACTGTCTAATAAAAACCGAAAGTTTTACGGTTTACTCACACAATGAAGGTCTTAGCACTTTGGACATAAAACCGTCCTTTAATTTGCCTGAGATAGAACCCATCAATCATATCATAGACGTAGGCATCCCAACTCCACTGATACAAAACTACACACTTCTTTCGAGCAACAAGGAGCTTGACGACATCAAAAGGCAACTCCATATTCTCAAAACAAGTGAGAATTTGCCACATGAACTCTCTTATCACGATATCCATCACTATACAGCATTATACATAGTGATCGGAGTTGTATTGGTGATTGGGGCAGTCATCATGGTGCGTCGGCTGCGTAACAGGCGAGTCGCATCTCTCGCGGTGGCAAGGGCCACATTGGCGAGTCTACAGAACCCGCAACACGTGACTCCTGCACGAGCAGAGGCTCGGGCCTCTTTCTCATCGTCGACGGTTCAATATAGTGCTAGTGCGCGTCATCAGTGTGAGATTCCGTGTGTGTCCGATTACAGTGAAAATCCTAAAGTGCATAAAGTAGACAAGTGTACAGTGCCTATGTCTCGCAAAACAGTATTCAAGTAGAGACTCTAAGCATAGAATAAGGACAAATTGGAATCACCTTGTTAATCACCTAGTATAAGGACCAATTGGCATCATCTTGTTACTCATCCTTTCATGTTCATCTGCTATTCATCTTCCCGCTCGGGAGCATGTACGGTGCAACACCGCACATACTGCAAGTCAGCATTTACGCCTCACATTCGTTTTACTTTATAATAAAATCATTAGTTCGCGTCGAGCCATCAAGTCGGGCGTTCTCATTGCGGCCAACAAGGGCCACGTGTCACTCATTTCACACACATCAGTTCATTAGCTCATTTTACTTAACCTTTGGTACAATACAGTCTTTTAAATTACTTTACCATCTTTTATTCTAAACCGTCCACATCATCTAAAAGTAGTGTGTGATCTAGCAAGAGATCATACAACGCAGGTCCTTAAAGAACACGGCAAATTCGGTAAGAATTATATCATACATGTTACATAAGTTAAAATTGTACCCTACAAAATGAAGAGAGAAAAACACTGAAAGTTTTCTTTCAGTATATATATATATTTACCAAGTTTGCCTCATGCAGTTGGAAGTATTAACATAATTGTTGATGTAAAGGATATGTGCCCACCAGTTCTGCCTACAGTCCCTCTTTTCGTAATAAATGATTTTCTGTAAAAAAAATAGTTTTGATTAGTTCGCAATATACCATGAATGAATTTAAGTACACTCAAACAGGATGAGGTTTAGTATATAAGTTACACCTATACACTATAAATATATTTATATGTTTATTTTAAACGTTATTCATCAAAATCACTTTAGTACCAAAAGTTTCAGATAGCTTAGCTAAGGAATTCCGGTTGCAAAAACATACCAACAAATAATCTTACCTCCCATATTGGTCCTCCTGATGCTAGCCTACTAAACCAAGTTGTTGTCAGTCCTATGATGAGGGCGTACGATGGTGTCAATCTGGACAAAACAAAGCAAAGCTATAAAAATAATGACGGTTTAAAAACGAGAAAACGCGTTTCATTGCTACTCATACTAAAATTTTAAACACATCAAACCTGAGTTTGAGGTGTTTAATCTTGATGAATTTGTTTTTTCCATCAATATCAGACTTTCAAAAAGTTCTACAGACGTATAAAATACAAAAAGCATGCTCTTCTTAATTTTAACATAATTTATAACGTATATTGTTAGTGACAGAAAAATAGCTTATTAGTTTTAATAATAATCAATGATTTAGAAAAAAAAAATATTTTAAGAAAGTAAAAAAATCGCTGTTTGAAAACTTAGATAACATTTTAATTTCATTATGAACTATTTTATCGTCTTGGCAAATTAATTTAAATATGAAATAAAATGAAATAATAATAACACGCTCACAATATTATAAGTACCAGCAGTAAAGTTAGTTGTAGCTAGACAATTACTTTTACTGGCCGCGTATAATTTTTATTTTCTTACCTAAGCCACCTCATTATGATTTGCTGCGGCAGCATGATCCAAGAAATCGGTAGTGTCTCTGAATCCACCAGCCAGTTATATACTAGTAGAAAAGAAGAAGCTATAAAAAATGATTGCATTACAAGTGATCCACTCATAAACAATGTCATGAATGTATTTTCGAAGAGCTGAAATAAAAATATAAATTAAAATGTTATGTTTTTTAAGGCCATAATTTAAGGATTGTCTTAAATTTATTTTCTTTTGTGAAGTCGAACCAAAAGCTGTGTATAAGAGTTTGTCGCGTAAAATAACAGCGACAATTATTTTTCAGCTGTACAATTATTTTTATTAAAATTTTGTCCTGTGTTAATTTAAATGTACAGTAAAATAAATAATAAAGCAAATCTTACTCCTTCTAATATTTTTGGGTTCACAAGCATTGTGGGGAAGCGGAAACCTGAGTGAGTAGCAACGACGGCACAAATGCTTATGGCTCTGAAACAATAAAAACATCATAGTTAATTATAAAAAAAATGTATAAAAAGCATCCAATAATTTTAACAAAATCGATACTATACCTAATGCCATGAATTCCATTCAATGCTTTGAAACGAGAATCTCGCCCTTCACCTGCAGGCGCAACAAACTTCTTCCAATTCCGAAAAATTGAAAAGTAATAAAGAAATTCGAGACCTAAAAAAACACATTTGTTAACACAAATGAATTCACCTTCTTAAATAAAATATTATATTCATCAAAATAAAAATTATGCAATACTTTGTACTTTGATATGTAAGTAAGGATTTGTTTTAAACTGCTCTGATAGTATCATTTGCGATAACAATGGGATCAAGTATGCTAAGATATTTAGTAGTTTACTTTAACATACTTTCAGTCGAAGGACATCCATTCCTGGAGGCCTCCCCCAAGTATTGACATGGTTCACTTGAATACACTATATCAATCTGCCTTTTCCAAACCATTTCAAAGTCACTTTTCAGAATAACCAAGTTCAGAACAACCTAGTATTTTACATGAAGCATACCAGACATGATTTGAGCTGGATGATCAAATATCAGCCGAGACGAACGGCTATGATTTTCGATGTTCCGAGAAAACTTGGTATGGAATAAAAAGTCATCCATCTATGGTCTGACCTCGACAAACGTAGCTTAACTTCGAAGTTCAACATGTGCGGCTATTATTATTTGACTAAGAGCTCCCCTATAACTGCAATAGATACGCTTTAATCACAAAAACATGTTAACTTACCTCCCTGTTCTTTTCCCTTATCTAAATAGTAATCACAAAGGCTTCCGACAAGGTTAGCCATAATTATAAGGATGCAGATCACTCCAACAACAATATCTAAATAATCTATTGGCTGGTCTCTGTCTCGTTTAGAACAATCAATTACATCCGTCAGCCTCGTTTTTAATTTGTACTTGTTATAAATGGTTTTGTTGGAGCATGCTTCAAAGGACGATCTTAGGTCCACATCTGATTCAGATATATTGTAAAACTCATTGCATGTTTTTTTCATGCAATAACCGTGGCGTAGTAGTGTGTGGTTGTAGTGTCTAAAATTTTTTGAATATTCCTGTAAATAAGAGTCATAATCATGTTTATATTTATGTTACAAAGAAAATAAAGGATAACTGAAGGAAAATATGAAGATTCCATTTATTGGTAAATTTTTAAATTACGAATTTTATAAAACGTCATATTTTGAAGTTGTGCATTCTATGAACAAATGTGTAGTTTAAATCATATGCCTTTAGTACTTTACATGATTGAGAGTAAAGCTTATTGATGAAACTTACTTGTGCCATGGTCAAGACCTCATTTGGCTCATCAGAGACCAGTACAAATTCTCCATAGCAGAATATCGCATCGGGTTCATCAAAGCATTCCTCATAGCCGTCCATGTGGTACAATGGAGGCATGCGATAATAATCCGAGTCTGAAAAATATATATAATATAGCATAAAGGCAAAATCCTATGAACCTAGTACCCAGCACTAGGCACGCCATAATAGCGCTCTTTGTGGAGTGGCTGAAGAGGCGTCCGCATGACGCATGTCTTCACCGGACATGATACGTTCAGGAAGTTCCTGCATCTGATTCAAGCGAAAGAAGAGCCCGGTTGTCACCATTGTGCAGACCTCCCGGTTTTAAAGAGATGTCAGCGAAACCGAAGGGCCCTAGCAGGGCCGAAACCTACTAGGGCCACGGGTCGACTTTGGAAAAGGTTTCCCATGTTCCTAGATCGCATAAGCAACTGAAGCAACATATGTGTGATTATAGTCAGTAAAAGTCTGACACGGTCTCCCACTCCGCCCTAGAGCGGGAGAAGTCATTATAATTATGATTAATTTAGTACCGATTGTTTATTTTCGGTGATGTATTTTTAAACCCAATAATGACATAATATAATTTTTTCGCAACTTTGAATTAAAATTTGGCTATAACACATTTTTAAAATTTTCAATTTTTGTGCATTTGCTACCTTATAAATTATTGCTAGTAATAAAAAAAAACCACAGAAAAAACCCACAAATATTTGCATACCTAATTAATGGTAGATATTGGTAGATATTTTTTTTTTTTTTTTTTCTTTTCTGGTCTTATCTGCAATCAGTTGCTACTATAAGCAGATGTCTTGAAATATTGGTACAGGTGGAGTGTGTCCCCCAGTGGGAACAACTACTCATATTTCGACGTTTGGTAAACTACATCTGTCGTGGCGAAATTGACAAGATGTCTTTTCTTTTGAGGCGTTTATGGTAAGACCGAGTTGTCAGCTTGGTAGCAAGTTCGTTAGGGTGGTTCTCGAGCCTTCTCACGTATGCTTCGGAGGCGCTAAGGAATTCCTCTTTCACTGTTCGCATTTGCAGTTGTTCGTGTATTTCGGTGTTTTTAACGAACCAGGGAACATTGCATATGGATCTCAATATTGCATTTTGCATGCGCTGCATGATGGACATATTGGAGTTGCTACAGCTTCCCCAAAGTTGTATGCCGTAGGTCCATACGGGCTTCAAGATTACTTTATAGATAAGTAGTTTATTATCTGTCGACAGCTTACTATTTCTCCCTATCAGCCAAGCAAGGTTTTTGAACCGAAAATTGAGTTCCTCTCTTTTAGATTTAATGTGTTGGTTCCAGGTGAGTCGACGATCTAGATGTAGACCCAGATATCTCACAGTGTCTCTATGTGGCAGGACAGCGTCATTGAGCTTTACTGGCGGACAGTCACCTCTTCGTAGGGTAAACGTGACCTGGACGGATTTCGATTTCGACTTTTATTCTCCAGGTTTGCAGCCACTTCGAGATTTTATCAAGTCCCCTTTGGAGTGTCTGTGAGGCAACTGTAGGGTTGTCGCTGCTTGATAATATTGCCGTGTCGTCAGCGAATGTGGCAGTAGTGACACCATCAATTTCGGGAAGGTCTGCCGTGAAGATAGTGTACAGGACAGGACCTAGCACCGAACCTTGAGGGACGCCCGCTGTTATGTCTAGGAGTTTAGACGTTGCTTCTGACTCTTTTACTTGGAAGGTTCGTTCTGATAGGTAAGACTCAAACAGTGCAAAGTAGCTATGAGGGAGGTAGGTTTTGATCTTGGCCAGCAGACCTTTGTGCCAGACTCGATCGAATGCCAGTTGGATGTCTAGGAAGACAGAGCAGCAGAAGTGTTTTTCTTCCAGAGATTTTCTGATTCTGTCACACACTCTGTGAATTTGTTCGACAGTGGAGTGCTGGGACCTAAATCCAAATTGATGGGAGGGTATAATCCCATTTTTGTTGAGTATGGGTATTATTCTACGAAGCAAGATCTTTTCAAACACCTTGGAGAGGACTGGAAGAAGACTGATTGGCCTATATGATGAAACCTCAGTTGGTGGTTTACCCGCTTTGTGGATCATGAGGATTTGGGATACTTTCCAAGAATGTGGGTAATATTGGACCCTCAGAACGCCGTTGTACAGTGTTGTTAAAAACACTATAGCCTTTCTCGGTAACTGAGTTAAAACTTCTTTTGTTATTAAATCAAAACCAGGTGCTTTCTTGTCTAGCAATTTTTTTATTGTTGCCCAAACTTCCTTGACGGTTGCAGGGCGAGGAGGAAAAGACATCTGGTAGTCTTGATTGACGACATTTTCTATTTCCTCTTCAGATGTGTTGGCTGTTGGATCATTTGGGCGGAAGACGTTTGCGAGGTATTCAGCAAATGCGTCTGCTTTTTGCTGGGGTGTCCTTGCCCAGTCTTGATTCCATCTAAGGGGAGGTATAGATTTTATAGGCCTGGTATAATTTTTGGTAAACTTCCAGAGCGAATAATTGGATGCGGCTGAAGCAGATAATGACTCCAACTGTGCTTCCAATGTGTCATCATTCCATTTTTGCAGTAGGTCTTTTAAGTCTCTAGCAGCCTTGTTATAGTCCGACTTATCCTCACTAAGTCTACTTTGTTGCCAAATTCGACGAAGCCTTCTTTTTTTAAAGTACTGCTATTTTTACCTCCAAGGGGTAGTTGGACAGTCGTTTGGTACATGCTATTTCTGGAGTGTTCATCCAACATGCTCTTTGGATCAAGGAAGTTATATATTCGGTCGCGTTATCTATGTCGTCGTGTGTTTTTAGAGCAACTTTCAAATTTATATTTTCGTCAATGTAGTCCCTAAACGACTCCCAGTCAGTGTGTTTATTGTAAAGTCTAACCGAGTATGGTTTCTCAACTAGCTTTGAGCTAATTGTTAGCAGTACCGGTGTGTGGTCAGACGGAGTGTCGTAACAAGATTCTGGTTTCATATTATCTCCAGACAACCCCTTCGTAATGAAAAAGTCAAGAAGGTCAGTGATTTTTGAGGGATCAGTCGGCCAATACGTAGGTTCAGCAGAAGTTACAGCGGAGAGAAAGTTTTTCTCTATGCAGAGTTTTAGTTGCCTACCACGAGTAGTTGTCAATCTGGACCCCCAATACGAGTGTTTTGCGTTCCAATCACCGCCTGCTATAAATCGGTTTCCTAGGGTTTCGAAGAAACTGCAGAACATTAACGCACTTATTTTATGCTTCGGAGGGCAGTAGACTGCCGCAACATTAAGAAGTCCAATTTGGTCTTCCACAGCGATTGTTGTGGCTTGGATGTGTTCTGTCTTAAAGTCTGGCAATTGGTGATGTTTGATGGACTTTTTTATTATAATTGCAGTACCAGCATGAGCCCTGCCATCGGGATGGTTTGTTAAGTAACAGTCATAATCTGCAAATTTCACATTAGAATTCGTAGTGCAATGTGCTTCTGATATAAGGAGAATATCTAACTTATGTTGTTCCATTAGCACAACAACTTCGTTTTGGTTTGGGATTAGGCCATTTATGTTGAGTGTCGCTAGACGCAGGGCAGTCATTTTGCTAGTTTATCGACAAGCTTAGTGATGAGACTTATAAGAGTACTCATTTGTTGAAAGATGCACTCGAACTTTTCAGTTTGTTTGAGGAGTAGCTGTTCTAGAGTTGAGTTAGGCATTGTCCTGGTCTCATCTGCATGTTCTGTATTCTTCCTCAGTATATCGGCATAGCTAGTATGGATGTTTTGAGTGGTATCTTTGATTTTGCCTTGGAGGGTAGGAATGCTATTGCCACTGTTAGGGACTTTCCGGGACATGCCAACTGTCTCTGATGTCTTTTTAGATCTTCGAGCCAATATTTCTTTATAGACTACACAGCCTTTGTAGTTTGCTGGGTGTGGGCCATTGCAAAGAGCACACATTGCCGGCGTGAGGCGATCGCGTTTCTGGCACTCCGAGGTCTTATGAGACAGTCCACATTTCACACAACGGTAAGGGCGCATGCAATAATTTTTGGAATGACCATATTGTTGACACCGTTGGCATTGAACAATTGATTTTTTCCTTTTGGGATCTTCAACAACAATCGACTGGTGATAGATATATTTCAGCTCCTTAACAGCTTTGTTGTTTGGGCCTGCCACTAAATTAACGAAGAACGTTGAAGTAGGCTTTTTTTCGGGACCGAATTTGGTGTTAATTATTTCTCCAGCAACTGTGTTCCCTGTTGCTTCTATCTCATCTTTAATAATGTCGATAGGTGTGGAGGGATGGAGGTTTCTTATTACCACTCTGAAGAGTCTCATGTCCTTTCTGTTGAATGTGTGGCCTATGAGTCCGTTTTCTCGAACAAGAGATATTAACTTCTTGTAGACCTCAACATCTTTACTACTTACACGTAGTTGATTTCTGTTCACACATTTATATGTAAATTGGTCTCTTTCAGCTACTGTCTCTAGAAGTTCGGTTAATTTATTTAGGTCCTCTACTCCATAAAGAATGATTGGTGGTGGCTTGCTGAGTTTCTTGGTCACTTGTTCGGGTTCACTTTCAGTACTTTCAGTTAGGTCGATTGGTAAGTCACTAAACCTGTTGGAAGTTTTGACAGTAACCGAAGGTCGACTGGACAATATCTTGCGTTTTTTAGGATTACCATTAATTGGAACCCTTTGCCACGCTGGGGGGACTGGTGTGGTGTTATTAGGTTTGTCCCTGGGATCTGGTTTGGTGTTATCAGGTTTGTCCCTGGGATCTGGTTTGGTGTTATCAGGTTTGTCCCTGAGTGGATCTGGTTGGGCTGATATACTTCCTACAGAGGAAGATCTTGGTCTTGATATAAACAAGCTGGGATGGAAAGCCTGCTGGACCAATTTTTTGCTGCCAGTAGTATTTACTACCATGGAAGCCTGGTCGCCTACTTCCATGGAGTCTTCGGTAACCAATTTCTCACCTACCGGCCCGGTTACCGGAGGGCGCCGGGTGTTAGCCGGATCGCATGACAAATACTCGCTCTCTTTAGACATTTTCATATTAAGGGGTTTGGGAAGATAGTTCATAGTACTTTCCCAAGGTACTATGTTCACTCTTTTTAGAGGGTATTTAGTTCCTCCTGGCCCGTGGTTTTTTTTTTTTTTTTTTTTTTTTTTATGGTAGGTAAAATCATCCAATGACAAATCCCGCCCTTGGGCGGAGCGGGAAGTAGTGTCAGACTCTTACTGACTAAAAACCTACCCCGTTCCTACGTAGCCTATCGTGCCGGGGCCGAGCATTCCTTTCGGAACTAACCCATGACCCCAGTAGGCTTCGACCCTGCCTGCCTGCAGTTAGCAGGCTGGGCCTCTTCGGTGTGCTGACAGCTCCTTGAGGCGCGCGGGAACAGAACGCGCCGTCGACGACTTGGGCTCGGTCCGGTCGGTTACCGGACGATCGGACAGCGTGCTACCCATTGCACGCCGTCCGCAAGCCCGCGCCTACGGTGGCCGGAAATCGGGATCGGAATCCCGGCGGCGGCTGGGGCGAGCGCCCCGTTGCCTCTGCCTGATGCGGTCGGCCTCCTCCTTTGCTAGCATTACTGCTTCGCAGAAGGAGGCGACCGCCTGCCATCCCTCCTCACTACGGACCATGGCCTGAACCAAGGCCCGGCGAGAGAGATCGCTGCCGCCGATCGCCCCCACGAGGACACGGCGATGCTCCGCCCAGGCGGGGCACACCTCTACAGTGTGCTCCACCGTGTCCTGGCCCGTGGTGGCCATTGAACAGGTTAGTTAACCGCCGCCCGTTGCTCGGCGTTGTTGCTCGTTTTGCACCACCCAGGGGAGACGTGTAGGGTGGTTGGTAGATATAAGGTCTAATATTATGTACCTACAATCTGTCTAAATAAATTTTTACTTTACTTTATCGGTAGAACATTTAGTAGCTTAATTTGTTGCATTTAGTCCTATCATGACTTCCTGCAAGGAATACGTGGATTTACTATTAAGCCTGTATTTAGTTAAAATAAACAAACATAATTATGTATGTATTTTCCATAAGCATTTTTATTTATTATACTCGTAATTTTTACAACTACTTAAAAAAATAATAATTAAAACTTAATAGGTAGGTCTATATACTGGTAAAACCGACTACGTATTAGGTTAAACAGTTTAGAATATATTTCATGGTAAAAGTTAAATGAAACAAAACATTCAATGTTCGATTGACGAAATAACATAAACGACGTTAGTAATATTTTCTTAACAAATGGTAACAAGCAAAAACAAAAACTAAGCTTTAATTATCCCTTTTTCTTTGCTAGAAGGTAAACAAAATGTTTGTATACACATTCATTAAATGCAATTTAAAAAATGTTTAAACGGTTTTAGCAGCATAACCTCATTGATTTCACTTTTATAACTTTACAGCAAAAATTTGGTAAATAGAAGATAATAATAGTGACATTTTACATGTACCAAATTATTACAATTACTAACTTATCGTCGCATGACTAACGTTCTTTAGCTAGTTTAAACCGTACAAAAACATCGTCAGGGGCCTCACGATTACGTGTTCAAATGTCACGCGTGCGAGAGAGAAGAGAGATAGGGCTATACATCTGTATAAAAGACGAACACTATTGGACATAGGCCTCTCCCAAGTGTCGCCAAAATAACTAATCCTGTTCATCTCACATCCTTCAGATTTGCGCGATCCTCACCAGATCATCGGTCTTCTAACGGTCTTTTCCGATTCGTGATTGCAACTCTAAAACATTTCAGCCCCAGCGACCATAACTCAGCAAGTAATGTGCCCAAACTACTGCCGCTTAAGTTTGACAATTCTTCGGGCTATATAATAACCTTAGTTTTTCTGCAGATACCTACATTAGTGATCCGATCATGCAAGGAAATTCCAAGCAAAAGCTCTCTCCATCGGTCCTTGGTTGATTTTAAGCTTGGTTGTTTGATGAGATCCATTGTAAGAGGCCATGTTTCAGATTCGTATCGTATTCATCTTGAGACACTGTAGTATGTTGGACGAGAAAATACCGCACTGCTTCCCTTCAACCGAGTCAGGCTCGACGATTAACCTCTTTCTCGAAGTTACACCCACTTATCTGGACTCTTTGTGTCAGATAAACGTAAACCTCTACACCTTCGAGTATAGAGTCTCCGATCTTGACAGGATTGGGTGCTACAAAGATATTTATTATGGTTTTGATTTTATTCATGTTGATTTTAAGTTCCACTCTTCAATTGAAGGAGAATGATGCAATCTTCATTAACGTAGAGAGTGAATAGGCTTTTAATAAACTAGTACGCCTCACCATCAACGATTGTCTCACTATTTGCCATCAGTTGGGATGGCAGTCAAGCACTTGTTTATATCAATAAAAAATAATAAAATAACATAAATTACTAGCCCTCTCCCGTCCAGATACTTAAAGACATCCTCCATTGCGGCTATGAACAGTTTCGGAGAAGTGACATCTCTCTATCTCATACACCGCTGCAGATGGATAGATTTTGAGATCTTATCCTTAAATCGAACTGACATGGTAGCATTTTCATACAAACACTTCAGCATTTATAAGTACTGATAGCTAATGGACGGATGTGGCGCATATCTTTCCTTCCACAAACGCTATGCAGATTATACTCTTCGGCCTTCTGTATAACTTGCTGCACCGTATGTATGGGATTTACGGTAGTGAAGCCTTTTCGGAAACCGTTTCTTTCAAGCAGTAGAAAGTCGTCAAACCAGCCCACGAGACGGTTCGTGATCACTCTGGAAAACAGCTGGACATAACTCAGAAGTAAGATGGACCTATAACTTCTAAGCAGATCATTTTCGTGCTTCTCAAAGAAGAGTACCACGTATCCACTGCCCCATGCGCGTGGCGTTTTTCCCTCGAGTATGATAGAATCATACTAAAAAAAAGCTTCTGAAGGGCTTCAAGGACCAGTTTGTCACCCAGCTTCAGGATTTCCGCTGTAATTCCATTCTCGCCCGATGATTTGTTTTTTTAAAGCTGCTTCAGAGTGTTTCTAATCTCGTACAGGCTGACGCCCAGTGTTTCTTCGGC
The DNA here is from genome assembly GCA_958295575.1 of Leucania comma. Lineage (NCBI taxonomy): Eukaryota > Metazoa > Arthropoda > Insecta > Lepidoptera > Noctuidae > Leucania > Leucania comma. The sequence goes on from OY282480.1 coordinate 21,639,554, forward strand.
ACAATCGCAGTGGGTTTGGTAGTTGACGAGTATAACTCTCCATAGAAGGCCTCGATCTCTCACAGAAGCTACACTTTAACAGTTATAACTTTGGTATCATCGGTCTTCAGTTTTGTGAGCTCCCTCTCCTCAAACAGATCTCTTGCAGACCTTTGATCCTTTTTTCCACCTAAACATGCCTTCAAACCATCCGGTATTCAAGCTGTAAAGATCAATTTTTTAAGACTTTAAAATCTTTCTATTGAGCAGCTGTTGGTATTTGCCTGATAAGAGCTTCACGGTTGGTTCAAAAACTTGAAAAATCTGATTGCTGATAAAATATCTGAACCAGCTGTTAATGAAAGTGAAAGTAGAGAAGATAATAAAGATATTAAAATTACTAGACATGATCATTTGTTTCAGAAATACAAAATTATATACATTACACAAAACACTTACAAATTAAAACTATATATACACAAAAGACTAAATAAAAAACGGCGTCATAAAACTCCTCCGTATCGCTGTCGATTGGAAGTGAGCCAAAAAGGCTGGCGGCATTGTCACGTGGTATGGCAATGCTTAATCTCTGACCAAGGTAAAAGCCAGCCCTTGGATTACGCGAAGTAATAACTAAGCATTTCATAGTTAAATGATTCATTATGTGATTCAAAGTTACTAATTTAATAATATTGTGTAATGTACCTTTTTACTTTTTTAAAGTCAATAAACATTTACAGGTAAATCGACAAACTTTTTTTCTTTATTAGACTACACCGTAAGTCCTATTGTTTTGTATTATTAATTTTACATAACATGCAGTAATCTATCAAAACTGCCCAATTTTCAATAAATAAAACACCAATAACTTAGCTTAAACCGCATTTTCGCAATGTACACGTAAAACCAGCTAAGTGTACGACCTTAGTCATGAATTTCCATATTTCTAGATAATATGTGGTATAGTAATTAAATATTATTTACTTAGGCTAAATTAAAAAAAAAATATTTACAACATATTCTAATTTGTGATTACTAAAGTATTAAGAATCTACTGAAGAAAATAGTATATATTTTAATTAAGTATAAACTTTTGAAACGCAATAACTCAAAACTGCCTTGACTTAGTTGGTTTTCGCAGTAAGCAAAATAAAATAATAATATAATGTACAAAAAAAGAACTTAAACACAAAAAAAATCATTCACATCGATATCAATGGGCAAAGTGCCCAAAACCGCTGGCAGCATTGCCACGTTGGAGAGCAATGCTGATTCGTTGACCGAAGAAAAGCCCAGCCCTCACGGATACGCGAAGAGTCGACCATCTGTTTGCTGATATCACGAACAACTATCGAGTTATGCCCTCATCGAAGCGCTCGGACCCCATGGCCCTAGTGTTTCAACCCCAAATGACTCAAACATATAACTTCCGATGAAGTTATTATACTTACGCCGTTTGAGGTCTTCTACACTTGCAGCAGCCGCCCCAGCACAGCCTGTCGTACTCAGAAGATCGGGTGTCGACACATGTTGCATCCCACACTAAAGGCCTACCCAACTTCCAGGGCATTATGATTATCCCATCTGGCCTCTTTCCATCGTCACTTGCCAAGCCGTTAGGTTCTAAAACAACTAACATCCGACCAGCGCTTCTACTGCAGGATAGGCCATGGTGTCCGAGGCGACTGCTTCACTACATTGACATCGACGTGGAGCTCCATTAGGAGCACCCACACGCAGGCATGTAGCGATGCGGAAGGTGGTGTCACTAAGCATGGTACCTATGTTGGGTGACGAAAGAGCCTGTAGCCAGAGACTCAGCTCCCATTTACCCACAGCCCGTAGGCGAGTATTTAATGCCGAGTAAAGTATGCGTAATAAGTGAGTATTAATTATTTTTAAACATAAAATATCTAATAAAGCTATGCGTACATACCATTGAGTCCATAACTAAGAGCCGTTATAGAACTTAAGACTGCAAAGAGAAATAAAACTGGACCAAACATTTTACAGGTATGTATACTTTGCTATGAGATACACAACATTATCAACTAAGTTCTGATGGAATTCTAAGTAAAACAAAGCATACACGTAGTCATTTAAGCAAATAAAAAATGTAGTTAAAACATTACAGAATCTACATAATATTGTAGTACCTATTGTTGTTAGTTTTTTTGCTTTGTAATTATTTTTATTTTATTAAACTGATTTACCATCACTACTTATATGCTTATTCATTTATACAAACTAATCATAATTGCCAATCTTTGTAGTGGGAGTTGGACCAAGTGTTGCCCAGAAAACATAGTGCATTTTGTTCCTCAGGCCAACATTAATCAGAAAACTGAATCCACCAACCCGCGTTTTAAAGGAAACGTTTATTTTCTTCTTTTTAGGGCATTTTATTTAAAGCTTGTTTTTTAAAAAGGTTTTTTTATTACAAGCTTTATTACAAGCTATAGATTAGTTTCACCTGTCCTGATGTTTGTGATCAAATCTTGCAAATTTAATTTGATCTATTTCCCGGTTACCGATTGAGCTGAAATTTTATATGCTTGTGTAAATCGCGTGACAATGCAATATTATGATGACATGGAGCTGATCTGATGATGGAGCTGGAAGGTGGCCATAGGAACGCGGCCGTAAACGACTCAACCCAATCGAGTTTGGGCTCGTTTGATTTATATTGACGAATATTTAGATGCTAGATGGTAACCACGGTCTGATGATGGAACTGGAAGATGGCCATAGAAACTCGGTAATAAGCGTAATAAGCTAACCTCATCATGTTTGAACTTTTTGGAGTAGTCTTGATGAGTATTAATTTATTTAAGTATGTATACCGTGCTATAAAAGCTTGCTATGAAAAAAATATTTTCATTGAAAACTTGTTATTTCAAGCTTTATATTAGTTTTACCGATGTTTGTGATCAAATCTTGCAAATGAAATTTGATCCACTTCCCAGTTACCGAATGAGCTGAAATCTATATATATATAATAAAACTGCAGAAAAGTGGTTTTTGCATATGAAAAAAAAAGCCAAAAAAAAAAAAAATAGCTAGTGTGTTAAAGAACAACTAATAGAACCCATTTCCAGCATTTATAGAATTTTTGTCTGTTTGTCCGTTTATTTGTTCGGGCATCACGTAAAATGTGCGAAAGCAATGTAGATAACTTTTATACACAAGGATTGAGCGTAACTTGAAGTAACGTCTAGTAAGTCTATCAAAAGATATTTGAATTTAAAATTTTTCAGAAGTAAAATTAGGGTTATGTGCACTTGGTCTCATCAATTCACATAATTTTTATACATAACAATAAACTGTGCGTAAATTGTAGTTATATTAAGTTTTTTTTTTCATCGTAATCAGTTCATACCATATAATAAAAAAAAAAAAATTAATAAAATTATAATAATTATAGTCTTTGGGTTGGTTTCTGAATTGAGTATTTTGAGTTAAGAATGTCTCAAACCATACTTAAATGCCAAATTTTGACAAGTTTTCAGGGTAAAGTAGAGTTTGAGTAATCAACTTCAAATGCTTAAATCAGAAATCGGGGGTTTCCGAAGTAAAATATTGAAATAGCGCCATCTATCAAACTTAGCCTGGACTATACCTAGAGGCGTTGGCGTGTGACGTCAATTTCTGAATCGCGGTGTTTTTTTTTTATGGTAGGTAAAATCATCCAATGACAAATCCCGCCCTTTGGCGGAGCGGGAAGTAGTGTCAGACTCTTACTAACTAAAAACCTACCCCCTTCCTTCGTTGCCTATCTTGCCGGAGCCGGGTATTCTTTTCGGAAGCTGACCCATGACCCAAGTAGGCTTTGACCCTGCCTGCCTGCAGCTAGCAGGCTGGGCCTCTATGGTTTGCTGATAGCTGCTTTAGGCGCGCAGGAACAGAACGCGCCGTCGCCGACTTGGGCTCGGTCCGGTCGGTTACCGGACGATCGGGCAGCGTGCCATCCGCAAGTCCGCGCCGACGGTGGCTGGAAATCCGGATCGTAATCCCGGCGGTGGCTGGGGCGAGCGCCCCGTTGCCTCTGCCTGATGCGGTCGGCCTCCTCCTTTGCTAGCATTACTGCTTCGCAGAAGGAGGCGACCGCCTGCCATCCCGCCTCACTCCGGACTATGGCCTGAACCAAGGCCCGGCGAGAGAGATTGCTGCCGCCGATCGCCCCCACGATGACATAGCGATGCTCCGCCCAGGCGGGGCACACCTCTACAGTATTCTCCACCGTGTCCTCCGGGTGTTCCGCACAGTGGCGACACCCGGGCGAATCCTCCGTACGAATCTGGATTAGGAACTTAGCGAACTTGCCGTGTTCGGTAAGGACCTGCGTCGTATGGAAGTTTAGAACGCCGTGAGGTCTTTCCAGCCACTCCTCAAGGATGGGCCTTATCGCCTCAATTGTGGCGTGCCCCGAACGAGGTTGCGATAGTCGTTGACGCCATTTCGCCATGAGATCCCGCCGGAGCTCTGTCCGCCATGCCTCGACTTGTCGCGGCAGCGGGATTTCGCCCCAGCGTTGCATCTCCATGCGTGAATCGCGGTGTTAAGATTTTCCTAGAAAGAATGACCTTGGCCCATGTCTGGTATCATCTTTGAGATTTGTAGGTGTCTTTGCAGTTCTATCTTTGAAAGGTTTGGTCTTGATTTGAAAACATCGCCGTAAATCGTTCGCTTATTCGTTTTACTAGGTTAAGAAGATGACGCCACGCACTATTTTTTTTTTTTTTTGTATTGGAGTGTACTTAAGAGCGTTCACTCGTCTTATGCGCTATATCGCTCAAAAACTATGATTTTCAAACCCGTTTATGTCCATTAATGACTTGTAATATAAAAACGTAATTATACTTTTTTTTTAAACACGAATTAATTTACGCATGTACGGAATTAATTTCTTCAAGTAAACGAGTCAATGACCTTGTCCCAGCACAGTCAAAATTTCATCAATCGCTTTCTCGTGGTCCACAAACGCTATGCAGATTATACTCTTCGGCCTTCTGTATAACTTGCTGCACCGTATGTATGGGATTTACGGTACTGAAGCCTTTTCGAAAGCCGTCTGTTTCAAGAAGTAGAAAGTTTTCAAAACAGCCCGCGAGACGGTTCGTCATCACTCTGGGAAACAGCAATCAGAAACTGTAGACATGGCTCAGAAGTAAGTTGGGCCTATAACTTCTAAGCAGATCATTGTCGTGCTTCTCCAAGTAGAGTATCACGTAACCTCTGTCCCATGACCTAGGCGTTTTTCCCTCAAGTATGATGGAATCAAATAAAAACAAAACCCGCCTTCAGGATTTCGGCTGTAATTTCGTCCTCGCCCGATAATTTGTTTTTATAAAGCTGCTTCAGAGTATTTATAATCTCGTACAGGCTAACACCCAGGATTTCTTCGGCACAATCGCAGTGGGTTTGGTAGTTGACGAGTACAACTGTCCATAGAAGGCCTCGATCTGTCCACAGAAGCTACACTTTAACAGTTATAACTTTGGTATCATCGGTCTTCAGTTTTGTGAGCTCCCTCTCCTCAATAGACAGATCTCTTGCAGAAACCTTTGATCCTTTTTTCCACCTAATCGTGCCTTCAAACCATCCGGTATTCAAGCTGTAAAGATCACTTTTCTAAGACTTTGAAATCTTTCTATTGAGCAGCTGTTGGCAAGTATGCCTGATAAGAGCTTCACGGTTGGTACAAAAACTTGAAAAATTTGATTGCTGATAAAATATCTAAACCAGCTGTTGATGAAAGTGAAAGTATAGAAGATAATAAAGATATTCAAATTACTAGACATGATCATTTATTGCACAAACACACAATTATATACATTACAGTTGGCTTGCTATACGCTTTGGTGAATACTGCAAGTATAGCAAGCGATTGATAAATAAATAATAAAACTATTTATACACTAAAGACTAAATAAAAAATGGCGTCATAAAACTCCTCGGTATCGCTGTTGACTGGAAGTGAGCCCAAAAGGCTGGCGGCATTGTCACGTTGTATGGCAATGCTTAATCTCTGACCGAGATAAAGCCAGCCCTTGGATTGCGCGAAGTATTAACTAAGCATTTGATATTTGGTAATCTGGGAGCCAGACGTCGGAAATGCTCCTTGAAATTCCACCGGCTGTCGAGGACCAGTCCCAGGTACTTCATCGTCGACCTGACGCCGATGTGAACTCCTCCTACCGTTAATTGGGAGCCCGGAGGTGGCGCGCTCCGAGGGCCGTGAAAACACATGGCCTCGGACTTGTGCAATGCCACCTCGAGTCCCAAGTGCTCTATCCTCTCCACGACTGTCGCAACCCCGCGCGTCGCTAGTTCGACCGCCGCGTGGTACGACCGTCCCCGCGCCAGGACCAGCGTGTCGTCTGCGTAGCAGACCACGCTGACCCCGTCGGGGAGGTCGGCGCGCAGCACGTAGTCGTACCCGATGTTCCACAAGGGCGGTCCTAGTACCGATCTCTGCGGAACACCGCACGACATCTCTCGCCGTTTCAACTACCCCGATGACCGGGGTAGATGATGAACCTGTCCGACAGGTAGGCCTCGATCACCCGACAGAGGTAGTCGGGCACCCGGTGGTACCGGAGTGCCCTACCAATGCAACTCCAGGGCAGGGAGTTGAAGGCGTTGGCGATGTCCAGAGACACCGCCAAGACACACCTGCCCCGGGACACCGCATCCCCCGTCGTGAGGGCTCGCACGCGCATGATGGCGTCCACAGTGGAGCGCCTCCTGCGAAATCCGAACTGGCCGTCCGCAAGATCCGGCCCCTTCCATGCCAGATGCACGACGAGGCGGTCTGCAATTACTCTTTCAAAGAGCTTGCCCACCTCGTCGAGCAGCACAATGGGCCGATACGTGGACGGAGAGTCCGCCGGGTGCCCCGGCTTCCCGATAAGGACCAGTTTCCCCGTCTTCCAGCGAAGCGGGAACTGGCCCCTCTCCATGCATGCGCTGAAGAGCCCTCTCAGTTGAGACCCGAGTTCCTCCATGGCCAGGACCCAGGCTTTTCCAGGTAAGCCATCGGGTCCTGGGGCGGTGTTCTTGGCACTCAGCCTTCGCACCGCCACTCTCATCTCCACCTCGGTCACCTCTGGAGCATTGTTGCCGTCGTTGCCGTCGTGGTCCGCATCGGACACCGCTGTTGGTGGCGGAGCCATAAGCGGGGGAGTATGCTCCCCTCGCGTAGGGAACAGAGCGCTCACCACACCCTCCACGAGCTGGGGCCGGAGACTCTGAGTCAGCGGGGGAGCCCATGGGCGGAGTTTCTCCATCACCATTTTGTATGGGCGTCCCCACGGATCGACGTTCAGAGACTCCAGCCACACGTTGCAGGCCTCGAGTTTGGCCCGCTTTATCTCCGCTCGGAAGGTGCGCTTTGCCGCTCTGTATCCCTCATACAGCTCCGCCTCTATGGCGTCCGCACCCGGTGGACGGGTGTGGCGCCTGCGGTGTCTAGTATACCGGCGTCGCGCAGCATTGCACGCATCGCGCAGTGCCGCAATCTCTGGCGACCACCAGTGTACTTGGCGCCGGGCACGTCCTGGCCGGACTTGGGGCATGGCCGCGTCGCAGATTTGCGACATGGCCACCTGGAACCAGTCCGCCTCGACGTCGATGTCGACAGGCCTGTCCGGTGCTTGCACCCAGGCCTGTACTATCGCGGCTTCCTGGAGCAGGTCCCTGTCCAGCTGCCTCAGTGCCCAACGCGGACCACACGGGGTCTGTCGGACCGGCACGGTCGAGGTCTGGGCGGAGACGTCAAACCGGATGTACCGGTGGTCGGAGAACGTCTCCACCTCCTCTATGACGCGCCAGTCGACGACGCGTGGTGCCAGTGCAGGGCTGGCGAACGTAACGTCCACCACCGACTGGCCCTGCATCCGCACACACATGGGGACAGAACCCCGGTTTTGTACGACTAGGCCCCAACCTAGGGCCCATTCCTCCACCCTTCGACCTCGCTGGTTCGTGAACCGGGAACCCCAAGCCTCGTTCCAGGCGTTGAAGTCCCCGCAACCGACCACGGGGAGGCTGGAGTCAAACCCAGCAACGACGGCATCCAGCTCCAAAAGGGAGTTATCCAGTTCGGCGAGAGATCTGTTCGGGGACAGGTAGACGCCTACCACCACTATGTCCCCGAACCGTGCTGCCACGCAACCCCGACCTTTCTTGACGGCCTCGAGTGCCGGGGTACCGGCGGCGGCCGACGAAATGATTGTCACCGAGCCGGTCAGGTCCTGAACCCAGTCGGCTCTGGGCAGGACAAAGTGCGGCTCGGAGACAACGGCGATGTTGATCGACCACTGCGCCATGCTCTGGAGCAACAGATCCTGAGCGGGGGCGCAGTGGTTGATATTCGCCTGGAGGAGACGTAATGGAGCCGTTATTGACAGTCCATTACAGTCTCCTCCAGGTCCCTCACCTGCCGCGGTGATAGCGGCGGCGGCGTCTGCGGAGGCGATGGCGGCGGCAGCCAGCGGGGCAGCCGCGGCGGTGAGCATCCTCGCGGGGATGGGCCTAGGGACCTTGCCCTTGGCCTTGGCAGGGGGATCGCAGGTCCTACTCCCAGCCCGGTGGTCGGCCGACTTGCCCGCCGCCGCACATGCGTAACAGTGCGGCGCTGCGCTGCAAGTATCGGCCTTGTGGCCGGACTGACCACACTGGAAGCAGCGGTCGCTGCGATCTTCCTCCGCTGCGCAACAGACTCCCACGTGGTGGCCCACGTGGCAGCGATAGCAGCGCAGCGGTCTGGGCTCTAGCAGCTTTACTCGCGCAGAAAACCAGCCCAACAAAAGCCGTCTACCCTCCCCGGTAATGCTCCTGGCCGCTGACACGGGGCAGTTTACTGTAACCGCCCCCATGCCAGTGCCGTCAGCACGGATGGTGCCTGCCCGGACCTGATCGATAGGGCACCCACCCGTCCTGGCGACAGCGGCCACGACCTCCTCGATCGTTACGGAATCGTCCAGGCCCATAATGCGCATGTCGACGCATCGTGTGGGCCTGGACACCCGGGCCTCCTCCGCATCCAAGGTCGCCCTGATTTTTTCAGCCAGGGCGTCTGCGGTGGGGCCGCTGTTGGCTCCGGGGACCTCCAACATCAGGGCACCAGTTGCGGTATGCCGCATCTGGAAGCCCCCGGTGATCCCAAGGTCGGTGAGGTTCACCGCCTGCCTCGCCTTACGGAGGACCTCGCCATAGGTTGCACCCTTTTTCGCTGCCTCCGGCTGCAGTGTGATTACTACAGCCGTAGAGCGCGGGGTGCGAATCCTGGCCGCGAGGGCCATCCGCTTTCGCAGCTTTTGCCGCTCACGCCTCCTGGCAGCCCGAGCTGCCTTGCCAGCCTGCTTTTTGGCTCCAAAGCTTGCTATAAAAAAAGATTTTTATTGAAAACTTGTTATTACAAGCTTTATATTAGTTTCACCGATGTTTGTGATCAAATCTTGCAAATGAAATTTTATCCATTTCCCGGTTACTGATTGAGCTGAAATTTTGCATACATATGTAAATCGCGTGACAATGCAATATTGTGATGAAATGGAGCTGATCTTATAATGGAGCTAGAAGGTGGCCATAGGAACTCAGCAATTCAACTTCTTTGCTCTGCGCACAGTAAAAATCTGCGATCTACAAATAATCGTCTTCTACGATGTCCCTCACACCGCTCAGGATCTGTCCATTCCTCTTTCTTTGTCCAGGCGATCTCCCTTTGGAATGCGCTCCCTCTGAATATCAGGACGACAACCAGTCGGTTGTCCTTTAAAGTAAAAGCACGAGATCACATTCGCAAGAAGTTGGTAGAATCATCACACTCTTGATTTGTTGTATTCGTTTCTTCACAATGTTATTCTTTATTTGTATGTATGTATCTAAGTATATATTTATTATTGTTCTTTTGTCCTTTCTGTCTGTCTTCTTTTAAGTTGCACCTGCCATGTTATGTCTCTGCACCACCCTAAGGTCGACTGGCAGGAAATGCCTAAGGCATAAAGTTTTAAATAAATAAATAAAACAATACAACCCCTTCGAGTTTGGGCTCGTTTGATTTGTATTGATGAGTACTTTGACCCTATATGGTAGTCGAGGTCTGATGATAGAGCTAGAAGGTGGGTAATGGAACTCAGCAATAAAACCAAACAACTACATCGAGTTTGGGATCGTTGGATTCGTATTGACGAGTACTTTGATCCTTTATGGTCGCTAGAGTCTGATGATGGAGTTGGAACGTGGCCATGGGAACTCCGTGATAAAACGACACAACTCCACCGAGTTTGGGTTCGTTTAATTCCTATTTACAATTACGTTGATCCCATATGGTAACCAAGGTCTGATGATGGGACTGGAAGGTGGCCATAGGAACTTTGTCAGAGAACGACACAATCCCATCGAGTTTGGGCTCGTTTGATTTGTATTGACAAGTACTGTGAACCTATATGGTAGCCAGGGTCTAATGATGAAGCTGGAAGGTGCTATAGGAACTCTGCGATAAAGTGACACAACCCCACCGAGTTTAGGATCGCTTGATTCGTATTGACGGGTACTTTAGCCACGGCTTGTGCAAAAGTGAGCCCCGGGGCCCTAAAACGAAGGCATCGAAGGAACAAGAGTGGGTTTTAGTAAGTAAAAGTCTGAAACAACCTCCCGCTCCGCCCAAGGGCGGGAGATGTCTTTGGACGATTTCTCGTCTAAAAACAACGCCATAGAGTTTGGGTTCATTTTATTCGTAATGACGAGTACACACTTTGATCCTATATGATAGCCAGGGTCTCATGATGGAGCTGGAAGGTGGCCGTAGGAAATCCGCAATAGTGCGACACAACCCCATCGAGTTTGGGATCGTTTAATTCGTATTGACAAGTACATTGATCTCCTTTGGTACCCACGATCTGATGATGGAACTGGAAGGTGGCGATAGGAACTTCGCCAGAGAACGACACAATCTCATCGAGTTTGGGCTCGTTTGATTTGTATTGACAAGTACTTTGAACCTATATGGTAGCCAGGGTCTAATGATGAAGCTGGAAGGTGGCCATAGGAATTCCGCCATAAAACGATGCAATCCTATCGAGTTTCGGATCGAATAAAATAAGTTTTAACCGCTCATATGGGACAGACTCACGCATGGCGGGTTCTGTACAAAACGAAAGTAAATAGTTCAATTCTGATAATATAGGAAGGATTTTTTTGTGACGGCAACGAATTTACAGTCTTCAGATTTTTGTTCATATTTACGCTATGAGATATTGCTTCATGCCAAATTTCAGAATTCCAGGTTAACGGAAAGGATTCCTTCTAAAGGTTTGGATTTCCTAGTTAGAATAAAATATATGCCTAAACGGAGCATAAACTAATTTTTCTTTAGATTGCGTTCACTTAGAAGTTTGATTCACATTAAATTTAGATAATTATTTAGCATAGAATGGCAGAACATCCAAGAAGTCGAACTAGTTATTTTTAATACAGTCCCACAACATGGATATCAATTGAAAGGGCTTGCAGAGAGTAACTCGAAAAATAACATTTTGTTGATCTTTGAAGGTGAATAGTTAGGCTTATGAGTGGATGAAATCATTGAATTTATCTTGCCTGAGTAATTGTAGTGATGATATTTTTCTTAAAATGTCTGTAAAACATTAAGAAGTATTTATATATAAGCAAATGTATGTAGTTACTTATTTCAATACCTAAATAAAAATTCAAGTGCTATTTTAGTGTTTTATTGCATATCCAATTGTATATTTTTCCAAAATCGCTAAAAATCCAGAAAGAATATTAAATACTAAGGTAAGGTACAAGGTCTTTTACCAGCTTAAAGTAATAACTAGGATCTCACCTTGGTTAACACCCGTGAGATTGTAAAAGAATACCAGGTGCTAACCTGAGAAAAAATAGAAAAAGCAACCATAATAATAATTAATAATAACCCCATCGCTGTATCTTTATATTGACGTCGTGGTGGGGCTTGCGCGCACCAATAAACCCTAGGTCGTAACTTGCCAAGGATGAGGGGCCAGACTAAGAAAGATACAATCCGCATAGCAGTTTTGTGGCGAAGTGTTGGGCATTAGCGACCCAGGAGAATTCTCGTTATTCATCTCCAGCTTGCCTTTATTGGCCGGCCGTAGTGAACACTGACGAGGAACAGAGCTCCCACCTCTCTCTTGCCTTTTTTGGCTGGTTTGAGTGAAGATTCGCAAGAGCAATCGTGTTCGGGAGAAGGATGTATAATCCAGTAAGGTGCTGGTAGGGATCTTGACCGCACTTCCGGGATTGTCCTGATAGCCGTGGTATACCTCTCCACTCCTCAAGCACTTCAGGATAGTTATGTTGCCCTCTTGTTGCTACGTCACTTCGTGCTAGCGGCCGTTTTTGGGGGCCCATTTATTGAGTGTACAAGTCACCCCCTGCCTGTTTACCGATGGATATTAATAACATTGTTTAGGCAGGGGCCATAGTTATCACATAGTTCTTGGTAACCAGTCCACTTAAGTCTCCAAAAACCATAGCTCTATTGTATTTATTTTCCATATGTCACAATAGTTTTCACCCACCGGGGGTTGTCCTTGGATTCACTAGCATTGCGCGTACAGGGACAATCGTTGGTTGGCATCACGTTCCATTAAAAGTACCTAAAAGGCCTCTGCGAGTTGGTGTCGGCTCCTCGTACGCCTTCTAAAGGTCCAGGACCTCAGGGTCCTGAGATAAATAAATTCATAAAAATAATAATAATAAAATAAAACCAACACATTGATAGCAACTCAATTATGTCTGCCTCTCAGAATGGATGTAGGAACGGGTCTCGCGGTACTGAGGAGCTACTCCTCATAGACATGACCATAAGCCAACAGGTTTGTCGATCCCATAAGGATTTGTCAACATGCTGGATAGATTATAAGAAGGCCTATGACTCTGTGCCACATACATGGCTCATGAGGGTGTCGGAGTTGTATTAAATAGATGCAACTCTACGCACCTTCCTTGAGTCATGTATGGGACAATGGAACACAGTCCTTCGGTATCCAGGATGTCGATCGATCCAGAGGGACGATGAGCCTATTTGGATTAAACGGGGAACCTATCTGGAATATATCCAGGGCGACAGTCTGAGTCCACTTTGGTTCTGCTTAGCTCTGAATCCTCTAAGCACATTGCTAGAGGAATCAAGCTTGGGCTACTGGTTGAGAATAGGTGGTCAGGTTCTATCCCACCTTCTTTAAATGGATGATCTGAAACTCATTGCCAGCAACAAGTTGCGACTAATGGACCTACTCAAGATAACTGAAACTTTCAGCAGTGCCATTAGGATGGAATTTGGTTTGGATAAATGTGCAGTCATGCATGTAAAGCGAGGGGAGATTATGGAATCTGAGGGGATCCAACTCTCGGATTCCATACACCTCAGAACCCTCTCCTCAATTGAAACCTATAAGTATTTGGGTATGTCGGAAGCGTTAGACATTAACGTTGCTGACATGAAGCAATCGTTGAAGGAGCGCTTCTTTGGCCGCCTGAAGAAGGTATTAAATAGCTTTTCAATACACTTGCTCAGAAAGTGGCTCTTATTGCACTACATTTAGGTATATAATGGCACCTGTTACCAAACTGTGACATTTTGATTACCATTACGCACTAGTGCTGTAATGTAGCTATAACCTTTTTGTTCAACCTCTTTGTTCGCAAATCAAATTTTGAATACAAAAAAAAATATTTATTTGGTTATTGCATTCGTTCAATAGTATAAATTAGTGTCTTATTACTTAATTTATGCAATTTCAACCATTTTATCTTATAAAAAACGATTTGTTTAATAATAAAACATATAATATATAAATAGTTCGTTCAAATAAAAAAATATTTTTTCTTTGTGGTCTATGGCCGCGATGCGCGCGGTTTTAGGTGTGATTTTTTCGAGTGAAGTTCATTGGCTGATTCATTAAATAAAATCAAATACTACAAAAACATTATAAAATATTATATCTGTATTCTATTGTCAATAAAAATGACATTATCGTCTAAACTTTTTACGCAAGAAAACGAATAACGACTTTGATCAAAAGACTATGTAGCCATAGCCTTCAGCTATGAGTAAATTAAAAAAAATTAGATGCACGTTTATGAAAACAGATTTAATTTTTTACTGCCATATTATGAAAAATGTTACAAATTTTTCTGTTGTAATAATAGTTAGCTAAATTATTTTTCTTCACAAGTGTATTGAAAAACGTCGTATGATACACGTGAGTAATGTATGGTTACTGTTCTTGGCTCTCTTAAGACCCTCGCCATGGCTCGGGTCTTAATACCGCCTCAACGGTAACCACTTACATTACACACTTGTATCAATGTACTATTCTGTCAGGTGGAAATAAGGTGCGTGCTTTCAATGGTTGGGTAATGTACTCTTTCGGCATACTCAAATGGACTCAGACCGAACTAGATGCTCTAGATAGGAGGATCCGTACACTACTGACCGCAAACCGGATGCATCACCCACGGTCGTCGGTGATGAGACTGTACATCCCGCGGAAGTGTGGAGGTCCAGGTTTTTTAAACGCGAAGACTCTGCACAACCGCGAGGTGTGCAGCCTGAGAGAATACTTTCACAAAACCGACGTGGGTATGCACCGCGATGTGGTCGCAGTGGATAAAGGACTCACCCCGTTGTCCATGGCTAAAGAGAACTGGCGCAAACCTGTGGTACTTACTACTGAGGACCGCAAGGAAGTATGGACAGGCAAGGAGCTCCACGGGCACTTTTACCGGGCTCTTCACGAGCCCGATGTAGATTTCGCGGCATCCGTGGCCTGGTTACGTTTCAGCGACCTCTTAGGGGAAACTGAAGGTTTTGTCTGTGCGATTATGGACGAAGTTATCCTAACGAACAACTACCGGAGACATATTATGAAGGACGGGACGGTTGACGTGTGTCGGGCATGCCATCGTCCGGGTGAGGCCATCAGACATATTATCTCTGGTTGTTCTCGTCTGGCTAACGGCGAGTACTTGCACAGGCATAACCAAGTAGCCAGGATTATTCACCAGCAACTTGCCTTGAAGTACAACCTAGTGGATTCTGAGGTATCGTATTACAGGTATGAGCCCGACCCAGTTCTCGAAAATGACCATGCCACGTTGTACTGGGATCGGTCTATCACCACTGACCGGACTATTGTAGCCAATAAGCATCCGGCTTATATAGTGGTGATAGACCGATTAGCGCGCCGCGCAATGCAGGCACAACCTTGTAGCCAAGATTATCCATCAGCAACTTGCTTTGAAGTACTCTCTTGTGGGATCGGAAGTGCCGTACTATAGGTATGAGGTCGACTCAGTTCTTGATAATGGTCATATCACTTTGTACTAGGATCGGTCCATCATTACTGACAGGACTATTGTAGCCAATAAGCCTGATATAGTGGTGGTGGACCGAAACGAGAGGCGTGCGATGATTGTTGACATATCCGTTCCGCATGACGAGAATGTCGTGAAAGTCGAGAAAGATAAACAAATCAAGTATATTGACTTGGCTCGCGAGGTTGTCGACATGTGGGAAGTGGATTCAGCGATCATTGTACCGATAGTCGTGTCGGGTAAAGACTTAATAGCCAAGAGCCTCGACCAACACCTTAGGAGGCTCTCGTTAGGTGGCTGGATCAAGGGCTTGATTCAGAAAGCGGTACTCCTGGACACGGCTCGTATTGTTAGGAGGTTCCTTTCTCTGGAGCCCTGACCGCCGGTAGCTTGGACCCTGTCCCCGATACCGGTGGGACACTATTTTTTATATTTTTAAATGTTTTTTTAATGTGTTTTTTCAAAGAAATATTTAAAAATATTATAAAATATGTGTAAAAAATAAATTAATAGAATAATAATATTCCACAACTATCACACAACACCGTCTAGTCCCAAGCTAAGCAGAGCTTGTGTTATGGGTACCAGACAACTGATAAACATACTTATATATTTCTAAATACATACATATTATAGATAAATAACACCCAGACACAGAAAAAATTATCGTGCTCATCACACAAATATTTGTCCTGGGTGGGAATCGAACCCACGACCTCCGGTATAGCAATCGGGGCCACTTACCACTAGACCAACAGACCAGTGAAATATCTGTTAGACGATAAGCTTTTCTTTGCTATCGCGGCCTGCCTATTGTAAGCAATTACAATATATAAATCTAATAATCTCAACATAATTTTTAAAGTAAATACAGACATTCGATGATTTTATTAGTACACCATTTGACTAGTAATGATAATTTGGTTCAGTAAATTGTTGATAGTTTGATTAATTATTGTCATACGTTTTTATAATTAAAATTAGCTCAAACATTTAAAAGATATTTACACTTTCAATCAGAAGCAATTTATAAATTAGTCTATCCATTGACTTATTGCGCGGGCCGTTGCCCCACTCTTATGACGTGGACACGGGAACTGTTCACTAGAATGTGGTCGTTCTGACAGTCTATCTTTGGCGGTTGAACTGTAAGGTGTAAACTGAGTGTATATATGTACAAGTTTGAAATAAATATATTTGGAACAATATTATATTTTGTGTTTTGCTTTCAGTTCAGAAGTGGGATGAGTTCACGTAAGTATTACTGTTTTTGTTGCCTATGAGAAAGTGAAACGCAGTGATTTATGCTTTAAAGTAGTATGCAACTCTCTGTGCGCATTATGATGTGTTTAACGTAATTATGTTATTTACATATAAGAATAAAAACCGGAGAATTATTTATGCCACTTGCTAACTTAGAAATTGCAGCTAAACAAATTAATAGAATAATTGTTGCCTTATATTTATGACTATGAATCTTTTCGTTTTCTTTTGTAATATTAACGGTCATTGTGATTCGAAATGCAAATATGATTACATCTCACTGTAACTTCCTCTAGTGTCAGCGAATTGGTTCGATGTATTGATGAAAGAATTTAATCTATAATAGCATAACAGTAGTAGTATGATGGTAGTCAATAACTATACCCTAATTTTAAAATTACATAGGTTTTAAAGAATAGCTGTGTCCGTGTATTATTTTTGTCTGACCAGATTTACAACTGGATTACAATGAGCTGCAGCCGAGCCGCAGCAAGGGTAGTAGCCGAGCTACAGCCAGGGCAGTAGCCGACCCGCAGCCAGGGCAGTAGCCGAGCTGCCGCCAGGGCTGCAGCCGAGCCGCAATCAGGGCAGCAGCCGAGCCACAGCCGAGGCAGCAGCCAAGGCAACAGGCAGAGGAGCAGCCAGGACAGCAGCAGAGCTGCAGCCAGGGCAGCAGGCAGGTCAGCAAACAGTGTGATATGTTTTTTAAACTGATTTTCTTGAAAAATTTACGAGTATATAATATGTAGTATACCCATTAGTAAATGAAAATAGTGAGAAAAAGAAAAAGCGAAATTTTTGAATTAGATATGACGAAATGCAATAAAGTATTGAGTATAGATGAAATGACTTTGCTGAGCAAAGAGCAGTAAAATGAGCGATATCAAGGATAGACGATAGGGCCACTAGGATAGGAGTAGAGCTGGTTTGATATTACAATCACGGTCAACTTTTTGGTTTACCTTCAAAATGCCAGGTGTACCAATGTATAGGCAAAAGAAATGATACGACTATGTAAACAACTTAAAGTCCCATCTTACATACATAAATCATATAGGTACAAAATAATTAAAATTCGATCGGTTGCTGAATTATAAGGAAAGAGGGTTATATCCTGAATAAGAGTACTAAGCCGTTAAATAAATGTAGTATCTGTTCAATATTTTGTCACGGTTCTAGCGTGTTTTATTGAAAGAAAGTAGGGTCAGTGGGTAGACTTAGGGGTGGAGTTGTAAAATTTGTTTAAATTAACGGTCTTCAAAAATTAGTAAAACCCTGATGCTGTTAAGAAAAGAGAAAAAAATAGTAATCCATGGTATAGGTTAGTTTTAGAAATTCAAGGTATAATGGTCTAGTAAATGTTATTGTTCTCCCTAAAAATTCTTAAAATATGTAGTCATGATTAGTTGGACAGTTTTTTTTACTGAAGCATTGGAGGGTTACATCTGGAATACTGACAAAGAGTTAATAATTTCCTTGAAGTTCCACAAACTAAAGGTGGTTAAACTGTGTTCAAAAGATAATTATTTATTACTACCCGCATTTTCTTATGTAGAGGTTTACTCATTTTAAAATATAACGAGGTCCTTAATAGTAAAAGAAAAAAGAAATTAAAGTGGGTGTCTGTTTAATTGAAAATTGCGCAGGCGTCTTATGTAATAAAAACCAATTGATAGTTAGAGGGTAATTAATGCGAATTAAAATTATTTCTTCTACTACCAATAACATTGATCATTGTAAAAACTTGAATGACTTATTCCTATGAGATAAACCAGATTCAGAAATCGCAACTGTTGAATCTTATACATTGTTATCGAACTGGTTTTGATATCAAACTAACAGAATTATGTTGTACCAACATATTAGCCAATGAGCACCGATTTATCGAAGCTTATGGTTTACAGGTCTTTTAGAATCGAATTATGTCAAATAGTATCGAATAGATCGAATCGAATAGTGTTGAGTAGTATCGAATAGTGTCAAATAGTATCGAATAGATCGAATCGAATAGTGTTGAGTAGTATCGAATAGTGTCAAATAGTATCGAATAGAATCGAACAGTATCGAACAGTATCGAACAGTATCGAACAGTATCGAACAGTATCGAACAGTATCGAACAGTATCGAACAGTATCGAACAGTATCGAACAGTATCGAACAGTATCGAACAGTATCGAACAGTATCGAACAGTATCGAACAGTATCGAACAGTATCGAACCGTATCGAACATTATCGAACAGTATCGAATAGTATCGAACAGTATTCAATAGTATCGAACAGTATTCAATAGTATCGAACAGTATCCAATAGTATCGAACAGTATCGAATAGTATCGAACAGTATCGAACAGTATCGAACAGTATCGAACAGTATCGAACAGTATCGAACAGTATCGAATAGTATCGAACAGTATCGAACAGTATCGAATAGTATCGAACAGTATCGAATAGTATCGAACAGTATCGAATAGTATCGAACAGTATCGAATAGTATCGAACAGTATCGAATAGTATGGAATAGTATTGAACAGTATCGAATAGTATCGAATAATATGAAATAGTATGGAATAGTATCGAACAGTATCGAATACAATCGAATAGAATTGGACACCAAAATAGTAACAGATTCATAGGAACTTAAATCTGTGGGTACAATGGCGGTCTTATCGCGGGACTATAGTTTATCCCATAAAGAAAAACACAATCCGGTGTCATAAGTGTCCGTTTGCAATGCGTTTTCTCCGATATAAAAATCTAATGAAATACAAAACTGCCGGTAGCACCCAAGCATAGATTACAAAAGTTTTAAATAGAAAAACAATCAAACATTAATCATTGCCCTGGAATGGTTGATTTGATGTGGCAGAATCCGGTGGCTTCGCCCGCGCTTTTATCGCTCGAAGTGGCATCCTATACGTGAAATAATTTTTTAAATCGGGTTCAGAGGTTTTTGAGACTAGTTCTAAAAAAAGAGACTAATTTCCTTATCATAATATTTTAGTTTTCTCTGTATAGAAGTATAGATATACGATATTAGACAACTGTTTACTACTGTAGACAAGGCTAGCTATAATTGATAAAAAAACTGATACCGTCACCCCGGAAAGACAATTCAAATTTAGTAGAATCCCTTTAGGTTAGACAAAACTATTACTAAAGTACTTTATAATTTAAGGATTAACATTTGCACGGACAAGGTTCTGATCCCCTCGAGTTAGTTTGGCAGTGGGCTTCTAAGGTCGATATTTGATAAAATGAACAATGCAGGTCTTGCATTGAAGCTTCCAAAATGTAACATCTTTCGTTTGGTTTGGTTTTTTGGTTTGGTTTGGTTCTTTTGTTTTTTTTTTTAGTTTAGTATTGATTAATTAACTTTCTTGGTGTACAATAAAGTTATATTCTATTCTATTCTATTCTATCTTTCGTTCTAAAATTTAACCCTTTTGGGTTTTCGAAGTCTCAGGAAAGCTAAACGAATAAGGACAGTGTTTAATAGGTGTGGTTGATAAATTTCCTACTCCGAAAGATGTATGTACATAATGTTAGGCAATTCTTAGGACCAGCTGATTTCTTCTTAGGCGATTAATAAAAACTTCGAGATCAAAAAAAAAAAAAAAACTTAAAAGAATGTCTCAAAGCCTTGGAAAAAGTAATAAGAGACTACATTCACACAGTTAAAAGTAGAAGTAGTAGAACTAGCACCTCGAACTATCGTGAGTTGTAAAATTTTAATGCTATTACCGAATTACGTACAGGCGCGAGTTGACACGGTGTAGATAGAATGTTTTCATACAACAAAATGGAGTAATGAAACCAGACGCTTAATTTAGTAAGCTTACTTCACCAGAAAACCCTAGCCTAGCAGTAGTAAATAATTTGAATAGATTTAAATGTTATATAATAGAATTGAAATTCACTATTTTAACCGATTATAACTCTTAAGCCATTGGATCGCGATATAATTAATAAACCAAGGCACTTCTATGTTGAACGTAAACGTTTTAAGTAGGAACCCGTTGTAGGGAATACATCATACATTTTTTGTAGTTTGGTTAGCTTCGGTTCAAATGAAAGATGATAAGATGCAAAGGATAAAATTATTACTGTGACAGAGAGTGCGCTGGGTCGATTTTATAAACGAAGTGTTAAATAAAATAGGAGGTACTCAGGAAAAACAAAAGTAATTTTTTTGATGATGCTACTCGTAGAATCCCCCGGCATATGTAAAATGTGAAACAACTGGTTAGGGTAGAAAAAGAAGTAAATCATAGGATAGATTCCAGGTCCATATTGCATTATCAAAGTATTATAGATAGAGTGACCAATATGAAGTGTAAGATACGCTATTGCCAGTAAAAAGGTAAAGAAAAGCATGTCGGTATTTTCTTCATAGAAAAAAATCTGCCCCAGATAAATGTATCGGTCGATAGATGAGAGTAGTAATGGTGATAAAATTAGAAAATGGATATAGAAATGAATCAATGAATTGTCAATAAAGTTATCGGTTGTGAATAGTGTAAGTCATGATAAGCTTAAGCGGTTTATTGAATAAAAATCGAACAAACGTACAGACAGAATAAAGATTCGTATAGAAGACTAAATCCGTTACGAAAATTAGCTAGCCAGCTTCTCCAATAAAATAGTATTCTAACAGGATAGAATCTGATTATGTAAATGGTTAGTAAGATTAGTATGATTATGGTTAGTATGGTTAGTATGGTTAGTATGGTTAGTATGGTTAGTATGGTTAGTATGGTTAGTATGGTTAGTATGGCTAGTATGGTTACTATGGTTAATATATTGTAACTATGGTTTCAGCGAGGATAAAAGCGAAAGTGAAAGATTTGAGTAAAAGAAAAAGGTTAAAGTAATATTGCAAGATTAAAGTAAAATTGAATAGTAAAGGAAAATTGAAAGTTTCATGTAAAATTGAAAGTTTCATGTAAAATTGAAAGTTTCATGTAAAATTGAAAGTTTCATGTAAAATTGAAAGATTCATGTAAAATTGAAAGATTCATGTAAAATTGAAAGATTCATGTAAAATTGAAAGATTCATGTAAAATTGAAAGATTCATGTAAAATTGAAAGATTCATGTAAAATTGAAAGATTCATGTAAAATTGAAAGATTCATGTAAAATTGAAAGATTCATGTAAAATTGAAAGATTCATGTAAAATTGAAAGATTCATGTAAAATTGAAAGATTCATGTAAAATTGAAAGATTCATGTAAAATTGAAAGATTCATGTAAAATTGAAAGATTCATGTAAAATTGAAAGATTCATGTAAAATTGAAAGATTCATGTAAAATTGAAAGATTCATGTAAAATTGAAAGATTCATGTAAAATTGAAAGATTCATGTAAAATTGAAAGATTCATGTAAAATTGAAAGATTCATGTAAAATTGAAAGATTCATGTAAAATTGAAAGATTCATGTAAAATTGAAAGTTTCATGTAAGGTTTAAGGTTTTATGTAAGGTTTAAGGTTTCATGTAAAGTTTAAAGTTTCATGTAAAGTTTAAAGTTTCATGTAAAGTTTGAAGTTTCATGTAAAGTTTAAGGTTTCATGTAAGGTTTGAAGTTTCATGTAAAGTTTAAGGTTTCATGTAAGGTTTAAGGTTTCATGTAAAATTTAAAGTTTCAAGTAAAATAGAAAGTTTCAAGTAAAATTGAAAGGTCAATGTAAAAACGTTAGTAATGTAGTTATGATTGTCAGAAAGAATATGAATTGTTACAATTAAAGGCAAAGACTTGTTGAAACATAAATGCTATAGATAAATAATGTTATTAGTATAAAGGTTAATGTAAAATTGAAAGGTCAATGTAAAAATGTAAGAGTTATGATTGTCAGAAAGAATATGAATTGTTACAATTAAAGGCAGACTGTTGAAACATAAATGCTATAGATAAATAATGTAATTAGTTTATTAGCTATAAATGATTTATTGACAAAATTAATTTTGTTAAATAGTTTACAAAAGATAAAATAAATACCCCATTGTCAACTTGATTCATATTATCTACCAATAGATCTAAAATGTATAAAATGCTAATTTAATTGTTGGTTATTCACTTAGTTTGGAATGTAACTGTTCGTACTTACCTCACTGTATGATACAATTTTAATCAATAAGTAACTATTAGATTTTAATGGTTTTCCTCTTGTATTCGTATAATTTGGTAGTATTTTTTTTTCTCTATTTAAAATTTTGCGAGGGCGCGACTGTGTGGTCAGGATGGACGAATGTAAGCAATTACAATATAAATCTAATAATCTCAACATAATTTTTAAAGTAAATACAGACATTCGATGATTTTATTAGTACACCATTTGACTAGTAATGATAATTTGGTTCAGTAAATTGTTGATAGTTTGATTAATTATTGTCATACGTTTTTATATTTAAAATTAGCTCAAACATTTAAAAGATATTTACACTTTCAATCAGAAGCAATTTATAAATTAGTCTATCCATTGACTTATTGCGCGGGACGTAGCCCCACTCTTATGACGTGGACACGGGAGCTGTTCACTAGAATGTGGTCGTTCTGACAGTCTATCTTTGGCGGTTGAACTGTAAGGTGTAAACTGAGTGTATATATGTACAAGTTTGAAATAAATATATTTGGAACAATATTATATTTTGTGTTTTGCTTTCACTATATAGTACCTATGACAACATTTGAAAGTGAGTATTACCAATATATTAATTCATTGAAATTAACGCACCCGCCTACCTGTTACATATTGCCTTCATCAGGACTGACATAGCGTCGATCATGTATGTTCAGAGAGCCACTATAATCGGCATAGTAAGTATATTTTACTTTACTTCGTCCGCGTGTTACCCTTCATCATCATCCCCAGTGTACAGCAGTCCTCTGCTAGACTTTTATAACTTTTTTGTTAGTAACTAGTCGAAACGTGTGCTATATACATTATAATTATAGTTAGCAGTAGCATTGTCGCTGCGTTAATTTCTTTTTCTACTATCTGCGTATGAATAAACGTGTTATTTAGTTTATTCATTTAAGTATATATATTATATTACTGGAGAGCAGTGGTGGCCGATTGGTAATGGCCCCGACTTAAGACTTGTAGGTCGCAGGTTCAAACCCAGCCAAGCGCATTACTTGTGTAATTTATTTCATCACCACTACACTCAAAACGGTGAAGGAAAACATCGTGAGGAAATCGGCACGTCTTAAAACCAAAAATTCGAAGACATGTGACATCTACCAACCCGCACTTGGCCCGCGTGGTGAATTGCAGCCCATTCCCTCTCCTAGAGAGGAGGCATGAGTCCCAAAAGTGGGAACATTATAAGGCTGATGCATTTATATTACATAATTCGTAAGTGTATCTCTGTTGGCAAATAAAGTGTTTAATAGAGTTCCATATGCAATATTGCACCTACTAAAATTTGTCGCTGCATCCCCCATATGTTGGCTGAAAGAAAATGCTTATGGTATTACATTTTTTGTAAACATTTGCACTTTTGCGTGCATAAAGGAGTTAATAAATAAATGGCATCACTGTCTAGTGACAGCTGACACAGCCATGCTCTGAAATTCGCAGGATCACTGCGTCTAGCCACGCTATGCACGTACGCGCGGATAGCGAACTAATCAACCGAGTAGCTAACATGGCAGACTCCTTTATTCACATCCAATGTAGCTGTGGACGGTTGTCTTAAGGTTCGGCCCCAAACAGCGTCTGTAGCGGAACTAGCGGCCGCAGTGTCGCAAGTTAGCAGCGTTATAGCCACTTAAGATTGCTAGAGGCATATTAATCTATTTCTCAGTTTATGGTCCGGTCCAGTTAGCTCAAAACATAAGGCTGTAGTGCTGCAAATGGTACGAACATTGAGCACATAGGTCAGATGCACACTCAGCATGCTACTGTACCATCGAAGACATTTTCGCCTGACTACCGTTAAGTTCATTATTGCTTGCACTTAAAACAAAAACATTGAAGGTTTAATTTGGCGACGCGCGTCCGGATTTAAGCGATTTTTTTTTGAAGTGATGGGGTAGTAATGACCGTGATCTTAGGGCGCCTTCAAATTAACCGCAGTGTTGCGCGACAGCAGTACCAACACGCTACTTTGTTATTTCATATAAATTGACTGGCCTGTCGGTCTAGTGGTTTTACTGTTATGCCGGAGGTCGTGGGTTCATTCCCACCCAGGACAAATGTTTGTGTGATTAGCATAATCATTTGTTCTGTGTCTGGGTATAATTTATCTATAATATGTATGTATTTAGAAAGATATAAATATGTTTATCAGCTGTCTAGTACTCATAACATAAGCTCTGCTTAGCTTGGAAATAGACGATGTTATGTGAAAAAAAAAAGACGTGCGACTGCCGCGCTACACCCGCGCTGCGGACGCGCGGCACGTTGCGGCAAATTTGAAGGCATCCTTACATCACTGTACTCGTAGTGTGCTGTGTGTACTAGGATCAACTGTACGAAATAGATGCGCAACGATGTGCTGTGAGTCCAATACAAGAACGCTTTCAGAGTGCTGATATCGCTGTCACGTTATTGCAGTGCTTCGGAGATGTTTGCTCAAGCTATAGCTAGAGTTGACAGCTTTTCAGCTGTCATACGCAAAAAGAGTGCTTCTCTTCTCGGCAAATTGTGTGGCAGTAGCAAAAGTCTCCTGAAAGTGATTGCTCAAAGAACAAAGAAGCATCATTATACCATTATACCCTGATGGTCTTACTACGTTTCGCCGATTTTTAAAACTTTTTCCAAAAAAAAAATACAATATAAAGAAAAACACAAAAAAACAAATTGCAAAATAACTTTAATTTCGGAAGTCGGTGTTTCTATAATAGTTTAGTCTATTCGTTATTAAACACCGAATTCCGAAATTACAGTTATTTTGCACATTTTGTGTTTTTTTTTTTACATTGAAGTCGGTTGTAGGTCTTTTTTTTTGGAAAGTTTTTTATTTCACACTTTTTAGTTAGATTAGATAGACCTTCCGCCATTCGGTTCCATCATCAAATTATCATGACAATTCTAAAAACACTATAATAATAGTAAACATGGCTAGGATGCACTGATTTATTACAGAATTTCGGCTCTTACCTACCTTCTGGCTTTATAATCAGATCAGTTATCTCCTCCCCTTTTTCCTTCAGACAGTCACCGACTGCATGTATAAACAAAGCAATTTTACTTGTTACGACAGTTTTGCTATGATTTTTTGAAGAGTTCCGTTCTATATCTTGGAAGTACAAACAATATTTCTATAGGACTAACTCGAGATATCTTTCAATCAAAACAAAAATTTTCTAAATCGGTCCACAATTGACCGAGATGTCGGTGAATATACACATAAAAACGAAAGTTTTGCTATGATTTTAGAAGAGTTTCGTTCTATATCTTCGAAGTTAATCATCAGATTAAAATGATATTGTTATGGGACTAATTCAAAATTATAATCTTTCAATCAAAATAATAAAATCGGTCCACAATTAACCGAGATTTCGGTGAACATACATAAAAACAAATACATACATCTGAAAATAGAACCTCGTCCTTTTCGAATTCGGTTAAAAATTACTTTTAGCTATTGGCCGATGCCTCTTTTGAACGTTTTTCATTTGCCATATTTTAACCACACCGAAACATATTTTATGAAATTTCGGTCACAAATAGATAGTTACTTGATAGTATTTTCAATGATAAATTAGAATAGTGTCTTATAAAGTCAATATGTTGCGCTAAAAATTGAGTCAAAGAAACGAATCGCTGCAAAACCGACTTCACACAGTCTTGTCTACTCTACCCCTAGAGTGTAATTAAAGCCCGCGTAGGCGCAGAAGGTTAAGGTTATAAGCTCGCGAGGTACCAAATCCCAGACCAGCCCAAATCCCGCAGCGCTTGAGCCGTGACATGCTGCATGCCTGCTGCATGTTTCACCCTGCTTGTATACTGCATGTCTGCGCTACATGTTGCATACTTTCCTGCATCAAACTCGGGCAACATAGGGGAGAGAGAAATCTTCTTTCCAGCCATAAATCCACCCAGGTTTACTAAATCAAATACTGAACTCGTTGATAACAGAATGATTCAAATCTATTTAGCATTTCAGTACAATAATAGGTTTAAGGAGATATTTTAATAAAATTATGCATAATTATACTATCAAGATCGTTTAGACAATGTATTATAAAATTATATTTAATATAGACGTGGGTTTTCTGAAAATACCAAAATATTAAATGAAAAATTTATAAATGATTAAATATCATGCGAACCATTTATCAAAAGAAGCATTTGTCAAAAAAAAAAAAATTGTAAAGCGAGAGTTTGTAAAATTAAACATTTGCAGAACGAATCGTTTGTGTAATAAATAGTATACGCAATGTTGGTTGTAAACTAAAAATTTGTCAATGGAGTTTTGGTGAAACATTAGTAAACCAAACACGGAACCCTGGGTCCGACTCGTATTTGTCCTGTATTTTTTTTTTTATTGTTGCTCTCCACATTTGTATTAATTTTGAACTCTATACAAATTACTGTAACCTTGAATGTTTTACTAGACTAATTACAATGATGAGAAGTATGCCATGTTTTTAAGTAGTGTTAAATTCAAGGTAACGCCTGGGAAAAGTATTGTTAAGCCGCTATGAATATTTAATTTTATAGCCGGCGACGCGGTAGGCCCAGAAGGAGATGGCGTGACGATTTGGACTCCTTTCTAAAGGATTGGCCGGAAGTGGCAAAAGATAGAGAAGAGTGGAAGAATGGAAGGGAGGCCTTTGCCCTGCAGTGGGACACTACAGGCTCATAATAATAATAATAATAGTTGACATATCCGTTCCGCATGACGAGAACCTCGTGAAAGCTGAGAAAGATAAACAAATCAAGTATATTGACTTGGCTCGCGAGGTTGTCGACATGTGGGAAGTGGATTCGGCGATCATTGTACCGATAGTCGTGTCGGGTAATGGCTTAATAGCCAAGAGCCTTGACCAACACCTTAGGAGGCTCTCATTAGGCGGCTGGATCAAGGGCTTGATTCAGAAAGCGGTACTCCTGGACACGGCTCGTATTGTTAGGAGGTTCCTTTCTCTGGAGCCCTGACCGCCGGTAGCTTGGACCCTGTTCCCGATACCGGTGGGACACTATTTGTTATATTTTTAAATGTTTTTTTTTATTTTTTGTAATTTTTTAAAAAAAATATTTAAAAATGTAATTAATAAGCTTATATAATGAATAAAGGAAATAATAATAGTATGTAAAATGCAATTATTTTGCAAATTATATAATAATTGATTACATGACAAGTTCCGTGTTTTTCTTACAATTTATTATTTAAATTAGTTTTATTATTACCTGCTTAAACAACTATTATTTATCTCCTAAACTAATCACTTCTTTTTTTAGGTTTTTTTTTTTATAAGTTGAACATCTTACGCCCTTGAACGAAGCGAAAAGGCATGTCAGACTTGACTAAACCCACTCCTGTTTCTTCTTTGCCTTCGTTCCAGGGACCAGAGGTTCTGTTTCGTACAACCCATAGCCCTAGGTTTTACTGACATTTCCTTAAAGCGTGCGTGGATTACTACACGCCGTCAACGACTTGGGCTCGGACGGTTACCGGACGGTCCAACGGTGAGCTACCTATTATATACTCAGTGTCCGCAAACCCGAAACTTATCACATGTACGCAACATAAATATTATGTTATTATTTTTATACAAGCACACTTGCTTCTCTCTCTCAGTCCAGCGCCTTCGCCCGTGCGAATGTAAGAAGAAATTATCCCAACGACATGGTATAACCTTGTGTCAAATGTCATTCAAATTCATTTAGCCCTTTGAATGTGAAGGAGTAGCGAACATACACACAATAACTTACACCTTTTTAATATAACTAGCTGCTGCCAGCTGCTTCATCATCATCATTTCAGCCGAAAGACATCCACTGTTGGACATAGGCCTCCCTCAAGTGTCAGCACAATGAACGGTCATATGCGTCTCGCATCCATCGGATTCCCGCAACCCTCACCAGGTGATCGGTCCACTTTGAAGGAGGCTACGAAGGAACGGGGTAGGTTTTTAGTCAGTAAGAGTCTGACACTACTTCCCGCTCCGCCCAAGGGCGGGATTTGTCATTGGATGATTTTACCTACCATAAAAAAAAAACATGGTTTACAACATTTCGTCGAAATCAACTGTTCGTGCATGAAGAAATAACAAACAAACACAGACACTCAACTATTGCTTTTATAATATGTACTCATATTATAAGTATTAATTCATTTTAATCTTACCTTAGTGATGTTTTTAGTACCTAAACCTTCGATAAACAATGATCTAAGCTCTCAAAGAGCAATATCTATCCACTGATTTACCAATTAGGTAAGTAGTGCCAACAAAATGACTGGATTAGTGTCCATTAAAGTGCAAGTTATTGAAAGATCTCTTTACTGTGTCGAACAACATTGGCCGTAAATAAATCCACATTACCATTTCACCTACTAAGTGAAAGTTCATTGTCAGTCGTCCACAGCTTGTGGACCAAATACTACTGCTCAGAATTGAGCTACTTGGAAAGTTGCTATGGAAGAAAGGACTGAAGGGAATGACGGAAAAACTGCAAAGTGCTACCAGGAGAACATCTAGTCTCACAGCACCGACTTCTGGTTATGGAATCAGTACCTTAGCATAACATAGCATCAGCCTTATAATGTTCCAACTGTTGGGACTCAGGCCTCCTCTCTAGGTGAGTAAATGGGCCGCCACTCGGGTGATTTGGTGGATGTTACCTGTCTTTGAATTTTTGGTTCTAGGACATGCCGGTTTCCTCACGATGTTTTCCTTCACCGTTTTTAAGTTTCTTTATATAGTTAAATAATTGGTAGCGACATCTATGTCGTCACATAGGAACTCGTGGTATCAGAAATCGCCACATGATTAAAACATATACAACAGTACGAAATCAACTATTGAGCAATGGCCTTGACTTTCAACGAAGGTACGTGGGACTTCGGAGCAGTGGTGGCTCAATGTTAACAGTCCCGACTTACGAGTTATAGGTCGCGGGTTCAAACCCGTTACCTAGCATAAAAACAACCCTCGGTGTGCGAGTCCGCCTCGCACTTGCCCAGTTTATTTTTAATATTATAATAAAACTTTAAATGCTTATATCAGATTCCTTAATTGGTTTTTTTTTAATTTGTTATCCACTCAAAATGTATTGGGACAATCGACAATTACAACATATTATCTGTGTAACCGCATTATTATCAAATAAAACGATAATCACTTAAACAAAAAAAAAGTCTAGTAACATTTTTTTGAGAAATAACATTTAATATAAATTTGTATACAACCGAGATGGCCATCTTGAATTAATATTTTTTTTTAAATCTAGTGACATTCTCCATCATAATCTGATGGTTAGAAGCGCTACGACTGGACATTAGATCCGGAGCTCGATCCCCGTGTTGGGCAAAGAGGATCTAGATATTTGCCTAGTAGATAGATATAATAATCTCGCCTATCATCAGTGTCACTCAATGAGCATTATTATTTAAATATTAATTATCTATTAATTAATTCCATTAACGAAAAAAAATGCTTGCGGACGGTGTGCAATGGGTAGCTTGCCGTCCGATCGTCCGGTAACCATCCGGACCGAGCGCAAGTCGTCGACGGCGCGTACTGTTCCACGCACGCCTCGAAGAGATGTCAGCAAACCATAGGAACCCAGCAGGCTCGAAGCCTACTGGGCCACTGGTTGTGCGAAAGTAAACCCTGGGGTCTGGAAACGAAGTCAAAGAAGGAACAAGTGGGCTTTTTATTCAGTAAATCTCCATCAACCTTAAGTTATTGAAACTTCTGCGGTCTGAACTTAGCATTTTCCCTCATCGTTTATACAACGTACTTTGAAGGATTGGAACAGTTTGCCCGCTGCGGTCTTCCCGTCCGATTGTAATTTAACTGTATTAAAAGCTAGAGTAAATAGGGTCTTAATAAACTAGTGCGCCTCACCATCAACGATTGCATCACTGCTTGCAGTCAAGCACTAGTTTATATAAATAAATAAAAAATCATCTAATGACTGCTCTCGCTCTGATATTGAATGATTTTGTTCATTTCTGCCCAAAAGGAAGATAGGTTGTACTGGTGTACTAATATGTTATTTTAACATGAAAGTAGACCAGGAAACCCGAGTTTCCCTGCAGTACCAATCAACTAAAACCACTCGATATTATTAAAATGCAAGTTTTTGCTCATCAAGGTGAGAGCTGCTAATACACCCGTGTGGTTTGAACGCGATACGGACGCATTACGTAGAGATGTAGCAGCGTGCTTAAACAGATAATATAGGTTTCTATATAACTGACAGTACACAAGGATATTTATACATTTTTAAAAGGTCAAAAGCAGTAAAAAGTAATAAGATAAGATAATCTTTTATTTGAGAGAGAGAGATTTTAAAATACAATCATTTAGATCGTCATGTTTGCCTTGGACATTGGCATGCAAATATTTTCAAAATAATACAAAAAATAAAAAAAACATTCTAGCGTGTCATTAAATAATTTAAAAAAAAAGAGATAAAAAAAAAATATGGTACGGATACAAGTCAAAGTAAAATTATATGTCTAGAATGTGAAATTGAGTAAAATAGTTATTATAAAAATAAAAAATAAATAAAATGTCAATACAAAAATATAATAATAAAACTATTATGTCACAAAATTCAACATTTGTCATTAAAAAACTCATTTAAATTGTAGTATGCTTTATCTGCCAGGAAACATTTAACTTTCTTTTTAAAGGCTACATCACTCAGCTGCTTCCAGTTTTTAGGTATCTTGTTTGCAGATTTTTTTTACAATAAACTTTCAGAAAATGGCGCCGGGTAAACGAACGAAAAGTCAAAACCATTTATTTGCATTAAATGTGGTATAAAACACTAGCTTTTGCCAGCGGGTTTGCCCGCGTAAAAGTCAGTTTCACCATACAAACATCAAACGCTCGTTTTACCCCCTCAAGGATTTTTTTTTTTAACGTAGGTAAAATCATCCAATGACAACTCCCGCCCTTGGGTGGGGCGGGAAATAGTGTCAGACTTTTACTGACTAAAAACCTACCTTTCCGTTCCTTGCCTTTGTCCCGGGGCCTGTGGTGACATTCTCACATAACCTTTGGACCCCTTAAGGATGGAGTTTCGTCTAAACCCTATAAGATACGTACTCGCCAAATTTTAAGTTTGTAGACGTTATACTTCTGAGATTTCGTGATTAATCAGTGAGTGGTATTTCACTTTTACATAGTATACACCGTTAATTTTTAGTCGTTTTAATCCCGTGGAGTGTCGTCATGAAACTCTATTGATTTATAAAGATAAAATTAAAAAATAAAGTACTTTTTTCTAAAACTCGAATTAATATACGCACGTACAAAATAAATTACTTTAAGTAAACGAGTCAATGACCTTGAAGGGAGTGGTCGTTCCTTGCGTACTAACTTCAGTTCATTGGTCTCGTTCAGCTGATGTTTACTTAAAGAAATTAATTTCGTACATGCGTAAATTAATGTGAGGTTAAAAAAAAAAACTTTATTCTTCACAAATCGAAGAGGTTTGTTAGGGTCCCCTACGCGGGATTAAAACGACCAAAATTTAACGGTGTATAGATAAAGATTTAAGTTAAACTTTTTAAATAAATTCTTAAAAAAATACAAAACTACAATTAAAATTAAAATTTATTATTAACAATTTAAATTATAAATTAAGACAATAAAATTACAAATAAAAAAAGATAAGAAATAACGTAATAAAACAATAAAATTACAATTAGAATCACTAACTTACTGATAAGTAATACTGATATCAAAACAAACAATGAATTTTGCAACTGAAACAAACGAGGGTCTAAAGTTTATTTAGTCGCTTTATAAGAAGCTAATGAGGATGGAATCGTGTTCTGTCTAGACCTTATCCCATTTATTTCCAAGGGTTAGGTGAAAATGGACCCCAGGGCTCTGGATCGAAGGCATTGAATGGAACAGGGTAGATTTTTAGTCAGTAAGAGTCTGACACTATCTTCCGCCCCACCTAAAAGCGGAATTTGTCATTTGATGATTTTACCTACCATAAAAAACCCATTTATTTAGGGCCGGCCCTCCTCGTCTTTGTTGTACATTGTGCACGATTTTGTGCCATGTCGTTGTCAAGATGAGCTTCTTTATATCTTTGGACCGTCGCCAGCCAAGTGGAGGGTGGTCTTCCACGCACGCTCTTTGTCGTAAGCAGTTCAAGGGCATTCTTTACCACATGATCTTCTGGGCTGTTTTTGCGCGTAACCACACCACAATAAATGGTTCTTTTAAATTGTAGATGAAATATAATTAATATACTATAATTAATAGTACTACTTTAATTAATAGACTATGTGGATTGCTTTTTTTTTTTTTCTTTTCATTAATTTTAATGGTTCTATGTCTGACAATTTGAATATTTTCTGCGGCCTATCCAAATGTCCTGTCTTTGGTATTGTTCGTCAAATTGTTGAGCTCCTTAGTAGTCCTGAGTTGAGCTACACGAATACTGACAAATGCTTGCACTGACTGGACAGGTCCACTCAAATCTGTATGGTTCTTTCTTCAAAAGACCATCTCAGACAAATCTGCATAGTTCTCATGAGATTTGACCATTACAAATTTACTGTATGGACTTTAAAAGAGACTTTGACCCCTGAGTTTGTTTCAGTGTTTCTTCTCAGGGAAGTCAGATAGGAAACTCCGGCCTCATCTAGTTTAAACTGTCGATAAAAAACATTGACGTGTAAAACTATTTTTTAAAACCTATTTGCAAAATAAATATCGTTTATCATATAATTTTTTTGAGAGAGCAGTGGTGGCCAAGTGGTAACGGCCCCGACTTGCGATTATTAGGTTGCGGGTTCAAGCCCGGCCAGGCGCACTTTACTTTGTGTAATTTATTTCATCACCACTGCTCTCAAAACGGTGAAGGAAAACATCGTGAGGAAACCGGCATGTCCTAGAACCAAAAATTTGAAGACATGTGACATCCACCAACCCGCACTGGGCCCGCGAGGTGAATTACGGCCCATTCCCTCTCTTAGAGAGGAGGCCTGTGTCCCAGCAGTGGGTACATTAAAAGGCTGATGATGATGATGATGATGATATAATTTTTATTTATTTACACTTAACTCACTTTTTTAATTTTTGATGTAATTGTGAGGATGGAATGTTTTTGATATTCTTGCATTTGACTACCATCTCACCCAATGATAGGCAATGATGTGGCCTATCTATCATTGACTTAAAGACACCGGAATGAATAAATGGAAATGTATTTTCTAATAGGGGTAAACTCCGTCGAGGAAATTCCACACCGATACTGAATGCAAGATTAAGGCGACACGTAAGTCGGGGCCGTTACCACTCGGCCACCACTGCTCTCAACAGCTCATTTCTAGCGCGTGTCTATGTGGTCTGGAGCTCAACTATTTAACCGCCCGTCTACATGTCACATGTAAAACACAGGTATAATCCTCGGTTCACAAGTTGAACCATGGCGGTCAACCATGAATACGCAGTAACCGAGTTTTTTCGAGTCCCAATCGAAGTGGGAGGCTTTGCGTAACCATAACAATGGGTTCAACTTATTTGCCGCATATTATATCCAGTTAGACTGGTAACAGACTCCAAGTTAGTTGACGAAAGGCTGATCTCCCTCTCCTCACAAGATCACAATGAAGCCGCTGGCAGAAGCTAGTATAATATACCGTTAAATTTTGGTCATTTTAATCCCGCTGAGGGTCGATTCGGTACATGTAACACTATCGATTTGAAAAGAGATAATTAAAAAATAAAGTATTTTTTTCTAAAACTTGAATTAATATACGCATGTACGAAATTAATTTCTTTAGGTACCTAAGTAAACGAGTTAATGACCTTGTAGAGAGTTGTCGGTCGGTGCGTACTAACTACCTACAGTTCAATGGCTTTGATCAGCTGACATTTACTTAAAGAAATCAATTTCGTATTTGCGTAAATTAATTTGATTTAAAAAAAAAGTACTTTATTTTTCATTTTTGTCTTTACAATTCGATAGGGTATATAATTTCATGTACCGAATCGACCCTCCGCGGGATTAAAACAACTAAAATTTAACGGTGTATAAATAAACACCATTTAAAACACAGTACCTAACTAAAATATAATTTGTTAGATACAGTGAACGACCTCCACGAAAGAGGCCCCTAATAACCTATTTACAACAGTATCACAACTTAGGGCCGATTTCATCATTCAATATAAAAACTTAGTTCAACTAAACTGAGCTCGGCGTAATCTAGTTTAAAGACCCGTGTCGTAAACATGGGCGACAACAAAAGAATTGAAACTGAGTTTAG
Organism: Leucania comma; assembly: GCA_958295575.1. Classification (NCBI taxonomy): domain Eukaryota; kingdom Metazoa; phylum Arthropoda; class Insecta; order Lepidoptera; family Noctuidae; genus Leucania; species Leucania comma. The sequence continues at coordinate 21,674,588 of OY282480.1, forward strand.
CGTAAACTAGGTTCAATTCATCGCGGTGAAACGCAAAATGAAGCTATAATCACGATTAGTCGCTCAAACTGCGTTTTGTTTGAACGAATCGCGATTAGTTTATTGGTGAATTTGGCTCTAAGTAGTTTGTTCCAAATTTGTAACCTAACAACCTTTATTAAATTGTATAAATTACAATCAATGAGTAACAAACTACAAAACTAGATTGAATCTCATAAACCTCTGCAATATTGAATTCTCAAACTTAAACTTAGACTTGAACTAAAACTTTGACTTAATTACCTATCTCTTACATTTAGACAATTATGTGTATTTAATATTATTAGTAAAATACACAGAGTATAGAACGATCAGATATGTTATTGCTTACAAATTGTATTTCTTTTTTAAATATTTTTATAAATTTATTATTTAATGGAGCTTGTGATAATTTATTACTTTTTTGTCTTTGGTAACAATAGCATAGTATAACATACAAGCATTTGTATTTAAATTTTGTGAAGTACCGTGGAGCAATTCATTTTTATAGGTTACAACTTGAGAGCAGTGGTGGCCGAGTGGTAACGGCCCCGACTTGAATTATAGGTCGCGGGTTAAACCCGGCCAGACACATTACTTTGTGTAATTTATTTCATCACCACTGCTCTCAAAACGGTGAAGGAAAACATCGTGAGGAAACCGGCATGTCCTAGAACCAAAAATTCGATGACATGTGACATCCACCAACCCGCACTGGGTCCACGTGTTGGAGTACAGCCTATTCCCTCTCTTAGAGAGGAGGCTTGAGTCCCAGCAGTGGAAACATTAAAAGACTGATGATGATGATAAGTTTACAACTTGTTTGAAGTAGCTAGGCATTTGAGAGTTTGTCATGTGCACTCAAATGTCTCGCTGATGCTGAATGACTCCTGTATCGAAGATGCGTTCACAAACACGTAAACTCACATACACAAGACACTCAGACCCGGAACATGTATCTGTAGACCATATTGGAAGATTCTCAAAATTATTTCCCGGCATTGATGGTGTATGTCGAGTTGCCGACGTATCTACTTCGCAAGGCATCGTAAGGATGGATAAGCCATCAACAGATTGTGTCTGCTGCCTTCAACGGACCAGTACACCGACCCATGATTCTGAGAGTTTCATTCTATAGCTTTCAAAACCCCCGAGGATGTCTATGACACATTCGTTCAAGCTTATTAGATATATTGTCCATTCAATCAATAGATATTCATTACATTCGTTCGAGTGGAGACATCTTCCCATTTTTCATTGCGCCTAGAACTTAAGACCAAGTGAAAACCTATTTTATTCTATAAAAATCTTTGTTTAATTTTTCATAAAAAATATATGTTCCTTGCGGGAATCAAACCCTCGATACGTAGGGCAGCAGCCAATTGCTTTACCACGGCGCTAACCATGTCTTCTATATTGTCTTAATTCTTGATTTGCAGACAACTAAATTTGTATGTAAAGTTTTGACAAGATCATCTCAACTAGTGACAACAAAGTCGTCTCCGAACTCTGCGGTGAAATATGTCAGTCAGTATGTCTTGAAGGGCTCAACTTTAACCCAGAAACTTTGCAGACTCCTCATGTTCGGTCTGTAGGGGCTTGCGTGATGAAAGTTCTGTCTTGAAGTTGCTGCATGTTTGTGGAACTTCTTGTAGCTTGTAATTCAATAAAACAATTAAGTTTTTAAAGGTGTCCTTTTATTTTGGAGAGTGCGCGCGGGTATTGAAGGACTTGATTCTGCCGTCTTCGATATACCATCAGACAACCCGACGTACGGCGAATATCAACCCTTACGTTGTTAAAACTTCTAGGGTCCGGAGTTCCGGACTAATCGTTTTGCCTCTTCGTTTATACCGCGTACATCAAGGGACTGGAACAGTTTGCCTGCTGTGGTCTTCCTGTCCGAATATAATTTAGGTGTCTTTAGGGCTACAGTGAATTATAGGCTATTAATAAACTAGTGCGCCTCACCATCAACGATTGTGCTTACCAACAGGTTGGATCACCATCTAGTTTATATAAATAAAAAAAAGATAGCTAAAATGCCTTCCCCAATTCCTCCAGATATTTTTCTACCTTTACCCAACTTTTTTTTTGAGGTGGGAAAAGTGAAGACAAAATTAATAAAAATAATTCCGGAGCGAGACGTATCAAACTTTTTCTGACTAAAACCAACCTATGTACAGTCAGGGGTCAAAAGTGCAGTTGCACTCTACCGACAATAAAGTGTCTAGAATTTGTGTATAGAACAGGATCAATGGATCATCACTCAGTTCGTTTGTACCATAGAACCTAAAGAATTAAATAAACCAGTTGTGGCCCAGTGGCCCTCTTTTACAAAGAAATTTTATACACTTTAGCGTTAGTACAGTGCAGCTGCACTTTTTGACCCCTGACCGTACCTTTGCTTGCCCTTTGTGTTCTAGGGCCGCTATGACATTTTCTAACAATTCCATAGGTCATCTTTAACAAACCCTTCTGTGAACACAACCGAGACATGACATTATCCGGCAAAAATATGCCGACGCACATCCTGTCCCCGAATCGAATTTCATACCGAAAGTCACGACTTTATAACAAAATGTAGCCCGTCAAGCAAATATCGGCAAGCAGCTGAGGAAATTGGGTCACTCGGGCATTGAGCGATGAATATCATTACTACTAGACGTGACTGCGATTTAGAACAACTAGTTTCTGCAAGTGGCTTGGCCTACGTTAAATTTGAAAAGTCATAAATCGACGACGCGTAGTGTCCCAGCAAGGTTGAAGCCCTCTGGGGTCATGAGTGGGCGGGAGAGAATCGCATTTTCTTTAATATTTGCTAGGAAAACTTATATAAATGAAATGGAAATAATGTCGATGAAAAATAAACATAATATTAGTTAACTTACGACGACCAATCATTTTCTGTGTCGGCATTACACCCATTTTGTAATCATTTTTACGAGTATAGACCTTTTCAATGCACACATACAAGGACAAAATTGCATTCACTTTGTTGAACAGAAAAAGAGTCTAAGAATATAAAAAATCTACGCATAAAAAAGCTTTTTATCTATAATTACATACGAGTATATCTTGACATCTTTTATCAGTCATATATATTCGTACTATCCATACTAATATTATAAATGGGAAATTGTGTCTGTTTGTTTGTCCGTCTTTCACGGCAAAACGGCGCGATGAATTGACGTTATTTTTTAAGTGGAGATAGTTGAAGGGATGGAGAGTGACATACAGACTTTTTGTCTCTTTCTCCCACTTTCTTAAAATGTGGGATAGAAGTTTGTATGGAGCATTCCGCAATTGAAAGAAAAGAAAGCTCAACAAAAAAATCGTGCATCATTTTTTTTGGAAATCTGCCCCCAACCCCTTAAAAGAAGGGGTGAAATGTTTCTCCTATCGTATGTAATCGGTAAAAAAACTCTTTGTTCCGTCCGAGTTCTCTTCCATGTTCTAAATCAGGAAAGGGGAACCGTGTTACCCCGAATTTAACGCGAGCGAGGCCGCGGGCAAAAGCTGGCGTCTAATATATGGCTGTCTGGTCTCTATCAGTACATCTATTATTAAGAAATAACCTATTTATTCTTGCCTTAAAGACCTCTAGGTTGTAGCTTCCAAGAAACACATACTCCGGCAGAGCAGTAAATTCTTCAACGGTATGCACAATGAATGTATGGTCACCCGGTCGGCGCAACACGTTTTTATCTCCTATCCTATCTTGTCTCACGCTATCACTAACTTCCTTTTCAATAAATTGTTCAACGGTCCCTTAAAACTTATTTTTATCGTAATCGAAAACGTACTTACATTTATCCTTTCTCCATCAACTCACCCTCAAGTAACCCCGAGCTATTTATACAGAAAAACGCATTGTAAAATTCAGGTTGGCAGTTGGTCCTCGAGGCCGCGCTAAAAGCTGGCTAGAGCTGAGAGGGCCGCTCTTGGGCGGAGGAGAGGGCCCTCTGTGCGACCTCACACAGTCACCCGCTATTTACATCAATCTACCGTAGTTTTTGGGGTTAGGGAGGTTAGAAATATGCACGATTGTGTTTTGTTTATGTACTAGTACTATGTACTTAGGGAATATTTTTGGGAAGCGTCGCTTTGGTATGTTTAAGAGTGTAAATTAATTGAGGTAAATTAATAATATAATAATAATATAATATTTTCACAACCATCACACAACGCCGTCTAGTCCCAAGCTAAGCAGAGCTTGTGTTATGGGTACTAGACAACTGATAAACATACTTATATATTTCTAAATACATACATATTATAGATAAATAACACCCAGACACAGAACAAATGATCGTGCTCATCACACAAACATTTGTTCTGGGTGGGAATCGAACCCACGACCTCCGGCATAGCAATCAGGGCCACTAACCACTAGACCATCAGGCCAGTCTAATTTATTTGGTTCCTGCCATAAAATGGGACTCTTCATCCTATTTTATGGCAGGAACCAGATAAATTTACCTTAGCGGTCATTTTTTATGGCCTAAAATATAGGTTTAAATTAACCTAGATCGGGCAGGTCGCTACCAAACATTGTAGTTCCGTACCAAAATTTATTGCAGCTTTAAGAATTATTTTATTTTTTTATTGATTTATCTTGTGGAAAATCTGGTTACTGTTGACGTAATACACACTTTTGTAAACTTTATTTTAAAAAAAAAGACATTAATTCTTAATTCATTATTTCCCAAGAGGACGCCGGCGTCCGCACACCTATTGTCTTTCTATTGTGTCTCAAATTACGCTATTCAACAGGTTAATCGTGCAATTCATGTGTACAAAGGCGATGACACTAAGAATCAGTTTAACCTACGAATTAGATTCACCATTATTTTTCCTGTGAAGTCTTCTCTTGTAAACAAATTGCATTTTAAAACCAAGAGGATCTATGCTATAAAAAGTTTGTATACTGAGGACAGTCTCTAGAGGAGCCAAATACTAGCGACAGTACACGAATTTGAACTTAGCTCGTCTAGCATATACCTATATTCTTAAGTGCAAGCGCAGAACTATAAAATTTTCGCTCAAAAAAAAAAATCCGAAGTGAATTTCTAGCTCAATGTACGTATATCTATATCACACAAAGTACTCCAAAATGTATCCAAAGAAAACTAAGGTCCCTAACCCTCAGTAACTGCACTACTTTGATTGCAGATAAAACTGCTATTATCCCCGAAAACCGAACTCGGAATCCATACAGTTCAAGAAAAGTACTTTCAAAATTTTTATCTGACCCTCAGAAACTAGTGAATGACCATAAAAGCATTGAGAGTTCCACGATTGTGCCAAAAACAATATTCGGCGGACGAATAGCCCGAAAACGCCCTGTAATGCCCCCAAATGCCCCTAAATGCCCCGGAACGGGCTATAGACGGCCGTAACGCGTTCGTGGACAGGCTGCCATCAGCGCAACATGTCACGACCTGTGTAATAAAATGTCCCTGTTCCTCTGTGGACATACGGAATTGTCGTCTGAAGAACATGTTGATGACTTAAGAAAGTTTTGGGGTTTTGATGTCGAAAGAGAAATAAGATGTTGTCTGTTTGCTGAGAGTATATTTTTGACACCGTCTAAAAAGATCCATGAAACATTTTGTTTCGAAATCAAACTCAGAATTCGAAATGCGCTTTCTCGCAAACAAACAAAAATAAGATCACACATTGCGTTCAAGTCTCGCGTGACGTCCAACTACTTTCGTAAAAAAATATATCACTTTTTATCTAGCGTACTTAACTACGTAAGTACGTAAGTCCTAAATTGTGATGCTTTAATTCTATACAGTATTTATATTGATAAAACAAAAAATACATTATAATTATATCATTTAAAAGAATTTTTATTTTTTCACTCGCATTCTCGCTACCATCTACAGGTCATCGGTCCGCCTTGCTTTTCAACTCTGCGTCTTCCGGTACGCAGTAGTTTAGTAACAGTAGTAATTTAACTTCATTTAGATATTCGAGAGCAGTGGTGGCCGAGTGGTAACGGCCCCGACTTACGAGTTGTAGGTCGCGGGTTCAAACCCAGCCAGGCGCATTACTTTGTGTAATTTATTTCGTCACCACTGGAAACCGGCATGTCCTAGAATCAAAATTTCGAAGACATGTGACATCCACCAACCCGCACTGGGTCTGCGTGGTCGATTAAAGCCCTTTTCTTCTCCTAGAGAGGAGACTTGAGTTCCAGTAGTGGGAACATTATAAGGCTTATACTATGCTAAGTATTCGTGATATAAAATCCTTTAGCTCCCCAACCTTTAGGCCTGTGTATCACAGCGTTGTCCTGTACATTTTTACGACGTCCACCATCCATTATCAAGACGGTATCGAGCACAGTTCATAATAAACAAATAATAATTCATAGTGACTACGTGCCTTACATGTAAGCCATTGTTTTAATATTAAGTCACATTTTGCTTCAATATTTTTGAAAAGACGTCAAATGCACCTGCTATCGTAATGTGAATAGGTATACGATTTATCTGATTGTTTTTGGTTAAGTACTGTTAAGAAATACGTCAATAGAATAGAATAGAATAGAATATAACTTCAATTAGTACATAATTAACGAGCTATTGTCTTCCTAATCTTCCTACTTCCTGAGTAAAATACAAAAGTATTTACGGAAAACTAAAACCCGTATTTCCAGCGCATATTGGTGGATATCTTCGAATTTTTAGTTCTAGGACATGTCTGTTTCCTCACGATGCTTTCCTTCATCGTTTTGAGAGCAGTGGTGGTGAAATATATTACACGACTTTTAGATTTAATGTGATAGTGGAGCTAACCGACATGGCTCGATGAATTACCAAACTTAAGTAACACTGGGCAGGACACATTGCTCGTAGAACAGATAATATAATGGATGGGCCGAATGGTATTTTCTGTCTTAGTTTGGAGTAGCCACCGCGTACTCATAAGGTGGACGATCTAGTGAGAGTTGCAAGAATCCAATGGATTCAATATGCACAGGGTCAGTCATTGTGGTGTCAATTGGAAGTGGCCAATGTCCAATAATGGATGTGTTTCGGCCAAAGTGATGATAAATGATAAGTTAAATATACTTTTTTTGCCGTTTGGATATCCTCGCTATTTTTTGATGTCCTCCACCTTCAGGGCGAACCGATGGATCTGCCAGACTGTTACTGAATAAAAAAAGTATACGGTATTGTGCAGGTACCTTTGGTTGAAGTTCTTCTGCTTTCATTGATAGCTATTTATCGCTCCAGTTTTTAGACACAACAACTTGTCAACTTGTCGTAACACAAATTGCTTCTGCTTCATAACCGGGTACGATTCAGACTCACGAGATCAAGGTGCAGATATCTGTAATAAATTACAGATATCTGCACCTTGATGAACGCGTTTTTGCCCTCTTAAAGCTCAGCGCTCATGTTTTTGTGTATTCATTCATTGAATTTCAGCTCGATAGTCCATTGTGGTTTGACATCTAGAGAGACCTCAAGAAAGCCCAATTGCTAAAATCGATTGGGTTTTCGTGTGTGATAGACTGTTCTGAGGCTTGATAGAGTATCATAAACCGTACAATCCCCAAACAGAGCGTTCTGCGATTGTCGAAAGTCAAAACCACGTAGCATTGCAATAGCTCTCACCAAGCGCATACATTTCAGATTTATCGGTAATAGGCGGGTCGAAACAGAGCGAGCAGCCTCGGACTTGCCTCGGCTGAGGCCTAATAAAAAAACCGCGCTTGCCTCGGCTGAGGTACGTTCACACTAATCGAGCCACTTGTACGTGTGAACCCGCCTAATCGATATCACTAGTATAACATACCACTTCATCTATACCTCTATCACCTTTTCTTCCATAATCACGGCTGCCAGTTTTATCCTCTGTCTATGCCGATATTGACCAACGCTCCCTTTACCATCAAGGAAAATCACATAGACATTCCCTTAACTGCAAGACATTAAAACCTACGATTGAAGACACAAGTATAACTATTTGGAAGGGATCATTTCCGACCATTACACGGCCGATCGGGCACCCGGTCTCTCTGACCTCTTTAGTTAGTGACTGCTTAGTTGGCAGCCCAGGAACTAGGGTTGTAGTTGGGTATCGGGATGTATGGAAGTGTTTTCCGGAGTGTGGAGGAGAGATTTGCAAGGGATGGGTCGTTTACGTTGATTGAATAAGAAATAATCTGTAGAATTCCATTTTTTCCGACCCCAATTTAAGTGTGGTGCCTCGGGATTATGCATGCAATTTTTTTTTTTTTTTGGTGTATGGAGTACTTTACAGCTTCGATAAATAAATATGAACGAATTTGATATTATAAAAAGAATCAGCATGGTTATTGCAATATTAATTTATAACTCGGCTTTTGTTTTGTTTGTTTAATCCAATTATTATAAAAGTTTTTAATAACAGTGTTTTTTTATTGTTTGAATTTTATGAAGCACATTTTCTTGACATTTCGTTTAATACACATTGATATTAATTGAACTGTCAAAATGACAGCGCTACTACTACTATTCTAGAATACGGTCTATTGCCTCCATTTTCAAATTGCTTTATTTATATTAATAAAGACTAAAGTCTCAAGACACTAGGCAAATGAAGCCGTGCTCAGGTGGCACTCCCACAACGACAAGTGACCAATGCGTTCCCGCCACAAGCGATTAAACGTCAAATTGATGTCCGCCATCTTGCTACGTCATCGCTCACGAAGGCAACGGCGATTACTCATAGTGGCAAGCGCCAATTAATAATAAGATATTTATTTAAGTAAATTATGTATGGATTTCTACCTGTGAAATATTTATCGTAAGACCTGTACAGTACATTGACATACTTAATGATTGTTATAGACAAATATATAGAAACAATAAAAAGTGTGTCCAGTAAACTTAAATTCAGAACATTACAAAGGAAAAATAAAAAAAAAAACTATATAATATAATATATAATATAATAATATAATATAAATAAACTATATAGACGTACATTGTTCGCACTGTATACCTACACCGTTAAATTTTGGTCGTCTTAATCCCACGGAGGGTCGATTCGGTACATGAAACCCTATCGAATTCGATAAACGTAAAAACGTAAAAATAAAAATGAAAAATAAAGTACTTTTTTTTTAAATCGAATTAATTTACGCATTATATACGAAAGTGATTTCTTTAAGTAAACGTCAGCTGATCGAAGCCATTGAACTGTAGGTAGGTAGTACGCAACGACCGACAACTCTCTACAAGGTCACTAACTCGTTTACTTACCTAAAGAAATTAATTTCGTTCATACGTATTTTAATTCAAGTTTTAAAAAAATACTTTATTTTTTATTTTATCTTTATAAACCGATAGTGTTTCGTGTCCCGAATCGATCTGCCACGGGATTAAAATGACCAAAGTTTACGGTGTTTATAGGCAGCGTCTGTATGAAACGAAACTCATTGAGAAAACATCAATAGCGTAATCCTTCAAATTGGACCTTTCATTATACACCATTAAATTTTGATCGTTTTAATCCCATGGAGGGTCGGTTCGGTACATGAAACACTATCGATTTGAAAAGATAAAATTTAAAAATATAGTACTTTTTTTAAAACTCGAATTCGATTCGAAATTGATTTCTTTAAGTAAAAGTCAGCTGGGCAATTCAAATGACCTGTATTTAGACAGTACGTAATGGCCGACAACTACCTACAAGGTCATTGACTCATTTACTTACAAATCGATAGTGTTTCATGTACCGGATCGACCCTCCACGGGATTTAGAGCTGATTTCATCATTCAATATAAAAACTTAATTCAACTAAACTGAGGTCAGCGTAATCTAGTTTAAAGACCCGTGTCGTAAACATGGGCGACAACAAAAGAATTGAAGCTGAGTTTAGCGTAAACTAGGTTCAATTCATCGTGGTGAAACGCAAAATGAAGCTATAAACTCGATTAGGCGCTCAAACTGCGTTTTCGTTTATATAATCGCGATTATTTTATTGGTGAATTTGGCCCTAAAACGATCAAAATTTAACGGTGTATGTATAATGTATAGCCTTGCTATACGTGTGAGAGGACTACTATAGTTGATATTTAAGATGGAAGTAGGCAATTTAAAAATGCAATGATGTCGCTTGCTACGTTACTTATATCTATTATAGACTATGTAATCGTGCAATCAATGTAAATACCTACCCAAATAGGTTTCATGTAAAAAATCATACTAAGTATTTGATTTAATTTTATTGTGTTTCTTTTAGACTTGACCGTTGGCCTTTTTGTATTCTTATTTTAATTTAATTCAATTAGACGTTGATGCATATCTGTAGTCTAATGTTATTATGATTCTTTTTATTTCTTTGCGTTTTTTTTTTGCTACTGACAAACTGTATTTTTTTCCTTTGACGTTTTATCCAATTAAATTAAATTAAATATTATGTGTTTAAAAATCAAATGTTTTAAGTTAATGTAGTGATTGTCTCTTAATGTTATGGCACTTGAATTTTTTTGTACAATTTAAATGTAAATTCTAAGTGCCTGTAGCCCTGAAATGTTGGCGATGGTAATAAATACATACACGGCATAATTAGTATTAAGGCGAAATTAAATTCCAGCGACCTTGAGCGTACAAAAATAGAGCTAGCGTCACTCCCCACGCATCAAGGTTATTGTATCACTGCTTACCATCAGGTGGGATTGCAGTCAAGCACTTTTGAAGGTATTTGGGACAGAAAGTGAAGTCTCACATACCTCCGTTGAAAAGGGAGGATCCTCCGACCAGACAGGTGTTTTTGTCTGGTGGGCTATTGCCCGATACATGATTTCAGGCTGTTTTGTATGTTCAAATCGCGCGGAGAATGCGCGCGATGCAGGATTAGTTCATTAGTGACGACATAGATGTCGCTACACACTAGTTTATATCAAATAAAAAAAGTCGAATAATAATAAAATGTCCTTTTTTTAATAAATAAAGGACATTTTATTATTATTCGACTTTTGAATAAAAATCATGTATCAAAAAATTTAATTAAATTGGATTGGGTTGGATTGGATTTAATTTTTTTTGTTGGTAGAATCATCACACTCTTGATTTGTTGTATTCGTTTCTTCACAATGTTATTCTTTATTTGTATGTATGTATCTAAGTATATATTTATTATTGTTCTTTTATCCTTTCTGTCTGTCTTCTTTTAAGTTGTACCTGCCATGTTATGTCTCTGCACCACCCTAAGGTCGACTGGTAGAAAATGCCTAAGGCATTAAGTCCGCCTTTGTACACTGTTAGTGTATAAAGTTTTAAATAAATAAATAAATTGTCTTTTAGTTTGTGAAAAAATCATAAAAATCAGCCAAATGGTTTTTGTTTGATCTTCACTTTTTTGTCCTGTTAGATATAACTTTGGAATTTAAATCACACCAAGTTCTATGAAAAAAAAAATACGTATATAAATTTAATAGGCAAACAGTCTAGTTTAACATATTGTTTCTTTTTTTTTTAAACATATGGACTAGCCGTTTAGACGCGATTTTGGATTTAAAATCATCAAAAATCATGATCTTCCCCTTAAAACACGCTCGAACTTGGTACGACGGACCAAACTTACGCTAAGACACGCACGACCGTATTACTGACGGACCAAATCCGTCATACTAAAATTCAGCGTGTGTTAGATCTGTCCCCCTAGCCAAGTCACAATCGTTTCGTTTTGCGTTACCGCTTGGAGTTGGCTACACCCCCAACTCCTTTGTTCGAACAAACGAATTGCACGAAACCGGGGCGTGATACAAGTTTTATGTAAAATACCTTTTAAATATTCAGAGAGAAAGACGTTTCTTTTTTACATTTTTGGTATGTGTATGCTTCTCAAATATTGTGTAAAGATACTCAGACAAGTTATTGAGTCGCGTCTGGCCAGACAGCCGGGACTCAACACATCAACCTCATAATACAGCTATCACGATGGATGAAATGGTGTTCAAATTATTTAGTCACCTGTTGGCTCCATTAGAGCTAAAGTAGAAAAGGGTACAAAAAGTTATGAATAAATCTTATGCTGGTGAAGTGCCGTGTCATTTATGGTAGTGGTGGTGGTGTGTCTTGTGCTGGTATTGTATTCTCAATAGATATGATTATTTTTATAACAAACCTGCGGGGCTATTGCGTAACTCTGTTGACAGCTCAAGTGAAAATCACTTGCTAGAATGTACATCGTATAACTGTCAAACAGTTAATTTCGTATTGCCTATCTTTAGTGACCAACTGATATGACATCATAATCCACCGGTGCCTTTGATATCCACCGTAACACGTTTTGGCGTTTTGTTATTGTATCTATACTTTTAAAATTCTGATTGTGAGCTTTAAGCTGAAGATGCGATATTTAACTTAGCTGTATAATAGTCGATAAAAACTAGAGCCGGGATAATATGCACCGTTAATTTTTTTTTGCCACCATTTATCCACTGAAGTTTGTTAGCCACATTACGTATTTAATACCAAAGTTATGAAATTGTTAGTTGACAGCAATGTTTAGTGTACGAGTACATCAAATACCAGTTGTCAACTGTTTTGAAAAAGTTAGCCTAAATAGCTCTGCTATTCAATTTTTAAGGAAGACATCTTGGTCACCCCGCCATATACATCGTAGTCTGCCAGTATAGCCCTGGCATTTATAAAGGAATTTATATCACGAATACTTAGCATAGCCTAGCAAGAGCCTCATAATGTTCCCACTGCTGGGACTCCATCATGCGGGCCCAATGCGGTTTGGTGAATGTCACATGTCTTAAAATCTTTGATTCTAGGACACGCCAATTTCCTGCACCGTTTTGATAGCAGTGGTGATGAAATAAATTACACAAAGTAATGCCTCGGAAATCGTTACCACTCGGCCACCACTGCTCCCTACTCGCCACGGCTATAGATACCAATATTGGTTGCGCCAATTTGCTATGATCCGCGACTTTGTTTTTTGTAATTTATTTTTTTGGCCTAGCAATCCTATCCCTACCGTTTCCGCTTCCCGCACGACCTCTTGAGAAAATGATTTGACATTGACGTTTGTGCATCGATTGTGAATGTGACCGCACCGCTAACCGCGCCCGCTCGAAATTACAAGAAAATTGACTATTTTCGTGATCCAACCATTCAGAACTCAACAGTGGTGCAGTGTAGTGCAAAACAGGACCTGGCAGTGATTTAAATGTGCGAAGTCGAGGATCGGCCGGTGCCACGTGCAACCTTCGAAGTCTAAAGGTCAGTGCTCCTTCCCAATACATTTATCCCATTAATAAACGCTAGACGCAGTACCTGCATATTGTTAACAAACCTTAGATCGCTTTTCAAACCTACAGTCCACACCACAGCAAATTCGCGCAACCATTACTTTTGGTCCTTCGAGCCGGATCGTGAATCATTTTCTTGTAATTTCGCAATATAGTATTTGTTCCATAGGGAATAAACGCAACGCGCCTGTTTACCTAGATATAATAGTAGAAAACCCGCATCTAGGCATTTAGGCAACTATACGTTATTTCGCTCGTATAGTTAAAGAGCCATTGATAATTACGGTACCTACGCCGTCAACCGCACCGCATAATTATAGTTAGCTACGTAAATATCAGCGTAGATATAAATCGATCGCATTCTTTTTCTTGACAAAATTCATTCGACCATCCTACAAATTGCATGTAGGTAGACGCATTTCAAAAATACCCGTTCATTGTTGAGTGAATATTTGTAGGAAACGGATAAACCATAGATTATATACGCATATGAATATTGATTCAGGTTATTCCGTTCGTTCGCCGTTCGCTTTGTTGTTTACAATATTACCATATTGTTATCTGATAATTATCGCTTACTTAATAATTCGTTAAGTGTTTGTTTGAGTGTATAGTGTGAATATATCAAAACAAGATGTCTCTTAAGGGAACCAAGGTTAGTACTGATTTAAAGGTTCAGTTAAAGCTTTTATACGCTAAAAGGGACTCACAGTTTTCACGTGTTCAATCAATTTGTGATAAATCTTTGCAAATCTCGGATCTGGCGATTAGAGATGCTTTCTTGTGTTCGTTGGAAACTTTAGATAGTTTGCGCGCGGATTTTGAATCTACAATTAATAATATAAACATTTTAGAGTTGGAGTTAAATCCTGATTACTGTGTGAGTTATCAGGCATTGTCGTCCTTTGATGACTTGTATTGTCGTATCAAACGTATTGCTAGGAGTTTAGAGACCCCCCCCCCCGCGAGTGGTTTATCCAACCCTCCTCGCGAACGCCCACGATTGCCGCCAATTCAAATACCTGAATTTAATGGTGACATTCGAAATTGGAATTTATTTATAGATAGTTTCGAAAATATAATACATAGGAACACATCGCTGACAGATCACGAGAGATTGCATTATCTCGTAGAAAAATTGACCGGTAAGGCAAAGGCTGTCTGTGCTGGAATTACGTTTAGCGCTGAAAATTACAATTTAGTTTTGAACACTTTAAAAACAAAATACGAAGATAAGCGATTAGTAGCCACCGCATATTTAGATCAATTATTCGATTTGAAAAGTTTTTCCGTTTGTAACGATCATAATTTAGAGAAGTTTTTAAATATTTTCGCATCATCTGTTCGTGCAGTAAAGAACCTAAAGGTCAATGACCTCTGTGACTTTTTGTTTTTGTATATCGGTTTAAAGAAATTAGATCCTGAAACTGTTCGTCTGTTTGAAACGACTCAGCGCGGTAAAGAAATACCTAAGTTCGAAGATTTAGAATCTTTTATTCGCGACCATATTAAGGTATTGCAGCGCACGTCGGCACGTCATGAAGTCACGAATAGGACAGGTTCCGATCGCCGTATAGACGCGTCATCGAAGTCAGTCAAGACTGCACATACGCTAGTTAATACCGCCTCAACACCTGACTGTTCTCTGTGTAAGGGTAGCCATACACAGCTGTACAAGTGTTCGGAATTTCAGAGATTATCGCCCAGTGATCGTTACAAGTTTGTCCGCACTAATAATTTGTGTTTTAATTGTCTAAGTGACAAACATCTGGTTACGTCATGTAAAAGTGGTGTTAGCTGTCGTAAATGTCCAGCTAGACATCATACCTTCTTACATTTTGAGAGTAGTAAGCTGCCATCGCAGCAGCAGCCTGCGCAGACGCGCGACGCTTGTGACGCGCGGCCTGCTGCAAGTGCAAACGACGTAACATTGTGTTCGCTTTCCGCCGCTGGTACTCAAGTCACTACCGTTTTACTTGCGACCGCGCAAGTTGTCATTGTAGATGCCTTTGGCAAACCGCACACCGTTCGAGCGCTACTAGATGGCGCTTCCCAGAGTAATTTTATTACTCGGGATTGTTGTCAACGCCTTGGTTTTAGTTTTAATAATTGGTCATCCCGCTCAGAAGTGAAAGGTTTTGGAGGTTTAAAGGCAACCATTCACGGTTCCATTAAAATAATATTTAGTTCACGTTTTAATCGTAATATTTCGTTTGAAATGGATTCGCTAGTCGCAGATAAGATTACGGAACGGTTGCCCACGGTACCGGTTGACACGTCCATGCTGACGGAGTTTAAGAACTTGCAGTTAGCCGACGGAAATTACGCTTTCCCTGGAGATATCGATCTATTGATCGGTGCTTCGATTCTCCCGCATCTCCAGTTATCACGTAAAATTCAAGGTCTTCCGATGTACCCCGCTCCGCACGCACTGGAAACAGTTCTCGGGTTTGTTATAGTTGGCTCCGCACCCGCTTATTTAAATAGTTACTCGACTGTGTCGCACTGTTGCACCGTCGAGCCGCCGCTTGAGTCTACCATCCGCAAGTTCTGGGAGATTGAAGAGGTCAATGTCCCACCTATTCTCAGCCCTGAGGATCAGGTCACTGAGGAGATTTATACCCGCACGACTACTCGTGATAAAGATGGTCGTTATGTTGTCGCGCTCCCTTTCAAGGGTGATATTTTTTCGCTCGGTGGCTCCCGTGCCTCCGCAGAAAAACGCTTTCTATGCTTGGAACGTAAGATGCAGGCGTCTCCTAAGTTGAAGCAAGCCTATGATGATGTGCTGATCGAATATTTAGATAAAGGTTATATCTCATCAGCGCCTGCCGAGACTGAGGAGACACGTGATTACCCGTTTTACATCATCCCGCACCATGGAGTTGTTAGAGAAGACAAACTTACAACTAAACTGCGTGTGGTTATGGATGGTAGCGCTAAGACTAGTACTGGCATATCGCTTAACGATATCTTGTATTGTGGTCAGAACCTCCAGGGTAACTTATTTGAAATAATAGTAAATTTTCGCTTGTTTGCTATTGCGCTCTCTGCCGATGTTCGGCAAATGTTTCTTAGTATTGGAATCAGAGAATGTGACCGTAGATTCCAACGCTTCTTGTATAGATTTTCTCCGCAGGAACCTTTGAAGGTTTACGAATTCAATCGTGTTTGTTTTGGGCTTAAGTCTAGTCCCTTTCACGCTCTTCGCACTATCAAGCAGTTGGCCGCTGACGAGGGTGATACATACCCGAAAGCAAGGGCCACTATTGAAACCGGATTGTACATGGACGATTTTGTGTACAGTGTACCTAGTGAAGCAGAGGCTATAGAGACCGCTGCTCAAGTAATCAGCCTCATGAAGTCCGGTCAATTTGATCTGGTGAAATGGACAAGCAACTCGCAAGCTACATTAGAGTCGATTCCACCGTCACACCGGTTGACTTCGGTAAAGGAATTCGATGATAGTGATTCGCATAAGATCCTCGGTTTAAGTTGGTCACCCGCAACTGATATGTTCAGTCTTAAAATTAGCTCGACTCCGCCAACTTGTACCAAACGCGTTATCCTAGCATGTGTAGCTCGGATATGGGATATAATGGGTTTTGTGGCTCCTGTCGTTTTGTATGCAAAGCTGCTTATAAAAGAGCTTTGGCTTTCCAACTGTGATTGGGACGACACCGCTCCTGACAGTGTTGCCAAGTTGTGGGCTCGCTATAGGAAAGAGCTTCCAATGCTCGATCAGATACAGATTCCTCGCCATGTTGGTATAGTACCAGACACTGTTGTTAATGTGGTAGGTTTCGCAGACGCCAGTGAGAGGGCTTACGGGGGAGTGGTTTACTTTCAGGTCCAAAATGGCGATAACATTTCAGTTTTCCTCATTAGTGCAAAATCAAAGGTATCTCCTCGTAAGGTTGTCTCTCTTGCTCGTCTCGAACTCTGCGCTATTCTTATGTTGGTTCAATTGATTACATCTATAGTCAAAACTTGTCGTCCTCGCATTAATATAGAGAGAATTGTGGCGTTTTCAGACTCAACCGTTGCTCTATGTTGGGCCCACTCTTCACCCCATCGATGGGGCACGTATGTCGCAAATAGGGTGGCTAAGATTCAAGCTGAATTGTCACCGGAAAATATGTTCCATGTCGCTGGAACAGAAAACCCAGCTGATTGTCTCTCACGTGGTTTGCTTCCCGCGCAAATTTTAAATCATCCGCTTTGGTTTTGTGGCCCTCCCTGGCTGCATACCACTCCTAACGAGTGGCCAAATGCTCCGTTTAACCCCGCTACTGTTTCAGAACCACCCGAGGAGAAGAAACATACGCTTGTAGTATCAGTTCCGCGTGAAGAGTCAGTTGTTTTGTTGTTGTCTAATCGAGTCTCGTCTTGGTCGAGACTGCTACGCTGTGTAGTTTACGTCCTAAGATTTTTGAGATTATTACCATCGCGTGGTTCTATAATCGCAGCTGATTTGGATAGAGCTGAATCAGTTGTACTTCGAGAGTTGCAGAAATTTTATTTTTCAATAGAATTTCGTAGTTTAGAATCACATAAACCTTGTAGTCCCGCACTTCAACATTTGAAACCATTTTTGCAAGACGGACTCATTCGTGTCGGTGGCCGTCTGCGAAATGCTAAGTTAGAGTTTGAACAAATGCATCCAGTAGTTCTACCACGCAGGGATCACGTTTTGGATTTGTTGGTGGACTATCACCATAAGGTGAATTGTCACGCTGGTCCCGATTTATTAATGTCCATTCTTCGACAGAAGTACTGGATACTTTCCGCTCGCAATTTGATACGCGCTAGAGTGCACAGATGTGTGCCCTGCTTTAAGCTCCGCCCGCGTTTCAACGCGCCGGAAATGGCCGACCATCGTTCTTGTCGTGTTGTACAGACGGTGAAACCTTTCATACATACTGGGACGGACTATGCTGGACCGTTTAAAGTCACTATTGCCCGTGGTCGTGGTATACGTTCCACAAAGGCATACATTTGCCTATTCGTTTGTATGACAACTCGTGCGGTTCACATAGAGTTAACCAGTGATTTGAGTACGCAGGGTTTTATGTCTGCATTTAAACGATTTTTATCTCGCCGTGGTCCCGTTAAGCGCTTATACTCTGACAACGGCACAAATTATGTTGGAGCGCGACGCAATATTTCGGAATTACATACATTCTTACGCTCCAAGTACTACCAAAGTGAATTCGCCCATGTCTTAGCTGAGAATCGCATTGATTGGTGTTTTAATACGCCAGCGGCTAGTCATTTTGGTGGCAATTGGGAGGCGAATATTAAAAGCCTTAAGTCGCACCTGTTTCGGGTCATAGGCGAACAGATTCTCTCGTACGAGGAGTTGAGCACCGTACTCGCTCAGGTAGAGGCGTTGATGAATACGCGTCCGTTGTGTCGGACTTTGTCTAGTGATCCATCGGAGCCACTAGCGTTGACGCCGGCTCACTTCTTGACGACGACTCCTCTTAAATATTTGCCCGCTTTAGATGTCGAGACTGACAAACTGCAGCTTCACCCGCGTCACGCTCTGCTAGATAGCTTAGTTCAGTCCTTTTGGAAGCGATGGAGGACAGATTATCTGCATACGCTGCAGTCGCGTCAAAAGTGGAACACTCCTTCAGATCCAGTCACAGTCGGTACTGTGGTGATACTGAAGACTGAGAGTGCGCCTCCTCTGCACTGGCCTCTTGGTGTAGTGGAAGAAGTTTTTCCGGGTTCGAACGGAATAACGCGAGTCGTAAAAGTTAAAACCGCAACTGGATCGTACCTGCGTCCGGTTATTCGCCTCTGCCCTCTGCCTAATCAGTAGTAGTGGCATAGTTAGTTATAAGTTGTTTCGCTACCTAGTATTGATAGTTTAGATTAGTAATAGGGTTTAGTTTCGCTTTTGTTTTTTTTTCTTTTCTTTGAAGGTAACCCTTCAAACCCGGGGGGAATGGTTGCGCCAATTTGCTATGATCCGCGACTTTGTTTTTTGTAATTTATTTTTTTGGCCTAGCAATCCTATCCCTACCGTTTCCGCTTCCCGCACGACCTCTTGAGAAAATGATTTGACATTGACGTTTGTGCATCGATTGTGAATGTGACCGCACCGCTAACCGCGCCCGCTCGAAATTACAAGAAAATTGACTATTTTCGTGATCCAACCATTCAGAACTCAACAGTGGTGCAGTGTAGTGCAAAACAGGACCTGGCAGTGATTTAAATGTGCGAAGTCGAGGATCGGCCGGTGCCACGTGCAACCTTCGAAGTCTAAAGGTCAGTGCTCCTTCCCAATACATTTATCCCATTAATAAACGCTAGACGCAGTACCTGCATATTGTTAACAAACCTTAGATCGCTTTTCAAACCTACAGTCCACACCACAGCAAATTCGCGCAACCAAAAAAAAAATAAAAACAAACTTCCAAGGATCTTATATACCCTATGGACAAACTTCCTCATTTTATGCGTCAGCTGGCGATATCAACGAGCTATGAGAGTAAACAGAAGAGGTTACAGGTCTGCCCTCCACGCGATGCACTTTGGCGAAACGTACTTTAGCAAATGGGACAGCAGCTCCCGTAATGGAAAGCGGTTACCGCCACTTATGAACACGTGCAACCGGGAATGGCCGACGCGACCCCGACCTCACCAATATTATTAATACCGTCAATCGCCTGCAATGTCCTTGGCACAGATTACATTTCACAAACGATGCAGGTAATACTTCAATCAATATGCGTGTGATTATTGTGAAACTATTATACTAATATTATAAAGGTGGAAGTTTGTGAGCTTTTGTGTTATTATTACTTCTTCATGCTCGAACGGCAAAACGGATTTCGATTTCTTCTTTCTGGCGTCTCGAGTTCCTCAGCTCTGGACCGTCCAAGATGTTCGAATCGGGCTTCCTCACGTATTCGTTGATTATCATCTTCCCTTTGTCAATTTTCGACGCCTCATCCAGCCGAACCCCTAGCCAAGTTACAACCGTTTCGTTTCGATTCTCTTGCGTCAAATACCTCGAGTCGGCCATGCCCCCAATTCCTTTGTTTTGACGTCATCTCAACGCTCAGTAAAGTGGTCAGAACAAAGGAATCGGAGGTGTGGCCGATTCGAGGCGTTCGACGCAAGAGAATTAAAACGAAACGGTTGTAACTTGGTTTAGGCCTGCAGGTCGCTCCCCGCGTAATTACGGATTTCGATGAAACTTGGTACACGGGTAAGCTATGTTGGGTATTTTTGATCCCGGGAGTATTTTCCATTGGAAACGGCCGAAATCACTGACAGAAGCTATTAAACATAAACATCTCATTTAGTGATGAAAGATGATTAATTTGATATTCCGTACGACAACAAAATATAGGTATGTCGTACGGAATATCAAATTTTGATATTCCGTACGACATACCTATATTTTTTCGTCGTTTCGAAAATTAGACCTTAGTTTTTAACCAGCATTCAAAAAAGAAGTTCTTAAGTCCACTGAATGTATTTTTTTTGTCTTTTTCTTTTTTTTAAACTAAGATACATTATCATTAAATAACTTCTCCCACACTGGTTGGAGCTAAAGGAGGTCTCAGACTTCTACTGACTAGAACCACTCCCGCAACCCTAATAAGCATCAGCTCCTGAGAGGACCCCATCTATTTTTTTGACAGCTCTCCGTCGATAATCCAGGTTTGGTGCGCGGACTGCCTGTTGTTCGCCGTCCGATTCAGACCCCTACGGTGACTGTAGAATACCCTGCTACTTCTTACGTCCGGGTTGTCTCCTGCGGTAGCTGGGATATTAGAATGCCTTTGTGATTACAGTGGACCCCCGGTAATCCGACAAACATTTTCTAGGGCAGTGCCAGACTATCAAATTTGTCGGATTATAGAGTACCTACTGCCTAAGGGCTGATTTCATCGTTCAATATTCAAATAAAACTTAGTTCAACTAAACTGAGCTCAGCGTAATCTAGTTAAAAGACCTGTGTCGTAAACATGGGCGACAACAAAAGAATTGCCACTGAGTTTAGCATAAACTAGGTTCAATTCATCGCGGTGAAACGCAAAATGAAGCTATAATCTCGATTAGTCGCTCAAACTGCGTTTTGTTTGCCAGAGTCTGTGTTTCCTGATGGCTACAACCCGGGAATCTTTAAGTCGCGATTAGTTTATTGGTGAATTTGGCTCTTAGACCACCTATAGTTCGGAATTTTTTACAAAAAAGTACCTTGTAATCCGACAAATTACAGATCCAATGATAAGATTCTATATGTTATTCTTGTAATGTACTCTGAAGTACGAAGTCGAATATTATCAAAGAAATATTCAATAATAAATAATATACCATGTCAGATTATAGGGGATATTTTTTTTATGGTAGGTAAAATCATCCAATGACAAATCCCGCCCTTGGGCGGAGCGGGAAATAGTGTCAGACTCTTACTGACTAAAAACCTACCCCGTTCCTTCGTTGCCTATCGTGCCGGGGCCGGGCCTTCTTTCCAGAAACTGACCCATGACCCAAGCAGGTTTCGACCCTGCCTGCCTGCAGCTAGCAGGCTGGGCTTCTATGGTTTGCTGACAGCTCCTTGCGGCGCACGGGAACAGTATGTGCCGTCGAAGACTTGGGCTCGGTCCGGTCGGTTACCGGACGATCGGACAGCGTGTACCCATTGCACGCCGTCCGCAAGCCCGCGCCTAAGGTGGGGTTTAGGGGGGGGTGCCGAATTAGTCAGGGGCCGGATTACCGGGGGACCACTGTATAACATGAACTTAGATCAACATTGTCACCAGTTAACACACTTATTCATAACAGCACGTGTTGTCAAAACCGTGTATCTTCATATTTCCTTCAGTACAGAACGCTAATTTAATTCCACAGCGAACAATCGTATTAGTATTCCCGAGGCGGAGGTCTGACTGTACATAATACTCGTAATAACATGGAGTCTAGATTTGTAACATTCTGAGTGTGTGACACAAACATAAACCATGTTATAATGCTGTTGTTTGTTTGACATTCAGAATGATGAGATAAAGAAAGAAAAAGCATTTTATTTACGGGAAACGACGCAATCTTAGGACTAGCTACAAAATTATGCTAGCTGGAGGCAGGCAGGGTCGAAGCCTGCTGGGGTTAAGGGCCGTTTTCTGAGAGGAAGGCTCAGCCCCGGTGTGATAGGTACCGAAGGAATGGGGTAGGTTTTTAGTCCAGTAAGAATCTGACACTATTTCCCGCTCCGCCCAAGGGCGGGATCTGTCATCGGATGATTTTACCTACCATAAAAAAAATTCTACAACCTTATTTAAAGTATATGCGAGACCCGAAACACGTGTCAAGTTAGTATTTTTATATAAAGAATCTATGTACAAAATTCCATAACTGTATCACGAAAAATCACGAAGTTGTTATGTTACCTGGTTGTTCACACAAACACATGGTCACCAGGCCATCCGGGTGACTGAGGGGTTGTTATGCCCCCGCACCCAGCTGGGCTGGCTCGTCGTCCGGGACGGCCGCGACCGATACATCGACGGTGCGTAGTATACCACGTGCGCCTCAAAGAGATGTCAACTAAACATGGGTCCAGTCCTGTCAAGGCCACGGAATTTTTCAAATTAATTGTGAATGGAACGCAAAAGGCAAATGTGGGACACAGCTGGGCTTTAGTCAGTAAGTCTATCCCGCCCTCTCGATTCACCTTGGAGCGGGAAAAGTCATTAGATGATTTCTTTGAAAAAAAAAATACATATCTACTTATATATTCCACACCTTGTAATGTAACTATTATACATCTTGTCATGTAAATCTGCTACGCTGTACGGTCATAATTTGCTCGTCCACTATTTCTGTGATGACACTGCCTCCTAAGATAAAGGATCTTCCTAGTTTAGGAGTCAAGCGTCTATTACACCACTCGATATTCCGCACAAGTTACACAGACTGTCTTAAAGTTTACTTCCTAGTAAGACAGTCTGACCCTTATTACACTACGAAACATCGACAAAACCAGTCTGAATTTCGAGTGGTGTAATAGATCCTTAAGGGTTCAAATTTTTAATTGACTATCTCAGTGACAGTTATATGTACTTTCATGTGTCAAATTTGTATTTTTGTTAGTAACAATTTATTGTTATTTCCCACCTCAAAAATCTTGTCTGTCTACCGATCCCTTCCGTGAATATACAGCCGTAAAGTTATTTCTGCGACGTTATAAGATTTTATAAAACTTTCTACATACTATGCACATTTACAACAAAAATGTCCTAACTCAAAAATTGCAATTTTTAAGACTAAGCAAAAAGTCGTCTTCAAAATTTTTAGTGTTGATATGAGTACATGGAATAAAATAGAAAAATAAATTATAATTAATAATATAATAATATTTCACAACTTTCACATAACGCCATCTAGTCCCAAACTAAGCAGAGCTTGTGCTATGAGTACTAAATGACATCCCAGACACATAACAAATGATCATGCTCATCACACAAACATTTGTCCTGGGTGGGAGTTTTCAAAGCTAGAGTGGATAGGCTCTTAATAAACTAGTGCGCGACATCATCAACGATTGCACTACTGCTTACCATCAGGTGGAATCGCAGTTAAGCACTAGTTTGAATCATTAAAAAAATAAAAATACTTTTAAATGTATTTCTCCAGTGATTCTTTCTTATTTACAGTTCGGACTCTTTTTCATTTAATGGGGTATGCTAGAGCCAATACCTACTAAGGCTACGGGAGGAACGGAACAAAAGAAACACGGGTGAATTTAGTCAGTACAAGTTTAACACTCCCTCTTGCTTCACCCAGGGCGGGAGAAGATATTTGATGCGTTTTACCCTCCAAAAAACCGCTCTTTTTTACCGCCTGGTTGTAAAGAAGATTTTAACTAGTGTAACCCCATTTTATGTTCAGGTAATCTCTGTTCATTCCAGGTTGTCTGAAAGTTTTAAATTTAAAGTTCAAGTGGTATAATTTAGTAACTTTTTCTTTTTTTTATAATACTTTGCCCCACACTAAGAATTATTCCTTTATGGTGCATTCGTTTACCCGTACAAACCCGCAGGACTTGCAGCGCATCAGCCAATTGCTCAGCCATGTAAAATAACATGTCTTGGTACACAATAAAGTATATTATAAATAAAAATTAACACAAACAAACAAAACTATAATAAAATCAGAATTTACAGAAATTTTGAGTTATATCACTTTCGTGCTACGGATACGACTATTCCTCTCCATACATTTCCTCGTACATCCTTTCGGAATGTATGAAAATAGAATAAGTATTTGAGATACATAACGTACTGCGTAGTTACATAGCTCGTTCACATATCTCGCGTATAGAGATTTATTGCCCTTGCAAGCGAACTGAGCGTGACGGTTTATGTACCCATAGTATATGTTTAGTAACTAGACATTTTCATATGCGGTGGAACACTCTGCCTTACAGAGAAAAGATGGGTTTTCAGACAACTTAATGGTGTATTCATGTCTTAATCTACCATGAAAGGATTTTATTTTTAATGCTTTTTACTTGTTCTCCTCAATGCGTCTTCTTGTCTGTCTGGAAAATTATTAATTTCCCGCTCTAGGTGGAGCAAGACAATTAGCACTGACAACTAGATCAACAGGAGGACTTCTCTGCGGTTCCAAAGTTGTAAACAAACAAAGAACGATATGAATTCATCGTTCTTTATTTGAATTTTAGAATGAACTATACAACCTTATTTTTAGTATATGCGAAACCCGAAACGCGTGTCTAGTATTTTTATGCAAAGATTCTATGTACAAAATTTCAAAACTGTATCATGAAAAATCACAAAGTTATAAGCTTAATACATTACCTCGTTGTTCACACAAACACATGGTTACCGGGCCATCTGACTGGCCACTGAGGAGTAGTTTGCTCCCGCACCCAGCTGTATGCCTACCGTGACCTGTGTTGTACTTAGACTCGGTTGTCTACAACTTGTGACCTTTTTTAAACATTTTTGGGAAAAAATATAACATGGTGTAAAAATGATTGAAATCGATTCAGTTACTGATTATGAACAAACTATATTCAGGTTTCGCATTTACTAAAAATAATGTTGTTTAGTTATTAGTAGTATTCTTAAAATAATATTTGGCTGGACTTGACGGTTCCGAAAGGGTTACTATTTAGCAGCACACTGAGTAAAACCCACCTGTGGTCCTCCAGGTGCCATTACGATTACGGACCAAAATGACTCTTTTGAGCCATCCTGTGACATTCTAACACACTCTCCATTCGACAAAGCAAGTACATTACGATACTACGACATACATAATATATATTCGTGTTAGTTACGAGTATGTACAAGAAAAGGTTTAAAAGTCGATTTCCTATGTAGAATAGGGTCGAAGATTCAAGTTGTCATCCTCGAGAACGGAGTGGGGTGTCAGTGGCAACGATTGAGCGAAACATGAGCGGCCAAATCTAGGTACATTTTTATACAACCGCTCTTATGTGATTATGATGTTATTACACATCTTTCTTTAGATATTTTGGGTACACAGATTTCTTGTGGATATTATCTAGGCTTCTATAGAAATCTACTATATAAAAATAAGTCGGGTTTTCCTTCCTGACGCTATAACTCCAGAACGCACGAACCGATTTCCACGGTTTTGCATTCTTTGGAAAGGTCTCGGGCTCCGTGAGGTTTATAGCAAAGAAAATTCAAGAGTAGGGTAGAGTAGGGTAGAGTAGGGTAGAGTAGAGTAGAGTAGGGTAGAGTAGGGTAGAGTAGGGTAGAGTAGGGTAGAGTAGGGTAGAGCGGGAGCGAAGCCGCAGGCAAAAGCTAGTAAACATATAAATTTGTTTAATACGAATCCTTACACATACACCACTATTTTTTAATTAGTGCCAAAAAAAAAATGGGGCTCAATCAGTACCTGTTACTGATCATATTTTTGTAGTGTAAAGTAAAAAACAACGAATTCCCAAAATTGTCCACGAAAATTTGTCATTTGGTAAATTCATAATTGAATCAATCATTCATAACAACTACTACTAGAAAATACTAAGGGTAGTGTTTTCCATTTTTATTGATATTCTTTCATTCATAAACAACCGGTACAATGTTTCCATAAATTGAGTGAGATTTCGGGATATAAACAAACGCTCATACCTTTGCTTGTTATGAATATTATTCATTGGGACTTTACTTAAATAATAACAAGACCTTTTCCAATAAGCCTTTTAAGTATTTGCACTAATTAAAAAATAGTGGTGTATACTAATGAAAATATAGGTCCTACTCAAAATATGGCGTCAAAAAGTTCTTCTGCATCGCTGTCGACTGGAAGTATGCCACGTTGTATGGCAATGTTTAATCTCTGACCGGGGTAAAGGTCAGTGCTTGGGGTCACGCGAAGTGTTAACTTCGCCTGCCTGACTGGTCTGTTGGTCTAGTAGTTAGTGGCCCTGACTGCTATGCCGGAGGTCGTGGGTTCGATTCCCACCCAGGACAATTGTTTGTGTGATGAGTAAGATCATTTGTTCTGTGTCTGCGTGTAATTTATCTATAATATGTACGTATTTAGAAATATTTATGTATGTTTATCAGTAGTCTAGTACCCATAACACAAGCTCTGCTTAGCTTGGGACTAGACGACGTTGTGTGATAGTGTGTTTGAAAAAAAAAACTAGTTTATGTTAAGGTTACTTCCAAGCAAGCGTGCTCTACGTCAATGATAAATGATAAATGATATGATAAATGATATTTTATTTTTGCAAATCGGTTCTCAAAAACACTTTTACACGTCAATTATTTTTTTTTTCGTCAATTTTAACTAGATGAGACCGGTGTTTCCTAGCTGACTACCCTGAGAAGAAACACCGAAACAAACTCAGGGGTCAAAGTCTCTTTTAAAGTCCATACAGCAAACAAATAATGGTCAAAACATATGAGAACCATGCAGATTAGTGTCTGGGATTTTTTTTTTTTTATGGTAGGTAAAATCATCCAATGACAAGTCCCGCCCTTGGGTGGAGCGGGAAGTAGTGTCAGACTCTTACTGACTAAAAACCTACCCCGTTCCATCATTGTCTATCATGCCGGGGCTGAGCCTTCCTCTCAGAAAACGGCCCTTAACCCCAGCAGGCTTCGACCCTGCCTGCCTGCAGCTAGCAGGCTGGGCCTCTACGGTTTGCTGACAGCTCCTTGAGGCGCGCGGGAACAGAACGCGCCGTCGACGACTTGGGCTCGGTCCGGTATGTTACCGGACGATCGGACAGCGTGCTACCCACTGCAAGCCGTCCGCAAGCCCGCGCCTACGGTGGCCGGAAATCGGGATCGGAATCCCGGCGGCGGCTGGGGCGAGCGCCCCGTTGCCTCTGCCTGATGCGGTCGGCCTCCTCCTTTGCTAGCATTACTGCTTCGCAGAAGGAGGCGACCGCCTGCCATCCCTCCTCACTCCGGACCATGGCCTGAACCAAGGCCCGGCGAGAGAGATCGCTGCCGCCGATTGCCCCCATGAGGACACGGCGATGCTCCGCCCAGGCGGGGCACACCTCTACAGTATGCTCCACCGTGTCCTCCGGGTGTTCCGCACAGTGGCGACACCCGGGCGAATCCTCCGCACGAATCCGGAACAGGAACTTGGCAAACTTTCCGTGTTCCGTTAGGACCTGCGTTGTGCGGAAGTTAAGAGTGCCGTGAGGTCTTTCCAGCCACGCCTCAAAGATGGGCCTTATCGCCTTAATTGTGGCGCGCCCCGAACGAGGTTGCGATAGTCGCTGACGCCATTTCGCCATGAGATCCCGCCGGAGTTCTGTCCGCCATGCCTCGACTTGTCGTGGCAGCGGAATTTCGCCCCGGCGTTGCATCTCCATGCGCTTGTCGTGCATGTGTGCAAGGACTGTTGCCTCCAGATCCCATGGCGGTTGGCCAGCAAGGAGGGTCGCCGCCTCGCGGGAAATCGTTCGGTACCCTCGCACCATGCGAATTGCCATGA
Organism: Leucania comma; assembly: GCA_958295575.1. Taxonomy (NCBI): domain Eukaryota; kingdom Metazoa; phylum Arthropoda; class Insecta; order Lepidoptera; family Noctuidae; genus Leucania; species Leucania comma. Next base: position 21,702,862 of record OY282480.1, read on the forward strand.
CTCTCTGGCACGCATTCAGCTGGGCCCTCGGCTGCTGTTGCAGCGACGGTGCCCATACTGGAGCCCCGTAGAGGGCCATGGACCGAACGATTCCCGCGTAGAGCTTCCGGCAGGAGGCGTCTGGTCCCCTGAGGTTGGGCAGGAGCCGCCCCAGAGCAGCCCCAGTCCGGTTCAGTTTGGGAGCCAGACGTCGGAAGTGCTCCTTGAAGTTCCACCAGCTGTCGAGGACGAGTCCCAGGTACTTCATCGTCGACCCGACGCTGATGTGAACTCCTCCTACCGTTAGCTGGGAACCCGGTGGTGGCGCACCCCGAGGGCCGTGAAAGCACATGGCCTCAGATTTGTGCAATGCCACCTCGAGTCCCAACTGCTGGACCCTATCAACGACTATCGCAACCCCGCGTGTCGCTAGTTCGACCGCCGTCCGTAGTGTCTGGGATGGTCTTTTGAAGAAAGAACCACACAGTTCTGAGTAGACCTGTCCAGTCAGTGCAAGCATTTGTCAGTATTCGTAAAGCTCAACTCAGGACTACTAAGGAGCTCAACGACTTGACGAACAATACCAAAGAAAGGACATTTGGGTAGGCCGCAAAAAGTACTCATAACTGTCAGACATTAATTAAAATTAGAGAAAAACGAGAAAAAAAATTCACATAGTCCCCAAATTCACAATAATAAAATATACAAAATGTAATTTTACAGAGTTAATATTGCTAAAATAAAAAAATAAAAATTATAAAAGTAATTGTTAATGTCAAATTGTAAAAATAAACAATGTCATAATTGTATAAATAACAATTAAAAAAAAAAAAATTAAATTAAAAAAGTTAACAATGTCATAATTGTAAAATAACAATAATCGTCAAATTAAATATAATAAATAAAACAAATAAAAAAAAAAAAAAGACGTCGTCCTTATCATTGCTGACCATCGGGTGAGATACCTATCAAACAAAATCAATCAAAATCATACAAGGTCAAACAAATCGATTAAAACCTAGTAAAAAACAAAACCGGTTTGTAGTTATATCATCTCTTTTGTTTCCATGACAAAAACCTCAAAAGTAGGAATTCATCAGATGAGTTCTTCTTCTTCTGTTCGGGATAGAGCGAGAGATAACGTTATCGTTAATGATTATTAACGATTCTAATACAATACAACAATCAATCAATGAATGTATTACAATTTGATCTTTTTTATGTGGGGAAATCATCTAGTGACTTATCCCGCTCTAGGGCGGAGCGGGCGTGTCTGACTTTTACTGATTAAACCCAAGCCTATGTTCCTTCTTTGCCTTGGGTTCCTAGAACCCAGATTTCCCTTTCGGAAGTCAAGCTATGGCCCCAGTAGGCTTGGCCCTGCTGAGACAATAAGGTTTGCTACATCTCTTTGAGGCACGGCTGGAATACTACACGCCGTCGACGAGACCTGCGCCGTCGGGCTTGGTCCGGACGCCCACGCCTACGGTGTTTTATACGCATTATACTCGTAATTTTGATCTGTGGTTAGAATTTACCTGACAAAACCCTCCCGTAATCCCTTAGTTGTTTTTTGCGTGAGGATATTTTACATCAGGACCGCGGTAACACTTTAGAACAATCCCAACCTACAGTACAAAATAAAAACAAATAGACCATTCGGTTCCACAGGGCTTTCAAAACACTTCTAACCCATGAATGGGATCTAAACCCAGCAAAGTTTTCAGAAACTTTTCGCATGGAACAAAATAAGGTCACCAGAAACCGCTCACCGCTACCTCTCACCACTTTACCACAACCCTATAATATGTTTAGGGACCTCTCTTGGTAAATGCGTGTGGGAATTTCCTTTCACTGGCCAGATGTCCCCAGCCGTAGGTACAGTCAACAAAAGAGATAAGTAACCGGGGTCTTAAGCTATTATAGTTGAAGTTTTCATGGGAATCGATCGATGGATATGAATGAATTTTAATCTTATTAATGAAATCGTTTGTCTTGGTATGGTCATGTGAAGAGGAGGGATGAAACACATGTTACTAAAAGAGTTCTGAGTTTACAAGTAGATAGATGGAGAGGAAGAGGGAGGCCGAAGAAGAGATGGATGGATTGTGTGAGGAGTGATATGAAAGAAAAGGAAGTTAGTGATAGTGTGACGGCTGACAGAATAGAGTGGAAGACAAAAACGTGTTGCGCCGACCCCAAGTTATATGGGACAAGAGCAGGAAGAAGAAGAAGAATCTTATTAATGAATAATTGTTTTTTTAGGTTCAGTACCTAAACTGAAAACTACGAAACCTTATAGGATTTCTTTGTTGACTGTCTGTGTGTCTGTTTAGCGCCTTTTTCTCTTACGCGTGGAGCTATGAAGCTGAAATTAATATAAAATTGGTTAAGTTTGCTACCCCAAGCAGCAGTAAAAAAAGCTCCTAAATCAACACGATCTAAAAATATGACCGTTTATGCTTTGTTTAGGTTTAATTTTAATGCTTTGTTTAGGTGCATATTAGACATTTGCTAGGTAATCAAAACCTACTATTTTACGTTGATCTATAATCTTGCAATTTGGGATGTACTGAGATACTCATAAGGAAAGGTTTGAAAACTGTAACTGGATTTATAAGTTAACCTACTTCTTATGAATAAGTAATGATCCATTTTTATGAAGGAAGGTTGAACAACATGACAGAGAGAAAAAGCCTTGTTTACAATACAGATTAGCCTGCTGGTCTAGTGGTTAGTGGCCCTCGGGGACCGAGGGAGGTGCGGAGGATGCTGGCAATCTGTCAGGCTGCGGAGATGTGTCCCTTCAAGGCATCGATACTTGTAAGCCATTTCTGGCTATCTTGGTTCCTCAAAATGATAAAAAATACTTTTTTGGGATTCGGAAAAATCAACGAGACTCGATTCGGTAATTGAATAATTATTTACATAGGTAAGTTTTCACTGAACCCTCGGTGCACAAGTAAGAGTATAAATGTAATTATAATATGTTTCATTCATATCCATCCATCGGTTTCAATTAAACTTCGACTATAAGTAAACCGCGACCCTTGTTACTTAACTCCTTCGTTGACTGTACCTACATAATATACCATACGTCATAATTCTAACACACGCTTTGTCTAGTTTTTGTTGCTACCCAGGACGGATCGCCTAAGTCCGGCCCTTTTTAGGCCGTAAGATGTTATTCTTGGATGTAGTATGTCCCAAAATTGGGACAAAAAATATTGGGTGACTTGGTTTGGGGAGGGGGTGGGTGAATGATGTCTAAGCGGATCGTATTTGTGTTGAAGAAAATGTTGGCTATAGAGATCGCAGTGTTAGTAAAAGTTGTTTTTATCTAGAATCTAGGATTTATAAGTTAATCTATTTTCGATAGTCTGAGTTACTTTCTTTTTTTCCACAATCTCACCTCGCTTTACATGCATGACTGCACATTTATCCACACCAAATTCCATCCTGATGGCACTACTGAAAGTTTCATATTATTATTATTCCCTTTATTAATTATTTATACATGTCTTTTATAATTTTTAAATATTTCCTAAAAACCGTATAAAAAACATTTAAAAATATAAAAAAACAGTAGTCCGCCGGTGTCGGGAGCAGGGTCCAAGCTACCGGTGGTTAGGGCTCCAGAGACAGGAACCTCCTCACAATGCGAGCCGTATCGAGGAGTACTGCCTTCTGTATCAGGCCCTTGATCCAACCACGCAACGATAGCTTCGACAGATGGTCGTCGAAGCTTTTGGCTATAAGGCCGTTGGCAGTCACGACAATCGGCACAATGACAGCCGTGTCCACATTCCACATGTCGACAACCTCGTGTGCTAAGTCGAGATATTTGATTTGTTTCTCTTTCTCAGCTTTCACGAGATTCTCGTCATGTGGGATGGTGACATCGACTATCATTGCGCGGCGCGCTAATCGGTCTACCACCACTATATCCGGCTTATTGGCTACAATAGTCCGGTCAGTGATGATAGACCGATCCCAGTACAACGTGGCATGGTCATTTTCGAGAACTGGGTCGGGCACATACCTGTAATACGGTACCTCAGAATCCACTAGGTTGTACTTCAAAGCAAGTTGCTGGTGAATAATCCTGGCTACTTGGTTATGTCTGTGCAAATACTCGCCGTTAGCCAGACGAGAACAACCAGTTTATTATTATTATTATTTAGAGACTTTTCTAAAAAGGTTGGAGTGACATAACTACGTGCGCATCGACCTGCGGCCACAGCACTACTGGTTTGCGATTGGATGCGGCCGCAGGTCGTGGCAGCACTCGCAGCCAAAAATCAGCAGCACGTGTGGCCGCAGCCGCGTTCGGAATGGTTTTCACAAAAATCCATAGACACCATTAGGTACATAGAAAACCTGTCGTACAGCTGGAGCCTTGGTTGGAATGGCACTTTTAGTGAGACTTTATGTTTGTGTGCAAGAACAGATGTCACCAGCGCAAAAGTTGAAAATTATCCTTTGGAAATACATATTATACTAAACGGATAAAAAATTCTTATGCGCTATTCCAGGACATGGTCTACTGTAACTTAGGTAATAAGTTTTAACAAAATCTGTTGAGCTGTTCCAGCGAGTGAGTGAGTAAGATTAGTGCGTTCAAACGAACAAACAAACACTGCTTTAAAACATTAATAAAGGAACAGGACGCATTTCTAACATCGTGTAAATACGTACGATGGTCTCTTTTTATATGACAGATACGTAACGGCCGCATATGTTTGCTTTTATATACATTGATAGATAGATACATAGATTAGACGCCTTACTGCTATGCGATGTTTACCAGGCGTTTTGAAGATCATAAGTGCCCGTCCAGCGGTGGATTGACACAGGATCATGATGATGAGGCTCCAACAATTGTAGACTATCAAAAATTACAGTAGGAGGGTGTAACAATGTGCGGTCTTATCGCTAAAAAGCGATTTTTTACAGACAACCTTTGGATGGATTTGATAAAGAATAGAATAGAAAAAAAAAACTTTTTTAAAAACAAGCTTTCAATTAAAGTAAGGATATAAGATCAAAGTACTCGTCAATACAAATCAAACGAGCGCGAACTCGATGGGGCTGTATTGTTTTATTGCGGATCAGTTCCTATGGTCACATTCCAGCTCCATCATCAGACCCTGGCTACTATATAGGATCAAAGTACTCGTCAATACTAAGCAAACAAGCCCAAACTCGATGGGGTTTTATTTATTTTATTGCCGAGTTCCTCTGTCTAACTTCCAGCTCCATCATCAGATTATCTCCATGTCATCATAATGTTTTATTGTCACCCGATTTACACATGCATGTAAAGTTTCAGCTCAATCGGTTGATGATATCTGCTTCAAAATTGAGTTGCAAGATTTGAGCCGAACACACATAGTTACATACAGTGCAAGCTAATAGAAAGCTTGTAATAAATACGCTAGTTCGTGGTGTACTTACATATAGGGTGACTGGTAATTAGTGACCGATAATTAAACACGTGATTGTAGTCATGATAACAAACAACTTTTACTATGGGACCAAACCTGATATCGCGAAAAAAATCTGCATGGTCAGTGCGTTTATGTTCGCCTAACTGGTCAAAATGTACTAATAACTACAATAACTAATAAATACAAATAATAATTTATACAATTTTGGTAGAGAAATACATATTTATAAATACCTAATGCCATTCAAAGGGAGAGATAGTGATCCTTGACTATATTTTTAAAAGGTTTATGCTTTTTTTACTGACACAGGCAAAGCATTTCATAGCAGCACTGCTTGAACTGAGAACGACTTATCATAAATTGGTGAAATGGCTATGCTTCTCTAGCCTCAATGCAATATAAGATCCTTTGCATAGTTCTTTAAATCACCATTGCGTATTACCTTTACGTAAATTAACAACAAATTTACGACACACAGACAAAGAACATTGGCAATATTCTGCAATAAGTTTTCACATTTTCGATAGAAAAATTGCCCTAGTAAAAACACCGAGAGAATCCAAAGAATTTTCCCACCTCGTTGCCTCGATCAATTTACCTCAAGTACTCAAGTAAGCTAATTCCGCACAAAGTCCGGCTTTCCAATTTCCTAACGGACTACAGAACCATTATGCTGTCCCCAACAATCCTTAAGAACTGTCTGCATTGTTGAAATTTCCATCGAAAGCTGTTCTACTTTCTGAGTCAAGTAGTGTAGCTAGCTTCCTGCGAGGAACTGGGATAAAACCGTACGTTAATTTTAAGGCGAAATGGTAATATAATCGACAGGAATAAGCATTTTAAAGAATCAAAATCTGAATCAAATCTATCGCTAGCTGATTTTTTTTTTAAGCTTTCAACTAGTCAGGTTGAAACTTCAGACAAAATAGTTGGTCTAAACCTACTTAGCAACCGCCCTCTAAAACATAAAATTTTTATAAATCAAATGTTAACATTACATTGTATAAGCCTAGTGGTAACAGTCCCGACTTACGAGTTGTAGGTCACGGGTTCACACCCAGTCAGGCGTAACACTTTGTGTAATTTATTTCATTGCCACTGCTCTCAAAACTGTGACGGATAACATCGTGAGAAAACCGACATGTCCTAGAACTAAAAAGAAAACATGTGACAGCCACCAACCCGAACTGGGCCAGCGTGTTGTGTTGCGGCTCTTTCCCTCTCCTAGAGAGGAGGCCTTAGTCCCAGTAGTGGGAACATTAAAAGGCTGATTATGCTATGCTTTTGTTAGTTAGGCAGGATGATTGTGGTTTGAATAACCGTGTATAGTGGAAGTAAGGTAATCATCATTCATTAACTCCTATTCATAGTCTGTCATCATCTAATCCTATTGAATAGAGCTATTTCATGAAAACTCATTCAAAAAAGTTGTATCCATTATTTTAATTATTAAAATTCCGTAAGTAAATACTTACTACGGTCGCCTAAAAGTACGATTAATATTAATAAGCTATTCAACTTGCAGTCTTGTTAATGGTGACATTAAATCCTAAGCAGCACACATAAGCCAATGTGACTGAACAAAAGATTTTTTTTTAATTCGAGTTTACTATACTTTCTGTGAGTTTGTTTCCTCCTCTTTGTCACATAAACCTTTGAAGATTTTAGACAAGTGTCATAATATCTATACTTATAATAAATCTGTAGAAGTAAAAATTTTGTACACTGAAAATGTCAACAAAAATAAATGGCAGGGGGTGTTACTAGACCGACACCGAACACAAAAATGTGATTAAAAAGTTTTTGTCTGTCTGTCTGTCTGTCTGTCTGTCTGTTTGTTCAGGCATCACCCAAAAACTACCTACTGAAACTTGGTATAATTATTCTTTAATATCCTGGGCACCACACTGGGTACTTTTTATCCCGGAAAAGTATATACAATAAAAAACAAACTTAATTCTGCGGTTCGATCCCTAGACCCGATTACTGTACCAACCGCAAATAATAAGTTTGTCGTAGGTTACGTCACCCGTTTCTATTGTGATTAGCCACAAAGGGCCCACGCCGGGACAGAAGTATTAATACTGGTATGCTCGATAGATAACGTTCTACACAAATAGCACTATAAACAAAAAACTCATTGATAAGTTTCGTCGTTCACGCGAACGAAGTTGCGGGCACAGCTAGTCTGTAATATTATTGTAAATTACTGTAATGAAGAATAAGGCCGGTCCTAGCGCTCGACTGACCGTCGGTGCCGCCGTACCGTACGCACACAATTGCTACGCATTGCGTACGACGCCCGTCGGTCAAGCGCGTCCGCATGCGTGCCGTCGGTCGACCGACGCGCTATGGAACGTGTTCAGTGCTACACCGACTGGTGGGCCAACCGCGTCCATGTGTACACAACATGTGTTTGTGACTGTAACAGTCCGGCCAGTTTGAGTGGTCAGGAGAGCACTGAACGTTACAAACTGACGATCGGTTATGCGTATCGTCAGGACCGACAGAACGCACTGCTACGCACCGGCGGTCGGTCGAGTACTAAAAACTAAAAAAACCGGCTACATAGTACACAGCTCCTATAATTCTAAATTTAGCTGCTTCATCAGCCATAAGTATTATAGTAGCTTGTTAATAGCTGTCCGCAGTATTTTAAGAGCAGTAGTTAGACTGTCCAATAGCTTAGGCAGCTGTCAACAGACCACTGTCCAGTTCCTTTAACTCTTTTAAATAGCCAAAGATAGTTTATAACTGGCTATTGTTACCTAAATCCTAGCTTAATAGCCATAGCCTCTCAAATTATTTCAAAGCATCAGGCTTATAATGCTCCCACTGCTGGGACTCAGACCTCCTCTCTATGAGAGAGAATGGGCCGTAATCGACCACGCGGGCCAAAAATTCGAAGACGATGTTTTTCTTCACCGTTTTTAGAGCAGTGGTGATGAAATAAAGTCGGGGTCGTTACCACTCGGCTACCACTGGTCAAATTATTGACTATCCTAATTTAACCGAACAGAGAACATGGTAATTTTACAATTACTCTTTCATTTACAGTTGAAAATACTAGATCTTGTAATTGGACTTTCAGATTCTGAATTAGCTTAAAGAACTCGTCATTCAACTGTTTCCTAGAAGTTTGTCCTTCAATAAATTCTAGAAGGTTATCGATCTAGCTAAAGCAACTTTGCGTAAATATTATCAAGGAATTTTCCGGTTTTATTTTTACCAGAATAAAGCACCTTCTATTTTGTCACTGTACTTATTTGATCCATTACGAAAACAGCTTCCATCTCACAAATTTGATACAAAAAAAAAACACTTCTAAAAGACAAAATTTCCATCAAAAAGACATCAGAAGTGGGATCATCCTAAAACGAACAACATACTCAAACCGGTATCCATGGAAACCAGAACACATGGTGACAAGAAAGAAAAGATCGCATTGTATGAAAAATAAATCCATTCTAAATCAAAACCGATATCGGACTCGCAACAAATAAAGCGGGGGACAATGGAAGCCAAATAAAAAATAGTGTTGAAATAAAAACATGAAGAACTTTAACTTCGAACTTTCCAATCGAACGGCATTGTAGCGGTGATATTACTATTTGTCACTTGTATAAGCATTATAAAAAAAAAATATTTTTCAATACACTTACTCGAAAACCTGCTCTTATACCTCCCACTTTTAGGCACGCAATTTACTGTTTTTTTGCACTAGTGCGGAAAAGTACTCGAGCTCTCCCCGCTACAATTTATTACATTTATCGTATCAGGCTGGGCGCTAAGCGACCCCCACATGTAAGGCGTTTATTTATATCTTCGTAAGTGTATTGAAAAACGTCGTTTGATACACGTGGAGATTTTTCATTGCAGCACTCGGTTACATGTCATTGAATTAACATCAACAGAATTTCGCCTCAATCGCAATTACAAGCTTTCTCTACTAGTATTAAAATGTATTACTATAATCGTTTTGACAATTGGACAAAATGGAATTTAAAAATATTTGAAAATTAGTCCCTTCATCGTGACCGTAGGGGACAAAAGTTTTTGTGGGAACGTTTGAAGGAGTAACGGTGGCCTTAGAACGCAAAAGCCTAAAGCACTAGTGAAATACTCAGGTGGAATCACGCCCGATTCGAAGATGATTTCCCATCAGAAAACGAGCAAAATTTCACAAAAATTTCGTCCCTTTTTTAAGTTAAAAGAAAGGAAACATGTTTATTCGACCCGAATAAACGCACAATAAATAATAAAAGATGAAACAAACGAAAACCAGTTTCCCTGTCTCTGTATGTGTGTGTGTGTGTTTCATTATCCCAACTTAGGTTTGGACCATGGTTTGTATGAAGTAGGTAACGAATAATTTCGTTTAGTACTGATTTTTTTTTATATATCAGTATATCTCAGAACCCTGAGGTCCTGGACCTTTTGAAGGCGTACGAGGAGCCGAAACCAACTCGCAGAAGCCCTTTAGATATTAATAATGGAATGTGATGCCAACCGACGATTATCCCTGAACGCGCAATGCTAGTGCATCCAAGGACAACCCCGGGTTGGTGAAAACTATTGTGACATATGGAAAACGCAAAAATGGGCTATGGTTTTTGGAGTCTTAAGTGGACTGGTTACTAGGAACTATGTTTAAAACTATGGCACTTGCCTAAACAATGTTATTAATATCCATCGGTAAACAGGCAGGGGGTGACTTGCACACTCAATAAACGGGTCCCCGAAAACGGCTGCACAAAGTGACGTAGCAGCAAGAGGGCAACATATCCTGAGGTGCTTGAGGAGTGGAGAGGTATACCACGGCTATCAGGACAATCCCGGAGGACTGATTATTATTTTTATTAAGTATTTAGATGCTGTTGAAAACCAATATTTTACACGGAGCGATTGCCTTTTTAAACTTTAAATTAAGAGTGAATAGGTTACTTCTGCGCAAGTATGCTCCATCATCGACCAAATCATTGCTTACCATTAAATAAGATAGTATTCAAACGCAAGCCTATCAAACAAAATTAATTACTCAAGCTCATGCCCCAAATCACATGAGTAGAAATGGTCCCAAATGGAACGCCGGCGTTCGCATACCTATTGTCTTTCTATTATGTCTCTAATTACGGTATTCAAAATATTAATCAACTACTTATTGATAGAAATAGAAAGCCGGGTATATTATTGCTAAATGTTCACTATTTATCCTGGAAAAAATAAAGTTTAAGAAAAGCAAAGCCGAGAAGCTAATAGATGAAGACAGATTTTACAATAAAAAAATCTTTTCAATAACGGTCCCTATCTCTTCAATATCAAGTGGTATTACTGAGGTCGTTGTAAAGATCAATGGAGCTTAATATCATCCGCTTGTCATCCCTAAGATCATAGAAGACAACTAAGGGTCGTAGATTAATTCAATATGCTATTCAGATGAGTCGGGTACCTAATCCCAATTTCCTGATTTAGAATTCAAATATTCTAGTCTAACTTGAATTTAAATGCTTGGTGTTTGACAATAAACAGACGGACGAAACGCGGAATATTCTGCACTCTCATTTGCATTTTCATAGGTCGTTTAAATGCAAGCTGTTGTTTTAACTAATAATTATAATTAACACGTTTTAACTGGTATGTTAGTACAGAGGTCGCAAATGTGACTGGTAAGCTTTGGGTCCTAGCTTGATTTCTGGATCGGGTAAAAAGTGCTAGTTGGTTTTTCCATTAAGAATTACTCATCAATAATCCGTGCTCCGTTGCGGTTAGCCCTGCCGGCAACCGCCGCGAGGCGCCGGGCTCCGCGCACGTTTCGCTACGTAATAATACACTAAGTTCTCAATCGACACGACTGCCGACTGCATGCACATTCCGTGACGGGGACCATCACGACGCGATACATCGCGGGCTTAATAGCCCGTCCATGTTTTTTTTTTTTTTATGACTAAGGTCTTAGCGGCGAGCGGCGTGGCGAGCGGGGCGCTATGAGCGGCGTGGCGTGCTTCAAACATTTTCATACTTTTGTTCTTAATGCTGCCGCCCTTAGAAGCCGCTCACAGCGGAAATCACGCCAAATCAAGAAACACAAGTCTTGCCAAAGGGTATCGCTTATTACGTTGCAGGTCAGATAGACAGACACTCCATATAAATGTTAGACTGGAAGTGGACCTTAAAATAGTTGAGAAAAGGCTAGGTAGATTGATTGGTCAGGTGACGTTTCGTTAACCCTTCCGCTTCATTGGAAAATCAGCGTCAGAAAGCATTTTTTTGTCTGGCAATATTACTGAAAAAACTTTTGATGCACAAAATTTTATTAGCTGTCACTTTTTATTTTATTATGTTTTAAGAGCCTGGTGACTGTTGTAAAACTTAAATTTTTCCATAATTCTTTCTTTCTGACTGTGTTTCATCCTTTCTTTTTAATTCCATACATTTATGTCAGTCGTTATCGAAATAATGATACTCGTACATTGTTTAAAACTCAATATCTCGGAACATTCTAAACAACGATGAGTTGGCAACACGGAACATAAAAAACGTTCCGTAAGTGACTGTAGCAGCTTCCATAGACAAAAGTTCAAACCTTTTCCTTATCGAGACGAGTTTCCCTAGTACGCTGTCCCGACGGGGATCGAACCGACTGCCATCGCCGATTTGTCTTCATTTGTCCTCCCGCAATCGTGGCAAACTATGGACGAGAAATAATTAACTTGCTTTTGTCATTCGCTTTTTATTTCCATTCGCGATTTGCATGGCGATTGTGCTAATTTGATAAATTGAAGTTAAATGAGCGTCTATTGAAATCAGGGGATGTTTTTTGGTCTGTGTTGATGCCTGGTATTAATTACGGAGCGAAATGTGGGAAAAACAGGGGTTGTGGCTTTGGGGAATTTTCTTTTGTGGCAATGGTGAATGTTTATCAATGAAAAGTTGTTTTTAAAATCGGAGCGTAAACATTTAAGGCTTATTAATCGATTTTGGGAATACTTTATAACATTCAGCATTCTTTTATTTCAGCTTTACTCATCGAAATGCCGAAGGATGTTGCTTAGGACTCCTGACAAATTATCATTCTTAATTTTGAAATGCGAAAATTTTTATCTACATACGTGTGTGTCGACATGTTTGTTAGTCCTTCACACCTAAACGGTTGAAACGGTTTGAATAAAATTGGTATATAGGTAGACCAGTACATTAGACGTAATTTTATTTTAAACTGTAAACTTCCATTGAAAAGGAAGACCTTTCTGACCAGCCAAGTTTTGTGGCTGGTCAAGGCCCAATAGTTGATTTCGAACTGTTGTATCCCATGGAGAACTTTGTTCCAATTTGGTGGAGAACTTTGTTCCAATACCGCGGAGAACTTTCTTCCAATACCGCGGAGAACTTTGCTCCAATACCGCGGAGAACTTTGTTCCAAGCCCGCGGAGAACTTTGTTCTAATACCGCGGAAAACTTTGTTCCAATACCGCGGAAAATTTTGTTCCAATACCGCGGAGAACTTTGTTCCAATCCCGCGGGGAACTTTGTTCCGATCCTGCTGAGAACTTTGTTTCAATCCCGCGGAGAACTTTGTTCTAATACCGCGGAGAACTTTGATACCAAGATGCAAGATTTTAAATTTAATTTTAGTTCCTATGTAGCAACACGGATGTTGCTACTCTCGGCTGGGACTATGTTTCCTTAGGATATTTTTGTACTTTAACATGAACATAGCCACTGACTAAAGATAGTATTATTTGTAATTAACACGCACAATGCGGATTGGTAACCGCCCCAACAAACGAGTTGTAGGTCAAAGGTTCAAACCCAGCCAGGCGCATTATTTTGCGTAATTTGTTTCATCACCACTTGCTCTCAAAACGGTGAAGAAAAACATCGTGAGAGAGAAAACCGGCATGTCCTAGAACCAAAAATTCGAAGACAAGTGACATCCACCAACCCGCACCGGGCCCGCGTAGAGGATTACGACCCATTCCCTGTCCTAGAAAGGAGGCCTGAGTCCCAGCAGTGGGAACATTATAAGGCTGATACTACGCTGTGCTATGCACAATTCGAATATCGATGAAACGAGGAAGGAATGTTAAAGATGTAAGGCATCTGTCTTACATCTTAGACTTTGGAGAATTGTATTCGTTGATACTTTTTCTACACCCAACTAACCCAATTGCATGTTATACAGCACCTATCTGAAAGTAGATTATGTATTCGTTGATACTTTTTCTACACCCAACTAACCCAATTGCATGTTATACAGCACCTATCTGAAAGTAGATTATAGCCCTTCAAAACTTTAAAAAAAAATTTTTTACTATTATTAATAGACTCACGCTTGAACACTATCTTTCCTGATGGTAAGCGATGATGTGGTCGACGATGGACCCCAAATTGTAGATATCAGGCAACACCGACTATGATAGAGAATTCAACTTTTTCTATCTATTCGGTAGTCTATACAATACCTAGGCAATATATAGAATACGGTTTAAATTAACGCTTTTATTTTCAGGTGGTGATATAAAAAAAAATCCTCTCCTAGAGAGGAGGCTTGAGTCCCTGTTGTGGGAACATTATAAGGCTGATGCTATGCTATGCTAAAAAAAAACCTAATCTAACCTGTCCACGTCGGGGTGCCCTAAAATTACATCACCTCCTTCCCTGTTCTAGTCTTTTACACATTAATGGCTGCGCTATTCGGTATTGTATAGAATACCTTTTTTTTTTGTGTTGAGTAAAATCATCCAATGACATCTCCCTCGGACGGAGCTGGAGATAGTGTCAGACTCTTACTGATTAAAAACCCACACCGTTCTTTCGTTGCCTTAGATACCAGGGCAGAGCCTTCCTTTCAGAAGCAGACCCTTGGCCCCAGTAGGCTTCGACCCTGCCTGCCTGCAGCTAGCAGGCTGGGTCTCTACGGTTTGCTGACAATTCCTTGGGGCGCGCGGGAACAGTGCGCGCCGTCGACGACCTGGGATTGTATGGAATACCTGAATAATATAGATTGTCGGTAACACATACAATAAATGTGTTCTGAAATCGTTTTGTGCGTATAGGTGGGTATCTCACTTCATACGCCAAGTACCTGCCAACCTACTTTACTTCGACGATGGGTTATTTTTATAGGAAGTCGTAGGTAAATCACCCTTATTCCAATGCTTTCAAGTCTAGGGTGAAACTGTCAATACGCGTCCTACTTGTATAGGAAAAAACACATATAAAAGATATTGTTAACACAAGTCAAGTAAAGGAACTTTTGGGCATAAATTACTAAGAATTGTACTACTTTTGGAAGTGATTGGAAAATATTGGGGTTAATGTGGTTCTTACTAGTCGAGGCAGGTCAATCTGATCGTTGACCTGACTGAACATGTTTTGATGAACGTGGAAGTATTGTGTGACATGTTGTTTATTGATTACGAACAAAAACGAAACTTTACTCTTACTGACTAAAAACCTACCCTGCTCCTTTCATTGGAGCAAGGTAGGTTTTTAGTCAGTAAGAGTCTGAAACTATCTCCCGCCCCACCCAAGGGCGGGATTTGTCATTTAATGATTTTACTTACCATAAAAAAAAATATGTATACATCGATAAAACAGTACCTAACTTTTACTACACATAACATAACAAACGCACATTCTGACAGTAATGTGTTTAGAATTAGCTACTTATTCAATTTCAGCGAATTTTATAAAAAAAAAAACTGGGCTAGTGTGAGTCGAACTCGCATAATGAGGGTTCCGTACAAACTAACTTATGTAAATAGTTCAAGTATCAAATCGTGATACGTAACCTTAATTATTTTTTATTGTTTTCAGATTTATTCCCATACCTGTGCCATAAGACCTTGCTTCATACCAAATTTCAGGATTCTGGGTCAAAGAAAAGTACTCTATGAATTTTGATTCCTTTAAGAGTGCCAAAATATACTTTTTTGTGACATAAATGGCCTATCTTTTTTTTTTTCATTTATTTAGAATTTGATTTTTTCACAGTTTCAAGCGACCTCAAACCAAAAAAATGGTCTTAATTTCAACTCGATCTTAGTGTTGATAGAAAGACAGGCAGACAGACAACAAGGCGATCTGATTAAGGTTAAGTTTTTTTCCTTTTAAGGTACGGAACCTCACGTATTCGGTAGAGTGCGGTGGTAGAGTTTGACACGTTTCAATATCAAGAACTCAGCCCTTACTACATCTGTAGTTGCATTGCATCAGCCTTTTAATGTTCCCACTGCTGGGACTCAGGCCTCCTCTCTAGGAGAGGGAATAGGACATAATCCACCACGCGGGCCCAGTGCGGATTGGTGGACGTCACATGTCTTCGAATTTTTGGTTCTAGGACATGCCGATTTCCTCACGATGTTTTCCTTCACCGTTTTTGAGAGCAGTGGGCCTAAAAACGTCACATAAGCAATTCATCTAAAGCAAATCATATTCCGAATTCCTAGCAGATCATAAGCAATTCTTCTAATGTTCGTAAAACGTTTGCACAAATTAGTGGAAACATACTCAATTCATTGCATATCAGAATCATTATCCTTGTAAATATTGCCGTATAAAAAAAATATGATTCATATTATGATTTTACAAAAGTGGCCTTTTTAGACCTTTTTTTTTTATGGTAGGTAAAATCATCCAATGACAAGTCCCGCCCTTGGGTGGAGCGGGAAGTAGTGTCAGACTCTTACTGACTAAAAACCTACCCCGTTCCATCGTTGCCTATCATGCCGGGGCTGAGCCTTCCTCTCAGAAAACGGCCCTTAACCCCAGCAGGCTTCGACCCTGCTGTGCATCTGTAGTAGTTGACCCAGTTTTGTATCTCCCAAGAGTTTCTCAAAACCATCTTACCTCCTAGTCCCTAAATTCTGATTAGTATGGGAGCCTTCTGAGAATCTTCGGCAGACTACACAAAACAATCAAAGTTTCTGATGAACATCGTAACGAGAATGTTTTAATCTCGGCCTAATATCATTTATTTTCCTTTGATTGACATCAAAAACAGATCACGGAGGTCCGATGTCGCACCTTCATTAAAACTTCACAAGAGCCAAAGTACGGGGTTGCTGGCATAATAAATGTTCCCTTATTTTGTCAAGAATATTCTGCAGATAAAAGACTTTTCTTTTCTTAATTTTAATGACGTTATTTTTTATATTATGCTCTTTTAAAAAAAATTAAATAGTAAATTTAGATATCGTATACACCGTTAAATTTTGATCGTTTTAATCCCGTGGAGGGTCAATTCAGTACATGAAACACTATAGTTTTGTAAAAATTTACACTTTTATTATGCGTACAGCTAAGGAGTGGAATTCCCTGCCGGAGTCTGTGTTTCCTGATGGCAACAACCCGGGAATCTTTAAGTCAAGAGTGAATAGGTTTCTTCTAGGTAAGCGCGATCCATCGTCGACCGTATTGTCGCTTTCCATCAGGTGAGATAGCGGTCAAGCGCGAACCTATCAATAATAATAAAAAAAAAGATAAAATTAAAAAATAAAGTACTTTTTTTGGTCGTTTTAATCCCGTGGAGGGTAGATTCGGTACATGAAACTCTATCGGTTTATAAAGAAAAAATTAAAAAATAAAGTACTTTTTTCTAAAACTCAAATTAATATACACAAGTACGAAATTAATTTCTATAAGTAAACGAGTCAATGAGCTTGTAGGTAGTTGTCGGTCGTTGCGTACTAACTACCTACAGTTCATTGGCCTCGCTCAGCTGACGCTTACTTAAAGAAATTAATTTCGTACATGCGTGTATTAATTCGAGTTTTGGAAACATTACCTACTTTATTTTTTAATTTTATCTTTATAAACCGATAGTGTTTCATGTACAGAATCTACCCTCCACGGGATTAAAACTACCAAAAAAAGTACTTTATTTTTTAATTTTATCTTTATAAATCGGTAGTGTTTCATGTACAGAATCGACCCTCCACGGAATTAAACGACTAAACTTTAACAGTGTATAAGTATACCGAAGGAGTTGTTGAGCTGATTATGGACATCGGTTATTTTAACCGAACTTTCGGGGGCTTCCGACCGAAAGCCGGTAACGTATCTTAGCCTTGTTTATTTACGAAGGCTTTTGGCCTCCTTGAATACGATGCCCGGAGTTTGTGTGTATTTTTTTTTTTTTTTTTTAAGAGTTCGGTTTTGGAGACTGATCGTGTTTTTATTGGTACTTGGTTACAGCTTAGGACGTGAAGGACGTAAAGGGTGGGTACGATGTTAGCACGAGTAACCTACATTTTCTTTTTAGATTTTGATTTTCATTTGGCTTTAGTGTTTTTTTTTTCAGGGTACCTTGAAAGCACAAAACGGAACCCTTATAGGATAACTTTGTTTTGATCTGTTTGTCTATCAAGACTCTTTATCTCGAGAAAGCGTGGAGGTATTGAGTTAAAATCAAAACTATATACTCAGATCTTCGGACCTTTGACTCCTGTGCATAAGATGGGGTTATTTTATAAGGGTTGTTTCTAATTGAGCTACGGAACTCAAAAAATTACTCTTTCAGCCGTAAGAAAGGAATACCCGGCCCCGGCACGATAGGCAACGAAAGAACGGGGTAGGTTTTTAGTCAGTAAGAGTCTGAAACTACTTCCCGCTCCGCCCGAGGGCGGGATTTGTCATTGGATGATTTTACCTACCATAAAAAAGAAACCTATAAAAATTTCAAAGATGAGCGTCACTGAGTCAGGGGACTGCAATGTGAAGAAATTTATTTAGCTCTATCGAATAGAATACACCTACTCGTTTTAAATATTTCCGTACTAACTTACTTATGTAAATAGTTCAATTCCCTAATTTCTCGAAGATTTTTCCGAGTCAGAAATCAGAAGCGTTTATTTCAAATAGAACAGACATTTTTTTTGAATTGTCAAAATGTCGGTCAGTCCAAAAAAAAAGTGAAGCTAAATTGTCCGTCCAATTATAATTCAGGCGTCTTCAAGGCTAGAGTGAATGGGCTCTTAATAAACTAGTGCGCTTTATCATCAACGATTGCATCACTGCTTACCATCAGGTAGGATTGCAGTCAAGTACTAGTTTATAAAAATAAAAATTGTACGTTCCAAAGCGTAGATCTCCATAGAGAAGAAAGTGTGAATCGCAAAGAAAGTTTTGAAAAGGCGCTGGCCGTTTTGCGCGAATGTGACGCATATCTTATTAAGTACTTTTTTTTATATAGAGTCAGTGTGTGTAGCTGTTATTTTAAGATATTATTATGCGCCATGTTTGTGGCAAATAAACTCTATTTCTTTCTTTCTTTTTTTTTCGTGACAATAACTTTACTGTTTTCAGATTTATTCCTACACCTGTTCTATAAGACCTTGCTCTAAACAAAATTTCGAGATTCAAGGTCAACGGGAAGTACAATATGAATTTTGATTCCCTTGAGCCGTATCTTTTATTTCGTTAATTTAGAAGTTTGTTTTTTTTTCGCAGTTTCATGGGACCGCAGACTTAGTATATAGTTTTAATTTCAACTTGATACTTCTACACATTCCCGAGTCTTGACAGACAAACAGACAGACGGACAACATAGTGATCCTATAAGGGTTTTTTTTATGGTAGGTAAAATCATCCAATGACAAATCTCGCCTTTGGGTGGAGCGTGAAATAGTGTCAGACTCTTACTGACTAAAAACCTACCCCGTTCCTTCGTTGCCTATCATGCCGGTGCTGAGCCTTCCTGTCAGAAACTGACCCATGACCCAAGCAGGCTTCGACCCTACCTGCCTGCAGCTAGCAGGCTGGGCCTCTACGGTTTGCTGACAGATCCTTAAGGCGCGGGAACAGTACGCGCCGTCGACGACTTGGGCTCGGTCCGGTCGGTTACCGGACGATCGGACAGCGTGCTACCCATTGCACGCCGTCCGCAAGCCCGCGCCTACGGTGAACCTATAAGGGCTCCGTTTTTTTTCCTTTAGATGCACGGAACCCTAAAAATTAAAATAAAGTAAGTACATACAAGTCAATTAATGAATAACTAGAGAAGTTAACTATCATTGAAAAATGTCTGTGTCATTTACCGTCGTAAGGACACCACACCAGCTTGGCTAGCGAAACTAATGATACATCTGTACATAAAAGCCATAAAAAAGAATCACCACGTACCCAAGCTAAACGCAGGCCCATCAAAACATAGCACCATAGGCGCCCCTTAGCAAACTTTGCTAATATTAGCAAAACTAGCTAAGTGTTGCAGCCCTCTGCGATTGTTAGCATTTATACGTTCATTAAAAGTTGGCGTCGGCTAAAGTTGCGATACGCGCGTGCTGCGAAAATAACGAACAAGGAATTAGGTCGCTGTTGCCAAGTATTTGTTTGGCGATTTTTGAGGCCAAACCATGTTTGGGCTTGTCATGGTACAGAATTTGATCTGCAGGATTATTTTAAAGAGTTACAACGGTCCTAGAACAAAAGGGCAAGCGAAAGAACACAGATTTAAAAAAAAAACTGGGCAAGAGCGAATCAGACTCGCACACGGAGGGTTCCGTACAAAATTATCTATGTAAATAGTTCAATTCCTGAAAGGAGTTGTGAAGTTTTTTACGAATTGCAAAAAAAGTTTTTTTTTTTGGTTCTAACTACAAATTTACAGTTTTCAGATTTTTTTTTAAATACTATAAGACCTCGCCTCATGCCAGATTTCAGGATTCTAGGTCAACGAGAAGTACTCTATGAATTTAGATTCCCTTGAGAGTGTCAAAGTATACGTTTTTTGCGGCATAAACGGCCGTATCTTTTTTTCCGTTAATTTAGAAGTATGATTTTTTCACAGCTTCAAGGGACTGCAGACTTGAGTGTGAGATAAAGGGTCTTGACAGACAGACGGAAAACATAGTGAGCCGTTATAAGGGTTTTTTTATGGTAGGTAAAATCATCCAATGACAAATCCCGCCCTTGGGCGAAGCGGGAAGTAGGGTCAGACTCTTACTGACTAAAAACCTACCCCGTTCCTTCGTTGCCTATAGTGACGGGGCTGGGTATTCCTTTCAGTAGCTGACCCATGACCCCAACAGGTTTCGACCCTGCCTGCAGCTAGCAGGCTGGGGCTCTACGGTTCGTATTTCCTTTTGAGGTTAGGCTAAAAAAAGAAATCAACGGTGTTACTGATAGTGCAGTAACTGCAGTAACTACAAAATACGGATTACCATCTCGTCTGCGGAATTTCAAAAGACAATTTCATTTAAGCACACTAAAAGAAAATACCATTGAAATATCCCATAAAATCAAGGTTAATCTCATTTTGCGTGCCAACTTTCGGAATACTTGATCCAAAAAGTCGAGGAAAAGGGTGCTGCCAAAAGCCGTATATTTCACGATTATATAAACGTTCACCTTGACGTCAATATGGAAACGAATGTCAAAAGGTTCGTGCTCGCAATTTGTCGCTTCGAACACGCCTTTTTGGCGTAGTTACATTTCTTAATGGCATAACAATATAATGTGTATAGGTAGGTGACTATAGTTTTCCAAAGTGCGGGTACACTATCTGTTTTAAATTTCATCTTAATCCGTTCAACATTTAAGGCATGATTGATTACTAATTAGAGTGTTTTAATATCGGCCGGATTTCACACCAATTTATTCCGCATGGACCTGCAACCTGCAGAGGTTGTCTTTGAATGTTCTTTTCATATAATTATACATATATACGTTAAATTTTGGTCATTTTAATCTCGTGGAGAGGCGATTCGGTACATGATACACTATCGATTTGTAAGATAATAAAAAAATTAAAAAATAAAGTCCTTTTTTTAAACCCAAGTTAATTCACACATGTACGAAATTAATTTATATAAGTAAACGTCAGCTAAGCGAGGCCAATGCACTGTAGGTAGTTAGTATGCAACCACCGACAGCTACCTACAAGGTCATTCACTCGTTAATTTAAAGAAATTAATTTCGTTCATGCGAAAATAAATAAATTTTGGTCGTTTTAATCCCGTTGATGGGGCGATTCAATACATGAAACACTATCGATTTGAAAAGATAAAATTAAAAAATAAAGTATCAACTTTTTTTTCTAAACCTCGAATCGAGTCAATGGCTTCGCTCAACTGACGTTTACTTAAAGAAATTAATTTTGTACATGCATAAATTAATTTGAGTTTCAAAAAAATGATCGTGCTCATCGCACAAACATTTATCTTGCGTGGAAATCGAAACCACAACCTAGTATAGCTTTCAGGGCCACTAACCACTAGACCAACAGGCCATACTGTTGTATCTCGTGCTCGAGACTAACAAGTATCCTATGTGCTGTTGCACATAGGATACTTGTTAGTCTCGAGCACGTTCCCTTGCGACCATTTTCTACTTTCTCTATAGTAACTTAAATAGGTTAACCAACTTACTTTGAAGGTAGGTTCTCCGCGTTAGGTATTCACATAACTACATTATGTACAGAGGCGTAGCGTGGATTAGTTCAGAGGTGGGTGAAGACGCATAAGTGAGGCTTTTTTTTCATAAATTCGAGAACAAGACAGCCACTATCGTAACCCGGCGTTCGACCACATCGTCGCTTACCAGCAGGTAACAAAATAATCAAATGAGACTTATCTATTGTATAAAAAATCCCTCGTTCATAAAGAAGCGCGGGCTGTCGCGAGGCCCCTTTAGGTACGAGGCCATGGCCCACATGGCCCACGCTTAGCTACGCCACTGATTATGTAGCTATATTTTACTAGATACAAACCTAAACAAGTTAACGACTCATCAAAGGTTCTACTCCGGAAGCTTCGGCACAATCTGTGTAAAACAGGATGCACGTAGAACCAAAGTCTTTACCAGCTCATTAAAACTTCTACCCGGGTTCCAAGTACCGGTTATTCACCCTTATTTGACCGGAAAACCGGTTATTTACTTATGTTTTAAGGCTCGAAGTGTCTTGACAGGACCTCGGGTCTTAAAATGACATGTTATAATGTCAGTTATAGGCGCGACAGAAAGCGATGGAGCTATACAACCTATGCACCATTAAATTTTGGTCGTTTTAATCCCGTGGAGGGTCGATTCGGTACCTGAAACACTATTGATTTGTAAAAATAAAATTAAGAAATAAAATAATGTCTGGCTGAATTTGAAACCGCGACCTACAATTTGTAAGTCAGGGCAGTTACTACTGGGCCACCACTGCTCACAACAGGTTCAATGCCCATAAAATATTATTTTTCCTCTCTGCTATATTGGAAACGTTTAGTTTTCAAACCAAATACTACCCAATTGAAAGCAAAAATAAATATGTGTATTTAAAATAATTGATATGGGAGCTTTGGCTCAAAAATTTATGACTAAAAAAGAGCAAAACTCATAAAAACTCCAAGCAAATATTGAAACTAACCTCAACAAATTTTCTTTGAAATAAAAACCATCAGAAACTAATTAACAAACTCAATATCAGCAAAAAATAAATTGCTGTTACCACTGTTCCTTTTCATTTCAAAACCAACCTTATTTTCTTCGTTATACATCTCAAAATCGTGCGCTTACTATCCATGTGACGTATTTCTGGGATCGCAAACATTCGTTAGATCTTTTTATTTTTTCATGATAGATGGTTACGGACTTGCTTATCATGTCAAAACTGTATCGGTATATACAGATGGCTTCAGGCTTCAATAAATTAAATTTAAGGAGGAAGGGGAGGATTTCTCCCCTAAATTAACATCCATATTTATTAATTTATAACACGTACTTTGTAGCTATTATTATTATTCTGAACCAGTTGTGTCCCACAGCCTTCTTCATTCTTCCTTAAATTCTTTCAGTTTTCTGTGTCCTTAGCCACATCTGGCCAATCCTTAAAGTAGGATTTCAACTCATCACGCATCTTATTTCGGCCTATCCCGTTGTTTTTGCCCAACCCTGTTGTATCTCGCATCCATCGGATTCCCGCAACTCTTGCTAGGTCACCGGTCCACCTTTTAGAAGGCCTCCCAACACTGCGTCTTCCGGTACGCAGTCACCACTCCATAACCTTTCGGTTTCTGCGAGCTGCCCTGCCCACCCTTGCAACCCTGTTAAATATACCAGGCAAATATGGCCTTTTCAATTTCATTTTAGTTTCGCGACTACTATTTGCGTTTTGGCGGTCTGAAATTTTGACTCCGAGAATACTTCGTTCTATTGCCTGCTGGTCTGCCACCGATAAATCCAGTGCAGGGCAAAGGCCTTTCAGTAGAAGTCCTATTTTAGGCCTACCGTATAGCTAGTTCTGTTGTTCAAGTTTAGTGTTGTTCAATTTTGTAGAGACATACGGCAAATACGGCCAGTTCTAGTTTAGTCTGGAGTCGATTGAGAAGCGAGCCAAGAGGATCATCGGTGATGATGCACTTGTCGAGTCAAAACTCCAAAGACTTGAGCATCGACGCCGAGTTACTCGCCTGTCGGTTTTCCATCGTTTGCATTTCGGGGAGTGTGCATTGGTATTGCATAATTAATTTCACCAAGTCCGTTCCATCATCGGACCATAAGACGTACAGCGTTGCACCACCTGTACATGGTGGAAATCCCGTCCATACGTACAAAGCGTTTTGGAAAAACATTCATTATGCGTACAGCTAAAGAGTAAAATTTCCTGCCGTAGTCTGTGTTTCCTGATAGCTATAACCTAGAGGTCTTAAGCGCCGATTGTACATACGGTTATTATTATACAGTCAAAAGTGAATAGGTTACTTCTAGGCAAGCGTGTTCCATCGTCGGCCACATAAACGTTTACCATCTGGTGAGATAGTGATCAAACGCGAGCCATAATAAAAAAAAAGTTTAGCGACTGAATTGCTTACGTCTGCTATTTGTATTTTAGAACGAAGTATGTATTGTTTACTTGGTGGTCTGTGATTTCGACTCCGAAAATACTCAATGGAACGTAGGGTTTGCCCCAAATGCGGACTTTTAACGTTTTGTTAATGAGGTGAGGATGGAGAAGAATGCACATGTCCATAAGTTTCCTTGTAAGTGTTCTCCATATTCTTATCCGTAGATATCTACACTTTGGCACCAGCTTCAATTTTCTGATCGATCGACTCCTTCAATAGCACCCGTAAAGAGTTTAATTAAAATTCTTTTAATTTTATTTTGTCAAAGAACTCTGATTCAAGTGGCAATACAGATGAATTAGACTAGAAAAGCTTTTATTCCTTGAGATA
Source organism: Leucania comma (assembly GCA_958295575.1). Lineage (NCBI taxonomy): Eukaryota > Metazoa > Arthropoda > Insecta > Lepidoptera > Noctuidae > Leucania > Leucania comma. The sequence continues at coordinate 21,727,454 of OY282480.1, forward strand.
AGTAGTTTTAAAAGCATATGGCCTGTCTAGACTCACAGCTATAGTAAAACTAGATTGTATTTTTTCATTTCACTGAAAGAAATTTTCATTATTTTTTGTATGTCATGCTTACGAGGCTACGACTTTATTACTTATACACGATACTAGAAAACGCTCGTGACTTTGCTGTTTCATTTAAAAATATATATACACCGTTAAATTTTGGTCGTTTTAATCCCGTGTAGAGTCGATTCGACCTGAAACCCTATCGATTTGTAAAGATAAAAATGAAAAATAAAGTCCTTTTTTTAAACTCGAATTACGCATGTACGAAATTGATTTCTTTAAGTAAACGTCAGCTGATCGAGGCCAATGAACTGTAGGTAGTTAGTACGCAATGACCGACAACTCCCTACAAGGTCATTGACTCTTTTACTTAAAAAAATGAATTCCGTACATGCGTATATTAATTCGAGTTTTAGAAAAAAAAAGTACTTTGTTTTTTAATTTTATCTTTATAAATAGTGTTTCATGTACTGAATCGATCCTCCACGGGATTAAAACGACCAAAATTTAACTGTGTATATAATTCCTAGTTCAGAATTTACTTCAAGATACATTTTTGGGTGTTGAGGGTATCAGGCGATTTCAGATCTTGCATCTATAATGCAAAATAAGGTTTAAATATAAGGAATCTATTTCCTTCTTCTTGGTGGTCTTCTTGGTCGTTTCACTCTTGTCAGAGTGGTCGTGGTTATCACGAAGATTCTTCAGAAGCTGTCAGGATACGCCGCACGACTTCCCGCCACTTTTGCCTGCTGGCAGTCATCCGGGCGCACTCGTTCAATGGGCCGCCAACAGCCGCTTTGATTTGGTCAGTCTACGCGGACTTGTTCCGTCCACCTTACCTTGTATAGCAAGGCGTTCAATGGAGCCACTCCCACGTCGACAAGTATGGCCAAAGCATTTAAAAATACGACTCCGCACCAGGGTAGACAAGGGTTCCTTGAAGGCCTAGTTCCTCGAGAATAAAAGCGATTCTTCGAAACTCGGTCCCTGTCTATTTCTTTAATAAGGTTATTAATATTAAATGTCACGGAACAATAGGCGTTTTGAACAGACATACAATTGAACTGATGAGCATTCGTTTTAGGGTTTTTCGCAACAGGATTTTTCGCACAAACGTTACATCGCACCAATAAAGCATCGATGGAATAAAACATCGCACAACTGAATTATCGACAGACTGTGTTCGATATAATAAAAATCGAATCAAGTTTCGCAGACAAATAGGAAACCCCTTTAAAAGAGGCTTTGGCCTCTGAATTTGTCTCGGCGTTTCTGCTAGGCAACACGGGCAACATCTAGTTTAAACTGAGGTGTATAAGTATTTTATAAAAACTTATTTGCAAAATAAATATCATTTATCATATGTATGAGCTTAGAAACCCCAAATCGTTTATCTAAAATAAATCACCGTAAAATGAGGTAGTGGTCAAACACGGACCTATCATTTTCTATATACACCGTTAAATTTTGATCGTTTTAGATCCCGTGGAGAGTCGACTCGGTACATGAAACACTATCCGATAACCGAATTTTAATGCAAGCCAAGCCACTAGCAGTAGCTAGTCTTTATATATAATTCTTCTGTACGTGTGTTAGTCACCTAACTCATCCTAAGCGGCTTGACAGATTTGGATAAAACTTTGTGTATATATTTGAGTCGGTCCGTGGATGGTTTGAAAATAAAATTGTTCTCGGTACGTGGTGCCGCAATTGGGGTATCAATTCTTTTTTCTGTCGAAAAGCCTTCGGGCAGGGCATCGTCTGTCGGGACCGATAGTAATAATATAAAATTTACTTACTAACAAGCACAAAAAATACTGGGCAAGTGCGAGTCGTGCACACTAACTTATGTAAATTGTATTTTAATTCCTCAAATTGAGTCTCGAAGATTTTTTGAATAAAAATGTTTTTTTTTTTTTGACGTGACTACAAATTTGCAGTTTTTAGATTTATTCCTATACTTGTGTTATGAGGCCTTGCTTCATGTCAAAAGTCAGGATTCTAGATCAACGGGAAGTAGACCCTATGAATTTTGATTTCGTCAACGTAAAAACGTACATTTCGTTTGTCGAAATGTACGTTTTTTGCGACATAAACGGCCGAATCTATTTTGTCGTTAAAAAGAAAAACGCAAAACTATGAGCAATTATAAAGGGTCAATCGATTAGCTACAGGCAGGCAGGGTCGAAGCCTGCTTGATTCATGGGTCAGCTTCCGAAAGGAAGGCCCGGCCCTGGCACGATAGGCAACGAAGGAACGGTGTATGTTTTTAGTCAGTAAGAGTCTGACACTACTTCCCGCTCCGCCCAAGGGCGGGATTTGTCATTGGATGATTTTACCTACCATAAAAAAGGGTCAATGGATCCTAGGGATTATTTGCAAGAATCATCGCAATCATGACATGTAAATTGTAACTGAAGGAAGATGAGTGTATTTTAGTCAGTAAAAGTCTGACACACCATAGAGCGAGAGAAGTATTCTGATGATTAATCACCTCACAAAAATGCTAATACCCAAGACTGGTGTCAGACCACGTACATAGAAGGACTGCAATAATTTGCCTGCTGCGGTTTTCCCGTCCGATTATAATTTTGGTGTCGTCAAGGCTAGAGTCAATAGCCTCTTAACTCTTAATAAACAAGTGCGTTTCATTAACGAGAAGTTAGATTTTTTCACAGCTTCAAAGGACCGCAGATCTGAAAAAAAAATACACGTTTTTAATTTCAACTTTTGACAGACAGACAGACGGACAACAAAGTGATCCAATAAGAGTTCCGTTTTTCTTTTTGACGTACAGAACCCTAAAACATTTTTCCAATCCTAAATCGAGTGTAGTAATTTCCCGCTCAATCTATATTATTATTATCCGAGAGCCATATTGCCTTGCGCCCATGAATTTTAAATCAAAGACGCCATGATGAGTAAATTATGAATTCTACAACGATACTCCTAGGAGACCATGTTTTTTTTTTGCAACTTTTTTGAAGTATGCTTTTTTTTATGAAAAATATGATGCTATAGTGTTAGGAACATTTTTTTTTTTTTTTTTTGGTGGTGGGTAAAATCATCCAATGACATCTCCCACCCTTGGGCGGAGCGGGAGATAGTGTCAGACTCTTACTGACTAAAAACCCACCCCGTTCCTTCGTGGCCTTAGATACCAGGGCCGGGCTTTCCTTTCGGAAGCAAACCCTTGGCCCCAGTAGGCTTCGACCCTGCCTGCCTGCAGCTAGCAGGCTGGGTCTCTACGGTTTGCTGACAACTCCTTGAGGCGCGCGGGAACAGTGCGCGCCGTTGACGACCTGGGCTTGGTCCGGATGTTTACCGGACGGTCGGACAGCGAGCTACCCATAGCTCGCCGTCCGCAAGCCCGCGTCTACGTTGGCTGGAAATCAGGATCGGAATCGGAATCCCCGCGGCGGCTGGGCCTTGTGGGCCGTTGCCTCTCGCGTGCGGCCTCCTCCTTTGCTAGCATTACTGCTTCGCAGAAGGAGGCGACCGCCTGCCATCCCTCCTCGCTTCGGACCATGGCCCGTACCAGGGCCTGGCGCGAGAGATCGCCGCTGCCGATCGCACTCACGAGAACACGGCGATGCTCTGCCCAAGCGGGGCACACTTCGACCGTGTGCTCCACCGTGTCCTCCGGGCAGTCCACGCAGTGGTGGCACACGGGCGTCGGTTCCGCACGAATCCGGAACAGGAACCTCCCGAACTTACCGTGTCCGGTGAGAACCTGGGTCATGCGGAAGGTTAGGACGCCGTGAGGTCTTTCCAGCCACGCCTCAAAGAGGGGCCTTACCGCCATAATTAAGGCGTGCCCAGCACTGGGTTGCGACAGTCGCAGTCGCCATTTCACCATGAGATCCCGCCGGAACTCTTTCCGCCATACCTCGATAGTGTTAGGAACTGTGTTAGGTTCTAAAATAAATGTGTGTCGGAGAATCACACTACAATAATATAAAGGCGAACGTTTGTGTATGGGGCCATTCAAGTATTACGTAAGCACTACAGGGGGTGGGGGGCTCTTTGCTGTACTTATTTTTGATGACATGGGGGATGGGGGGTCTGAATGGTGATTACGTCACCAGTATTTCTTTTTTAGAGAACAATCTCGATGTTCCAAAATCACATGAAAATGAGTAGACAGACACATGTCACTGAGCAATGTTTACGTAAGCATGTGGGGGGAGGGTTAGATCTTTGCTTACTTTTGCTGACGAGGGGGAAAGGGGTTAATATTTGCGAAAAATCTGCTTACGTAATACTTGAACGGCCCCTACGTGATGATGTGTGTATACCAGTTAGAAAGAGGTTAAAGAGATGATGACAGACATTAAGGTAGCCAAAACCCAAAAATTCTATGAGCAGTCAGTACGAAGTGATATCGTATCAGTTGCTGGTCTCTGAAGATCAGTACTAGACTAAGCTGCTGGCCTGCCTATATTATTATTGTGCTATACAAAATATATTTTTTTTCTTTCAAATGTGTCAATAGGACACTGTATCTGAATATATTGTGTTCGAGATGTCAGTAAGTCCCGCTTTCTGTATGAAGATCTAAGAAGGAGAAAATACTTCTAAGATCAAGGCTATAAAGACTAATGACCATAACAGCTATTAGAACAATGGCCGGTAAACTCCACGTGAAGATATTTTAGATGAAATTGCAAGAGCAACATAAAGCTCAAATAAGGATACTCCGAAGAAACATACATGAGAAAAAAACGGTCAATTGTGAATCGCACCCACGCACTGGAGTTCCGTACAAACTTACCTACCAATGTAAAATTAGGTTTACTAAGCACATTTTGAAGATTTATCCGAATCTCATACAAGTACCTATTCATTTCAACAATTTTCAGAACATTTCGTTTATTTGTCAAATTACAACATCTAGGTCAATAGAAAGTACGGGTTATTTGACTTATTCCAAAAAGCGATTTAAATCTAGTCCCGGGACTACATTTAGATCGCGCTTTGGAATAAGGTGGTAACGGTTTGGATTTCCTTGCGAATTTTAAAATATATATTTTGTTATCCACAACTATCACACAACGCCCTCCCAATAGCTTGGAACTAGATCCAAGCTAAGCAGAGCCTGTGCTATGGGTACTAGACAACTGACAAACATACTTATATATTTCTAAATACATGCTTATTATAGATAAATTGCACCCAGACACAAAATAAATGATCGTGCTCATCACACAAACATTTGTCCGGGGTGGAAATTGAACCCACGACCTCCGGTAGACCAACAGGCCAGTCAAATATACGCCCTAAACGGAGTAAAACCGACTTTATCATTAGAATACGTTCATTTAGAAGTTTCATATTTTCACTGCTGCTTGAAGTCGCAGACTTGAGTATTTTATATTAATTCAGCTTTTATTTCTACGCATTTCTGAGAAAAAGGGTCTTGACAGACGAACAACAAAGTGATCCTATAAGGGTTCAGTTTATGTCAATTTAGGTTTTTTTTTCGGTGGGAAAATCATCCAGTGACGTTTCCGCGGGGCAGGAGATAGTGTCAGACTTTTACTAACTAAAAACCCATTCCTGTTCTTCGTTGCCTTTCATACCGGGAATGAACCCTCCTTTCAGAAATCGATCCTTCGCAGGGGCCCAGAAGGGTCGAAGCCTACTAGGGCAAAGGATCGACTTCATAGCATTACTGCATCGCAGAAGGAGGCGACCGCCTGCCACTCCTCCTCGCTTCGGACCGTAACCTATACAAAGACCCGGCGCGAGTGATCGTTGCCGCCGATCGCTCCCACAAGAACACGGTGGTGGAGGTGTACCCCGCTTGGGCAGACTCAAGTGGGGTACACCTCTACCGTGTGCTCCACCGTGTCCTCCGGGCGGTCCAAACAGTGGTGACACCCGGGCGTCGCTTCCCCACGAATCCTTTGCAGGAACTTCCCGAACTGACCGTGTTCGGTGAAAGCCTGCGTCAAGCGGAATGTCAGGACGCCGTGAGGTCTTTCCAGCCACTCCTCAAAGAGGGGAATTACCGCCATAAATATGGCGTCCATAGATACTGAACCCTAAGAAGACTAGGAAAAAGTCTGAAAATTTTAAAGTAGTTGCAAAAAAAAACAATTATTGGGAATTTTAACATTTACATAGTAATTGTATGTAACGAAACCCTCAGTAGGTAAGACCAACTCAAACTTGACTAGTTATTATTTTTTTCTACTATAAAAACACCATTTTTTTTTTATTCCAGTGCTCAAAAAATCTATTATATAATGTAAAAAATATATTTCTCCGTCTGTGCTTGCGGCTGGCACATATGTTCAAAGTCTCTGAATTAGATTTGTCAGAATCTAGCCCCAATCGAATAAAGACTTTTGTATTGACACCGCAATCAAGTTAAGATACCAGTTCGGAGTAGGTACTATCAAAGACATTTACGCCTGACCACCACTAAGTTAATTTTTGCTTGCACTCGAAACGCCGCAGTATTCAAGCGATTTTTTTTAAATGACCAGCGATGGTACATTCCCATACAAAAAATCTTCAATCTTAGCTAACATTTATGATCAAAACTAGCTACTACTCACGGGTTCGCCCGTATGTCCGAGGATAAAAAGTATCATTTGTCCAAATTTTAGCTGTATTCTCAGTGTAAGGTCAATAAATTATGAGGAACCGATCCTAAAAAGCTTAGGGTCGACGGAGGCCCCTTGTGGTGTTCTAATTATTTTTGTTTGTAGGGATTAAAGTAACTTAATACAAAGGGAACAACGGTGGCTTCGACGATGAAACTTTTTTTTTCCCTGAAGTACGATCCCTTGAAATAATTTCCGCTTTTCACGCAGGCGAAACCGCTAACAGAAGGTAGTGCAAAATAATGACGTTCCATTTTTATGACACGCTTCTAAAAACACTCAACAACTTATTTAACCAAAAAACGTTTAAAAACATAACGTGAGCAAGATAAGAGTTTCCGCCGCAGTACAGTCACGCATAAAAGTGCCGAAAATTACCATTTTTTTTAGTCTTCATGCAGCGTTGCTGTGTTCCTACCAAGGTAGGACCAAAGCAACGCTCCTGAACCCGTTTTTTTTTGCGTTCCAAGGATCGCAAAAGAAGACGGATACGATGTAGTCAGTAAAAGTCTGACAAAATCAATGTGCGTCAATACGTACATTAACTTTTTGGTCCCCTAAAACCACATAACTTTCCAATAACATCAATACTTTCGTCCTACAAAGCTTACAATCCCATTGCGTGCAACAAATGCGATGCGTGCGACACGCTTCTCAATCCGTACGCGTGCATATTTTCACGCGTTCTAACTCCATATCTTTGAACTAATTAAACAACCGGAATGCGGTGTTTGTCGACTAGTTTGGCAATTAAAGTAACTGTTTCCTCTTCAAGTGTAAATAATACGTGAAATTGGGGCACGTTTACGCCGAAATTGATAGGCCGCGAACATGGCTGCCTGAAAGTGTAGATTTGATTACTCATATCAAACTGGAACGACTAATTAACAATATAGGGTGAATTAATTATTTAATTATTAAGATTTATTGTTCTAAATAATCTGGTTATTTAAAATTTTTAAAGATCGACAGTGGATTTGCCCACATGAAAGTAAAAATGTCCTAAGGTAACGCAGAATATAGTCTATCTGTGCGCTGAATTCCGTCCAAATCTGTTCAGCCGTATGAGCGCAAAAGAGTTACAAATATTAACACCGACACACGTATACTTTCGCCTGGTTAATTGACTGATATTAATGTCCTTAGTTCCAGAGATATTATCATTGAATCCATAAGTAAAACATGGAGATCCATTTAAATAAAAAAATAATAACAATTAAAATCATTTACTTCAGACAGAACAGTTCATAGGCAAACATTGGAAACTGCGTGTATTGTCGTAGTCATAACACTATAAATGAACAATAATTGTCAAAAATTAAGAAAAAATATATAATTGCCCAAACATTGACCGACATAGCCCGAAAAATCGCCAAACTTAAGTACTTAAGTAGCAGTGTACAGGGTGTATTGCTCGCAGAACTAATGTTCGATGGGCTGAAAGGTTCTGGAGTGGCGTCCGCGTCCCAGGAAGGCATGAACTGATGACTGGTAAGGGTCGCGACAATCCGAGAGATGTGAGACGTTCGTTATGGTGATACTTGGGGGAGGCTTATGGCCAACAATGGACGCGCATTCAAGGCTTAATTTTGAGAGTGAAAACTTTTTTTTTATTCACTCTTTATTTTAAACTCCTGTTTTAGCTATCAGGAAACAGACTAATCTTCTCTTTAATCTTTGTATGGGATAATATAAAAAATTAAAAACATTTTCATGTACAAATATTTCCATATTAAAAAGCAAAAGAGTTTTGCGTTCGATTGTACACTGATGACTTGCGTACGGAACCATTTGCATGGTAAAAATAATGGCGGCTGCACGCGCGATGACTGGCTCCCACGTAATATAACGTGAACCACGTAAAGCCTTGGTAACGATGTTTTGACGAAGCCTGTTGTGTACCTAGGCTATGTATCTACTGTGAAGTTTGGTGGGAGAGTGTTGGTTAATACTCTCTTCTGTTCGGGCTTCTTTTGTTTCTGTTCTCCTCTAACGCCAATTGTCCACGGACCTTCTGCGAAGCAGTAATGCTAGCAAAAGAAGAGGCCGCACGCGTGATGCAAGGACCTCACGCCCTAGCTGCCGCAGGGATTCCGATCCCAATTTCCGGCATCCGTAGGCGCAGGCTTGCGGACGTTGAGCAATGGGGCTACCCATTGCTCGCCGTCCGACCATCCGTTAACCGACCGGACCGGGCCCTAGTCGTCGACGGTGCGTATTGCTCCTCAGGGAGATGGCAGCAAACCGTAGAGGCCCAGCAGGGTAGAGGTTCATTCGTTCCGAGGATCCTGGAACGAATGAAAAGAAGGAACAGGAGTAGGTTTTTAATCAGTAAAAGTCTGATACGATCTCCCGCTCCGCCCAAGAGCTGGAGATGTTATTGAAGTGGTAGTGGGAGGCATACACTAAGCGTGTAAAGACGGAATAGTCGTCCGTGGACAGTAGGCTCAACGCGCTTTTTTACGTCAGCGATTCAACGCAATGCGGCGACTTTGTCCTAAGTATACGTGAAGTCGACAGTATTGACTTTGTATCTCCATATTAAAACCATCCAAAGGTTGTTTTTAAAGTAAAATCTTTTATTTAAAAACTTGGTGATCCGACAGATGTTGTTCTGCTTTTTTGCATTAGCCTATACTTTTTTAACATTTAGCCAGTACTTTTTTACATTTAGCCTATACTTTTCAAATGCTGGGCTTTTGTCCAGAATGGAAGACTTTTGTCTTTCCCAACTTCTTCTATGGATTCTTTTCTCGAGACACTTCGAATCAGGTCGGCCGCGACCGCATTGCCATCCTAAAAGACTTCATAGAGACTTGGAGCCCAGCGGTCAATCTGTATGCGGGCGACGTGACCCGTTCAAGGTAATTTTAGTTTGGCAGCCATTTTTCCCAAGTCTATCAACCCCGTTTAGAAACGCAGCGTTGTGTTTCTTATTCTGTCACATAAAAATATCGAAAAAGTAAGATTTTTTTTTCTGGGAGTAGGTATGTTTCCTTGGGTTAGTTTTCTGCGTTCACGCCACTGGCATGCCACATCATCATCTTTTCAGGCGAAAGACGTCCACTGTTGGAAATACGCCTCCCCCAAGCGTCACCATAACGACCGGTCCTGTGCGTCTCGCATCCATCGGATTCTCGCGACCCTCACTAGATCATTGGTCCACCTTGTGGGAGGCCTTCCAACGCTGCGTCTTCCGGTACGTGGTCGCCACTACAAAATCTTTCAGCCTCATCAACCATCTGTTCTGTGAGCAATGTGCTTTGCCTACTACCACCTAAAGGTGCACAGCTCATTAGAGCCACCCGGCTACCACTCCGCACCGCCTAGCCTCCTGCAGCTAGTATTCTTTATATAGACTTGTATGGGTATGCGCTCACAACATCAACTTTTGACCGAGACGACCCGGTGACGCTACTTAAATTTGGCAATTCATCTGGCTATTTCGGTGACCTTAGTTCTGCTGCAGATAACTTCATTTCTGATGCGACATACCAGGCCAAATAAGGCTTATAAGATACACGTACCGTTTACACAATTACAAAACAATAAAGCTGTTTTTTAAACGTCGCCAGTTTTCCCAATCGTCTGCTGAAATAACAATAAAATAAAACAGCACACATACGACCAAAGTTTTACACTTCAACACGCCAAACTTATGGTCATAACAACTCGCCAATGGCCCGTTAACCGAACGTTTTAAACCACGATAATGGGCCAAAAACGGTCCCATACGGAGCCCAGAATAGTTTCGAAATAGACCCAAAATTGAGCACATTTAATAAGTCTGCAAGATTATAGAAGTTGAAATTCAATTTGCCCGCACACCTTGCGAGCTGAGCACGATAAGATAAAGTTAGTTGTACACTCGAGTAAGGAAGTTTTTGAGGATTCGTTTAAGAGAAGATTTTGATTTAAGTTGTAGTCATTTTATTGTATGTCGAACTGGTGTCTACAACTTCACGTCTACAGCGCGTATTTTGCGCACGCGTGGGACAAATTTGACCTTCAATCCATCCAAGGTCCTTAAGGAAGGACAGTAGAGCCTTGGTGTTACTGACCAGTTGGAGAAGATGAGCTGCTTTTTCCTCCTTCATACAGGCTCTTCAGAGTGGGCTATCTCTAACTCCTATGACAGAGAAGTGCTCTTTAAAGGTACCGGGGCCAGTTGTATAGGAAATTTTTAGTAACTGAGGTTTAGTCAGTTGTGGAGCCTGTTTCGGCCATTAATGGAGGGTAATACCTATACTTTACGGTGTAGATTATTGGTGTTTTCTTACCAGATTGAAGGAGTTGTGGTTATATTTGCGTCTGTTGTTAAAAAAAGGTTGGCAGAAATCTGAATGAATTAAGTCGTGAGAAATAAACGAGACATAGATATTTCTATGAAAGAACCTAGTCTTACGGACAGCGGTATTAAAAGAGAATTTTTTTGTTGAGGTGGGCGAAATCATCAAATAATGTTTCACACTCTGGGCTGTATGAGAAGTGTCAAAATTTTTCTGACTAAAAGCCCCCTCTTTCTTCAGCCATGGCTAATATTTTATACACCGTTCAATTTTGGTCGTTTTAATCCTGCGGAGAGTCGATTCGGTACATGAAATCCTATCGATTTTTAAAGATAAAAATAAAAAATAAAGTACTTTTTTTTAAACTCTAATTAATTTACGCATGTACGAAATTGATTTTTTTAAGTAAATGTCAGTTGATCGAGGCCAATGAACTGTAGGTAGTTAGTACGCAACGACCGACAACTCCCTACAAAGTCATTGACTTGTTTACTAGCTTTCGTACCTAGTCTATTTTATGTCGTAAGCCACTGAGCACAAATGAGTACCTTTGATATATTTGGTGTCCGGAGAAAACTAATATGCAAATAAAAATATCAAATTGTAAAGAAAAAACTAGGACAGACGAATGAGAGACCCTCTCGGTTTCAAAGAATCACTAGAATCGTTTGTCGTAGGTAAAGCTCGCGTAGTACTTGCTATACTCAATATGAGACCAATAAAACATATGCAAATATAAGTTTTTAAAGTGAAAGTATAATAATCCTGACCGAATTTCGGTCACGGTGACCCATTTCAACGAATATATATTGGTCAGGTACGCGCGCCAACACGGGTGCGCTTTCTGGTCGTAATAAAAAATACCATTGGGTTTTTCCATTAAAAATTACTTCTTAATTATCCGCACTATTTAAATACGCAGTAAGGAAGACACTTATAAATTCAGATTCCTCGTAATGAGCTCTGTATATTGTTATTTAATCCTCATTATTTTATTTTATTTTTATACAAAGCAACGGAAAACAGCTACAACATAAAGCTCAGGTACTACAGATACACAAAACATAGTATAAACAATATTGTAGCCCACAGCACTGTTCACAAATTAGCTGCGGAATACTTCAATAAAATCGCTAGGATAACAAAATTGAAAATTAACGTAACACTCGGACATGTTAAAAACAAATACAAAAAGAAGTAATAAAAGAAACTTAAAACGAGTGTAGAGAGGAAAAAAAAAGAATTAAATAAGAATATAAACAATTAAGAATAATCATTACTACACTTTTTAGCGCGGCAGCAATCTGGGTGGAATGGGAGACTATTACTGACTAAAACCACACCTGTGTTCTTCAGTTACTCTTTCAGAAATTCCCAGCAGTCTAGGCTCAGTTTGGTCGTGAAGTCCGCAAGCCCGCGTCTAACGTGTCTGGTAGTTGAGGTCGGAATCTCGCCAGCTGGGGGGCTGCCTGGGGTTTAGGAGTTGGTGGTGTAATATTTCCGTTGCTCGGAAAGCATGTAAAGCAATGTTGTGCGCCTAATTTTTCCCCAATCGTTTCAGGTTGTCGTGCCTTTGGACTAAGAAAACTAAACGAACAGCAAGTACACCCGCGTTTGCGCACACATTTGTGCACTTATTATATCCCGTTATCTGGTCAATATCCGATAAAATAATCACCGTGTTTTTTTTTTTGTGATCGAAATTCAGTCAGGAGTAATTATAATTTCACTTCGAAAACCTAAAATTACGTATTCAAGCTTAATTCTTTCTAAATTTCATAAAAATCGGTTACAGGTACAGTTTTCTAATTTTTCCCCATACTTGTGCTATAAAACATTGCTTCATATCAAATTTCAGGATTCTAGGTAAACGGGAAGTACTCTAAGAATTTTGATCCCTTTGTGGGGTCGAAATATACGTTTTTTTGCGACATAAACGGCTGTATCTTTTTTTCCGTTAATTTAAAAGCTTTTTCACAGCTTCTAGGGACCACAAACTTGAGTATATGGTTTAAATTTTAACTCGATACCTCAGCGCGTTCTCGAGGTAAAGGATCTTGACAGACAGACAGACGGACAACAAAGTGATCCTATAAGGATACCGTTATTTTCCTTTTGAGGTACAGCACCCTAAAAAAAAATTATTCGGTAATATTTCCTTTCTTCGCTCAATTGAAACACTAAATTCAGAATGCAACCCCGCTGTGTCACTAACCGCGATCCGAATCTCAAGCTCACGATTATGCGCTGAACCAGTTTAACAAGAACTAGTTAAATTAAACTGGAGATTAGAGCAGCGCCAAACTCCGGCGCTAACCGTATGTACGTTAACTGGAAATATATTATAAACATGTGCAGTAACTTACGGACTGGAGCTGAATATGCTGCTACTGTAATTACTGTATGCTAAACTAACGTTTCTTTCATTATCATCATCATTTCAGCCCACCAGGTCGGCGAGCAATGGGTAGCTCGCTGTCCGACCGTCCGGTAACCAACCGGACCGAGTTCAAGACGTCGACGGCGCGTACTGTTCGGGTGCGCCTTAAGGAGGGTAGGGGCCCAGCCTGCTAGCAGGCAGGGTCGAAGCCTACTGGAGCCAAGGGTCGGCTTCTGAAAAGAAGGCTCGGCCCCGGTATGAAAGGCAACGAAGGAATGGGGTGGGTTTTTTAGTCAGTAAGAGTCTGACACTATCTCCCGCTCCACCCAAGGGCGGGGGATGTCATTGGATGATTTTTAGCCAACGAAAAACAAAAACACCCGCACCAGGTCATCAGTCCTGCTTGGGTTATGGGTCAGCATCCGAAAGGAATACCCGGCCCCGGCACGATAGGCAACGAAAGAACAGGGTAGGTTTTTAGTCAGTAAGAGTCTGACACTATCTCCCGCTCCACCCAAGGGTGGTGTATGTCATTGGATGATTTTTACCCAACGAAAAACAAAAACACCGTCACCAATCCACCCTGTGGAAGCCTGTCTAAAGCTACATCTTCAGACGCGGTCAGCACTCCAGAACATTTCTTCATTACCATAGAAGGTGAATTTTTAAAAAAACCTACCTAAATTATTTATTTATTTATTGTATTTAACAGTTCATGTACGCTCAATAATAGATGAAAATAATACAGAAACAGAAAAGTAAGTACATAGGTAGGTTTTAGGTATAGAATTCCTAAAACGTGTACTTAATGTATAAAATATTATTGATTTCACACTTTGACTAGGTATTCTATACAATACTGAATGTAAAAATGTATGTGAGAGCAGGGAAGGAGGTGACGTAATTTTAAGGCACTCCAACACGACCAGAGGTGCTATTCTCTAAGAAATCGCAGCGCTGCCTCAACGACGAACACCCAAGAAGGATACATTGGATTGTCAACCTAATTTACCTAGGGGTCCAGCAGGGCCGAAGCCTACTGGGGCCAAAGGTTATGCGAGAGTGTCACCACGGGCCCCGGGACAAAGGCGAGGAATGGAAAGGTAGGTTTTTAGTCAGTAAAAGTCTGACACTGTTTCCCGCCCCACCCAAGGGCGGGATTCGTCATTGGATGATTTTACCTACCACAAAAAAAAAAAAAAAAAAACCTAATTTACCTATACATTGGATTGTTAATTCAATGTATCCTATTTGGACGATCGTCGTTGCGGCAGCGCTGCGTTTTCTTAGAGAATAGCACCACAGGTAATGTTATAAGGTAAATTACATTGTGTAAATTATAGTTAAGAGAATGATTTCATTTCACACATAAGTATAATATCAATTAATTTTGTGAAACCATTAAAATATCTGTTCATATAACACGCATTTCACATGACACTTGACAATTGCAATATACAAATTGAAATGATTTTGGTGGCAAGCGACCTGACCTCGACAATTCACCACATTTAAATCATTTCAAAATGTTACAGCTGTAATTTCAGAGACTTTATTACCTATTGAACTCGATTTAATATTCCAACTCGATAATACTTCGAGCCTGTGCTCTACATAATCGAAATAATATTCTGTTACTAGTGATAACGCTTGTCAAAAATAATATAACAGTGGCGGCCTTAGGGGGCGGTGACCAGGGCAACCGCCCGGGCCTCACAATTGTAGATACTTTGCGCGACAGTTCGATTAGAAAATTAAGATGATATTTGATTTTTTAGGTTCCGTACCTCAAAAGGAATAAACGTTGTCGGACTGTCACTGGTCATAGGACCAGTGTGTGTGAGTGTGTGCGTCTTGAGACACTATGGTATGTTGTACAAGAAATATCGCGCAACTTCCCGATCACTGCCCAGCCGAGTCGGATTCAGCAATAGACCTCTGTCCCGAAGTTAGACCTACCAAAGTGGACGTCCCACATAAACGTAATCGTCGACAACTTCGAGAGTTAAGTCTCCGATATTGATAGGAACGGTTGTCTCCTATGTGGTTGTTTACCTTGGTTTTCTCCATGTTCATTTTAAGATATCGGAAGCTCTACAATATCGGAGGTCATTGGGTATTGAAGGTACTTAGATCCACTATAGTCTCAGCCATGACTACTGTATCGTCTGCAAATCAAAGATGACTGCCACACGCCATTGACGCTCTAGCTCGCTCGACATTCATTGCCTTAGCCTCCCCAGTTCAGAACCTTGAAGACATTTTCCATTGCGGCTGTGAACAGTTTCGGAGAAATGATGTCTTCCTGCCTCCCACTCGTTGAAGGGCGATTGGTTTTTTTTTTATATGGATAGGCTCGCGTTTGACCACTATCTCACCTGATGGTAAGCGATGATGCAGCCGGCGATGAAGCACATTTGCCTAGAAGTAACCTATTCACTCTTGACTTGAAGACCCCTGCCGGAGTCTGTGTTTTCAGATAGCTTACAGCTAATTTTACTCCAGGTTTCGAAGGCCAGAAGTCTTTTAAGTAAAAGGTAATAGGTTACTTCTAGACTTCTTTGTGATTATCCTCATGAAAAGCGAATAGGGCGAATTTCCCGGAAATCGTGATGTAGAATAGCATCTTTAGAACTCAATTTCGTGGAGAATAATTGCTTCTTGATTATGGAAGGAATATTATTAGTAAAAGAGGAGAAGAAGGGAAGCCTTTATTCTGTGAAATTGATAAATACAGCATTTTTTTATTGAAATTCGAACTTACAGAACAAATTGCCTGCTGCGGTTTTCCCGTCCGATTATAATTTAGGTGTCTTCAAGGCTAGAGTGAATAGGCTCTTAATAAAACAGTGCGCCTCACCATCAACGATTGCATCACTGCTTACCGTCTGGTGGGATTGCAGTCAAGAACTGGTTTGCAAAAAAAAAAAAATACAAAAAATAATTCCACGTTTTATATTTTGACACGGTTGGCGCAGTGTTTGAGGGTTTGACTGCTTAGTTGGGGGTCATGGGAATCGATTTCCGTTCTAAACAAATATTCGTATGGCCTACAGATAGGAGTCCCCGGGACTCCTATCCCGGCATCCTATCCTAGCATCTGGCAAAGGCTAATGAGTCTCGGTGTTGAAACGATCACACTTCTGCAAGCTGAGAGCGAAAATTGCACCTTTGCCTACCAGATTGATGGCCCAGTTGATATTTATATAATATCTTCTATTATCACAATATCATCAAATACGTAAACGCGCATCGCTCAGTCTATGTGACGCTGCAACGTTGCTCAGTGTCCCTCAAGTTATCTTTTAACATTTTACAACGCATCCACGTAACGTGCGGACGGCCAGCAATGGGTAGCTCGCCGTCTGACCGTCCAGTAACCGTCCAGACCGGGCCCAAGTCATCGACGGTCTGTATGGTTCCTCGCGTGCCTCAAGGAGATGTCATCAAACCGCAGGGGCCCAGCGGGGTCGAAGCCTACTGGGGCCATGTGTTATGTGAAAGTGAAACCCGGGGCCCTGGAACGAAAGCAAAGAAGGAACAGGAGTAGGTCTTTTAATTAATAAAATTCTGACACTATCTCCCGTTCCACCCAAGAGTGGGAGATGTCATTGGATGATTTTCCTACCTAAAAAAAAACCACCAGCTAACGTTGGATATCGTGTTGGACAATTCTTCAGCCTTATGTGTCATGTTGGAAGACATTTTGTCTCCCAATGTACCTGAGGCTTCATAGCTGAAAGAACTAGGAATCCTTAAGGCTCAAACATAGGACAGCGGAATTGTTGTGTATTATACGATTGTTCGAAAGGGGTCACTGCAGCAATGGAACGCAAATTGATCGTAGGAACAATTCTCCCTCTGGCTGTAACCGGAACGGGAGAAGATGATGAGTTCCCACCCTCCATCAAAACTGCAAAGCCTCAGTAGGGCCACGATGCTCGCTGGAGCCACGGGGAATTTCTGAAAATGAAAACCGTGGTTATAGAACTTAAATGGCACCTGAACGGCGCAGTTGTGGTTTTAACCATCGAAAGTCTGACACGCCCTCTTGCTCCACTCTAGAGCTGGTGAAGTCATAGAATGGTTTCACACCTCGAAAAAATATAAAATAAAAAAACGTGGTAAAGCGACAACCTCTTTTTTTAAGTGGGAAAATTATCTTATGACGTCTCCCGACCTTGGCTGTAGCAGAAGGGTGTGTCAAACTTTTACTGACTTAAAACCCACTCCAGTTGCTTCGTTGCCTTTCATACCAGGGGCTTACTCTCGAGTTTAATTCCGATCGGTCGACACTGGAATCGTGACGTTAGGTACTCTTGAATTTGATGCTAGGGCCAAATTGCGTGACCTTTTTGGGAAACAAAGTAAAATGGGGATTGGGCTTTTCGTGTGGTCACGCAATTTGGCGCTAGCATCGAATTCAAGAGTACGATAAGTCACAGTTCCAATGTCGACCTATCGGAATTAAACTCGAGAATAAGCCCCCAGGGCTAAAGAAATCCAAAATACGACGCGCCACCGAAATGTCACGCGGTCAAAACCAAAGAGTTTGACGTTTCAGCAAATGCTTATAAAACTATGTTTCCTATCAATAATTGGCTCTCAAAAAACCCAAACCAAAGTATAGAACTAAAGCTTCCGTGTACAGTATCTCACTTTACACTAAGCACTGTAACTTTATTATTGCACAAATGTGCTTGCTCAGAATCTCGCGGCGCATCTTAATCACGCTGGATGTACCTATTTGTGTTCATTTGCGATCTCACTGTACACTACATCTTAGTACATGCTTAGTACTGCAGTTGGAAAGAGGAAAGAATAAATCTTTACTGACTAGTAGTTAAATCTAGAGAACGGGGCTCTAGATTAGGGTGGGGGGAAATTTCGTACCAGGATTCTGGCTGGAGTGGTGTAAGGCCCGTGACTCACCGGCACGCCATGGCATCGCAGCCAGTTCGCGCAACCAAGGAAATGTATGCAGCTCTATGGTGTGTGCCTCAACTGGCGACTGTTGGCCACGCAGCCAATCCATACTTTTTATTGGCGTCTTGAACTGGCTACGCCGCCATGGCGTCCCAGTGAGGCACGGCCCTAACACGTCCGGAAGACGCAGCGTTGGAAGGCTGATGGTAGGTTCGAGGTGGGCCGATGACCTGATTAGGTTAAAAAACGGAACTCTTTATATGATCACTTTGTTGTCCGTCTGTCTGTCTGTTACTCAGGTCTACGGTCCTTTGAAGCAGTGTAAAAATCAAACTGCCAAGTTTCAACAACAAAAAAAAAGATAAGGTCGTCTATGTCACGAAAAACGTATATTTCGACACAGAAAAGAATACTTTTTTGCGATTTGGAAAAATCTTCGAATCGATTCAGGAATTGAACTATTTACATAAGTAAGTTTGTACGGAGCCCTCGGTGCGCGAGTCCGGCTCGCACTTGCCCAGTTATTTTTTTTTCGCTGGGAAACCTTCACACTTCAGAAAATACTGTGGCATAGTGATTACGTGTTACCGTGCATAACGAGAATAAGAGGCTCCCTGGTCTTTTCCCTAAAAGTCCAGCCCCCTAGCGAAGTTACGTTCGATTCGTTAAGCGTGAACGCTTGGAGTTGGCCATGCTCCCAATTTCTTTGTTCTGAACACGTGATTGAGCGTTGAAATGACGTCAAAACTAAGGAATTGGGGACGTGGCTAACTCCAAGCCTTCACGTTTAACGAAACGATTGTAACTTAGCTAGAGGGGCTGGACTTTTAGGGAAAAGACCAGGGAGCCCCTGAGCCTCGTTGTGCACGGTAACACGCGATCACTGTGCCACCGTCTTTTCTAAAGTCTACCAACAAATAGCCTTCTTGTCTACATCATAAAACTACGATATTCAATGCTCTATGAATCGTATAATTCCAAGCATATCGTGTCTTAATATCCGATTGAAATTTGTTGGCAAAAGGAAAACATTGACAAAATATTGACCTAAATAGAAATCTTGGCATGTTTTCAAACATACAAGTTATGTGTTTAAAACAAAGACATTAAATATAGACTACCAATAGACAGGACATAGCGATCAAATTCGTGATCTTGAGAGTTGTTACCTAGAAGTAGTAAGTCACTCAATCTAGTGTGGATGGCCTGCCATCCACACTAGATGCCTACGGACCTTGAATCCTGTTCAGTAAGGTCAGGACCTTACTGAACAGCTCCCCTAGCCAAGTTACAATCGTTTCGTTTTGCGTTAACGCTTGGCGTTGGTCACGCGACCGCCTTCAGCTCTTGGGGGTAGAAATTTCCTCAGACCTCAACTTTGGGCGGTTCATTGAGTCCAAAGCTAAGGTAGCTGCTAGGAAACTCGGCGTTCTAGCAAAAGTCCGGCGGTACTTCACACCGGAACAGCTTCTAATCTTATACAAAGCACAAGTCCGTTCGTGTGTGGAGTACTGCAGCCACATATGGGCTGGTGCTGCAAAATGCCACCTAGCAGCTTTGGACTCGGTGGAAAGGCGTGCGAAGAGGCTAATTGGTGATCCAGACTTGGTTAAGTCCAATCTACAAAGCCTCGAGCACAGGCGTAGAGTAGCCAGCCTTTCGGTGTTTTACAGGATGCATTTTGGAGAGTGTGCGCGGGAATTGCATGACTTGATACCGCCATCTCCTTTCTACCATCGAACAACCCGGCGTACGGCGAATATCCACCCTTACGTTGTTGAAACTTCCACGGTCCGGACTAAGCGTTTTGCCTCGTCGTTTATACCGCGTACATCGAGGGACTGGAACAATTTGCCTGCTGCGGTTTTCCCGGCCAATTATAATTTAGGCGTCTTCAAGGCTAGAGTGAATAGGTTCTTAATAAACTAGTGCGCTTTACCATCGACGATTGCATCACTGCTTACCATCAGGTAGGATTGCAGTCAAGTGCTAGTTTATAAAATATAAAAAAAAAAAAAAAAAAACGCCTCCAATTCGATTGTTCGAACAAAGGAGTTGGGGGCGTGGCTTACTACAAGCGTTGACGCAAAACGAAACGATTGTAACTTGGCTAGGGGGGCAGGATTTGTAGGCGAGAACACCCAATATAATAACAATCACTCTTTCAAACTTGCACTATATATTTTACACTTCACAAGGAATCGAAGGAATTGCCATGACAAAACATTCAAACCTTTGCTAAAGTAACGAAACCATAACGACTTTTAAATCGACGCCAACGCCATCTATCGATTTCGTGGGTACTAATTTCCCAGTATCTAATTAATATTAGTCGCTATGATTCCGCCCCTTTTACTTAATCTAAACACTTACTTCAGTTTATTTTCGTAAATATTTTTCGTATTTACTCTGTTGTTGATTAGAATTCAATCATTTTCGCAAATAGTTCTAGAAAATAGCGCAAAAACATATAAATTACAAAAATTCACATGTTTACTATTGAAAGCTAGCTGACATAGGATGACAGTTTTTCTAAGACATTTCTTCTGATGTCCGCTCTATTGTATCTCTTTAATCTCTTTGGTTTAAAATAAGAAAATATTGTTCGTTATACTTTTGTATAAAAGTTTGAATTTCATAACGTAAAACTTGAATGATATAGTCTTGAAATTGCGTTTTGTAGGTAATTGGTTTTCGTTTTTATTAGAAAACTCTTCGTAAGAAAAAAGTAAAAGTAAAAACTTGTAAAATTTACTCAGTAATATGTAATATTGGAATGATTATGTGGCAGAGCTGTAGTGGCCTAGTGTTATCGGCCCCGACTTATGACTTGTAGGTCGCGGGTTCAAACTTTGTGTACCTAATTTATTTCATCACCACTGTTTTCAAAACGGTGAAGGATAACATGATGAGGAAACTGGCATCTGGTCCTACAACCAAAACTTTGAAGATATGTGACATCCATCAACCTGCACTGAGACCGCGTGGTGAATTACGGCCCATTCCCTCTCCTAGAGAGGAGGACTATTTCCCATTAAAGAACTTACTTTAGCCCATTTCACAGTAGCAGATTACCAACTGCTTATTGCCTTTATATCTGTACTTTTCCAGTCACCGTAGGCGCGGGCTTGCAGAAGGCGAGCACTTGGTAGCTCGCCGTCCGACCGTCCGGCAACCGTCCGGATCCAGCCCAAGTCGTCGACGGCGCGTATCGTTCCACGCGCACCTCAAGGAGTTGTTAGCAAACCGTAGGGGGCAGCGGGGTCGAAGCCTTCTGGGGCCAGGGTCTGGGGTCAAGTTTCTGAAAGGAAAATTCGGCCCCGATATGAAAGGCAACGAAGGCACAAGAGTGGGGTTTTAGTCAGTAAAAGTCTAACACTATCCTCCGTCCCGCCCAAGAGCGCTGAAATGTCATAGAATGATTTTCGCACTGAAAAAAAAGAAAATACCTGTCCCCCTAGCCAAGTTTCAATCGTTTCGTTTAGCGTGAACTCTTGGAGTTGGCCACGCCCCCAATCCCTTTGTTCTGACGTCATCTCAACGCTCAATCACGTGCTCAGAACAAAGGAATTGGGGGAGTGGTCAACTCCAAGCGTTCATGCTAAACGAAACGATTGTATGTTGTGTGTTTGCATGTACTTTCAAGTCTTTTTCTCACACACAATAAAATAATATATTCCCTGCTTCCTTTGTATGTGTTCTATTTCGAAATGTATTGTCCCTGTGTAGCAACGTTTCCTTCACCTGAATACAGCACAAAGCAGTACAAATGTGTTTGTTTAACTACAGCCCAGAACTTAATCAGCCGGACTGAGCGTTTAATATTCAGACAACTGTGATGGAAATTTACTAGCTTCCGTTTGTTAGATCCTGCTGCTGGAAAATCAAAGTTTGCTTCATGAAGTTAATATTTATGATGAATACCTGTTTTGAATTCGTTTTATGCAGCGTTTGTGTTCGTTCTAGGATTTAGTTACGGATAAAAATAACTGTATCTTTCTTATTGAATTTTTTAAAATTTTTGCATCAATACAGGGAGCACAGGGGTTATTATATATATATATATATATATATATATAATTATATAAAAGAAAGTCGTGTTACACTATTTATAACTCGCGAACGGCTACACCGATTTGGCTGAAAATTGGTGGGAAGGTAGCTTGGGACCAGGAGAAGGATATAGGGCAATTTTTTAATAAAAAATAATTCAAAACCTGCTCATTTTTTTTTTATTATTATTGATAGGTTCGCGCTTGACCGCTATCTCACTTGATGGAAAGCGCTTGGTATTCTCAGTTATTGGTATTGGTAGAGTAGGGTAGGGTAGATTAGGGTAGATTAGGGTAGAGTGGGGCAGAGTAGGGTAGAGTAGGGTAGAGTAGGGTAGAGTAGGGTAGAGTAGGGTAGAGTAGGGTAGAGTGGGGCAGAGTAAGGCAGAGTAGGGTAGAGTAGGGTAGAGTAGGGCAGAGTAGGGTAGAGTAGGGTAGAGTAGGGTAGAATAGGGTTGAGTAGGGTAGAGCGGGAGCGAAGCCGCGGGCAAAAGCTAGTTATATATAAAACGAAGCTATTGTAAACTTAAAATTTTAAGGTAAGATAGTGGTCAAGCGCAAGTCTGTCAAGAGTACAAAAAATAATGTCTGACGCTTCCTTTCTCTCTACCTTAGATTGCAAGAAGTTATTTGATTTATTTATTTATTTAAACTTCTATACAGTAGTGGTACATAGCGGATTTAATGCAACAAGGCATTCTCTACCAGTCAACCTTTGGGTTAAGAAAGACAACACTGTGTTAGATTCGCACAGTAAATAAACAACAGATATTTCAAATAGAATGTAGTATAAATTACATTCGTTATGATGATTTCTTACCTCCGAATAAAACCTTCCATCTTTCCTCACGTGTCTTTTTAGGCCCGGTATCCATCAAAGCGGAGAGGAAAGGAGACGAGAGGAGATGTTTGAATAAACCAATCCGAATTTCGTTATTTCCACATCTCTTCTCCGCTTAGCTTTGGTGGAAATGGATCAAGCGGAGAGGAGAGGATAGGTTTCCAGAAGGGAAGTTATGTTTTTCGAGAGTATGTATGTATGTAAAATTGTTTGGCACGCTCTGCAGCCTGAACAGCTCGATGGATTTTAGCTTGAGAGGTGTTGTTAGATTCGTATTTACTGTGAGAGTGACACTGGGTACATCAAAATAAAAAAAAACAAAATGGCGGATTTTTAGCGCCAAATTCAAATGTTTGGCACGCTCTGCGACCTGAACGGCTCGATGGATTTGTGTCTTTAAATTCGTAATTACTTTGAAAGTGATATCGTAATAAAATAAAACTAAAAAAAAATAAAAAACGGTAATTTAAAAAACTAAAAAACTCGACTGCTTTTCTGAGCATTCATGAAAAAGCCCTAAAACTAGAAAGTCGTTGTACCCGATTGCACTTATTTATATAATATTTTAAAAATACTAGCAGTCGGGACCCATTCTAGAAAGTCAGCCGTCTAGGCAATAGATTGGAGTAATCTGCAATGTAATATAGGTATGTGCTCTCAATTCTAGAATGGCTGCCCACGCCTTTTCTCTCACAGCTCACATCTCTGCTACACAAAGCTCACATCTCCTCTCCGCTACACTTCTCTCCGCTTTGGTGGAAATAACCTGCCAGCTTCGCAACACATCTCCTCTCGTCTCTTCTCCTCTCCGTTGTGGTGGAAACCGGGCCTTACCGAAGGCCTTACTAGTTACTACGAGTATGACATGTAAAAATGTCTGACATGTCGGACAGCCAGCCGTCCGTAAGCCCGCACCTACAGTGGCCAAAAACCGGGTTCGGAATCCCGACGGCGGTGGCTGGGGCGTGAGCGCCGTTGCCTCATGCGATCGGCCTCCTCCTTTGCTAGCATTACTGCTTCGCAAGTTTAGGTTAAAAAATAAACATCAGTTTTGGACATCAAATGGATCACTTTGATAGTTCGGGTTAAAGGCTCTGTTCACGTAAGGAATTAATAACAGCGTCAGTGGACGTCATTAACTTTGCCGAAGACAGGGACAAGCAAAGAATTTAATTTAGAAAATAAACTATTTTGCCAACGATACGCTAAGAAGACTTACTGAGACGATGTCAATGAAATTGTGCCAATGATATGCAACCGACTGTATACACCGTCTTGAGGGTTTTACTGTCATGCGTTATTATTATTAACTAGTTCAATTAAAAATGAACTTTCGCTCTACACATACAAAGTTTATTTTCCTTTCTCCTTTCCAAATGTCGACTTTGATGAAATGTGGTAATATCTTGTATCGAACTAATAAAACTGAGTATCGTTTTGAGGGTCGGCAGAGATAGAAGTGGGATTGCATCGTATTTTAGTTTATAGGACTTAAACAGTATGGGCGGTATTAACTAGAGTTATTTCCAGTTTAGATGTGGGTAGAAGATTTTAATAGCTCGAAAGGGTTTTATATGCTCAGCTTGTTGGCAATAAAATAAGCTGTTTATCCCTCGTGTGTATTCGGATTTATTTCAATTCAATGAACTCTGAAACGATGAGTGTTTTACGATTGGGTTAAAGAAATCAAAGGAGCGATTTCTGATTTTTACGGATATTTTGCATTCTGATCTCAATCTATCATATGTCCCTGTCCAGAGCGGCAATGGATAAGCTCATGAAAATATGGAGAAGCAGAAACGTAACTAAAGCTACGAAGATCTTGGCACTGATCAGGAAATGCTCGTTAAAACATAGTGTTTCTCGTATTTTTATACGCCACTGGGACATTGCCTACGGCAGACAGAGACCAAAGAGGTTGAAGCTTAAGGGGAATATGGTATAGAAGGAAAAGGCTCAGGGTCTCTTGGACCGAGTTTTAAACAAACGCCTCCATTCTCGAGGAAGGAGCGCTTGTTTACGCTGATACGCAGTTGTATTTTTAAGCACTTGGGCCATATACAACATTATTTTTAGTATATGCGAAACATAAATATAGTTTGTTTAGAATCAGTAACTGAAGCGATTCTAATAACTTTTACACCAAGTTATATTTTTTTTTCCCAAAAATATTAAAAGAAGGTCACAAATTGGGCATCATCGTCACTAAGTACAAGACAGGTCACGGCAGGTCATTGAAAGAATTAGACGCCAGCGCACAGCTTTGTGCGGGAGCACAACAACCCCTCAGTCACCCGGATGGCCCGGTGACCATGTGTTTGTTTGAACAACCAGGTAACATAACAAGATTATAAATTTGTGATTTTTCATGATACAGTTATGAAATTTTATACATAGATTCTTTACATAAAAATACTAGACACATACTTCGGGTTTCGCAAATACTAAAAATAAGGTATATACGAATATAATTATGTCGACATGAAAGTGACTATCGAATATCTTATTATACACGGAAAGGTGTATGGGAACAGGTCGCGTGGTAGATCACAGATGCGATGGACAGCCCAGATCAAAGCGGTTGGCGGCCCATTGGACGATTGCGCCTGGATGATTGCCAGCAGGTAAAAGCGGCGGGACGTCGAGCGGCGTTCCCTGACAGCTTCTAGAGAGCCAGTTTTATGATAACCTCGAACACTCTGCCAAGAGTGAAGCGACCAAGAAAAGGAAGAAAGAATCACAGACTCAATCTTTCAAAAATGCAATCAATTTACCACTACAATTTCCTATATCATATAGTAATGATCAAATAATAATGATATGATATCATATGATATTCTACAACTATCACACAACGCCGTCTAGTCCCAATCTAAGCATAGCTTGTGTTATGAGTACTAGACAAAAACAAAACATACTTAAATATTTTTAAATTACACCTAGACACAAAACAAATGATCGTGCTCATCACACAAACATTTTTCCTGGGTGGGAATCGAGCCCACGACCTTCAGCATAGTAGTCAAGGCCACTAACCACTAGACCAACAGGCCAGTCAACGGGACCAACAGGCCAGTATAACTAGGCCATATGTTTTGGACAATGACATTGAGAGACTACACTTTAAATGTAGGTACCTATTGGACTTCTGTCAGAAGAAAAAAAGTTTTATGTCATTATCTATCGTTACCGGTGAAACCTTTCTAGATTTCACCTGCAACATCTAATGCAGATTTAAATAACTACACGAAAAAATAGGCAGTGTTAAGAAATATTTTAACACTGCCTATTTTAGTCATTTCACTCTTCATCACAAACCCATCTATACAAAACCTATAAAACCTGAACAAAAATAAAGTTTACTACACAAACGCAACAAGCGAAAACTGTATCTAAAATTGACTTTAAAAACCGTTGCGACCAATTGGCCGTGTGTGGACAGCCTACAGGCTGTTTACACTGACTGCGTGCAATTCACCATGAAACTATTGCTACATTCATAATATGTATGTGGCTCCAGCCTTTCCGGGAAAACAAGTGTGCTGATATTATCAACACACTTGTTTTCCTGGAAAGGTTAGGCTGAGCTAGGCAGACAGGGTATAACTAACAACAGAAATTTAAAAGGGACTATTTTTAGGGTTACGGACCTCAAAAACAAAAAAAAAGGAACCCTTATAGGATTGCTTTGTTGTCCATCTATCTGTCAAGACGCTTTATCTTGAAAACGCGTACAGGTATCGAGTTGAAATTAAAACTATATATTCAAGTCTGCGGTACCTTAAAGCTGTGAAAAAAAAACAAACTAAGTAACGGAAAAAAACAAGTCTTTGAGGTAGAAAGTCACCAAATGTCAGACTTTTACAGACTAAAGCATACCTGTGTCTTTTAGTTGATCTTTGTGTTCTAGGACTACGAGTTTCGTTTTCAAAATAGTCATCAATGAAACAAAAAGAAAACACAACTTATAAAATTGTTTTATAGTTTAATTCTTATTGAGCAGAGGTGGCCGAGTGGTAACGGCCCCGACTTACGAATGGTAGGTTGCGGGTTCAAACTCAGCCAGGCGCATAACTTTGTGTAATTTATTTCATCACCACTGCTCTCAAAACAGTGAAGGAAAACATCGTGAGGAAACCGGCACGTCCTAGAATGAAAAATTCGAAGACATGTGACATCCACCAACCTGCACTGGGCCCGTGTGGTGGGTTACGGCCCATTACCTCTCTTAGAGAGGAGGCCTGAGTCCCAGCAGTGGGAACATTCAAAGGCTGATGATGAATTCTTATTAAGAAACAGCGACCCACCCCAGCTTCGCACGGGTACAATGGTGATATTAAATATATATAGCATGTATTATACATATGAACCTTCCTCTTAAATCACTCTATCTACCAAAAAACCGCATCAAAATCCGTTGCGTAGTTATAAAGATATAAGCATACATAGGGACAGACAGCGTGAAGCGACTTTGTTTTATACTATGTAGTGATTAACCAACTGTAAGACACATTTGTGTTTTGTTCAATATTTTTTTTACATTATTCGTATCAAGGTTCAGAAATCTAGGTGGACGGGTCCAACGGGTCCAACTCATTATTTACCAGATTTCTAGAAAAGTTTCACAAGAATGGGGTGCGGGGAAGTGATCAATTTGCGAAATACTCAGATGAGGCGGGGTCTCTGATACCCCACGTCCACAGTTAAAGGTTAAATAGGTCAGAAACTAAAACAAACTTGTGTTGTTTGTTTTGAAGAGGTATGACTTTTCCCGGTAAGTTCTCTTATCGATTTGAGCACAAAAGTTTTGCTCAAAGGTGAGCGAACTGCGACACTGTCCAAATACAATTGGATACAAACCTAGAAGTAACTCAAAAACTTACCCTCAACTAAAAGACTTGGATAACGCTGCAAAATTTAGAGACTAAAAAATAAAAATAAAGTGACGTTAGTAGCAATATACACCGTTAAATTTTGATAGTTTTAATCCTGTGGAGGGTCGATCTGGTACATGAAACACTATCGATTTGTTAAGATAAAATAAAAAAATAAAGTTGTTTTTTTTCTAATACTTGAATTAAAATACACATGTTCAAAATTAATTTCTTTAAGTAAATGAGGCAATGACCTTGTAGGTAGTTGTCGGTCGTTGCATACTAACTACCTACAGATCATTGAACTCACCCAGCTGACGTTTACTTAAAAAAAATTAATTTCGTACATGCGTAAATTAATGTGAGTTTAAAAAAAAAGTACTTTATTTTTTTTAATTTTATCTTTACAAATCGATTGTGTTTCATGTACCGAATCGACCCTCCACGGGATTAAAATGATCAAAATTTAACGATGTATATTTTTGAGTTAAGAAATCATCAAATAGCTTCTCCCACTCTGGGTGAAGAAAGAGAATATGTCAAACTTTTACTGATTAAGAATCACCTGTGTTCCTTTCGTCGCTTTTGCGCTCTAGGTTCATGGTAACTCTATATCAGCTGCAACCTCTCGCGTCTTACCCTGGTTCAGACCATGATCCTGGGCGAGCGAATGAGAAGCGCCTCTTTCTTCGAAGCAAATATGCAAGCGAAGGAGTTGACGGCAACCCTGAGGGAAAGGCCATAACAAACTCACGTCCCAGCCGCCGCCACCGTAGGCACGGGTTTGTGAACCTATCCCGAGTCAAAGGCGCGTAGTGTTCCACGCACGGATTAAAGAGACGTCAACAAAATTGTAGGGACCAGTAAGGCTGATGCCCACGTACAGGGATCGTTTAAAAGTGTTACCGTGTTCCTGGAACGAAAAGTTAACTAAAGAACCTAGGTTTTTGGACAGTAGGAGGCTCACACGCCTCCACGCTCCACCATAAAGCGTCAGAGGATATTTGATGATTTCCCATATTAAAGCGTTAGCTCTTTCGATACACCGATCAAATTGAAACGGAATATCAACGATTTTCCAGTTTCTGATTGCATTTCACGAACACCACGTTGCAAAACTACTCAATTACGCGACTAGTAAATCATATACATCCATAAAATCGAGCTTCAAAGCCGACCACATAAAGACTCCACCAAACTTTAACCGAATATTAAATCCCGTCTAAAATTCGGTACGCATAACCGACGTGGCCAGTCGCCCGTGTGCCGCCAGCCTATACAATAATCCTCTAGTTGTCTGTAAATGCCAGCGATGCGATTCGCGCGCGATCGTGCGTTAAATCGCAATACGTGGCGTGCATTTTGCGATTACACGCGTCGTGTGTTTAAGGCCTATGTTGTGAAGTAGATTAGGGGACGTCCCGTGGAATTTGCCAATTGCCAATTGGAGTTGTTAACAAATGAACGTGTTAGCTACACATCTGTGAAAGCAATTGTTAATTTGGTGTTGGTGATCATGAAATAAGAGCAGTGCTGACAAACCAGGCGGCGGCAGCGCTTTACTTTACAGTGCAATTTATTTTATCACCACTGGACTCAAAAAGGTACAGGAAAACATCATGTCACCTTAGATAAAATCAAAATAGAAACTGAAGATAGCTGACTCGCCTCCAGCACGTGGGCCGCTGAAATTAGGCCTATATGGCACGATTTTGATTCGGCGGCTAACGCTATTTCGATCGATTAAAATAAATAATATAAAACAAAATTGTTGCCGAGTGGTAACATCCCCAATTTACCTACGAGTTGTAGATCTCGGGTCCCAACCCAACTAGGCGCATTACTTTGTGTAATTTATTTCAACACTGCTATTCTCAAAACGGTGAACAAAAACATTGCAAGGAAATGGCCATGTTTCCATACACACGTGACATCCACCAACCGGCACTGGGCCTGCGTGGTGGATTATTGCTCATTCCTTCTCCTAGAGAGAAGGCCCAAGTACGCTATATTGCTATACAAAGTGGCAATGCCGCTAGCCTTTTGGGGACGCTTCCAGTCGACAGTGATCGCGCCGGGCCTTGGTACAGGCCATGGTCCGAAGTTAGAAGGATACTAGAAAAGGAGGAGGCCACACGCGTGAAGCAACGGGCCTCTCGCCCCATCCACCACCGGAATTCCGATCACAATTTCCGGCCACCGTAAGCGCGGGCTTACCAACTGTCCGGTAACCATCCAGACTGAGCACAAGTGAACGATGCTAGTGTTTTACGCGCGCCTCAAGGAGTTGTCAGCAAAACGTAGCGCCCAGCGGGGTCGAAGCCTACTAGGGCCATGAGTAATGTGGAAGTGGAAATCAGGGCCCTGCAACGAAGGCAAAGAAAGAACAGGAGTGAGTTTTTAGTCAGTAAAACTCTGACACCATCTCCCACCCCGCGTCCAAAAGCGCGGATATGTCATTTGATGATTTTTCCACCGTAAAAAAAAGTCGACAGAGATGCGGAAGAGTATTATGACGCCATATTTTAGTTAGAAGAGTAGCCTTTAATGTTTATATACAGTATGTATTCGACACATGGGCAATAAATGAAATCACGAGCAATACTCGTCCACAGAAGCATAACTAAATTGATTATTAAATTAAAAATCAAAAAATTAACAAACTTAAATTTTCAAACAAAATAAATATTAAATAAATTCAGTAAAGGTCAAACACTCTGTTTAGAATACGTAGGTACAATATCTACTTAGCTTGAGTACAGAATGGCAACAGCTTAAATGCAGACGAGACGGTGCGGCACGGCGCGGTGCGGGGCGGTATTTTTATTGTAATTTCACAATAATTACTTAAAATTAAAACTCAATTTTTTGTCTAAACTATTGTACAGATTTCGTTCATTTTCTACATATCGTTAGTAAACGCTAAAACACAATGTGATTTCATTTAATGCCCATGTGTCGTATACATACTGTATATAGTTTTAATTAGCAAGTGTTTTTATGTAATGTATACAATGTAATGATGTATTTGTAAAGTATAATAGTTATAGACATCAGCTATGCTATGTTCATACATTGATATAACACTTCTGTAACAATAATTTTGATTTCAATTCCAATCAGTATTTCATAAGCTAAGCTTTCGGTTACATAGAATTCCACTTGACTCAGACAATCCGAATCGACTTGAAATCAACTGTTATTTTGTAATTCCCCGTTTATTTATAGTTCCAATACTGAACATAGTTCAATGCTCACCACAGGTGGGCTAAAATCGTTCGTTTAATTATGTACGGAGCCTGCGGCGATGAGTGGAGAACTCCGTCAGTACGGAGTTAAACTATTAAGCGTATTGCTATACCTCTAGTTTAATTAATTCTAAGGTGTTTGATGTGGTTTATTTATTTGTATTGGTTTACGCTGTTGAAGTTTAACTAGTTTTTTTTTTTTGTTTTAGTTTTGTTTTTAGTTGTATCGGTATCAGCTATTTTATTCATTTTTATCGGTTAAATCATAAGTTTTATGTTGTAGTTTATTATTCGTCAGTAAATAAAAAAATAATGTCGATAACAAAACATAAATCCCACTTACACATACAACTTCATGTTTACGTCTCCTTGAAACTAGCACAAGTTCCCAAAACACTTGAATACACCTCTTGGCCTATATTCGGCACAACGCGCCTAAAACCGGCCGGAATCAAAACATCATTACTTGGGCAGAACGGAACAAACAACGGTAAGTTAGCATGCAGTCGCCGAAGTTAGGGATTAGTGCCTCTCAGCCAAGTGGCCGTAAGTACTCCACCAAAATGCCTATAACAGAGGTAGTCAACCTTTTGTTTTAACTTGAAATTTTTACTAAAAATGTAAAGAAGTATGACTGTTCGTTCATTTAAGTAAAACCTGTAATTTTATTTATTTATTAAAGAAAAATCAACAGTTTCTATGTGCAGCATTTTACAGTTATAGATAACAAATGGCTTAAGCTTACACAGTCACCTATTCACAGTTTTTATCACAAATTAAAAGAAAAAAAATCAGCACTTATTGCGTTTTTGTTCACATCATGATCATTTCAACCGAAAGACGTCCAGTAATGGACTAACCTCCCGTAAGTGTGGCCACAACAACCGGCCCTGCGAGTCTCATATCCATCGGATTCCCGCAACCCATGTCATCGGTTCACCTTGTTTCAAATGCTCCGGTACACAATCGTCCTCCATAAATTTTTGACCCTATTAATCATCTGCCATACAAGTTTTGGTGATACTTATTGTAACTACCTACTTTACTACGTTTTGATAATATGTAATCTGTAATCAGCTTATAATTTAAGTCTTTGTTTTTAACCTAAAACATTATTCTCTATTTAGTTATATTTATTGTAATTGACTAATTGCGCTAGCAACACCAAAACGTTGAATTTGTGATTGTCTGTGATCACAAATAAAAAAGGATCCATGTTTTTGATTTACGGATTTACTCTAGAATAAGGGAGAAACAGTATTTTTATCGTATACTAACTCACTTTTAATACAAACTATACAGCTTTTTGAAAAGGTGTGTGAAATTTTCTATTCCGTTTTTCTCAATAGTAAATTACACGAACAGTTTTCTTGTAATTTACTGTTGAGCAAAACGGAATAGAAAAAGTTCGTTTTCAAATGCACATCTTCTCAAAAAGTTGCATATAAAATAAATTGACTTGCCTGTTGGTCTAGTGGTTATTTTAGCCCTGACTATGCCGGAGGTCGTGGGTTCGATTTCCACCCAGGACAAAATGTTTGTGTGATGAGCACGATCATTTTGTTCTGTACCTGGGTGTAATTTTTCTAAAATATGTAGGTATGTAGTTAGAAATATATAAGTATGTTTATCAGTTGTCTAGTTCTCATAAAACAAGCTAGACTAGACGGCGTTGTGTGATAGTTGTGGAAAAAAAATCTAACCAACTTAACAACATAGTTGACAAAATGTTCACCACCTCTGTTGGTACGAAGTCTTCCCGCACTTAAATTGCGCTTAAGTTTGGCGCCAGGACAAAGTTTAGTGCTTAACCTTTTTAATGATGGCTCCCATTGTGTGGATGGTAATAATGAATCACTAGGCAAATGTATTGCATTCGGCTTTTATAACATAAGTCACTATCCTCCTAGCCTATCTCGTGTGAACGGAATTTTTGAAGCCCTGACTTTTAAAGATATTTATATAAAAACCTGTAATATTGAAGTCAGTCGGTATGATACGCAACGAACGAACGAGATAGGTTTTTAGTCAGTAAGAGTCTGACACTATTTCCCGCCCTGCTCAAGGGCGGGATCTGTCATTAGATGATTTAACCTACCATAAAAAAAACAGTGTCTTCTCTCAGGAGTGTTGCTGAGATACGATCGAATTGAGTACTTACTCCTTACTTTTAGATTTAATCTAAAAGTTAATTATGTAAGTTGTATATATACTAGATAAACTTGAGCGCCTTCAAAATGTTTG
This sequence comes from Leucania comma, assembly GCA_958295575.1. Classification (NCBI taxonomy): domain Eukaryota; kingdom Metazoa; phylum Arthropoda; class Insecta; order Lepidoptera; family Noctuidae; genus Leucania; species Leucania comma. Next base: position 21,760,970 of record OY282480.1, read on the forward strand.
CATACGATTTATATTTGGCTTGCGCAAGTATGATCACATATCCGTTTTTCGTACGAAACTCAAGTGGCTTCCAATACGTCTTCGCCGGAATGCACACATCTTGTCTCTGCTCTACAGTATTCTGTTCAATCCTAAAACCCCCGCTTATCTTAAAGAACGATTCAAGTTCCTTCGTGACACACATTCTAGATATCTTAGGTCATCGGAAAATTTGGGACTGCAGATACCAACCCACTCGACTAATTTTTATGGCAAGTCGTTTGCAGTTCAAGCAGTGCGGCTGTGGAATGATTTGCCCGTGTCGGTAAGGCAAGCTCAAACACAACCGATTTTTAAAAATATGGTCAAGGATCACTACCTCTCCTCTTGAACGTCATTAAGTACGCTATTTCTCTGCTTTCATATATATTATCTAAATCTAAATGTATATATATTATATTGCTTGTATTATATGTATTTTATTGGTTATGTATTGTATATATGTAAATAGTAGGTACACCATAAACTACCTGAGTATCTTTTTCTCCTTCTCTGTGTAATCCATCCAAAGGTTGTCTGTAAGAGATCGTTTTTAGTGATAAGACCGCCCATTGTGACACCCTATTAATTTTAAGTTCTTAATGTAAATTTATTTTTGGTGTACAATAAAGAATACATCTATCTATCTATGTACTTAAAAAATATAGGTACTTACTGAAAAAGTTGTCCCATCGAAAAGTTGACAAGTTGACACAAAAAAAAAAATTAAGTATCCGATTGCAGTGGCAGTTACTGGGTCCAATTGTGTTTTCAAACTATCCAGAAACCCACTCAGATGTACACACAAAATTACACTCAAATCGTACAAGCCTTTTAGAAGGAATTAGGTGATAAGCACACTTACAAAAGAATTACACATTCGGTATTATTTAAAATGTACAATGATAATGTATACACCGTTAAATTTTGATCGTTTTAATCCCGTGGAGGGTCGATCCCTCGTAAAAGTACTTTTAATATTTAATCATATCTTTACAAATCGATAGTGTTTCATGTACTGGATCGACCCTCCACAGGATTAAAACGATCAAAATTTAACGGTGTATAAAAGAAGTATAAATTAAACCTTAAGAGTACAAAGATTAGTTTGAGTGCGAGGTTGATGTTTTTGTTTTTTTTTAAGAGTATTTTAGTCCGTGTGCATTCCAATATGAACCAAACTTTATGTAAACTGATTTTTGTTAAAACCTTTTGATTTTAAAACAGCTTCATTTTAAAACACTTTTTTAATTTTATTTTGGTTTGATCTACGACTTCAGCTTATCTACCATTCCCCCGACCATTGTACCGTGATTGGTCAGAATTGCAGTACGGCACTTGGAATAGTCGGACGTCCGGATTGAAGCGAGATTGGGTCATGAATAAATTTCCTAACACTTTGTTTATGTGTCGGAAACGCAAACTGCATAGTTTGATCGTTGTTGGAACCCTCGCATTCCAACGACGATCACAGCTATTTTGTTGAAATGAAATCGAACCCCAAGGGGTTTGTGAAGTAGTAATGTCTGAGAATCATGAGTGAAATTAAATTCTGCTCTGACTACAAAAAAAAAAGAATACTAGTATTTGAACTTAAGAACGTGTTTAATCCTAATATACATACAGCTAGATATTTTTTAAGGTATTTAGACTAATTCGGCGTTTTATCACTACATAGTACCTATAAAACAAAGTTGCTTCCCGCTGCCTGTCCCTATGTATGCTTAGATCTTTAAAACTACGCAACGGACTTTGAGTGTATTTTTATCTTTTCTTTTTTTTTTTTAATAGATAGAGTGATTCAAGAGGAAGGTTTATAATAATATGTATAATACATGCATAATATATTTAATATCACCATTGCACCCGTGCGAAGCTGGGGCGGGTCGTTAGTAAATAATAATTGTAGAATAGCCTTCATTTCTGATAATATTAATTAATAATTTTTTCTCTTAATCAAGCAGTGTTTTAAAGTTGAAATACTCAACAACACTTGCCAAACCCAACTCAGGAGTAGCCTGGCTTTCCGGTAACCATCCGGACCGAGCCTAAGTTGTTGACGGTGCACAGTGTTCCACGCGCCTCAATGAGTCTTCCGTACCCTTTAGGGCCGTAGGGAATTTCTGAAAAGTAAACCAGTGGTACTAAGACGAAAAGGCGGTCGTTTTAGTCAGTAAAAGTCTGACAGACCCTCATACTTACACCCAATAGCGGGAGGTGGAAGTTTTTTTTTTTTTTTTTTTTTTTGTGGTAGGTAAAAATCATCCAATGACGAATCCCGCCCTTGGGTGGGGCGGGAAACAGTGTCAGACTTTTACTGACTAAAAAACCTACCTTTCCATTCCTTGCCTTTATCCTGGGGCCTTTGGTGACAGTCTCACATAACCTTTGGCCCCAGTAGGCTTCGGCCCTGCTGGACCCCTACAGTATGCTGACAACTCCTTGAGGCGCGCGGGAACGGTGCGCGCCGTAGACGACCTGAGCTCGGACCGGTCTGTTACCGGACGGACGGACAGCGAGCTACCCATTGCCCACCGTCCGCGAGCCCGCGCCTACGGTGGCCGGAAATTGGGATCGGAAACCCGGCGGCGGCGGCGGCGTGTCCGCCTTTGCCTAAGGCGGTCGGCCTCCTCCTTTACTAGCATTACTGCTTCGCAGAAGGAGGCGACCGCCTGCCATTCCTCCTCGCTCCGGAGCATGGCTTGAACCAAGCCCCGGCGCGAGAGATCGCCGCCGATCGCCCCCACGAGGACACGGCGCTGCTCTTCCCAAGCGGGGCACACCTCGACTGTGTGCTCCACCGTGTCCACCGGGCGGTCCGCACAGTGGCGACACCCGGGCGTCGTCTCCGCACGAATCTTGTACAGGTACGGACCGAACTTGCCGTGCTCGGTCAGCACCTGCGCCAAACGGAAGGTGACGACGCCGTGGGGCCTTTCCAGCCACGCCTCAAAGAGGGGCCTTACCGCCTCGATCGTGGCGTGCCCAGCACGAGGTTGCGACAATCGCTCTCGCCATTTCACCATGAGATCCCGCCGGAGCTCTGTCCGCCATGCCGCGACTTGTCGCGGCAGCGGAGTTTCGCCCCGACGTTGCATCTCCACGCGTAGGTCATGCATGTGTGCAAGGACTGTTGCCTCCAAATCCCATGGTGGTAGGCCAGCAAGGAGGCTCGCCGCTTCGCAGGACACCGTACGGTATCCGCGGATCATCCGGATGGCCATGACCCTCTGGCAGGCGGTTAGCCGGGCCGCCACTCGCTTCCGTAGCGATGGCGCCCACACCGGCGCACCGTAAAGGGCCATGGACCGAACGATGCCTGCGTAGAGCCTCCGGCAGGAGGCGTCTGGACCCCCTAGGTTCGGCAGGAGCCGCTTGAGCGCAGCCCCAGTCGCATTCAACCTGGGAGCCAGACGTCGGAAGTGCTCCTTGAAGTTCCACCGGCTGTCGAGGACGAGTCCCAGGTACTTCATCGTCGACCCGACGCCGATGTGAACTCCTCCTACCGTTAATTGGGAGCCCGGAGGTGGCGCGCTCCGAGGGCCGTGAAAACACATGGCCTCGGACTTGTGCAATGCCACCTCGAGTCCCAACTGCTGTATCCTCTCCACGACTGTCGCAACCCCGCGCGTCGCTAGTTCGACCGCCGCCTGGTACGACCGTCCCCGCGCCAGGACCAGCGTGTCGTCTGCGTAACAGACCACGCTGACCCCGTCGGGGAGGTCGGCGCGCAGCACGTAGTCGTACCCGATGTTCCACAAGGGCGGCCCTAGTACCGATCCCTGCGGAACACCGCACGACATCTCTCGCCGTTTCAACTCCCCCTGATGACCGGGGTAGATGATGAACCTGTCCGACAGGTAGGCCTCGATCACCCGACAGAGGTAGTCGGGCACCCGGTGGTACCGGAGTGCCCTACCAATGCAACTCCAGGGCAGGGAGTTGAAGGCGTTGGCGATGTCCAGAGACACCGCCAAGACACACCTGCCCCGGGACACCGCATCCCCCGTCGTGAGGGCTCGCACGCGCATGATGGCGTCCACAGTGGAGCGCCTCCTGCGAAATCCGAACTGGCCGTCCGCAAGATCCGGCCCCTTCCGTGCCAGATGCACGACGAGGCGGTCTGCAATTACTCTTTCAAAGAGCTTGCCCACCTCGTCGAGCAGCACAATGGGCCGATACGCGGACGGAGAGTCCGCGGGGCGCCCCGGCTTCGCGATAAGGACCAGTTTCCCCGTCTTCCAGCGAAGCGGGAACTGGCCCCTCTCCATGCATGCGCTGAAGAGCCCTCTCAGTCGAGACCCGAGTTCCTCCATGGCCAGGACCCAGGCTTTTCCAGGCAAGCCATCGGGTCCTGGGGCGGTGTTCTTGGCACTCAGCCTTCGCACCGCCACTCTCATCTCCACCTCGGTCACCTCTGGAGCATTGTTGCCGTCGTTGCCGTCGTGGTCCGCATCGGACACCGCCGCTGGTGGCGGAGCCATAGGCGGGGGAGTATGCTCCCCTCGCGTAGGGAACAGAGCGCTCACCACACCCTCCACGAGCTGGGGCCGGAGACTCTGAGTCAGCGGGGGAGCCCATGGCCGGAGTTTCTCCATGACCATTTTGTATGGGCGTCCCCACGGATCGACGTTCAGAGACTCCAGCCACACGTTGCGGGCCTCGAGTTTGGCCCGCTTTATCTCCGCTCGGAGGGTGCGCTTTGCCGCCCTGTATCCCTCATACAGCTCCGCCTCTATGGCCTCCGCACCCGGTGGACGGGTGCGGCGCCTGCGGTGTCTAGTATACCGGCGTCGCGCAGCATTGCACGCATCGCGCAGTGCCGCAATCTCTGGCGACCACCAGTGTACTTGGCGCCGGGCACGTCCTGGCCGGACTCGGGGCATGGCCGCGTCGCAGATTTGCGACATGGCCACCTGGAACCAGTCCGCCTCGACGTCGATGTCGACAGGCCTGTCCGGTGCTTGCACCCAGGCCTGTACTATCGCGGCTTCCTGGAGCAGGTCCCTGTCCAGCTGCCTCAGCGCCCAACGCGGACCACACGGGGTCTGTCGGACCGGCACGGTCGAGGTCTGGGCGGAGACGTCAAACCGGATGTACCGGTGGTCGGAGAACGTCTCCACCTCCTCTATAACGCGCCAGTCGACGACACGCGGTGCCAGTGCAGGGCTGGCGAACGTGACGTCCACCACCGACTCGCCCTGCATCCGCACACACGTGGGGACAGAACCCCGGTTTTGTACGACTAGGCCCTGTCCTAGGGCCCATTCCTCCACCCTTCGACCTCGCTGGTTCGTGAACCGGGAACCCCAAGCCTCGTTCCAGGCGTTGAAGTCCCCGCAAACGACCACGGGGAGGCTGGAGTCAAACCCAGCAACGACGGCATCCAGCTCCAAAAGGGAGCTGTCCAGTTCGGCGAGAGATCTGTTCGGGGACAGGTAGACGCCTACCACCACTATGTCCCCGAACCGTGCTGCCACGCAACCCCGACCTTTCTTGACGGCCTCGAGTGCCGGGGTACCGGCGGCGGCCGACGAAATGAGTGTCACCGAGCCGCTCAGGTCCTGAACCCAGTCGGCTCTGGGCAGGACAAAGTGCGGCTCGGAGACAACGGCGATGTTGATCGACCACTGCGCCATGCTCTGGAGCAACAGATCCTGAGCGGGGGCGCAGTGGTTGATATTCGCCTGGAGGAGACGTAATGGAGCCGTTATTGACAGTCCATTACAGTCTCCTCCCGGGCCCTCCGTGAGGGTCCTGCCGCGGTGGTAGCGGCGGCGGCGTCTGCGGAGGCGATGGCGGCGGCAGCCAACGGGGCAGCCGCGGCGGTGAGCACCTTCGCGGGGACGGGCCTTGGGACCTTGCCCTTGGCCTTGGCGGGGGGATCGCAGGTCCTGCTCCCAGCCCGGTGGTCGGCCGACTTGCCTGCCGCCGCACATGCGTAGCAGTGCGGCGCTGCACTGCAGGTATCGGCCTTGTGGCCGGGCTGACCGCACTGGAAGCAGCGGTCGCTGCGATCTTCCTCCGCTGCGCAACAGACCCCCACGTGGTGGCCCACGTGGCAGCGATAGCAGCGCAGCGGTCTGGGCTCCAGCAGCTTGACTCGCGCGGAGACCCAGCCCACCAGGAGTCGCTTACCCTCCCCGGTGATGCTCCTGGCCGCTGACAGGGGGCAGTTTACAGTAACCGCCCCCATGCCAGTGCCGTCAACACGGATGGTGCCTGCCCGGACCTGATCGGCAGGGCACCCACCCGTCCTGGCGACAGCGGCCACGACCTCCTCGACCTCGACGGAATCGTCCAGGCCCATAATGCGCATGTCGACGCATCTTGTGGGCCTGGACACCCGGACCTCCTCCGCATCCAAGGACGCCCTGATTTTTTCAGCCAGGGCGTCTGCGGTGGGGCCGCTGTTGGCTCCGGGGACCTCCAACATCAGGGCACCAGTTGCGGTATGCCGCATCTGGAAGCCCCCGGTGATCCCGAGGTCGGTGAGGTTCACCGCCCGCTTCGCCTTACGGAGGACCTCGCCGTAGGTCGCACCCTTTTTCGCTGCCTCCGGCTGCAGTGTCATAACTACAGCCGTGGAGCGCGGGGTGCGAATCCTGGCCGCGAGGGCCGTCCGCTTCCGCAGCTTTTGCCGCTCACGCCTCCTGGCAGCCCGAGCCGCCTTGCCAGCCTGCTTTTTGGCTCCGGCCACTTGCCATCCGGCTTCGGCCGGAGGATCTGCAGGTTGGGGAGGCGGCCTCGGCCGCCTGCTTGCCGCCACAGCAGGGGCTCCCGCCGCCTTAGGGGCCGGTGCCGCCTTGCCCTTCTTAGGGGGAGCCGCAGGGGTTGGCTTCCCCTGCTGCTGTTTTCTGCCCTGCGGGGCCGCTCCGGCGGGGTTCGCAGCCGTGGCCACGCGCCCGGTCTGCCCTGACGGGCCCGCCATGGGCGCAGCCGCCGAGGCCGCGGCGGCAGCGTAGGACGCCACCCTTCGCTGGCCGGAGGCCGCTAGTGGGGGGCGCAATACGATGCCCTCCAGCAGGGACAGCTGCTGCTGGATCCGCAGCTGGAACTGCTGCTGCTGTTCCTGCAGCTGCTTCTGCAGCTGCTGCTGGAAAGCAGCCAGCTCCCGCTGCACCAGTGTCAGCAGCTGGCTTCCCGACTCGGCCTGGGGCCGAGGCTGGGGCTGAGGCTGGGGCTGGGGCCGACTTTGCCCCTGCCCTTGCTTGCGCCCCCCTTCCACGGGCTCCTGGCTGCGGGCCCCATGGACCCCAGCGAGCTCGGCCTGGATCTCGGCCCGGAGCCCGGCTTTGAGCTCAGCCCGGAGCTTCGCCACGCTCTTTCTGAGGGCGACGTCGAAGGCTTCCTGTAGAGAAGCGGCGTGGCGGAGAACCGTCTTCTCCTTCGACGTCCTCTCCCTTTTGCGGCCCATGTCCCTCAGCGCAGCGACCACTAGCTCGCCGAAGGTCCTGCGCGACTCCTCGGTGGAGTCTTCGCGCTCACTGCCAGATGGCCCCGAGGGGTCCATCGCAGCGTTGATCGCAGCGGGGTGGCGCCCTTCCGCGGCGAGCCTCTCAGCTCGTTCAGTCACCTCCTGGGAGGTGACTCCCCTTCCTCTTCCCGATGCTCGGCCCGCTCCCCGCCCACTGGTGGGGATTTTTCGGGCCGAGCCCTTTTCGGCTTCATCGGAGGACGGTCCGTCCCTCGATAGGGAGCGCTTCCGGAAGAAACTCGCGTTTCCTCCGGAGTCGCCTCCTGCCTCCGCCACATCTTCCTCCTCCGAGCCTGAGCTCCTTCTGGATGCCGCGTCGGACTCCGACCGCGCATCACTCTCCGATGGGTGTACAAAGAATTTACTATTATCCATAAAGTTCCCACGAGTAATTAACTTTGGGTACTGGCTCAAAATCTGTGGTCCGCACTAGAGACTAATTTAGCTACCCATTAGTCAAGCTAACAACCTCCCTCACGGTGCGCCGCCGCTTGGAGGTTTGGGGTAATTTTTTATAGAGGTTGTCTTCCTCGCGGCCCGGGCGGTTAAGCCAAGACCCTCGACCCCCATCAAAAGTCAGAAACATGACCTTGGACAATCTCTGGGGCTACGAGAACAACGGTGGCAGAAGGAGGAGAGAGCCTTCCTCCTGCCTGCCCGGTGGCAGGGTGAGTGCACACCGAGCCCGCTCTTGCTTCGCCACTGTGCCCTCTGCTAGAGCAGAGGGACACGCGTTGAAGCGTACTTCCGACAGAACATTCGCAGACGGCCATCGAGGCCCCTTAGGCAGGAGTGCCCAAGGGGGTTGTTGGCCGCCTCCCAGGGTGCACCGTCCCGCAGACTAGCCTTCGCTTCGGACGTATCCGCAAGGGAACTATAGCCTGCGGGCACTCGTGGAGGTTTTCTGTCATGGCACCCCGGGGAGGTGGAAGTGGAACTACATTTCAAAGAAAAAACGCAAGAAAATAAAAAAAAAAGAAATGATTGGTTTAATGATGTTGCAAGATAATGCGCCGTCTTGCTACCGAGCTTATTGTTTTCGAGATTTTGAGGCATTGAGGTAGTGGACTCTCGCGCTCAAAATTTATCGATTTCAAGTATAGTCGAGTTAACGTTTTCGAGAAAGTATTATTAGAGCTAACGTCATTCGATTTCAACAAGGGAACCAAAAAAAATTAAAAAAAAAATACTTCTATAGATGCCTTGCACATTTAATCGAGATTCTGAATGACGACAATTTTTCTCAAAACTTTTAAGGGTTTTAAAAAAGATACGTATTTCCTGGAACAAGTTTTGTGAAATATTCGAGTAAATCACGGAATGCCAACACAGTTTTCGGGCGATATCTCCCTTTTTTCACGTTGCCTTTTCATCAAACATCGCGTTGGATTGCGTACAAAGCTTTTAAACCATGCTTAACGTCAATGATAAGCGAGTGGAGAAGACCCCTCTTAAATAAAAGTGCCTGTACGTTAGCTGTAAAGGTTCCTCCCGGCACGGACCGTTCGTGCCCAAACTCAATTTCCCGTTACTCTGCCGTGCCCCACCGGATTTATAAGTTTGTTTTTTACGCGTTAACTCCTAAACTGATTCGGAAGTTTGTACCGGTTCCCTCCGTACCCCACATCGGTTTCATCTTAAACTTTTTTCCCGCTAACCTCAACTTTGTTTCAGGAATCGGGACGGACGAAGGTGTACTGAAATTACGGTTTTGTGGCATTTTGTAAATTGGTATTTGTTGGGTTAGACGGCTTCATACAACTAAACTAATTAGATGCAAAAAGTATCTACAGTTGTGGTATGTTCTCATCCTCCTTGCGTCGTATTCCTCAATGCTGAGGGTCGTGATGAAGCAGGGAGCTTCATCATTTTCACTTTATCATGTTCCTCATTCTATTCCTGTCTTTGGCAGAGTGAAGGGCGTTACATAGGGTGACTGGTAATTACCGATACTTGAACACTTGATTGTAGTCATGGTAAGCAACTTTTACTATGAGAACAAACCTAAAATCGCGAAAAAAAACAGCCAAATTCAGTATATTTTGACCAGTTAGGCGAACACAAATGTACTGAACAGTAGATTTTTTTCGCGATTGAAGGATTGTGGTTCTAAGAGTGGTGCGGATCTGGTCAGACCAACGTATTGGGCTAAATCCACGAGGCCGTTTCCCATCCACTTTTCGAGAGACAATGAGCCTTTCGAGGTCGTCACCGTCTTTCCTTGCAATGTGACCGAAGTATTGCAGAATCTTGTAAAGACACTCGGACGACAATAGAGAGGAGCTTTTTAGTTCTAACAATATGGATCTGTTGGTCCGAAATGCTATCCAAGAGATACGGAACATTTTTCACGTGTATTTGTTTTTTTTTTTTATGGTAGTTAAAATCATCCAATGACAAATCCTGCCCTTGGGCAGAGCGGGAAGTATTCTCAGACTCTTACTGACTAAAAACCTACCCTGTTCCTTCCCTGCCTTGGATCCAGGGCCCTGGTATGCATTTTCATACCTCCCCAGAGCCCCAGACTATGCCTCGACGCTACTGGGACCCTACGGTTTGCTGACAACTCCTTGAGGCGCACGGGAACGGTGCGCGCCGTAAACGACTTGGGCTCGGTCAGGTCTGTTACCGGACAAACGGACAGCGAGCTACCCACTGCCCGCTGTCCGCAAGCCCGCGCCTACGGTGACGTGTATTTAGGTAGATCTCAATTATGATCTGCTGCAAGTGGGCAGGGCACTTTGCTCGTAGAACGGATGGCTGATGGGGCCTAAAGGTTCCAAAGTGGCGACCGTGCACCGGAAGACGCAGCGTTGGAAGGCCTCCCACTAGGTAGACCGATGACATGGTGGGAGTTGCGGGAATACGGTGGATGCGAGACAGGACCGTTCGTTGTGGCAACACTTGGGAGAGGCCGACTGTTGCCAGCGGCTTCACCAGCGCGTTAGTTGAGAATTAATTCAACGGAACATAGTCTTGGGATAAAAAAATTATGTGCTAGATATGGTCTACCAGTGTACCAAGCTTCATCGAAATCCATTCAGCCGTTTGAGCGGGAATAAGTAAGAAATATACACACAAACTTTCGCCTAAAGGCAAAACTTTTTATATACTTAATAATATAAATATTATGATGAAAAATAGGGGATTTTTATCAAAAAGAAAAATATACAGAATTTTATTAAATTAGTTTCGACAAGAATATAGGGTGACTGGTAATTAGTGAACGATACTTAAACACGTGATTGTAGTCATGATAACAAATAACTTTTAGTATGGGACCAAACCCTAAATCGCGAAAGAAAAATCTGCTGGTCAGTACATTTGTGTTCGCCTAACTGGTCAAAATGTACTGAACTTGGCTGATTTTTTCGTGATTTCAGGTTTGGTCCCATAGTAAAAGTTGTTTGTTATCATGACTACAATCATATGTTTAAGTATCGTTCACTAATTACCAGTCACCCTATATAGAATAAGTTTGGTCAGCTTCGGTTTACAATAAAAAAAAAAACAATGTCAGGTAAGATTCCTCTCAAGTACTTTAATTTTATTGGTATAAGGTAGAGTAGGATAGAGCGGGAGCGAAGCCACGGGCAAAAGCTAGTAACACATAAAATAGCAATACATGAAGTTCTTAAAGGTCGGAATATAACTCAACACACGCTTTATTACCGCCATGTTATCTTCAACACAGGTAGTGAAAAACAAGTCCAGGAAATGGGCAGTATATCCTGAACCCGTTGGCCAGTGAGCTATGACCACGGATAATGGATATACTGGACTTTATTTGTGGCCCGTGGCCAATTTTTAAAGTCACCCGTAAGCGCATTGAAACTTTGAGTCGATGTAAGGAACAGCTATCCGTTTAGTTTTATGGGTTATGGCTACTTCAGGCAATTTTAATTTTCTTCTTTTTGTTCGTTAATGTAAGTGATATGAGGTAGAGTTGTTATTTAGTTCTAACTAGCTGCTGCTGGCATGACCGTAGGCGCGGGCTTGTGGGCGGCGAGCAATGGGTAGCTTGCCGTCTGACCGTCAGGTAACTGTCCGGACCGGGTCCGAGTCATCGACGTCGCGCATTGTTCCCGCGCGCCTCAAGAAGTTGTCAGCAAACCGTAGAGTCCCAGCAAGTCCGAAGCCTACGGGGCCATGGCTTATGAGAAAGTGAACCCCGGGGCCCTAGAACGAAGGCAAAAAAGGAAAAAGGGTGGATTTTTAGTCAGTAAAAGTCTGACACACCCTCGCACTCCGCCCAAGATCAGGAGATGTCTTTGAATGATTTTCTCACTTAATATTCTATTCCATGCTGCTATTCCAGGAGGTAGCCGTGTAGGTACCAAGTTTCAAGAATTGGCATAAAAGGCACACAGATAGACCATGTCTTGAAAAACTAGGAAATTTTCATAATAAGCGCAAAACTTGATTTGTTTTAACTCGAATATTCAACGGTACTTTTAGTACGTATATGTGAAACCTGAATAAAATTTATTCAGAATCAGTAGCTGAATCGATTCCAATAATTTTTACACCATGTTATATTTTTTCCCAAATATACTTAAAAAAGTTCTCAAGTTCGACATCACTGACACTAAGTACAACACAGGCCACGCTAGTTCATAGTGGGCATTAGGAGCCAATGCACAGCTGGATATGAAAGCAAAACAACCCCTTAGTATCCCGGATGACCTACTGAACATTTGTGCTTGTGTGGACAACCAGGAAACACAACAAGTTTATATCTTTGCATAAAAATACTATACCCGTGTTTCGGGTTTCGCATTATACAGAAAATAAGGTTGTATTTAATGTTAACTAAGAAAAGGATAACATATTTACTTACTAGGTTTTACAATTTTCTTCGTCACTGCCCGCGAATGAGAATTCGTGTATAGCGGAACATTTTTGAAGGGTCCCGACTTACGAGTTGTAGGTCGCGGGTTCGAACCCAGCCAGGCGTATTACTTTGTGTAATTTATTTCAAGACCATTGCTCTCAAAATGGTGAAGGAAAACAATGTGAGGAAACCGGCATGTCCTAGAATCTAAAATTCGAAGACATGTGACATTAACCAACCCGCACTGGGCCCGCGTGGTGCATTACGGCCCATTCCCTTTCTTAGAGAGTAGGCCTGTGTCCTAGCAGTAGGAACATTAAAAGGCTGATGATGATGATGGAACATTTTAGTGGGACTCTAGTCCCACTAAAATGTCCCACTAAAAGTACTGGTTTGTCCCCCAATACTCTAGTATTGGGGGACAAACCAGTACTTTTTCCCGGGAGATTAATTCCTTGAGACAATTTTCTACATTCAAGCAAGCGAAGCCGCGTAGCAGCTAGTCAGGTACTCATGAATTCCACTCGGGATGGTTATAACCAGTCATGAATTTTAATTAAAACTCTTCATAACCCTTAACTTAAATGACAGTGAGTAGGGTACATTACCCGCAGAACACAGCGACCGCGCATCGGAAGTCGCAGCGTTGGAAGGCCTCCCATAAGGTGGACCGATGAGCGCTCACAGGAATCCGATAGATGCGAGACGCAGAGGTCCATTCGTTGTCGTACACTTGAGGGAGGTCTATGTCCAACAGAGGTCGTCTTTCAGAAGAAATGATTTTTTTTTACGGGTGAAAATCATCCTATGAAATCCCCGCCCTTGGGCGGAGCGAGAGATAGTGTCAGACTCTTACTGAATAAAAACCCCACCCCGTTCCTTCGTAGGCTCCGACACTGCCTGCTGGTTGCAGGCTAGGCCTCTACGGTTTGCTGACAACTCCTTGAGCATATTACAGTCCCGAAATGAAATAACAACTACTAAAAGAATCAAACGATAACTTCGGTACAACTTAATCCCGAAATTGTCAGCATTGGTATAAGCAAGCGACACAAGTGTCAACTTAACGGTCACAATCTTCATAAAACGTGGCGCCATCCAGAAAGAAATCTTTTAGCGGCCATAAAAACATGATGTCGTCAAAATAAACGGTTGGTATTACCAGTTACTGGGAGTGAAGAAGATAGATGGATGTGTTTTTTAAACGGAAAGGAGAATAAAACTTTTGCCATACATTGCTGGCATATTTTTTTTTTCTTTTTTCCAAAAGCGAAACCTAGGCCATTTCTTAAAAGAGTGTATGAGAAATCAATAGCAAAAAGAATTTTGTCTACCAACCGTGACCAAACGAAGTTAGGAACTATTTAGTAGTTTGCTATAGGTTTTTTATCACGCGTTATTTTTTATTTTGGTTTCGGTACTTATACTGTGTACGCATTAAATAGGATCAATCACTGTCGCAATACTAACCCGTATCTTTTCAATTTGTGTAACACTTATTTTTTTATTAGTTTTAGTGATGAAAAACTGCAAATGTAAAAAAAATATACAGGACTAACCAGCCTATATGTAAAATCCGAAATATTACGTATTACACTAGCAATGCTTTTAAACGTATCTTCATTCGTTTACGGTTTATAAGCCTGGTTTTTTTTGCTATTGATTTCTCGTATTGTCTTTTAACATATAACCTAGGTTTAATTTCTGGCGAAAAAAATAAAATAAATCATGCCAAAAGTTTGCATATACTTTTCACTTGTTGTTTTATTTAATTATTCAACAGTTCAACATTAAACTTGATGATTTCATACAGTCAATAATTCACGACACGATAACATTAAACCGAGTGGGTATAACGCTTTACGGTCGCTACAGGAAGACAGATTGGCAATAGCATCTTGTTCACATATTTTAAAATTAAGGAACATACTAGTAGTGGGGTTGCAGAAATGTTCGAAGAACAAAAACAAGAAAACGGAAGTGCTATCGCACGTGGAAGAATCGCTAAGGCAGTCGACAATACACTCTCTTTCTCACTCAAGTGTATGACTTTCTTAGGCGACAGACAAGGATAGACGCATAGGAAAGTGTGGCCAGTTGTAACTCAACCCTTAACGTAAGGAACACAAGTGGATTTTAGTCAGTAAAAGTGTGACATCACCCCTCCACCTAAAGGCGAGTTATTTAATATATTCACTCCAAAAAAAAATGGTCACAAAGACTCTTTTTACCCGACTGCGCCAGAAGGAGGGTTATGTTTTTCGACAGTATGTATGTATATATGTATAATTGTTTGGCACGCTCTACAGCCTGAACGGCTCGATGGATTTTAGCTTGAGAGGTGTCGTTAGAATCGTATTTACTGTGAGAGTGACACTGGGTATATCAAAATAAAAAAAAAACAAAATGGCGGATTTTTAGAGCCAAATTCAAATATTTGGCACGCTCTGCGGCCTGAACGGCTCGATGGATTTTAGTTTGCGAGGTGGCGTTAGATTTGTAATTACTGCGAAAGTGATATCGTAATAAAATGAAACTAAAAAAATAAAAAGAACGGTAATTTAAAAAACTAAAAAAACCCGACTGCTTTTCTGAGTATTCATGAAAAGCCCTAAAACAAGAAAGTCGTTGTACCCGATTGCACTTAACTATATAATATTTTAAATTCAAGATGAATTGTAGCAGTCGGAACCCATTCTAGAAATAGAGGCTTAGTGAATTGAGAGCACATACCTATATTACATTGCAGACTACTCCAATCTACTGACTAGACGGCTGACTTTCTAGAATGGGTCCCGACTGCTACAATGCTATGCTACAATTGAATTTAAAATATTATATAGTTAAGTGCAATCGGGTACAACGACTTTCTTGTTTTAGGGCTTTTCATGAATACTCAGAAAAGCAGTCGTGTTTTTTAGTTTTTTAAATTACCGTTTTTTTTTAAAGTGGGCAAATCATCCAATGACTCCTCCCCATCTAGGGCCAAGCTGAAAGGCCTAACAGACTTTTATTGACTAAAACCACATCTATTTTCCTTCTTTGCCTTGTGCTCTAGGACCCCAGGTTTCTCTTGTCAACCCATGGCCTCAGAAGACTTCGGCCCTGATGAGCTTTTAGGTACGAGCCGTCGACCATTCAGGTCCAGTCAGTTACTCCGGTAACGGCCAGATACCCGTTGCTAAGACTAATTCGATCCATTTGGTAGTAAGTCAGTGCTTAGGTAATAAATATCTATGTACATCACCATCATCATTTGAGTCGAAAGACTCCTCCCCCAAGCGTCACCACAACGACTGGCCCTGTGCGTCGCGCATCCATCAGACTCCAGCGACCCTGACCACCTGGTCAGGGACCGATGAAGTCATCGGTTCACCTTGTGGGCGGCCTTGCAACGCTGCGTCTTCCGGTACACAGTCGCCACTCCAGAACCCTTCGGCCATATCAGCCATCTGTTCTGCTTGCAATGTACCCAGCCCATTGCCACTTAAGTTTGGCGATTCTGTAAAATTATTCTATATTTATGATTTTATTCTATATCTATGTACAATTTGATCATATTGCAGCTCCAAATCTCCCTTAAAACAAATCTCCCCTATTTCTTTAATCCAAAACCTTCCACCGTCGACGTACCAGACTTCACCGAAGCATAACTTTATTACAAGCATCAGACCGTAAGAATAATGAAAACAAGCGTAAAATATTATTTATTGCTACAAAATCATATCGTAGAAAATTGTGTAAAGCTGTAGAAAGGAGTGGAATGGTTAGTACGGCCTTTATGGACTTGTAAGGTTAGTTTGGTGAAGTTCAAGTGTCAGGATGAAATGATGGGTGTGTGGATTCGTATAGTGGCTAACGTGTTTAGTCGATTTTGTTTAGTTTTCAATGCAGATATTTTTTTCTTGTTCTAGCTTATAGATGTTGACTGTGAACTTTTATTATCTTCTCTTTTTTTATTCTAACTAAAAAAGCGCCGCCACAAAAAAAAACTGCGTCTAACTTCTTTTTGTGGCGGCCTTTTTTTGTGGCCTCTGTGCGGCGGTGGCGGCTCTTTTTGAGGCGGCCTTTTTTGTGGCGGCACTTTTTTGAGGCCCGTGTGTGTGGACACTAATCGGCTACTCCGTATCTTTTGAAAAACCAATGTGTTAAACTGGACTATTTGCCTGATAATTTGATATACCTAGGAATATTCACATTTTTTTTTTTTCATAGAACTTGGTATAATTTATTTTCAAAGTTATGTCTAACACAGACAAAAAGCGAAGATCAGGCAAAAACCATTGCGTTTATTTTTATAAAACTTTTACAAACTAAAAGATAAATTAACTATCAATATTTTTATATACGGTTTTTATTCACATTGTGCTTAATAAATGAAGGATATATTATTATATTCGATTAATCATGATGCGCGGGGAGCGACGCAAGCTCCTCTTTTGTTCGCTCAAAGTCGCTGGCTTTTAGTGTCGCCCTAATGGGAATACGACACGAGCGCTTAAAAGGCGTCCTTTTTAATAAACCTCCCATAACTTAGGACTAATAAGTTGAGCTCCTTAGTAGTCCTAAGTTGGAGCTACACGAGTACTGAAAAATGCTTGCACTGACTGGACAGGTCCACTCAAATCTGTATGTTTCTTTCTTCAAAAGACCATCTCAGACAATAATCTGTATGGTTCTTATATTATTTGGCCATTACATGTTTACTGAATGGACTTTAAAAAAGACTTGGACTTGAGTTTGTTTCGGTGTTGCTTCTCAGGGTAGTCAGCTGGGAAACACCAGCTTCATCTAGTTTAAACTGAAAAAAAAAATATTGACGTGTAAAAGTGTTTTTTAAAACCTATTTTCAAAATAAATATCATTTATAATTATTATATTCGAATAATCTTGATGCGCGGGGAGCGTTGTTAGCTCCTCTTTTGTTTGCTCAAGGTTTTAGTGTCGCCTCAAGGCCAGATTCTACTTATTTTGAACTTTTTTAAACCTCTGGAAATCCACAAATATAGAAGAGAAAAAAAAATCACTTTAGTAAAATTTACTATATGAGCAAGCGCTTGGCAAAAATGAAATCATGATATAGATTAGTTGGCTCGATAAAAAAAAATCGCAAATCTGACCCTAATTTACGATTTCAAACGTATTTATCTACGAGATTATTTTACGGAAATATTTGAAAGTTACAAAAAAAAACTTTTTATTTAAAAGCGCTTCGCAAAAACAAAAATCTTGAATAGTTATTGTTTTTTTTTATATATAAAAATAAAACCGCTGTTTTGGGGCCGCGAAGTCGAAATAGTCCCAAGCGAAGTTCATACAAAAAAAACAATGACTAGAACCGGCCCTTAACGGAAATACGCCAACACGAGCGCTTAGAAACCTACCTCTAATGAAATAAACCATAGAGAGGTAGAAACAATCGCGTAATTTCTCACGGCATCCCAACTCATAACACAATACCATTATTTTTCCTTCAGCAGATGACGTGAAAGAGATGATTCAACCTTCGTAATATATTCATTAAGAAGAGCCAAAGTTTTTCCCTCCCGACCTAATTAAATCTGAGGAAGTTAAACAATGAAAACGCATTTTCCGGTACAATTGTCCTAAAGTGATATTTGAATGCACATTGAAATGCTTTTAGTTTCGAAACAGGAAGAAGAAAGCTTTGTAAGTCAAATATTAACCTTGATGGCTGACGTTTAATTTTATGAAGGACTTTTTAAGAACTCGCTTCTAATCAAAATCTAATTTTAACTACCACATTATTTGCTTTTGAACAGATGGTCGCCGGGACGGATGGTTCTGGAGTGGCGATCATGTACGGGAAGACGCAGCGTTGGAAGGCCTCCCACAAGGTGTACCGATGACCTGATGAATCCGCACAGGGACCGGCTAAAATTATAAGAAGGATGATGCTGATTATTTGCTTTCCAGGGTATTTTTGAGGTAGGAAACCATCTAATTACTTCTCTCGCTCTAGGATGGAGAAAGAGAGCGTGTCAGACTTTTACAGTACGGCCGACGGATCTTAGCGCGTCTGAAGTTAGGCTCGCGAACTTTAGCGCTTGTGCACTCGTAAAAAAATAAATGGTTTGAAAAAATAAATGCCAATAGCAGTTGTTATTGCTGTTAACAACCGTTATTGGCCCCCTACAGTTTACTCCGGCTCGGTCTATAGGACGACCGGACATCGAGTTTGCCATCCAAGGCTGCAGAATCTGCAGAAAGACTTCTGCTCACCATGGGTGTGAATTTGACCAAGCCCAAGTTGACATGCATGCACAACCCAAGGTGCATTGTGTAACACGCGAGATGTTGTCCTACAGCATATGCTGTTGAATTAAGCCTTTTCGATAATAAATCTTTATATATAAGCTCCACTGAAGCTTACAACAAGTTTATGATCAAAAACACTGTAGTATGTTTTTTTTTTTATGGGAGGTAATATTATCCAATGACAAATCCCGCCCTTAGGCGGGGCAGGAGATAGTGTCACACTCTAACTGACTAAAAACCTACCCTGCTCCTTCATTGCCTTCGTTCCAGGGCCCCAGTGTTCACTTTCGCACAACCCTTGGCCCCAGTAGGCTACAGTTTGCTAACAACTCTTTGAGGCGCGCGAGAACAGTGCGCGCCGTCGACGACTTGGGCTAGGTCCGGACTATCACCAGACGGACGGATAGCGAGCTACTCATTGCCCGCCATCCGCAAGCCCGCGGTTACGGTGGACTGTAGTACGATGATGTTGTAATATTCTTAAGATGTAGACAAGTAAACGGATTTTTCAAAATTCAACCCTTTGAAAAGGATATATATTCAGAATATTCTGCAATCTGAAATTGCAATTCTGCAATTCTGCAGACTGATCCAAATTAGCTTTCCAGTTTAGACTTTTGACTGGCCTGTTGGTCTAGTGGTTAGTGGCCCTGACTGCTTTGCCAGAGGTCGTGGGTTCGATTCCCACCCAGGACAAATGTTTGTGTGATGAGCACGTTCATTTGTTCTGTGTCTGGGTGTTATTTATCTATAATATTTATGTATTTAGAAATATATAAGTATGTTTATCAGCTGTCTGGTACCCATAACACAAGCTCTGCTTAGCTTGGGACTAGACGGTGTTGTGTGATAGTTGTGGAATATATATATATGTCGGATCCGGCGTTCATTTGTTGACAACAAAACAAGGCACGCCATCTAGTTGCGACTAGAAGAAATGGAGGTGGCGCGCCTAGACAGAGTCAGCCGTTTCCGCTTTGGCTACGAGCTTGGGGAGGGAGAATCCGCGGAGTACAGCGGACACTCTCAGCCAGGCTGTCGCAGAGTCAAAACGTTCTGAAACTGTCCGTTTTGTTGTTTGTACCTACCTAATAACAGTGCACTGTACCGAAATGTATTGACAAGTAAACTGATTTAGTTCCTAACCGTTTTTATTCATTGCACGATACTCACGTTGGCCCACCTGGTACATGACCAGAGCTCGAACCATCCTGAACGAGCCGTCATATATATATATTATATTATATTACTTTAGCACTATTACTACCAATTAGCCCCAATTTATACAAGGCCAGCCTAATATCCATAAACAAGGTAAACTATTCGGTCGTAAGTTACATCGTTATTCAATACCATGCACGGTGCTAAGATCCTCAGATTACCTGCACCGTATGATGCATGGCTATATTCGCTGCCACCTGATATATGGTGAGCTAGCTTTTACATATTCAATTTTCGGTGTCGTAAATTTATATAGTGGTAAATTTGGTTGCTGTTTTGCTGCAGTAATGCTTTTTTGTCATAGAAATAAATGTCTAGGTGTATAATCAACTTTATAATGTTCTCACTGCTGGGACACAGACCTCTTTGTGCAATAATTCTGCATTTTAAAACAAGTGGTGTTTATCCTTGCATCACAATTCCGCCTCGGTCACTCCACTTGTATCAAAATGTAGATAATGCAATACGTTCAACATAGTGATAACTGAGAAGTCTCTAGACAGATGATTAAACTGACATTGATTCATCGATGAAACTAAAGTACTTATAGTATACCTACACCTCAAAAATTTTCGTTTTTGGAATTATGGAATCTCCTTACCTATAACATATTAATATAATAACGTAATATAATTTTGAAAATAACTCTGTTCTTCTGTGGATTGGGTGATTCTGGTGATTTGTAACACAGGCATTTTATGTCTAACTCAGACACCAGCTTCTCACATTGTTAATTATAAAAACAGGATATCATGTAAAACCAGCAGTGGTGGCCGAGTGGTAACGGCCCCGACTTACGAGTTGTAGGTCGCGGGTTTAAACTCAGCCAGGCATTACTTTGTGTAATTTATTTCATCCCCACTGCTCTCAAAACGATGAAGAAAAACGCGCGCCAAACCGCGACATATGACATCCACTAACTCGCAACTGGCCCGCGTGGTAGATTAAGAGCCATTCCCTCTCCTAGAGAGGAGCCCTGAGTCCCAGCAGTGGGAACATTATAAAGCTGATGCTATGCTATGTATTTTTTTATTGTTATTATTAATTAAAATCGATAGAGTGGAGCGGGAGGGACTGTCAGAATATTATACACTCACACGGCCATAGCTACTACCTACTTTACCCATGGCACAGCTAAACGGATAACACCCCAGAATTCTTCATTGCCATACAAAGTCTTTACACAAAAGATGACCTATTTAAAAACCCTCCAACGCCCATAAAAGCCACATCTCACGCCTCACAAAGACTTACATATCCAGACCCATCAAAATAAAACTTTCAGGGCACCAAAATACAATTTCAGTTGGGAATATTATACCCATGGGTTTTCTATGGGCACTGTGAGATCCCCCGGCGTCCATTAAGTCTATCGTTTTGTAGATCTCTCGCGACATTAAGAGAATATATTTCCAATTGGTTAGAAGAGGCGGGGTCGACAGAAAAGTGGGGAGGCCATGGTTCTTTGTGGATAAGGAAATTATTTTTTAGATTAGTTCTTACAAAAATACAGGTATTTTTTTTATGATAGGTAAAATCATACAATGACAAATCCCGCCCTTGGGTGGAGCGGGAAGTAGTGTCAGACTCTTACTGACTAAAAACCTACCCCGTTCCATTCTTTGCCTTGGTCCCAAATAATATAAAAATACAGGTCCAAAAATACAGGTGGTCATAGAAGTAATTTACTTTTGTAAATATGTAATAAAATAACAATTATACACCGTTAAATTTTGTTCGTTTTAATCCCGCGGAGTGTCGATTTGGTACATGAAACACTATCGATTTGTAAAGAGAAAATTAAAAAATAAAGTAGGTACTTTTTTTAACTCGAATTAATTTACGCATATACAAAATTGATTTCTTTAAGTAGACGTCAGCTAAGCGAGGCCAATGAACTGTAGGTAGTTAGTACGCAACGACCGACAGCTACCTACAAAGTCATTGACTCGTTAACTACATTTTTTTAGTTTTTATTTTTGTAATTAGTCTGTAAGCCTTCTTTAAAATAAAATAAATAAATAAATTACTGAAAGAAATTAATTTCGTACATGCGTATATTAATTCGAGTTTTATAAAAAAAATCTTTATTTTTTAATTTTATCTTTACAAATCGATAGAGTTTCATGTACCGAATCGACCCTCCACGGGATTAAAACGAATAAATTTAACGGTATATGTATGTAGTCGTATTTTGAGAAAATTTCAACTCCCAAGAGTTGAAATCGGTCAGTTCACTACAAGGATACATTCTGTAAAGCAGGAGCCAATGTGAACTCAACAAGGTAGCTCGTTTTGACGGTGAACAGACACGCTTGTGTTTTGGTGAAGTTGAATCCTAACAGAGTAGCTTGGCCCCATTTGGAGACTGCCTAAAGTTTTTAGACATTCTTACGCTTACCAGTGAACTTCTTTCAGATTGAGTATTGTTCAAAACCAGCCTTTTTTGAGCTAAGAAAATCGAATGACATATCTCTAAGGTGGAGCGCAAAGGTGTGTATTACGGATAAAATTCATCTGTGTCAAGCAGGCAGCAGGGCCGAAGCCTACTAGGGCCAAAGGTTATGTGAGAATGTCACCACGGGCCCCGGGACAAAGGCAATGAATGGAAGGGTAGGTTTTTAGTCAGTAAGAGTGACTGGCAATATTTCCCGCCCCACCCAAGGGCGGGATTTGTCATTGGATGATGTTTACCTACCATAAAAAAAACCCTAAGATTACTATTACTGTTTCCGAATTCTATGATGGATGCAAAAATACCGATAAAACACAAAAACTGGGCAAGTGCGAACCCTCAGGTTCCGTATAAACTAACTTATGTAAATAGTTCAATTTAATTCCCGAATCAAGTCTCGACGATTTTTTCGAATCCAAAAAAGTATTTGTTTTGTGACGTAACTACAAATTTACAGTTTTCAGATTTATTCCTATATTAGTGCTATAAGACCTTGCTTCATGCTAAATTTCAGGGCTCTAGGTCAATGGTAAGTACCTTATGAATTTCGATTCTCTTGAGTGTCGAAATATATGTTTTTTGCGACGTAGACAGCCGTATCTTAACTTCGCAGTTTGATTTTTTTCACAGCTTGAAGGGAACGTAGATTTGAGTATATGGTTTTAATTTCAACTCGATACCTCCACGTGTTTCTGAGATAAAGGACCTTAACAGATAGACGGACAAGCGATCTTATAAAGGTTCCGTTTTTTCCTTTTGAGGCGCTGAACCCTGAATACTTGATGTTCCCTTTTTTTTCATAAGTACTATATTCCACATATATAATTATATTCCACAACTATTACACATAACACCGTCTAAGTCCCAAGCTAAGCAGAGCTTGTGTTATGAGTACTAGACAACTGATAAACATACTTAGATATTTCTAATTACATACATATTATAGATACAGAACAAATGATCGTACTCATCACACAAACATTTGTCCTGGGTGCGAATCGAACCTACGACCTCCGGTATAGCAGTTAAGGTCACTAACTACTAGACCAACAGGCCAGTCAAACCTTAATTACTACAACTACTACAATTTTCATTTATTTTTCATTTTACCACTTGTGAGAAATGATTTGAAAGAAAAGGGAGTTAGTGATAGCTTGACGAGTTACTGAACAAAATGGAATAAAAAAACATGCTGCACCGACCCCAATTAACACGGGAGAAAGGCAGGAAGGAAAATGATGTACGACGTACAGCATCCACCTCCACCACCACGGTATCCACCCTTTTGTTGTTGATGTCGTACTTCTACGGCCTGGACTAAGCGTTTCGCCTCGTTTATACCGCGTATATCGAAGGACTGGAACAATTTACCTGCTGCGGTCTTCCTGTCTGATTATAATTTAGGTGTTTCAAGGCTAGAGTTTATAGGCTTTTAATAAACTAGAGCGCACCATCAACGTTTACATCACTGCTTACCATGAGGTGGGACCGCAGTCAAACACTGTTTATATCTATGAAAAAAAATACGCTAGTATCATAATACGCCAATGGTCAGCAAGCCACCTCACACCTCTCACCTAAAGTACTTAGGTACTCTCTTTTAATTTATTTTTTAAGTCCCGCGCTGCAAAAAATAAGCTCTTTATAAATAACCTTCTCAAAAATAGTCATTATCCATTTTGTAATTAAGGATTTTAGTTAATTAAGTTTTTATAGTTCTCTTTATTATTTAAACTTGTTTGCAGAAGCTACTTAAGTTATTAACTTGTAAACTAATACCGTTAACTTTGGACTAACATAGTTGCTTTATATTATAATAACTTATCTTTAAAATATAATAACAAACCATTTTTATTTTGTTAGTGGAAAACATCGACTATATAGCCCCTAGACGCCGCATGCTTGCTCTAACGTACCAAAGAATTTCTGTCAACTAACTGAGGTGTGGGAAGCGGGGTACTGCGTTCTGATTGGTCCGACCAAGGTCATTACGACACTCTAGGGATGGGATAGATTTAAATAAATCACGAAAGTATCGATATTTTTTTAAATAATATTTAGTACAATTATTAACTGTATTTTTTACTTTTCTAGTTCTTGATATTATTTTAACATAAAATGTTCATACTTTTTGTTATTAATAAATTTTGAGTGGTAACGTCAAATTAAAAAAAAAAAATACTGAAACAATCCTCTCTATCTATAAAAACGTAACATATGTACTTATAATTATTATAACGGTGAAAAATAATATCCAAGGAACCATTTTTCTGGCTTGTTTGCAATTATCCATTTATTTTTAAAATCAGAATCTTTCGGGAACCTAAAATCAATAACCGATAACAATAAAATTTCAGTTTTAATGTAGCAAGTATAAAATGATCGTATAAATAATAAATAGGTATTCAGCTTTATCGATAACAGAGGCGGTCATAAGAATTGGTACATCACTACACACATCAGATCTATTAGTCAGATGTTTTGACAGACATGCGTCGCCTGTTATTAGATTAACGTCTAGTGGCTGTAAGGTCATTGGTGGAAAATCATAAAAGAAATAAAATAGTACATTTTGATACAAGTGCAGAAAGTTTGCCATTGCGACCGAGGCGGAATTCGCACGAGCCGTAGGCGAGTGTGTTATGGAGCCGAGGGCTGCAGTGACATAGAACGTGTCAAACGACGTCTTTCAATATACGCGCGACCCGTGGGGGATGACCTGCACCTCGTGGGGGTCGACGCGCGCCTCATACGATAAACAATTTTATTACGTATATATTATTAAATATACGGATTAGCCATTTAGATGTGATGTTGGATTTAAAATCAGAAAAAAATCATAACTACAAAAGTACAGACTTAGAGGTAACTAATCCTAAAACGAGTATAATAGGGTTACTTGTAAAAAGTACTAAACCAACACATATAGAAAACAAAATAAGGACAGGCAATTAAATAAGAAGGTACACTCTACACAAGACGAACGATATTACGTATATTACGTTTTTTTTTTTTATACATTACGCTTTTTATTTAGATGCTTTCAAAGCACCCTAGCTTCTAGCAGAATAGACTCTTAATAAAATATTGTGCCATACGATCATCGAATACATCACTGCTTACCATCAGGTGGAATCGCGGTGAAGCACTAGTTTATATCAATTTAAAGATGGGCAAGTGTGAGTCGTACTCACACACCGACGGTTCTGTACTAACTTACCTTTGGGGTAGTGGAACAGAGAGTAAAGTCCCACATACCTCCGTTGAAAACGGAGGATCCTCCGACCAGACAGGTTTTATGTCTGGTGGGCTATTGCCCGATAGATGAATTGGGGTTTGTTCTATATGTTCCAATCGCGCCGTGAATCTTACTTGCGCGATGCAGGATTAGTTCATTTGTGACAACATAGATGTCGCCACATACCTATGAAAACAGTTCAATTCCCGAATTGAGTTTCGAAGATTTCGAATCGAAAAAGTTTTGTTTTTTTTTGACGTAACAACAAATTTACAGTTTTCAGATTTATCCCTATACTTGTGCTATGAGACCTTGCTTCATGCCAAATTCCAGGGTTCTAGGATAACGGGAAGTACCCTATGAATTTTGATTTCCTTGAGAGTGTTGAAATGTACGATTTTTGCGACATAAACGGCCGTATCTTTTTTGTCGTTAACTTAGAAGTTTGATTTTTTTGCTACCTTCAATATAATATAATAATATAATATTCCACAACTATCACACAACGCCGTCTAGTCCCAAGCTAAGCAGAGCTTGTGTTATGGGTACTAGACAACTGATAGACATACTTATATATTTCTAAATACATACATATTATAGATAAATTACACCCAGACACAGAACAAATGATCGTGCTCATCACAAACATTTGTCCTGGGTGGGAATCGAACCCACGACCTCCAGCATAGCAATCAGGGCCACTAACCACTAGACCAACAGGCCAGTCAATGGTCCGCAGACCTGAGTATATGTTTTTAATTTCAATTCGATACCTCCACACGTCCCCGAAATAAAGAGTCTTGACAGACAGACAGACAAATGGACAACGAAGTGATCCTAAAGATTCCGTGTTTTTCCTATTGTTCGCAAGGAAACTCCGAGCATAGCCCTTTGCAATTCTCTTTGAGTGAATTAAAGCCTTCTGATGAAGCCCATCGTGAGCTACCACGTGTCCGAACCATATATCATCACTGGCAACACGCACTGGTCATAGACCAGAATGCCGGATGGCTGGGTGCAACTATCACTACGATATTACTAGTCCTCTGAAGATAAATGTCGATTGCGAATATGTATTTGCTGCGACCTTATTTCTTCTTGGTTTTTGCAGATGCCAATTGAGTAAGTAACATTAAAGAGTGGTCTGGGTCTGCATCGTCCAATAGTCATTAAAAAGAAGACAAATCCCACCCTTGGGTGGAGCGAGAATTAGTGTCAGACTCTTACTGACTAAAAACCTACCCTATTCCTTCCTTGCCTTGGTTCCAGGGCCCTGGTATGCATTTTCATACCTCCCCAGAGCCCCAGACTAGGCCTCGACCCTACTGAACCCCTACAGTTTGCTGACAACTCCTTGAGGCGCACGGGAACAGTGAGTGCCGTAAACGACTTGGGCTCGGTCCGGTCTGCTACCAGATAAGGTGTGGTGCTTAGAATAGCAAACCGAGTGTTCTGTACAAACTTACCTAAGTAAGCAGTTCGATACCCGAATCGGCGGCCGCGTACTATAGGATGCAGCGGTGGATGGCGTCCCACGAAGTGGACCGTTGACCAGGTGACGTTCGCTTGAATCCTGTGGATACAAAACAAGCTGGATCGATCGTTGTGCCGAATTGGCGAAAGCCTATGTCCAGCACTTGACTTCTTTCGGCTAAAATGATGATGATTTTGATTTATCCACACAACTCTAGTCCTTCTGCTACCTCCATTCCTGTGAACTTAAGCTCTGAATCCCTTAAAGTGGATTGTGTTTAACAACACTTTGTTAGGTAACCTATATATTTTCTGTGTTGTGTAAAGTAACCCAGATTTTAAGAGCCACACTTTTTTTGCACAATTCTCTATTTACGTTATAAAGATTTTTCGCCAGCCGACCCATTTTTCGAGAGTATACAAATATTTTTGTAGGCGCTAAAACTGCAAATAATGGTTCGTTGCTGCTTATTTTACTAAAAAGGTCTCATTACGAATCTTTATACCTAATTTTGTTTAGCGTAATTTGGATAGAGTGTCTGTATAATGAGCAGATTTTAGGAGTCATTTAGAGTCGTATAAATAGGTCTCTGTTGTTAGGTAAGCGTGATTTTGTTTGACTCAACCTAACGCTAAAAAGATGGCGTCGATGAAGTTATTAGTCTGCAGTGTTCAACCCAAAAAATAGCATTTTTCATTAGCTCAGTGGCTCGAATCTTCTTTCATGTGTTATTTCTCTTTTTTGTGGATTTTCTAGTATATATATATTACTGTAGCAGTCCAGATTGATACCTTCGTGCCTCGAAAAGCATATAAAGCCGTTGGCCACCTTACCTGTACACACAATAATTGTATTCCCAGAACGTTTTGGGCGTATAGGTGAGATCAGTACCTCTACCATGAGTGCAGCGCCTCTAGCGGTCACTTGCAGAACCAAAATTTGCCATACAAAATATTTACGGCGTCGATATCGAATAGCGACGAATACTATTGCTTAAAACTCATGGTAGAGGTACAGTAGCAGCTTCACATCTCCGTACGTCTGATGATCGTATAGGCTTGACATTCGAACATGAAGGAGTAATAAACATACATACAAAACTTTCGTCTTTATAATATACTAGCGACCCGCCCCAGCTTCTCACGGGTGCAATGATGATATTAAATATATTATGCAAGTTTTATACATATAAACCTTCCTCTTGAATCACTCTAGCTATTTAAAAAAGACCGCATAAAAATCCTTGGCGTAGTTTTAAAGATCTAAGTGCTTGTTTACGGAGACGCGGTGCGTTGCGCGGCGCGTCGGGCGGTCTGTCGTACATTGCCATATGTTTGTGTTTGCGCATGCGATGACGCGGCCCGCTGCTGCAATGTACGACCAACGCCCAACGCGCCGCGTCTCTGTAAACACGGCCTAAGCATACATAGAGACAGTCAGTGGAAAGCGACTTTGTTTTATACAATGTAATGATGAAGCGTGATTGAAATATGGTGTCCGGAGTGTCTCTTCATTTGCACCAGATCCAAGAAGCCTACACTTTAATCCTGTGCTACAGTCCTTAAGACACCTACAGTAATTGCCAAGGTGATAATGCGCGACTCTCCTTCAATTAGCCTTGATTGCTACTTCAACCACCACTGTCTGAAATAGTACCTACATAGTTATTATGCCAATTACCTCAATAGCTCGTACAGAACTTAATTACTAACCGAGTCGTTGAAGACAATGGCTTATAAGAACATTACTTGATGAAGAAGACTTAAATAATATATATTTCTTGATAAACTGGTTAGATAACAAAAAAAAATTATATACATTTTCCGTATTATTACTATCAATAAGCTAAATAATATCACTATAAACATTACACATAAATATATACACTAAAGGCTACTCCTAACTAGAATATAGCGTCAAAAAACTCCTCCGCATCGCTGTCGACTGGAAGTGTGCCCAAAAGGCTGGCGGCATTGCCACGTTGTATGGCAATGCTTAATCTCTGACCGAGGTTAAAGCCAGCCCTTGGGTCACGCGAAGTATCAACTAAACGTTTGGAAAGTTCTTTAAAAAGTGTATGTGCACTCGGACCCCACGGCCCAAGAGTTTCAACCCCAAACGGCTCAAAAATATAACTGCCGACGAGATTGTTATATTTCCGCCGCTTGAGGTTCTCCGCTGCCGCAGCGGCAGCAATGATGAAGTAAATTAATGGCATAAGGTAACATGAGATCGAAAAATGTTTTTTCAGTGGGAATTAACATAATAATATTTCACAACTTGCACACACCGTCGTCTAATCTCAAACTAAGCAAATCTTGTAGTCTATGAGTACTATACAACTGATAAACATTACTTATATTATATTTCTGAACACACAACACCACTGACATATTATAGATAAATTACGCCTAGACACAGAACAAAAATGATAGTGCTCATCACACAAACATTTGTCCTGGGTGGGAATCGAACCTACGACCTCAGGCATAGCAGTCAGCCACTGACCACTAGACCAAAATGCCAGTCAAATATCATCAAATAACTTCTCCTACTTTGGGTAGATTGAAAGGGAGTATCAGACTGACTAAAACACACCTGTGTTCCTTCTAAAACGAGAAGTAATAATAGCATGTGGTCTTCTTCTTCTCTGTAGGTGATAGCCGCAAACGAGAAGGAATGGACATCCTCACTCACCTGCCGCCGTGACGGGAAACGCCTTGGGCATCAGAAGTTTCAAGGCGATTCCCGGCCACCGTAGGCTTGCGGATGGCATGCAATGGGTTGCTCGCCATCCAACCATCGTCACATTCTGCGTGTGGTCACGGCATGAAGCTAAGTGCTCGGCAGTTTTGCACGGACGTGGCGCATATTTCTCACAAAGTCTCTAGTAATAATTTTTGTTAAACATTAATTTGCGCCTTTATCTGGCAATAAAAAGATTTTCTTACTTTCTTTCTTTCTTTCAACCGTTCGGTAAGGACCGTCTACAGCACCTAATGTTACGTGCGCCCCATAAAGGCCCCGCAGGATGCATGCTCAAAAGAGCTGGGCAAAGATCTGTATACAGCAAGTACAACCACATTTCACAAATTATGTTCCTATGTTTCAGTCTCATGTGATAGAGCAGAGCAGCCTATTGGCCATCATCGCCATTATCATTTCAGCCGGAAGGTTTTAACGGCTGGATATAGGCCTCCCTCAAATATCGCCACAACTTCTAGTCCTATGTGTCTTGCAAGCATTGGAGTGCCACGACCCTCTCAGTCATCGGTCCATCTTATGGGAGGACATCCTAACGCTACGTCTTTCATACGCAATAGCTACTCTAGAACTTTTCCACCCAATTAACCATCTGTGGGTCTAAAAAGGTCACATTTAGCAATTCATTTCCTGAATTCCTGTCATACTTACGATCTTTTAATAATATTTGTAAAATTTTACGAATGTGCTGTCACTTAGACCAGTCTGTCAAAAAAACTGTCAAATAGATGAATTGCATTGCAGAATCATGCTTATGAATATTGTTTACGTATAACAATATAAACTGCCACTTCGTGACCATTTTGCGATTTTTGACATGATTCATATTATTATCCGAATGCAGATCTGCTAAAGTGGCCTTTTTAGCCCCCCTGTTCTGTGAGCAATATGCCTTGGTTTTCCAGCGGTCCATCCAACTTTGTTAAAAGGCATTACAAAAATTAAAACCAGGACTTATCCCAAATCTGCCTGCCTTCTAGCCACCCCACGATTGGATACAACATTCGCAGGAACAATCTCATTAGCCGTGAATTTCGTGGTCCTCCCATTGGAAGATTTATATTGTTATGCCCAAGTCTTAAGCCGGCGGAATGTACGGATATTTGCATTTTATCTCCATTCCATCGATGAGTGATTAGTTT
This sequence comes from Leucania comma, assembly GCA_958295575.1. Taxonomy (NCBI): domain Eukaryota; kingdom Metazoa; phylum Arthropoda; class Insecta; order Lepidoptera; family Noctuidae; genus Leucania; species Leucania comma. Next base: position 21,791,871 of record OY282480.1, read on the forward strand.
AGTGGTTCCAGCTGGATTAGGAATCTTTACATTATTATTTAACAAATTCCCCTAACCAGGACGAGGTCTATCTCTTTGTTTGTGATAAGCACAGAAAATACTGAATGGTTTCTCACGCAATTTTCATCAATAACATGATTTAAACGAGAGTTCATGCAGTTTTCTGCACATTCTTCTCATGTTCATGCATTTTTTTTTCAGGTGAAAAAATCATATAACCGTCATCCGCCCAAAAGCGGGAGATGTTATTAGATGATTTATTTGAGAGATGTCGAAAGATGTCATTAACGATCGTGTTCATCACACAAACGTTTATCCGGGGTGAGAATCGACACCACGACCTCCGGCATAGCAGTCAGGGCCACTAACCACTAAACTAACAGGCCAGTCAAAATATTTCAGTGTGTTACCATGGCTCTTTGAAGATTTTTTTTTTTTTGGTTCAGTATCCACCAGTAGATCATCTCATAAGAATTTTTGTGGCAGTATTATTTGGATCGCTCAATTGTTCTGGTCGTTAAGGGTTATTTTTTCCTAGCCATTACTGTCCTACATCTGGTCAAAAGTACTCCAAAGTCTTCCCAGACGTTCTTCTCCCGCGTTGTTTCGAACTAGGCCTCAAGGTACCCGTCTAAATCGGACAGGCCTGTTGATCCAGTGACTAGTGGTTCTGACTGCTGCTGATTCCCACCCAGGACACCGATCCCAATTTCCGGCCACCGTAGGCGCGGGCTCGCGGACGGTGGGCAATGGGTAGCTCGCTGTCCGTCCGTCCGGTAACAGACCGGTCCGAGCTCAGGTCGTCTACGGCGCGCACCGTTCCCGCGCGCCTCAAGGAGTTGTCAGCATACTGCAGGGGTCCAGCAGGGCCGAAGCCTACTGGGGCCAAAGGTTATGTGAGACTGTCACCAAAGGCCCCAGGATAAAGGCAAGGAATGGAAAGGTAGGTTTTTTAGTCAGTAAAAGTCTGACACTGTTTCCCGCCCCACCCAAGGGCGGGATTCGTCATTGGATGATTTTTACCTACCACAAAAAAAAAAAAAAAAAAAAAAAAAAAACCCAGGACAAATGTTTGTGTGATGAGCACGATCATTTTGTTCTTTGTCTGGGTTTAATTTATCTGTAATATGAAGTAGAAATAAAGGATAGGGCACAGGGACAGGGGACAGGGTAGGGTTTGTATTTAGAAATATATCAGTCGTCTAGTACTCATAACACAAGCAAAAATTGTAAATCTTGCGATAAAATAGAAAGAACAAACGTTCGATTTGATGGCCTAGAAACAAACTGTTGTCATCGTTGTCACCAATAATGACGTCATAACGCTGGAATTTGCATCGCGTTGCACACCGCAAAATTCTGCGTTTGCGTCGGGCGGCACTTTAATAATAATAATAATAATAATACTTTATTTCGGATATTGAAAATCCATAACGTGTTAGTAACAGAAATACTTATACAACTATGTTAGTAACAAAATGAATAAATAATAATTTTAAAATATCGACCTCCCTTAATTCATATATTTTCCCTCAGCACCGAGCCCGTTAATTTTTATTAAATATTCTTTAGTTTTTATTTTTTTTAATGTTATTTAGTTTATTTACCGTTTCCATTTTCTGAAAATTGTTTGATCGTGGGTAGATAGACAGGAACCTCACTTCATAATTAGGTAATTTTTAAACATAAGCTTATGGCCGTTTCACTGTCTCTTATGGCACAGGTACACCCTAGTTTAAGAGTCAGGGAAAAGAAAATTGTAAACAAATGTACTAAGTATTATCAATATATTCTACCATAATTTTATTGTAATTAATTAATCTTGTTTATCTTGCTTGTACTAATTTTATTTTATTTTTGTCATCATCTGTACCTTCTTGATCAATAAACAATTTTTTTTTATTTATTTTTTTTTTTCTCTTGAAGGTCTATCCAAAAAGTTCACACAAAAAAATTAACGAAGGCCAGAGAAACCGTTTTAGCACCTAAAACTCTTCAGGAGCCTACAACAAAATCAATTCAATAAGTAGCTTCCCAAACATTTTCCCGTAATCAAATTTAATTACACCACTACGTAAAATCCTGGAACGCTTAACGCCGCTTTCAAATAACCTTTAAATTATAACATCTTAGAGCCCGTAATTTAAACCGTTTTAACATTTCACTCCACGATAATCACTGGCTTGGTCGAAATTAAATCGTAGGTCGCAATCAATTACAGGCGTCCGTCGGGTAGAGCCCGGCTTTTTCATAGACATTATCTCTTTTACTTGGGGCTAAAGGACCGTTTGCACTGGCCTTTACGACCAAATAAAATATTATATTATCTCTGTTGAAAAAAGAATATTAGTATTTCGTTTATTCACTAGATACATTTTAAATGTTTCTTAAATGGTTCAACAAAAACTTTTAATACTTGCCTATCGGTATCGGGAACAGGATCCAAGCTACCAGCGCGCCGCGGCGTCGATCAAAGCTCCAGGGCTATTATTAAAATGACAGAATACAAAATTTTTAGGAGTGTAATTCCCTGCTAGAGGCTGGTCTACAACCTGGCGGTTTTTAAATCAAGAGTAAATGAGTTAATTTTAGGCAAGCTTGCTTTGTCGTTGACCAGACTTTTGTTTACCATCCGGGTCTGAAAATCTTCTTCGACGGCTTTTTTTTATGGTAGGTAAAATCATTTAATGACAAATCCCGCCCTTGGGCGGAGCGGGAAATAGTGTCAGACTCTTACTGACTAAAAACCTACCCTGTTCCTTCCCTGCCTTGATTCCAGGGCCCAGGTATGCATTCTCATACCTCTCCAGAGCCCGCGACGGTACCGATGCCTTCAGTTCCTATATCAGCCCGACAACTTATTCCTGACTGTACTTTTTTTTTATTTAAAAATCATCAAATAATTTGTTCCACCCTGATTGGAGCGAACCAACCTCAGTTCTTCTTCAGTTGTCCTTTGCGTTCCAGGGCGGAACTCTTTCGAACCATCCCACAGCAATTCTCGCTAAGACCTTTGCTAAAAGCATTGATTAGGCTTATCAACTAAATTTATTTCATGACCGTGTATATTTTTTAAATTAGCAACATAAGAAACTATGGTGCTCCATCGCTGACCACAACATCGTTTACCATCAAGTGAGATAGCGGTCAATCGCAAGCCTATCAATAATTTAAATATCGCTATGCTAACTTTAGTATCGCACTTTATTCAATAAATTAGCTTTATTGAGTGGCTTTAAATCTATACAATCTTATTTTCAAAAAAGAATTATTAAAGTCATTTTACGACGCCCAGATCGAACTTGCCGGGTTCATTTTTATTTCTTTTAAAAGTTTATATTTATATAAAAGTACAACCAAAAAAACAAAGAAAGAAAGAAAAATATTTGATTTGCGGGAAATGACGCAATCATACGACGAACAAAGACGCAACTTCCAATGTGAAACCCTCTTAAGAAACGTCCTTCAGCCCACGAACTTCAAATGTTTCGTTTTAAAGCACCGATTTCAGTTTATGGCAATTTAAATGGCACAGAAATTGATAGGCTATCTAAATGGAGTTTAGATGGATTTGTCTTAGTTTTTCTTTTACGATTTCAGCAGCAATCAATCTTTTTTAAAATACTTTGGATAATGCTATCATTGTCTTTGGAGATGAGAATATTATACGCGTGAATGTAAAGTTTATTCACTCTTTTTTATTATATGGTTACTAAAATGAGAAAGGTTTTCTTAGGGTTCCGTGGTGTGGATGTGTTGCTTCAATGTTGTGTGTGCAATTTTTTTTGTATATAAGAGAATTATTATTGACGTTGTAGCTATGATCCATTGTTAGTTGAATTAAAATTATTATGGCAAAATCGGAGTCATTATAATTTCATCTTGTCCGTCTGTCTGGGATTACACCAGCTATTTTACTTTAGCACACGGGTAGATATCTCCTGGAATAACTTTTCCTGAGAGTAAATTCGGCGTCGGAGACTGAAAAATTAAAAGGGAGTTTCTTACCGGTTCTTCTCCATAGGAAACGACCAATTGGAGCCGTGCATTAGCTTCTCACGTACTAGAAGTGTCCACGTAAGCCTATGTGGAATAAAATAATTTTTAGTTCGCGTTAAGTTGAGTTTGTCTCGGTGTGTTCATGTGAAGAGGAAGGATGAAACGCGTGTTAGTAAAAAAGTTATGAATATACATGTGGTAGGCTGAAGACGAAAAGGGAGGCCAAAGAAAAGATGGATGGATTGTGTGAGAAGTGATATAAAGGAGAAGGGTTGATAAGAATGAGAGTAATGTTTATTGTTCATTATTACAGCAGTCGGGACCCATTCTAGAAATGGAGTCTTAGTGAATTGAGAGCACATACCTATATTTTGCAGATTACTCCAATCTACTGACTAGACAGCTGACTTTCTAGAATGGGTCCCGACTGCTACAATTTGTATTTAAAATATTATATAGTTAAGTCAAGGCCTCCTTCTGGCACAGTCGGGTAAAAATATAATACCTTAAAATATTCAATATTGCTTGCCGATTTCTTGGGGACCTGGGTTGTGCTAACTTTAATTTATAATTATCATTGTGTCGGGCAAACATGTAGAAATTTTAATAAAGCAAGGAGGTTGTGGAAGAAAAAAACTTGTTGCTCTGTCCCCAAGTAACATGGAACTAGGGCAAGAAGATGATGATATCCCAAGGGATAATTTTGCACTCTCACACGCGCAAACCCACTGGTACAAGCTAGACTTATCTATATTCACTGTACGCGGAGTGACACACACTTGGCAAGTTATATTTTGTTTTTATTATCACTTAGGCTTTGGCGTCTCATCCCCAGTGTGTCTAGAAAACACAACTTTCGCAGACGAATTCTCATAAAGTCTATATAAAATGTATTAGATTGTCGCAGGCGGGGTAAGAAAAGGGTGCTTGATCTCTAGAAGAGACTCGTATGATTAGATATGAATACGTATATCGTACGTACAGTCATTGAACTCACAACACAAAAGAATTCAGATGCTTAGCAACCGCTTTAATATATGTCTATAATGCTTCTGTACTAATGTTATAAAGAGGACAGATTTGTATGTTTGTATTTTGGATTTAAGTAACCTATTTTTTTATTATTTGTGGTAAACTAGTGTTTGACTAGGAGCAGTGGTGGCCGAGTGGTAACGGCCCCGACTTACGAGCTGCAGGTCGCGGGTCCAAACCCAGCCAGACAAATTACTTTGTGTAATTTATTTCATCACCACTGCTCTCAAAACGATCAACGAAAACATCGTGAAGAAACCGGCATGTCCTAGAACCAATTCGAAGACATGTGACATCCACCAACCCGCACTGGGTCCGCGTGGTGGATTACGGCCCATTCCCTCTCCTAGAGAGGAGGCCTGTGTCCCAGCAGTGGGAGTATTAAAAAGATGATGATGATGATGAGTGCTTGACTGCGATATCACCTGATAGTAAGCAGTGATGCAATCGTTGATGTTTGCTTGCACCTCAAGAGGTTCAAGCATCACGGTAGAGGTGTGCCCCGCTTGGGAAGAGCACCGCCGTGTCCTCATGGGGCGATCGGAGGCAATGATTTCTCGCGCCTTCTATTATATTACAATTGATTCAGTAGTTCAACCGTAAAAACGTAATAGACAGAACTAATATTATAAACGCGAAAATTCGTATGTATGGATACCCACACATACAAATGTTCGCGTTCTAGCTTAAAAAACACCCGTTTGTTAAACTAAACTACATTGGACCAAAGCACACGTGTGACATGCCTAATTTGTACGTAGAACGACGTCGCGTGCCATGGATCAAGTGTAGCTCTACAAATCTAGTTTCCATATAACATGTATGGAGATCGACGCGCCCAGATCGGCGTGTGTGGCACATGTGTGCTCAGTGTAGTTCTACCTTTACACTTTGATTCTAAAACTACAGAACAAATTTCGATGAAACTTGGTGTACTGGTAGATCATGTCTTGAAAGATTTTTATTTTTTTTGTTCACCATTCTACGTAATAAGATATATCTATATAAATCTATACAAATCATGTGACCCTGTCTCCTAAACTAGGTATTCCTGTATCTTAGGAGATAGTGTTAGGCCATACAAGGTGGCTCATCATGTAGGCATAGCTGCAGCCAAGGCGAAGGGCGACAGCGGTTTCTTTATACTTTGTGTGCCGGTGTGTAAGTATATTTGAGAGAGACTGTATGTGAGAGAGGTGAGTATGGGAGAATGTGTGTGAGAGTGAGTGAGTGTGAGAGGGAATGGATCGCTAGATGAGTGGGTGATCATGTAGAAGTGATATTTGTGATTATTGTAAAATAGCACATAGGATATTTTTATACCGCGAGTATATTCTCTTGGAATAATTTTCTCCTATCACGCGAGTGAATCCGCTGGCAGCAACTAGGTAATATTAGTAAGGATAAAAAGTAAGAAACAAAATTCTCTCAAAATTCCGTTTTAGATGTCTCTAGGCCCGAGACAGTAAGTAGATTCAGCTAAATTCTAAAGGGGAAAACAGTTTACCGAAAAGTGAAGGCAGAAACGAACCTTTTCACTATTTGTCGTCGGGTCTAAATAGATTATCCCTATCATCACTCTGAAGCATTTAACTTACAAGTTTGTTATTTAATTGTGAACTTCATCTCGGGGCCGGGACTGAAATTGTCGCGTTTTAGGGTTCCGCACCTCAAAGGGAAAAAACGGAACCCCGGGGTAGGAGAGATGTGCCCCGCCTGGGCGGAGCATCGCCGTGTCCTCTGATGTCGTACGGTGACTATCTATCGTTACCATTATGTTTGTGAGCATTTGCTGCAATGAACATCAGTTTTGCTATCGGTTATCCTGCTAAACAGGTACCAAAGTATAAATCGACTACAATAAACTTACAGAACGCGAGCGATGCCGCGAGCAAAGATATCATATACCCTCTTAATCACCGCTTATGAGACACAATTGGTTTTATATATTAATTAGCCACAAAGGGCCCGCGCCGGGACAGAAGTATTAATACCGGAATGCTCGACAGAAAACGTTGTGTAGAACGTTATCTATCGAGCATAACGCCTTTTTTTGTGTGAAATAGCTTTTACACAAAAAAAAACATTGATAAGTTTCGTCGTCCACGCGAACGAAGTCGTGGGCACAGCTAGTATTATAATATATCTACATACATATTATAATAAGAGTTAAATAAATCTTGTTTAAATGTGTCTTGTCGCTTCTGTTATGTGAGCACAATGTACATAAATTATTAAAAAAAAAAATAGTAATCGAAATAAGTTCCCAGTTACTTTTGCTACTCATTAAACCACATAAAGTTTCAGATAAAGCTAGTTATTAATTTCTGCTACTAAGCAGAATTTCTGCTCAAGTTTTGTGAAACAATGCTGAAAATTGCACACAAATGAAACATTTCAAATTTGTGTTTAAGTTTTAGAGCAGTGGTGGCCGAGTGGTAACGACCCAGACTTACGAGTTGTAGGTCGCTGGATCAAATCCAGCCAGGCACATTACTTTGTTTAATTTCAGGCAGGCAGGGTCGAAGCCTGCTGGGGTCAAGGGCCGTTTTCTGAGAGGAAGACTCAGCCCCAGTATGATAGGCAACGAAGGAACGGGGTAGGTTTTTAGTCAGTAAGAGCTGACACTATTTCCCACTCCGCCTAAGGGCCGAATTTGTCGTTGGATGATTTTACCTACCATAAAAAAAAACTTTGTTTAATTTATTTCATCACCACTGCTATCAAAACGGTGACGGAAAACATAGTGAAGAAACCGGCATGTCCTAGAACCAAAAATTCGAAGACATGTGACATGCACCAACCCGCACTGGGCCCGCGTGGTGGATTACGGCCCATTCGCTCTCCTAGAGTGGAGGCCTGAGTCCCAGCAGTGGGATCATTATATGGCTGATGCTATGCTATTAGTATCGACTTTGTATGGGGGCTTTCAACACATTAGCGCTATTCTAAGTAGCGATGCTTGAGGACTACCGTGGACTAAAGCGACGCGAAACTGCGACAGCGCATTTCTATGATTTTTTTATTGTGTATAATTTTGATACGTCTGCAGATAGATAATAGGCTACTTAGGCTTACCCTCCTACCCTCAACCAATTTTTTTTTTAAATTATATAATTTATATGACAGAACCACTTTTGCCGAGTGACCTAGCTTTTTAATAAAATTTTGACCTAGACAAAAATTTACTTAAACTTCACATACACAAGACACCGGGAATCGAAACCGCGACCCGCAGCGCAGCAGCCAATAGCTCAACCAGTGCGCTACCCATAATAGAATTTAATTTTATCTAACCCTCCTGAAAGATATCAACAGGACAACCAAGATTGCCGATGTAGCCCGAAGCTTCGCCAATCTCAAGTGGCAATTGACGGGCACATTTTTATTTAAATTAGTTTTTATACTAGAGCTTGACTGTGATTCTAACAGATGGTAAGCATTGATGCAATCGTAGGTGGTGAAGCGTACTAGCTTATTAAGGGCCTAGCTCTATCCTAACTCTAGCCAGAGAGATTAAAGAGATACAATAGAGCGGACATGAAAAGAAATGTCTTAGAAAAACTGTCATCCTATGTCAGCTAGCTTTCAATACATAAAGTAATTTATATGTTTTTATGCTCTTTTCTAGAATTATTTTATGTAAACACGAAAAATATTTACGATAATAAACTGAAGTTAGGTCCAGTCATCCACACTAGACTGAGCGACTTACTACTCCTAAGTAACAACTATCGGATCACGATTTTGTTCGCTATGTCCTGTCTATTGGTAGTCTATATTTAATGTCTTTGACTCTAGCCTTGAAGATACTTAAATTATAATCGGACGGGAAGACCGCAGCAGGCAAATCGTACCAGTCCTTCGATGTACGCGGTATAACGACGAGGCGATGCGCTTAGTCTGGACCGAAGAGGTTTCAACAACGTAAGGGTGGATACTCGCCGTACGTCGGTTTGTCCGATGGTAGAAAGGAGATAGCGGAATCAAGTCATGAAATTCCTGCGTACATTGCTTGCAAAACAGATTGTCGATGGGATCAAAAGGTTCTGGAGTGCTGGACCGCGCTCCGGAAGATGCAGCGTTGGAAGGCCTCCCACAAGGTCTCTGTTTTTTTCCACAACTACCACACAACGTCGTCTAGTCCCAAGCTAAGCAGAGCTTGTGTTATAGATACTAGACAACTGATAAACATACTTATATATTTCTAAACACATGCATATTATAGATTACACCCTATCCAACAGTTATCTTGGGTGGGAATCGAACCCACGACCTCCGATATAGCAGTCAGGGCCACTAACTACTAGACCAACAGGCCAGTCTAAACGAGACCGACGTAGATCGAAGACCTGCAGGGCTATTGGCTAACTTTTTCAAAGACGGTTGACAACTGGTATTTGATGATAACAAAACTTCGTTGTCAACTAACCATTCCATAACTTTGGTATTACGTATCACATCCAGTGACTATTAAACTACGGTGGATAACAAAATTCACGGTGCTCTTTGGGCCCACTCTAAAATTTTATCGACTATTACACAGCTAAGATGAATATCGCATCATGCGCGTAACAATCTTGCACTTTAGAGAACATTTGATTTTATACGGTTTATAAATTGCTTTTGACATTTTACGTAAATAAAACGAAATGAAAATATAGGAAAATATCTTCTAATTTGCTTATATCTGCAAATCTAGTGCAAAATAAAGGGTAAATGACACCACAGAATACATAGATATATAAGAATGAGTTTAAAATATGTAATTTCGTGTACCTAACCTAATTTATTTAATTTCAAGATGCCTGGCCGAAGAAGGGTTCCCGGAAGGCAGTTGAAACTGCTAGTAGAGTTTGTGGAGACCCATTTGTGGATTCCTATTCTAAAGTAGCAATAGGACGCCCTCCGGTAATGCTACAGGCCGTTCGAATCGGAAAGCGTGGAACTCCGTAGCATTCCAATTGAATTCATTTGCAGAAGGAACACCCAAAACCTCAGATATCCGACCAATGTTGAAGGGTAAGTCGGGTTTACACATCATACTTTCTATCAACTTCAAATTATTCGATTCTTTACTAGAATGAATGTATTATATTCAAATCATGATTTTTCAAGGATTTTTGTCACATAATGTGACAAAAAATGCCATAGCAGGTACTTTACCCCACATAAAGTCTCAATACTTCGACCACTTACAAATATTCATCACTTTAGTAACCGTTGGATGAAAGTATATTTTCAGTTACAAAAAAAATGTTTTTTTTCTTCTTTCTAGTACACGGGAGTTTGTGACTGAAACAAAAGACAAAACTGTAGACTCGCAGGGGAGCGCAGCCCTAACTGATGGAGAGTGTACCAAGCTCTCCTCTGAATGAGTTGGAAAACAAAGTGCTGGCAATTATTAGATTGAGCAGCAGAGTAGCGGTGGAGGAAATTGCCTACCAAATAATGTTAGTTCAATACTTGTTCATCATTATTAAAATAAAAAAAAAATATGAGTAGAAATGTTACACACATTCAGAGGTATATCTAACAAAGAATATTTTTGGTGTGTGGATGGTGTTGTATTTAGGATCTTTTTTAATGTTACAGGTATCATCAGTAGATGACGTTGCATACCCTGTTTATTCTGAAAATGCAGCACTCAATCCTCCAGTACATCAATATTCGTCCCTCAGTCCTGTGCTCCTTTATTCGTGTCTATAGATCCCATAATGAATGTGGAATGGCTTGATGACTGACGTGTTTACATTTATTGATTTATGTAACTAAATCATACCTAAATTCTCTGTAGAAAAGATGTGTTGGTGATGTTCTATCCCCTCAAGTTCTAAGTTTCTCAAAGCTTGTTTTATTGATCTGTTGTATAAGTGTGAAACTAGACATGTAATAGTTTTAAGATTAATTACTGTAATTTTATTGACCGTTAAAGCTGTGATTTTCAAATATAATTTAGGATGTGTTTCAAGTACTGTGATTGTTATTATATCCCGAAGCACTGATTCATTTTATGTTTATATAATAAAAATGTGATAAATAGTCTATATGATGTGTTTATTTACAATTTTTCTGAGCTAAAGAATTACTTGCTGGATGCCTCCTACACTGCCAAAGATCTTTCTAATTAACTCTTTCTTTCTCCTACAACATTTTTCCCTAGAACTACCTTTAAACTTATTATTTATTCATAACCTAACACAAGTTATAAAGTAGGTACATAATATAAAAAAGCAAGTAAAAAAACCATGGATACTTTATCATATTAAGTTTATTATATCTTTAACAAAAACTATTTCTAGAAAATATTTTAATTATAACTAGTTTCTGCCAGCAGCTTCACCCATGTGATTGTAGAAAATTATTCCAAGGGAACATACTATATATTTATTTTCTTTACTCTTCAAATAAAAAGTATTGGTTGTGCAATTCCAGGACATGGTCTATACATGTACCACGTTTCATCAAAATCCGTCCAGTCATATATTATGACTGTGTAGAAATAATCAACATACAAACTTTTGGCTTTATTGTGATAGCAGTGTGATTTATAAAATGATTTAATACTAAAGTTGTATATAAATTAAACATTGTAAAAAAGTTGTTGGTTATCGGTCTTGCTTGCCACCTCTCTTGAAACTTGGTTCTGTTGGTCCGATTGCCCACATCAGCACTCGAATCTGGCATTGGAGTGTTTAAGTGTCATTGATTCCATATATAGAAATCATTTGAAGCATCAGTATGCACTTTATTTAGATTGGCATCACAAATCTGAAACAAAAGTTTTGTTTTAGGTTTTTGTATAATTTTATTTACAGACTGAAAAATCCTACTACTTTTAGTCAGCTATTTTGCCAATGTCATTCTACTACTTATGACTTTTAGGGAATCATAACTGCTCCTATTAAATTATCCTTTATCATATTCGATTATGTAGCCCAATTATTCCAGCCATAAAAAGTTTAAATTAAATTTTACTTTTTAAGAATACCTATTGGTTTATCAAACACATTCAAAACTTACTCTCTTATAGTATTTTCCCTGCCTTGCCGAGACGAAGGGTACTTTATGTACTTAAGGGTCACTTTCCAGACATTGAGTGACCTTGTAAAGATACTTTATAAGTGTAAGCTGGCACATATGTATTACACAAGAAGCTTCTACATTGTGTTGGTATGACCCATTCCCAAAGAAATTTAAAGCAGCCAGAATCTGTAACAGACAATGAAATAAGTATTAAGTAAGATACTCAGGCATACAAGTTGGTACTGAATACTGTTATATTTTTATAACGAAACAAGAAGGATTTGACTAAGGGTACTTACTTTAACTGTTGGAATCTATCCATAAATAAAGGAAATTTTGCAATGAGTTCCCTGTCTGGCAACTACAAAGAATTATGAAGTACTAGCGTCCCAGCCGTCGTCTCTGAATTCGCAAATTCTTTTGTATTCGCTGTTCTTCAGCAGATGCAAACAATGTTAGGCGTGAAATTCTTCACCAACAATACAAATACCACCACATAAATAAGTCAACATTGGGCCAAACTAAACTCAGGCACCGGTGTCTATCACAAGAATTCTTATAAAACACTACCCAAGAGCAGTGTCTAACAAGTTGTATAATGGATATCAATTTGATGTACACTAGAAACTTCAAAAGCTTACACAATCGCAATTTTAAAAGTATCGATACAATAACATCTGTCAAAACGTGTTACGGTGGATATCAAAGACACCGGTGGCTAATGACGTCATATCAGTTGGTCACTAAAGATAGGCAATACGAAACTAGCTGTTTGACAGTTGTTTATGTACACCGTTAGCAAGTGATCTTCATTTGAACTGTCAACAGAGTTACGCAATAGCCCCGCTGCTGAGGGCTGCGGGAATCCGATGGATGTCAGACGCACAGAACCGTTCGTTGTAGCGACATCTGAGGGAGGCCTATATCCAACATTGGACGTATTACGGCTGAAATAATGATAATGAGGCCACCTGGACCAAAAAACACAAATAACAAAAATTTAAAATATTTAATCTTTGAAGATTTATTTTCTTTATTTTTGAAACAAATGAAGATGAAAACTGTGATTACGTTAGACTGAATGAACACTAGATTTGTGACCTAATAACCAGGCTCAGGCTAAGTAATTGGGTCGTCCTTTTGTTTATTTAGAACTAGCGAACAACTCTAGGTTCATGCGAGTGTTAGAAATCTTTGAAATTCTCGGCTTTTCTCTACTGTAATATTTTTTTATTTATTTAATATTTACTAGTGCTTATCTGCGATCCCACCTGATGATAAGCAGTGAAGCAATCGTTGATGGCGAGGCGCACATAGTTTATTAGGATCCTATTCACTTTAGCCTTAAAGACACCTAAATCTCCCAGTCCACCAAATTCTTCCAGTCCTTCGATGAATACGGTATTAAGTCAAGGCAAAACGCTTAGTCCGATGGTAGAACGGAGATGGTGGAATCAATATGCATGTATTTTACACTTACAGCATGTGGTATTCCACATGCGTCTCTGGGAGATGTCAGCAAACCGTAGGGGCCTAGCCGGGTCAAAGCCTCTGAGGCCATGGGTTTGCTTCTGAAAGGGAAACCCGGAATGAATGGAATGCAACGCAGTGAAGGAACATAGAAGTGGGTTTTAGTCCGTAAAAGTCTGACACGGCCTCCCAGCTCCGCCCTAGAGCAGAAGAAGTCATAAGATGATTTTTGAATATGTAATTTACACTTAAGCCCCTCTCATGAAAATCCGTTCATCGTGTTCTTACACACAGATCGACACGGTGGTGTATAAGTGTATAGGTACTACTAGTGTTTCACAGCTGAAGAAAAATTTACTTTGACTCCAATTAATTTGCTAGCAAAAGTCAGTCTGAAATGTAAACCTGTTAATTACAATTTTTAATTGATATAACCTTAGTTACAGTCTTCGTCATAATTGTCATATTTTAAGTTAAAGGTTAACTGATAGAGAATGCCTTGTTGCATTAAGTCCGCCTATGTACCACTACTATACATGAAGTTTAAATAAATAAATAGAAACGAATGCTTGACTGTGATCCTACCTAATGGTGAGCAGTGATGCAATCGTTAGTGGTGAGGCGCACTAATTTATTAAGAGCTTATAGATAGCATTGAAGACACCTGGTCGACGGCGCGTACTGTTCCCGCCCGCCTCAAGAAGATGAGCAACCTGTAGGGGCCCAGCAGGGTCGAAGCCTACTGGGGCCATAGGTAATGTAAAAGTGAACACCAGGACCCTGGAACGAAGGCAACGAAGGAACAGGGTGAGTTTTTAGTCAGTAAAAGTCTGACACTATCTCCCGCTCCGCCCAAGGGCGGGAAATGTCATTGGATGATTTTTCCCCACCAAAAAAAAGCCTTGAAGACACCTAAATTATAATAGGACGGGAAAACCGCAGCAGGCAAATTGTTATACCATCTCCAATATTTTTAAAGGAAAACATGTTCAAGAAAGCTGGGTTTAAAATAAAATACTTAGCTATATGTTTAATGAGTTCATGGCTGAAGTAATTTCAATCTCTAAAGTTAAGCAACCTCTTGGCTCCTTGTTGAAGTCAAGTTAGAGATTACAGACATGCCTGTCTGTCTGCCCAGCCTTTTCCCCGACTGTTTGGTAACCTTCCGGACCAAGGTGAAATCGTCGACGGCGTGTAGTGTTCCACACGCGCCTCAAGGAGTTGTCAGCAAACCGTAGTGGCCCAGCAGGGTTGGATTCGGAAAGGATGATTCGACCCCGTGTATGAAAGGTAACAGGAGTGGGTTTTTAGTCAGTAAAAGTCTGACACTATCTCCCGCTCTGTCCAAGGGTGCGGAGATGTCATTGGATGACTTTCCCACCGAAAAAAAAACTGACAATCGGGACCAACGCTTTTCATGCTTTCCGAGGCACGGATGCACGGATGTCATGGGATGTCAGATTGACATTAGTACCTACCAACCTCATGCATGACAAGGGTCTTTAAAAGTTTAAGAGGGTCTATCTTCAACCAGAGCATGGCTTAAAATCTTTTTGGTTCATCCACGCGATGTTTGATAAAGAGGCAACGCAAAAAAAGAGGTAACAGAAAAATTACATAAAAATATTACCTCTGAAAGTTCTATTGGGGTTTGATAATTCCGTCTTTTACTCGAATATTTAATATTCAAATCGTATTCGAATTCGAATTGTATTTCCTGAAACCTGTTTTCTTAAATTTTCACAAAACTTATTCCAGGAAACACGATTTTATTTAAAAAAAAAAAACATTATTCAGAATCTTGATTACAGCACGGTCAATTACGATAAATATAGTTCTTGCTTTTTAAATTTATGATTACAAAAAAGGGCCAAAATTCACCCCAAATAAATATTTTCAGAGATCTTTACTGGATTAGTTTTACACTTATAATTCGATTTCAATAGAAACCTAGACAATATTAATTCACAAGATACTATGTATCCAAAATACCTAGAGAATTATGTTTAATAACGTCAGAATATTATGTATAGCACCACCCTAAGGTCGACTGGTAGAAAATGCACAAAGCATTAAGTCTGCCTTTATACAGTGTTTCTTACTGGTGCTTCTATAAAATTTTACTAAATAAATCACATAAGAGCTCCCGAAGGTTTACATTAAAAAGGTTGAAATTTCAAAGGTTTGTAACACCTGCGTGAAGTTGGGGCGTATCGCTAGTCAGAGAATACGTACAGGCGTGATATTACACTCTATAACTCACTGACACATTACAGTTTTTATCAGCAACATACTTCCACTTCATGTAACACTGCTAGGCAGTAACCCCGTGTAGCGGTAGGCGCGCCGGGTGTTATTTTTAACGCTAGCCTGCTCTGTAGTGGCACTCCATTCTCGATGGCTCCGGCACACGCAACCTGCATACGAAGTGACTGTGATTCTCGTGGATTGAAGGACCAAAACATTATAATAACAATTTTCAACGGCACGAATTTTCGACATAAAATTATTATAACAATTTTATGTCGAAAATTCGTGCAGTTGAAAATTGACAAAAATTGAAAGCAATGCTAGTAGTAGCTCCGCGGTAATGACCGGGACTTACGATTTATAGGTTGCAGGTTCAAACACAGGCAGAGGCATTACAGTGCTCTCAAAACGATAAAGGAAAACATCATGAGGAAACCGATATGTCTTAAGACCAAAAATTCGAAGACTTGACCTCTGCCAAACTACATTGGGCCCGTGCGATGAATTGCGGCTCATTACCTCCTAAAGAGGAGGCTTGAGTTATGCGCCTTATTAGACTTGCACTGAATAATTTTTTTAAATAGTTTTCTTTAACTCCCTTTACTAACTCCCTTTTCTTTCAGTGATGTGAAAGAAAAGGGGGTTAGTGATAGCGTCTCACACAATCCATCCATCTCTTCTTTGGCCTGCCTCTCCCTCTCCATCCATCCACTTGTAAACTCATAACTCTTTTAGTAACATGTGTTTCATCCCTCCTCTTCTTCACTACTAAGAGAAACGATTTCCTTTCAACTTTTCAGTCACTGGCGCCACTTTCAAACTTCCACTTTCAAACTGACTTAGAGACAGCTCGTTTGGTTTACTATAGTTATTTTCATAGTGTCATGTCATACGGTATTCTATTATGGGGAAATACCGCTGATATTCAGACAATTTTTGTTTTGCAGAAAAGGGTTATTCGTTCTATTTATAAATTAGGTCCCAGATACTCCCTCAGAGACAAATTTAAGGAAATTAATATAATGACTGTACCTTGTCAGTATATATACGAGAATATTTTGTATGCCCATAAAAATAAAAACATGTTTAAGAAACACAGTGATATTCATGATTTAATTACTAAACTTCCTAGTCATATTCAAGAACTAAGCCTTAATAAATTCAAATCATTTGTAAAGCGTAAACTTTTGCTAAAGACTTTTTACACTGTAAAAGACTATCTTGAAGACAAAAAGGCTTGGGATTGACCTGCTCCAGTACGCTCAACAATTGTTGTAATTTCTTTTTCTCCGAGTTTTTTTTTTATTTTATTATATTTCAATTGTGCTTTTTTATATTCTTTTTACAATTTGAAATTGATAATATTTTTTTATTACTTTCAATACGAACTTATTTATTTATCTTTTAAATTCAAATTTGACATAAATATTTACTTTGTTAAATATTAAATTTTTCTACACTTTTGTATTTTAGTATTTACGTTTAACATTGTGAATATGAGGACTATGTGGATTATTTTCTTCTATCTTTTCAGTTATTTTGACGTATGTCTGGCAATTTGAGTATTTCTGCGGCCTATCCAAATGTCCTTTCATTGGTATTGTTCGTCAACTCGTTGAGCTCCTTAGTAGTTTTAAGTTGAGCTATACGAATACTGACAAATGCTTGCATTGACTGGACAGGTCCACTCAAATCTGCGTGGTTCTTTCCTCAAAAGACCATCTCAGACACGAGTCTGCATGGTTCTCATATGATTTGACCATTACATGTTTGCTGTATGGACTTTTAAAAGAGACTTTGACCCCTGAGTTTGTTTCGGTGTTTCATCTCAGGGCAGTCAGCTAGGAAACACCGGCCTCATCTAGCATAAACTGACAAAAAAAAAATATTGACGTGTAAAAGTGTTTGTAAAAAACCTATTTACAAAATAAATATCATTTATCATTTATCATTTATCAAACTTCCCCTAATATACCTACTCATTTCTCAATTAATCCATTCTCGTCATACCACACATCCATCTCAACATTTTCATCTCCACTACATGAACATTATAAAACTGATTATATTATATTATGCTTAAGCATAGTGCTTATGCAATCTTGAAAATACAAAAAATATCAGTGGTGTGTAGATTACAGTTTTCAAGATATTTGCAAGTTTTTATAGTGCCTTTGACTTTTCTTAGATGAATCATGGATATATCAGAGGGCAGTCTGTCTGGACTATGATGAATAGTACAGACAGCTATAAAAGCAATTTTAAACGATTCATTGTTGTCGTTTGTTTGCTGGTTGGAATGAAAATAAAAGATGAATGGTATCACTAATGCAATGGAATGGCAACATAGATGTATTTCTTAAAATAAGGTCTAAGTGGGATCTCCTTTCAGAGCAGTGACGGGGGCATTTTTGAGGCAATCTAAAATGCATTTATGCTATGACTTGAATTCATGATTCGAGATGTTTTCAATCTACCAAAACCAACTCAAATATAGACTTTAGGGTTTTTTTTCAGTAGCAAAATCATCCAATGACATCTCTGTGCCCTTGGGCGGGAGATAGTGTCAGACTTTTACTGACTAAAATCCCACTCCTGTTCTTTTTTGCCTTTGATACCGGGGCCTAACCTTCCTTTTAGAAAATGATCCTTGGCTGACAATTCCTTGAAGCGCGCGTGGAACACTACGCGCTGTTGACGGTTTGGGGTCGGTCGCGATGGTTACCGGACGGTCGGACGGCGAGGTACACATTGCCCGCGTCCACATGGACTTGAGGGTTGTGTATTTTAAGGCTAAAACTGAGATCGACCGAGTCACAACCGTCGCTTTTATATTCAACGCTGGGCTTGAGTCTCCACAAAAAGATAAACGACGCAGTCGAGGGTGACTTGAAATAAAAACAACAACACTAATCATCATAACAATATTTATATGGGACCAACTAGGAATCATATAACCTTTCAATTAAAAATATAATTTACAAAATCGGTCCACAATTGACCGAGAGGTGAACATACATTAAAAAAAATACATACAGCCAAACATAGAACCATGTAGCGACATCTATGTCGTCACAAATGAACTAATGCTGTATCGCGCAAGTAAGATTCGCGGCGCGATTGGAACATAAAGAACAAACCCGAAATCATCTATCGGGCAATAGCCCACCAGACATAACACCCGTCTGGTCGGAGGATCCTCCCTTTTCAACGGAGGTATGTGGGACTTTACTCTCTGTTCCACTACCTCCAAACTGGTGACCCTCGACAAAAGAACGTCAGCGCAGCCTTCGTGCAGCTACTACTTCGTGACGTCATCATCACTTCCTCAAGCTTTCGAGCAGCGAGCCATACAGCCAGCACCCACGGCTATATGGGTATCCTGACCACCAGCATGCCTACTTGGTCATACCTGGTCATCACCCTCAGCCTCATCAGCGACCTTGGCTAAGCACTTGCACCTTCGGCCAGTCATATGAAGAGCTTTCTCCTGGTCGACGACAGCAGTCAAGCCCTACGTCGCACAGCACCGCTCCGACTCACTGGAGCCAGCCGCACTACTCCGACTCACTGGAGCCTGCAGCATCGTATCTCGACTCACTGGGATAGCACCACCCCGACTCACTGGGGCATCTCCGCAGACAGTTCCGACTCACCGAGAACTATGCGGAATCCGGTTCCGACTCACTGGAACCAACCTCCATTGGCCTGGCACGCATCACACGACGCATCAAGAACCATCGATCTCCGATCTCCGGAGGGGAGTGATGTAGCGACATCTATGTCGTCACAAATGAACTAATGCTGTATCGCGCAAGTAAGATTCGCGGCGCGATTGGAATATAAAGAACAAACCCGAAATCATCTATCGGGCAATAGCCCACCAAACATAACACCCGTCTGGTCGGAGGATCCTCCCTTTTCAACGGAGGTATGTGGGACTTTACTCTCTGTTCCACTACCTCCAAAACCTCCTTCTTTTTGAAGTCGGTTAAAAAATGTGCCAAATGACCAGACACCTTCTGGATGGACTCGTTCGAGATGACCCGAAAAAAGAATACTAGAAGGGACGCCTTTGCCCAGCATCGGGAAAGTACAGACAAAATAAAAATATTGAACAATCTAACTGAGCCACTCAAGTAAAATTCTATCTCTAATCAAGGCATTTTAATACCGTGATTTAAATACCCTGGTTATCCACATCCTCACCGTGGCATGGTGACCATAGTCGTCAGACCAGTACATAGCACCCACGCTGTGCTATCTGCCTCCTACATCTCTGTAACACAGATAGGGCTTGTGATAGGGGGAAACATATGGGTGGATATTATGAGCTGACCTGCCCGGTTGATTATGTATTCAGGTGCCTTTTGAACCTCAACTGCGAATGCAGGTAGCGCACGCAAGACACGCAGCCGTTGCCTGCATCCGCAGCAGGAATTATAAGCTGGCTGCATGTGCTGCCAGTTGCCAATCTATGATTAAATCCAATATGAGCGCTATTAGTTCTGAGTAGAGATTATTTCGGGACTTGTCTAAACAGGTTGGAGAGACGTAAAGAACTATGTGCGTATCGACTTGCAGCCAACTGCACTGGTCTGCGATCGGCTGCTATTGCAGGTCACAGCAGCACTCGCAGCCGAAGCTCGGTAGCACATGCGGCCGCCACCGCGTTCGGAATGGTTTCCACCAACAATCCATACTACTATATAGATCGAAACGAGTCGTGCAGCTGCAGCTGGCTTCGTGCTGCTGCCGCATTTGCTGCCTGCATTCACAGCCGAGGTTTAAATAGCATCTTTACTGAGCAAGAACCACGCTGATTTTGAAAATTATAAAGAAGTTTATTCATTAATAAATAATATAAACCAGTGCTTGACGGCAATCCGATCCAGATAAGCAGTGATGCAATCGTTGATGGTGAGGCGCTCTGGTTTTTAAGAGCCAATTCTTTATAGCCTTGAAGACTCCTAAATTATAATAGACAAGCTTGCATTCCTATGTGCAGTAATGGTTCTATCATTTACTAAACCTTACCCATTCTACGTAAAACACGCTCTACCATCACAAAATTTACGTTGTCCTTTGTACGTAAAATTTTCCGCTATAAAGCATATGACGGAAATGTTGAAGCCAGGGTCTCCAGTATCAAAACCGAACGGAAGCACAGCCAGGAAAGACATGAAGTTTCACTTGAAATAGACAATAATATATGCAAAGTAAGTGAAATGTATGAAGACTATGATATTGCGGTTCTGACATAAAATGAATAAAGTTAGGCCGTCCAATATGCCAGCAACATTTCCTGAAGATAAGGCTAATGAACTACACAGTGAATCGTATTGTGAGCGATGACGTGCCATCGCGGTCATTTCTACCTGATCACTTAAAAATTTTTCGCTTGAATCCTGCGGCGTGGCGCCTGGATGATTTTACCTACCATAAAAAAAAACAAATTCTTTGAAGTTTTCGTTTCGAGTTCAAGCAAAAATGAACTTAGCGGTAGACAGGTGGAAGTGCCTTTGATAGTACCTACAATAATCATAGGAGTTAAGTAAGCAGAATCTTCAGATATAGTTAAAGTTTTCATAGGAACTGACAGATGCATACTTTTTTGTAATTGTGAGCTTTTTTATTGATATAAACTGGTGCTTGACTGCGATCCTATCTGATGGTAAGTAGTGATGCAATTGTTAATGGTGAATTGCACTAGTTTAATGTAGATCCACTACTACCAAACTTGTTCATACAAAAGTAGACTCTAAACATCGGAATTATGGCCTATAGTGGCGTGGATGTGAGAGGACACCGGTGTCCTCTCGAGCTAGGACAAATTAAAAGCCTAATCACTCTAGCCTTGAAGACACCTAAATTATAATCGGACGGGAAGACCGCTAAAGGCAAATTGTTCCAGTCCGAAACACTTAGTCCGGACCATAGAGATGTCAAAAACGTAAGTGTGGACACTCGACGTAAGTCGGGTTGTCCGATGGTAAAAAGGTGATCGCGAAACATGTCATGTAATTCCTGCAAGTTTCAGTATAAGTAAGAAAAACTCAAGCTCTTTTATCAAGGCTTAACAGTAAGTTCAACTCAGCAATGGCAAGAAAATACTTTACCAAAAAAAGTAAAAGTACTATCAGCAAAAACTGCTCTTCACTAGTGGAATGACGTCTAATAGCTCAATATCTACCCGTATGTTTCCAACGTAACTCGTTTGACCTGCCGCTAAGACAGTCTAGAAGTAGGTATTAACAGTAGGTACTCCCGTGAATGTCAACATAATAAACTCTCCGTAATTTACATTCCTAGACTGACAGGCTTTTAGGCCGGACAACTGAGCCATTAAGTTCGGCCTTAAATAAAAGAAAGTAATAAAATGGAACGTGCCAGATTCATTAATACTTACTTCTGTCACTAACTGTTAGAACAATTACTGTTCTTATTTTCTAATGTATCTATGTTGTCGGTGTTGTTTGTAAGTGTCCGCAATTACCTACAAACAAAATATTTTATCCCATTTAATTAAAATTATTATATTCCTTCATCTGTTTCTGTCTCTGGCGGTGTGAAGGGCATTGTATATCGTAGAGTCAAGAGCGGTGCGGATCTGGTCGGACCAACGTATTGGACTGCGTCGACGAGGCCTTTTCCAAATATTATAAATGCGAAAGAATGTATGTGTATATGTTTGTTACTTCTTCACGCTTGTGTAAAATCTGGCTCACCGGTAGGCCATATCCTGGTATAGCGTATAGAATATCTTTTTTATATCAGAATTATGTTTTTATGGGATAATTTTCTACTTTCGCGCAGGTGAAACTTCTGGCAGTAGTTAGTTTTATATAATTACAAGATTTATATCAAGTATATGAGTTGTGGAGGTCTGATAGGCAGTCGCTGCATGTAAAACAAAGGTATTCAGCCCACAGAAATATTAAAAACAGAGAAGCGCCAAGAGGGCAAAAATGTACCGGAACACCATGTCTCCAGTTATCCCTACCATCACTGACTCTACTACATATGCAGCTATTGTTACGCAGTCCCGCACACATCCGCAAATTATAAATCAGATCATACTACACAGTAAATTATAAACCTTATCTACCTAAATACAGCGTATATTTTTCATGCACCATATAACTTACGCACACATTAACATCGATGTGCTGTGCAAAAGCAATTTATTTTACATATACGCTAGTTATTGACTAAATAGAAAAATTATCGATTTTTTCATTTTTATAATGATATTTTTTAGGTTCCAAAAACTAATTAAATAAAAATGTCTAGAAAAGAATTTATTTATAATAGAACAGTAAAATTGTTATCATAAAATAAAAACACTAATTATATATTATTTATTCCCATTTGTCCACCGACTTTTGACCTACAATTTTACCAACTTACTTTACGAAAGTTGCTTACGTATTTGTCTACTACTCCAAAATAAATAAAAATACATTATTTCACTTCGGATATCCAACCAATCAATATTGTGGTCGATAGTCTATATTGGTGGATGTGTACAGGCGCAACCCTAACTCGGCTCAACTGACTGCGGCCGTAATAAGAAATACACCGCACTGAAAAACTATCGTTATGTTATTTTTACATTGCTTGTTCAGTTACTGAGCGTCAAAGTTACGTAATGGTTAAAGAGCAATGTATTTATTCTATGAATAATAAAGTCGCTTTGATATTTAAAAATAAAAATAATGTAGTAAAAGCAAGGGATATTATTAGATTTGTTGTTTTTCCTAATTTTAAAGATAAATATACTATTAACATTGTACTTATTTATGGTAAGAGATTCCTTGATGACTCAGGCTTTTCTTTTCGCTTTAGTTTTTGCATAAAACCACTGAACAACGGGATATTTTAAATTTATTTACGATCACGTTCGCGATGTAACTGACGGCCGTTAAACGGCTGTTTGCCGGTATATGCCCTTGTTGAGCAAGCACCGCGGACGCAAACACGCCTCCTTGGCGCTTCTATGTTTTTAATATTTCTGTGATTCAGCCTCATGCAATTAGACTGTGATGGAAATGTGACCGAAATGGCCGTGATGGTACCTATACCATCACGGCCATTTCTGCCTGATGACTCAAAAAAATTTCGCTTGAATCTTGCGGCGCGGCGCCAAACCAAACACTTTGAAACTTTCGTTTTGAGTGCAAGCAAAAATGAACTTAGCGGTGAAAAAGGCGAAAATTTCTTCGATTGTACATGATGATGATATACTTATAAGTTACATTTTTAAATATTTCAAAGCATGTCAATAATATATAATTATTGAATGCAAAAATCACGGTGTTATTAAGCTCAAGCATGTCACCATAACCTCAAGACGTGAGTAATTTGCTTGTTCAACGACGATATGCAATTACCTATTACGTTCGTGCACTATTTTAAAACGGCGCCGTTCATGTTCCCCTTAGGTACCAATAAATCATCAGTCCATTATAAAATCGTTGAGTATTTAATAATGGCGAAGCCTGTTGATTAATGCGCGATTCGTTTATTAGTCCGTGGGGAAACATTGTCTCTAATAGGCTTTCACGGAGCGACTAGTGATAGCACCTTGCTGAAGGCTTCAGAAAATTATACGATCTGTAAAGTCTACCTTTTTTGAGCTAAGCAGTAACTGGGCGAGCATAGTCACTTGCTTCTATTTAAAATCAATAAATCCCTTTCCTTACTCTCTAATGCTATTCTGGTCTTACCTAATTTCCATTATTTCTTCTTCTTCTTCTTTGCGTGTCGATATTTCATAAAAAGTGTATGAAAGGAGCCTCCCTGGATAGCTAGCATTCGGTAACTCAGAGTCTAGCTGACTAATCCTTTCACCACGATGACTCAAACTCAATTTTCATCACTAACCCGCCTTGATTATTTTCCATTTGTATGCCTTTTTTTAGGTGGGCAATCATCCAATGATATCTCCAGCTTTTAGGCGGGGCAAGAGGGTATGTCAGAGTTCACTGACTAAAACCCACTCTTACGTTCCTTCTTTGCCTTAGTTCCAGGACCCCGGGATTCTCTTTCACACAACCGATTTTGAAAGAAAAAGAAAGAAGAAAGAAAACACGTTTATTCTGCCTAAAATAAATGCACAAATTATTTGCAAAAACGCAGTTTCCCCGTCAGGCCATGTGTGAATCGGGCATAACAGTATTGCACCTTGACACCATAGACAACCTAGTTGTCTAGGTTGTTTACTACATCCACGACGCCGGCCTCAGCAGAGACAAACGTAACCAACAAATAACAAAAATATAGAAAAAGAGACATAATTTACAATATATAAATACAAGTTGTGCGTCGCATTCAAGCAAGAATGGGCCATTGCTCAGCGTACCCCGTGACGCTGGGCAAATCCAGCTATCAACGATGCTGATTCTTTGCCGACATCTCCTTGTGGCGCGTATGGAAAACTACGACTTGGGCTCGAACCGAATCCAGTGCAGAAAACTCCCGAACTTACCATTTCCGGTGAGGACCTGCGTTATATGGAAGGTGAGGGTGCCGTGACGTCTTTCCAGCCACTCCGCAATGAGGGGACTTTCCGCCATAATTAAGGCATGCCCAACGATATACTTTAGTACTTTCAACCATATTTTCAATAGTAATAAAGTGCGGGTCCCCTGACCCAGGGCTCAATAGCTTTAAGGTATTTTTTTATTCCCATTCCAGCCGACCCCCGTCCACTGTTGGAAATATGCTTTCTGCAAGTGTCAAAGACTGGTCATGTGCTTCTCGCAACAATAGGATTCCCGCAACCCTCATCAGCTCATCGGTCCACCTTGTAGGAGGACTTCTGGACTTCTAACACGTAGTCTTTTGGTACGCCGTCTAGCGTCCAGCTCCAGCCTTTCGGCCATTTGAGCCAGTTTGGCGATTCTTCGGGTTTTTTCAGTAACCTTGGTTCTCTTGCTTCCTTGATGCTTTATTTCTTTATCATCATCATCATTTCAGCCGAAATAGGTTCACTGCTAGACATAAGCCTCCTCCCATTGTTGCCATAACGAACGGTCCTGCGCATCTCGCATTTATCACGTTTCCGTGACTCTCACCATGTTATCAGTCCATCCTGTGGAAGACCTTCAAATGCTGCAACATCTAGTGCGCGGCCGTCACTCCTAAATTGTCATGCTTACTCAATTTTTTACATAACATGATTGAAAAGAGTATCCATGGAGTTTCTTGCGCATTCTTCTCCATAGAGATCTACGCTTTGGAATGTGCAATTTGCATCATTTTTTTCAGACAGACTGACTTCTTGACTTTTCCAAATTACCTTTAAATGATAAAAACCTTTCAGTCTCATAGACCATTAGTTCGCAGACCTAATGCAAGCAAACTAATGGATGCAATACACATACTGCAAGTTAAGCAATTCGTCTGGTTATGCTGGTTACCTTGATCTTATTGTCTCCTTGATGCTTCATTTTTCAAAGCAGCTCAATATTTTATCTCATAGGATCAAAACCCCCATCCTTACCGCGAAGACGGTCCACCGACAACAATATTACCGGAGCGGCATCAAGACCACATGATTTATGTATTTCCTAAGTAATTGAATCCGTAAGTTTTAGCGGTAGTAAATCACGGCCGGTTTACATCGCTCATATATTGTACTCATTAACATAAGGGTTTGGCCTTCCGGCTGGGTCCAGCGGTGGACATAAATTCGTGTTGATAATTTTGTCTCTAATATGGAATGCTACAATAGTTCATTTTGATACAAGTGCAAAAAGTTTTTCATTGCGACCGTGGTGGAATTTGCGCGAGCCGCAGGCGAGTGTGTTATGGAGCCGAGGGCTGCAGTGACAAATTTGCACATGTATCAAACGACGTTATTAACGTACGTCATCCCCCACGACTCGTACACTTACACGCGCCTCGTGGCGGTCGACTCGCGCCCAGCTTGATACGATAAACAATTTTATTACAACAAAATCGTGGCGGGGGAGAGCACGCGTAATTTTCCGCACTAGTGCGGTAAACAGTTGCGTGCCTAAATGCAGTGAGATAAGAGCGGGTTTTCGAGTAAGTGTATTGAAAAGTGTTTTGTTTGTGTTTTAAAAGTTATCTATTAATTATAATGTAATAAAAAAATAAAAGTCGATTGGTAGATAATGCCTGATTGGTGTATAAAATACAACTAATAATATTCGTGAAATATGAAAATTCATAATTTAATTACGTCATAAATAATATATAATCTAACACGCACATATGGTTTTAACTTCAACTCGATACCTCCACGCGTTCTCGAGATAAAATGTCTTGACAGGCAGACAGACAACAAAGTGCTGATTTTGATTTTTAAGGTACGGAACCTTAAAAAATAATAATAATAATATGAAAATCAAATTCTAAATCATTATGTTAGTGAAAAAGACCAAATTCTCTTTTAATTTTTTGATACACATGATTAAAAATAATACTATGTAATCACTGAAAGTTTCATCAGCACTTGTTATTTTTGATCTAATACAGTTGACACCAACTTCAATAAGAAATATCTTTAACACAATATATTTTGGTCGTTTCACCAAAAAAAAGCCTTATTAAAATTACACGGTCATTGATTCGCGTTCGATTTTCCACCTGGCGCGACTTTATAAGCTTATTATAATATCACAGATCGTTTGCTTATGAAGAGCCTGTTTCGTTTATATTAAAACAAAAAAAAAACTCTTTTGAACGATAAAATTCATTGTCTCACCCTTCTTGTCATCAAAGGAGGAGACTGCACGCGAGAAGCAACGGCCCTCACGCCCCAACCGCCGTGGGGGTTCCGATTCCGATCCTGATTTCCAGCCAACGTAGGCGCGGGCTTGAGGACGGCGAGCTATGGGAAGCTCGCTGTCCGACCGTTCGGTAACTACCGGACCAAGCCCAGGTCGTCGACGGCGCACACTGTTCCAGCGTCTCAAGGAGTTGTCAGCAAACCGTAGAGACCCAGCCTGCTAGCTGCAGGCAGGCAGGGTCGAAGCCTACTGGGGCCAAGGGGCTCGGTCCTGGTATCTAAGGCAACAAAGGAACGGGGTGGGTTATTAGTCAGTAAGATTCTGACACTATCTCCCGCTCCGCCCAAGGGCGGGAGATGTCATTGGATGATTTTACCACCACCACCAAAAACAAAAACCCTTCTTGTCATGTGTGTTAATACCATCATCATCTTCCTGCCCTTTTTCCATGTTATTTGGGGTCGGCGCAACACGTGTGCAAAGCAATTGTCAGGTAGGTGTCCGAATCAGACATAACATCCATCTGGTTTTTTTTTTTTTGATGAGTAAAAATCATACAATGACATCTCCCACCCTTGGGCGGGAGATAGTGTCAGACTCTTACTGACTAAAAACCTATCCCGTTCCTTCACTGCGTTGATTTCAGGGCCCTAGTACGCATTTACATACTTTCCCAGAGCCCCAGACTAGGCCTCGACCCTGCTGGGCCCCTACGGTTTGCAGACAACTCCTCGAAGTGCGCGGGAACAGTACGCGCCCTCGACGACTTCAAATTCCAGGGCCCAGAATTAAAAGGCAGCTAGATCCCGAAATCAACGAGACAGTCAAATTGTCAAAGAGCAAAATATAATCCAAATCATTCACATACATATTACATTTATAAAAATATATATACATTTATTAGTTTATAATATTAGCAAATATATGTATTTTCTTTATTAAATCAATTTACATATTAATTATATTTTTAAACATTTCTTTAAAAAAAAAACACATTAAAAAAAACATTTAAAAATATAAAAAATATTGTCCCACCGGTATCGGGAACAGGGTATTTTATTATTGTAAGTAAGTTATTGAGACACTTTCTATTTAAAATTATGTGATTAATTATTGTGCACATCTACCATCGTGTTGTCTTTCTTAACCCAAAGGTTGACTGGTAGAGAATGCCTTGTTGCATTAAGTCCGCCTATGTACCACTTGTACATGAAGTTTAAATAAATAAATAAAATAACAAACACTAGGACGGCGCTGTGTGGAAACCATTTTAGTTAACATTTAAATTAATATAATGCGCCTATTTGGCGCGCAGCAATCGGCACCGGCGGCCATTTGCACACGACCGAAAGGAAAATTAACCGGACAAGCGCGAACACGTGGCTTGTAAAAAGTTCTGTATGTATAACAATTGTTCTCTGGTGTATTGGGTTGCAGTATTAATGTAATGTGTTTGTTGATCGTCGTAATAAATATAATGATTTGCCTCCCTTGTTGCTACGCCACTTCGTGCTAGCGACTGTGTTTGAGGCCCCCATTCATTGAGTGCCTTAGTAACCCCTTGCTTTTTTAACGATACATATTAATAACATTGTTTAGACAGGGGCCAGGGGCTATATTCTTTACATAGTTCTTGGTAAACAGTCCTCCACTTAAGCCTCCCAAACCATGACTCTATATCTCTGTTTTCCATATGTTGTGATAGTTTTCCACCAACCCGAGGTTGTCTTTGCGTGTAATTGCATAGCGCGTAAAGATAAACGTCAGTTCAATCAATCAATCAAATCATTTATTTGCTTAAGTATGGGTAAAACATGGATGGTGAAACAAAATAGTCGTTCTTTGGACCATACCCTACCATTAGACGTGTACAAATATTACAGTCCTAAAATATAAACATTTTATAAATAAATAATATAAATGCATTTCATTATTACAATCGATATTAAATATAAATTAAACATAAAAACATACAAATTTCATTTTACCATAATTGAATTATTTAATTACATTTTTCATTTAGATAATCTTTAACTGAATAATATGCTTTATTTATGAGATATATTTTTAATTTATTTTTAAAACTGATTAAATTATTTTCTTCTTTTATACATTTTGGTATCTTATTATATATTTTAGGGCCCATACAAAATGCACTCTTGACGAACATAATTTTATTGTTTTGTGGCTTGCTGCACAAAGAGTAGGTACTGGCATGTCGAGCACTTTTCAGTGTTCTATATTTATGAAAATTATTTCTTACGTCTAAAGGTAATTCAAATATGGTATTCAAATTAATGATGGTACCATGCTACATGAAAAGTGTCTAAAGGACCTCTGAAAGTTCACTTCGGTTCTTTATACGCCTTCTAAAGGGCCAGGACCCCAGGGTTTTGAAATATAAATATAATGATGATGAACTTACAAAACTTTTTTTTTATGAGTTGCGTAATCATCATATAACTTCTCTCGGTATGGCTTGAGCAAGACTGCGAGCCAGATTTTTACTGAACCACTCGCGTGTTCCTTCAGTAACCCATTGCGTTGCAGGGCACCAGTGACTCTTTCGAACAATTTTTTTTATCATGGTAACAACTAAAACTGAATAAAGAGCAAGTTCACTGGTAATCTTACCAGAGATCTTGTAAAAGAAATGAATTTATGAAGATTTTATAAAAAAAAAAAAAAATGATATGTATATGGCAAATGTTGGCTAATGAAGTTTAAGTAAATTATATGACTAAGCCGTTTGGGGTTGAAACACTGGGGCCATGGGGTTCGAGTGCTCATCGAGTTGTGCGTAATATCAGCAAAAAGCTGGTCGACTCTTCGCGTGAGCAAAGGGCTGGGCTTTACTTCAGTCAACGAATCAGCATTGCTATCCAACGTGGCAATGCTGCCAGCGTTCTGGGTACTTTTCCATTGACGTCAATGTAGATGAATTTTTTGATGCCCGATAAGTTCCTTTTTTTTACCTATTTGTAAATATTATTGTTTTTAATTTGTATATATACCTTTTAAGTTATAATATTTATTAGTGACCGTTGTAAAAATTACTGCATGAATAAATATTGAAGTAAAAAGTTTGACGTGCTACTGCATGCTCAACTCACTCGAGCGGAAGAAATCATTGAATGATTTCTCACCTTAAAAAAAAACCTTTCGCTCCTGCGGAACCCAAAGAATTGCATTGTCAACGATTGCGATGCAAACTGGCAGCAGGGACGCGGCCGTACCGGCTCATACCGTCACTGTTCAGTGTAGTTTCGTTTTTAATTAACTATCGCTTACGGGAAATGCTTTTTTTTCTGTTATGTTAACGTTGCTTTTCTTTAATGTGAGTAAATTTAATTTTTTAAAAGGCCATTTAATTTAAAGGTGTTCCATTTTCAAATTATTTTTTAAACCTTTATGCAATATTTATTAACACAAAGGCGGACTAAATGCCTTAGGCATTTTCTACGACCTCGAGTAGAATATGGTTGATGCATAAACATAACATGGTAGTTGCAACTAAAAAAATATATGCGTATGTCTGGGGCAACGCTTTTTAAAAAAAAGCATTATGGTTCGTAATCACCATTAATTGTTACTTTAACTTGTCGTTTTAGGCGTGGCGTGGGCTAGCAGACTACTAGTAATGTATAGCTCGCCTACCGGCCATCCGGTAACCAACTGAGCCCGAGTCTACGCGCGTCTCAAAGAGATATCAGCCTTATGGGCTCAGCAGGGCCGAAGCTTATGGGGGAAATAGGTAGTCCAGGAACCCCGGGGTTCTAGAACGCAAAGCAAAGAAAAAACATAGAAAGAAAAGAAAGAAAGAAACACGTTTATTTGACTTGCAATGAAGCACAATACAAGTTTTAAAACTTAAACATAAATAAAATAAAATAATTAAAAATAAAAAAGAAAATAAAAATCAACAGCAACAAGAATATGCCTCACGGCTGCGCCAAATAGGTTCAGTTCAGCATGATGCCAGACAACTTCGTAGCAGTTGCCTGACGCTGGTTTTCAACTGAACCTTGGGTGCAATCACGGATGAGAATAAGTTTAAATACGAGTATAATGTGATTTAATAAAATGATACATCAAATAAATACAAAAAACAAATAATTTTGAAGACGAATATGTGTGTTTTAGCTGTGTAGGTATGTTAATAAAACAAATAACGCCATAGTCTTTAATTAATAAAACCGGTCTCAAGCCACCGCCATCAATACAGCGCATAGTAGCATGTTACATAAGCGGTGTGGTTTAAGTCAATAAAGCTCTGACACACCTCCGCTCTGCCCTAGAGCGCGAGAAATAATTGAATGATTTCCCACCTTAAAAATAAGACGTGTTTTATCTTTCCAGTAAACCTGCCCATTGAGCAGTGATGGCCGAGTGGTAACGGCCCCGACTTACAAGTTGTAAGTCACGGGTTCAAACTCAGCACGCGTATTACTTTGTGTAATTTAATTCATCAATACTGCTCACAAAACGGTGAAGGCAAACATCGTAAGGAAACCGACATGTCCTAGAACCAAAAATTCGAAGACATGTGACATTCACCAATCCGCACTGGACCCGCGTGGTGGATTACGGCCCATTCCCTCTCCTAGAGAGGAGGTCTGAGTCCCAACAGTGGGAACATTAAAAGGCTGGTAACGCTACCCCTGCCCATAATTCTACAATGGAATCTAACTTAACCAACACAAAGGCGCCATAACAAATGAAGGCAGTAATTACCTTACAATGGCCGCTGATGCGTTCCCAGCGCCGATTGGCTTGACAATAATGCCAGATTGAAATGTATTTACGTAGAATGACATATTGAACACCCTATTATCTTGTCGATGCACCTATTTATTAAAAGTCTCGATAGAATAAATAAGTTTATAAACACAATGCGTTCTCTGTTTGCATAAATGTCTGAACACAGAATAGTATATTTTGATACAAGTGCAGAATGTTTGTCATTGCGACCAAGGCGGAATTCGCACGAGTCGTAGGCGAGTTTGTTATGGAGCCGAGGGCTGCAGAGACAAATTTGAAAAAAAATAGCGGTGAAATAAGAGTGGGTTTTCGAGTAAGTGTATTGAAAAATATATTTGATATGACGGCACGTCTAGTATTTCGGTCAGTATTGGGAAGGCCCGTCACAAGCCGTCTATCGTCAAAGTGAACATGGTTAAAAGCTTGCTGTTTCATCCAACGCAATGCTTGGTTCAAAGATTCAAAAGATTCAAAGAATTTTATTTCAAATGAAACATTTACAGGCACTTTTGAAAAGTCAAGAAGTCGGTCTGTCAGAAGAAATGATGCTAATTGCACATTCCAAAGCGTAGATCTCTATGGAGAAGAATGTGCAAGAAACTCCATGGACACTCATCTTTTGATGATCTTATTAACATCATTATATTTTTTGCTATACTTTCCATTACAACAGACACTGTGTTCTATACACCGTTAAATTTTGGTCGTTTTAATCCCGCGGAGGGTCGATTCGGTTCATGAAACACTATCGATTTGTAAAGATAAAAAAAAGTACTTTTTTTCAAACTCAAATTAATTCACGCATGTACGAAATTAATTTCTTTAAGTAAAAGTCAACTAAGCGAGGTCAATGAACTGTAGGTAGTTAGTTAGCAACAACCTACATGGTCATTGTCTCGTTTACTTAAAGAAATTAATTTCGTTCATGCGTATAATTAACTCGACTTTTAGAAAAAAATTACCTTATTTTTTTATTTTATCTTTAGAAATCGATAGTGTTTCATGTACTGAACCGACCCTCCACTGGATTAAAACGACCAAAATTTAACGATGTATATATAAAATAAAAGACACTGAAATTCAACTTTCCCATCTCATCTTCTGTGTTGACAACAAAGCAACTTTTTAACGATTTTCAAAAACAATAAATTCTAATTTCTTCTTTTATTCCTTTCTAAATAGAATTAAAGGAACTTCTTTCAAAGTTTAATCTCCTTTATAGCCTACAGTTATTAGAAAACTTTTGACGTTTCCGCAAAATAATTGACTTGAAAAAATACAGTGTGATTGTAAAAATTGCTCAATTTTGTTTAACAACCTGTAATTGTGATGGAATTACAGGGAAAAGGACGCTAATCGACATTTTCTAAATTGCCTATTGATAAAATTGACTGTAAAATAATTGGACGACTGGAAAATTGCAATTTAATTATTTCGTTTGTTTACCTTTACTTGTAGATTTTAGGGTATACAATGTGATTGGATAAACTATCAGGTATCAACTCCACTAGAGTTGAAATTTTCTCAGACCTAATGTCTAAACCATCTACACCGTTAAATTTTGGTCGTTTTAATCCCGCGGAGGGTCGATTCGGTACATGAAACCCTATCGATTTGTAAAGATAAAAATGAAAAATAAAGTACTTTTTTTAAACTTGAATTAATTTACGCATTGTCGAAATTGATTTCTTTAAGTAAACGTCAGCTGATCGAGGCCAATGAATTGTAGGTAGTTGGTACGCAACGACCGACAACTCCCTACAAGGTCATTGACTCGTTAATTTAAAGAAATTTATTTTGCAATGCGTATATTGATTCGAGTTTAAAAAAAAAGGACTTTATTTTTCATTTTTATCTTTACAAATCGATAGGGTTTCATGTACCGAATCGACCCTCCACGGGATTAAAACGACCAAAATTTAACGGTGTATAAGGCATGAACTTAATGAACCGTCCAAAGTTGAATTACGGACGGTTCATTGAGTCCAAAGTTAAACTTTAGTCTGGAGAGGGGCCAGTTCCCACTTCGCTGGAAGACGGGCAAACTGGTCCTCATAGCGAAGCCTGGGCGCCCTGCGGACTCTCCGTCCGCGTACCGGCATTGTGTTGCTCGACGAGGTGGGCAAGCTCTTTGAAAGAGTCATTACAAACCGCCTCGTCGCGCGACTTGCAAGGGTGGGGCCGGACCTGTCGGACGGACAGTTCGGTTTTCGCAGGATGCACTCCACGGTGGACGCCATCATGCGCGTGCGAGCCCTCACGACGGGGGATGCGGTGTCCCAGGGCAGGTGTGTCATGGCAGTGTCCTTGGACATTGCCAACGCCTTCAACTCCCTGCCCTGGAGTAGCATTGGAACGGCACTCCGGTACCACCGGGTGCCCGACTACAGGGGTTACGATGGTCGTTGACAGGATCCAGCAGTTGGGACTCGAGGCGGCACTGCACAAGTCCGAGGCCATGTGTTTCCACGGCCCTCGGGGTGCGCCACCACCGGGTTCTTAGCTAACGGTAGGAGAGGTTCACATCAGCGTCGGGTCGACGATGAAGTACCTGGGCCTCGTCCTCGACAGCTGGTGGAACTTCAAGGAGCACTTCCGACGTCTGGCTCCCAAACTGAATCGGACTGGGGCTGCTCTCGGGCGGCTCCTGCCCAACCTCAGGGGACCAGACGCCTCCTGCCGGAAGCTCTACGTGGGAATCGATCGGTCCATGGCCCTCTACGGGGCTCCGGTATGGGCACCAACGTTGACACAGCAACCGAGGGCCCAGCTGAATGCGTGCTAGAGGGTCATGGCAATACGCATGGTGCGAGGGTAACGAACGATTTCCCGCGAGGCAGCGAGGGTTCCTTGCTGGCCAACCGCCGTGGGATCTGGAGGCAACAGTCCTTGCACACATGCAAGACAAGCGCATGGAGATGCAACGCCGGGGCGAAATTCCGCTGCCATGACAAGTCGAGGCATGGCGGACAGAGCTCCGGCGGGATCTCATGGCGAAATGGCGTCAGCGACTATCGCAACCTCGTACGGGGCGCGCCACAATTGGGGCGATAAGGCCCATCCTTGACGTGTTTAGAAAGACCTCACGGCGTTCTCAACTTCCACACGACACAGGTGCTTACCGAACACGGAAAGTTCGCTAAGTACCTGTTCCGGATTAGTGCCGAGGATTCGCCCGGGTGTCGCCACTGTGCGGAACACCCTGAGGACACGGTGGAGCACACTGTAGAGGTGTGCCCTGCCTGGGCGGAGCATCGCCGTGTCCTCGTTGGGGCGATCGGCGGCAGCGATCTCTCTCGCCGGGCCTTGGTTCAGGCCATGGCCCGTAGTGAGGAGGGATGGCAGGCGGTCGCCTCCTTCTGCGAAGCAGTAATGCTAGCAAAGGAGGAGGCCGACCGCATCAGGCCGAGGCAACGGGGCGCTCGCCCTTGCCGCCGCCGGGATTCCGATCCCGATTTCCGGCCACCGTAGGCGCGGGCTTGCGGACGGCGTGCAATGGGTAGCACGCAGTCCGATCGTCCGGTAACCGACCGGACCGAGCCCAAGTCGTCGACGGCGCGTTCTGTTCCCGCGCGCCTCAAGGAGCTGTCAGCACACCGAAGAGGCCCAGCCTGCTAACTGCAGGCAGGCGAGTCGAAGCCTACTGGTCATAGGTTAACTTCCGAAAGGAATGCCCGGCCCCGGCACGATAGGCTACGAAGGAACGGGGTAGGTTTTTAGTCAGTAAGAGTCTGACACTACTTCCCACTCCGCCCAAGGGCGCGATTTGTCATTGGATGATTTTACCTACCATAAAAAAATAAAAAAAACTTTGGACGGTTCACTCTTTAATAACAACTAATACAATAAATGGATAACAAAGGTCATGTACAAAGGCATTGAGTCCAAAGCCAAGGTAGCTGCTAGAAAACTCGGCGTTCTTGCAAATGTTTGACTGTACTTCACGGGTGATTCTTCTTTTTATTTTATTATAATGTAAATATTTTGAAAAAAATTTTGTTAGTTTTACTCACGAGGATTGTGTGCATAATTATATACACCAACCTTTGTATAACTTTCATTTCATATCATTTGACTCTGAAATATTTTAAGTCTTACTAGATTTTTTGATACAGTCACAAAGGACCGCGTTATTTGAACTCGTCTCATACTTGCTCAAACCAAATAATGAAAAAAAATAACACTTTAAATGATGAAACAAATAGGTTCAAGTTATACTGTTCAGTTTCATTTCAACTGAGCGAGCTAGACGTCCAAATGATAGTACTTAAGGTTTTTAATTTTCTCTTTTGATTGCTTAAATTTTTTTGAATACTCTTTTTTATTATTTTGATTCATTTAATTATGTCATCGTGCTTTTTTAATATCGTTTTAATTATGGAACTGCAGAATTATTGGAGTTCCTCACTCAAAACAATAAAAGTAACGGCCAAAAACCTGGGAATTCAGTTTTACGGGAATAATTTCGTAAAACATTTTCGATTGCTTTGTTAAAAGCTGAAATAAAAACGTTTACCAAATATCGCTGTGTTTACCCATCAAAATTTTTAATTTTTGATATCAGCAAATAAAAACAAAAAACGTTATATTTTGGTCGTTTTAATCCCGTTGAGGATCGATTCGGTACATGAAACACTATCGACTTATAAAGATACAATTAAAAAATAAAGTACTTTTTTTTTAAACTCGAATTAATATATGCATGTGCGAAATTAATTTATTTAAGTAAACTAGTCAATGTCCTTGTAGGGAGTTGTCAGTCGTTGCGTACTAACTACCTACAGTTCATTGGCCTCGATCAGCTGATGTTTACTTAAAGAAATCAATTTCGTACATGCGTAAATTAATTAGAATTTAAAAAAAAGTACTTTATTTTTCATTTTTATCTTTACAAATCGATAGGGTTTCATTTACCGAATCGACCCTCCGCGGGCTTAAAACGACCAAAATTTAACGGCGTATAGCTAAAAAAAAAATTATATTGTATTTGTGTGATCTTTGTTGGAGATCCAAAGAAAAATTTCAACATTTTTAACCACGCTACTGAGCGTTGAGATGAGGACAGAACAGAATTTGGGGCGTGGCCAACTCCAAGCGTTCACGCTTAACGAAACCATCGTAACTTGGCTAGATAGGCAGAGCTTGCCACAGGGGTTTTTTTATGGTAGGTAAAATCATCAAATGACAAATCCCGCCCTTGGGTGGGGCGGGAGATAGTGTCAGACTCTTACTGAATAAAAACCCACCCTGCTCCTTTAATTGCCTTCGTCCCAGGGCCCCAGCTTTCACTTTCACATAACCGGTGGTTAGCACTCCTTTATTCCCAACTGCCACTTCTGAACTTGGTTCTTGCGTTCCATGACCACAATAATTCTTTGGAACGTTCCCGCAATTTACATTCAAAATGGCGCTCGATTTTCACAAAGTAAAATTACTCGTAATATTTTTCTTTTTACGATAAAATATAACAACAATAAATTGCCTCTATGTCCGATACTAATTTCTAAAAAAAATCCGGATAAACGGACCGTAAAGTGGTATAATTTTAAAGTGATTACCGTCCCCCTGACCGGGTCGGGTATACCCTAAAACCGATACCCGGTTACAGAGGCCTATTACAACGGTTACAATCGGTTATGCCCAGTTACACCCGGCTCAACTAGGATGATTTAGCGTTACCCAGAACTTGCTCGATTAATAGAAATTCAATTTAATGTTGGGCGCTATCCAAGTTAAGGGATCATAGCGGTTTCCACGAAAATTAAGAAGACTGTGGCTCCGTGTGGGGAAATTTGAATTGAAACCTGAATGTTTACATGAATCTACTAGCTTCTGGTAGCGGCTTCGCTCGCGTGAAAGTCGCTTTCTCCATACAAACTTCCAACACCCGCTTTACCCTCTTAGGGTTTTTTTTATTCGGTTGGTAAAAATCATCCATGACATCCCCCGCCCTTGGGCGGAGCGGGAGATCATGTCAGACTCTAACTGACTAAAAACCTCAACCTGTTCCTTCGTTGCCGAATGAAATATTTTTCTTTCTTTCTTTATAAAGAGCCTTACAAACATATCTATGAAAACAGTTCAATTCCCGAATTGAGTTAAGATGATTTTTCGGAATCGTGATGTACTCGTAACTATAAATTTAGTTTTCAGATTTTTTCCTGTACTTGTGATATGAGACCTTGTTTTATGCCAAATTTGAGGATTCTAGTTCAACGGAAAATTTTGATTCCTCTGAGAGTGTCAAAATATACGTTTTTTTACTTATCTTCCGTTAACTTAGGAGTTTGATTTTTTTCACAACTTCTAGGGACCAGAGACCTGAGTATATTAGTTTTAATATCAACACGATACCTCCACGCGTTCGCGAGATAAAGAGCTTTGACAGAGAGACAGACAGACGGACAACAAAGTGATCCTATAAGGGTTCTGTGTTTTCCTATTAAGGTACGTATTTCGTATTAAGCCCTAAAAAGAAAAGATTTGACTTTACTAAGAATTCTATATTAACTCCCTCACGGTGCTCGGGAGTTAATTATGGGAGTCCCTCACTGCTTCGGGATTAAAATTTTGCAGCCTTTTTTCGAAATTCCACATTCCACCCGCAACTATATTATGACACTGCTTTATCCACCAGTCACATAATCTACTATAAGAACGTTATGCAACTTTCTTAAATCTTATGCCTTGAACCACTCAGAGCTAGTGAAGCAAGAGGGATGGTTGACGCAGGGGGGATAAGTAACGCGTGTCCAACGTGGCTCTAACTTTATCATTGTTATATTATTACGGAGATATTAATTCTAACTCCACTGTGGTATTTGAAGCTGGTCCTGTGTTGTGCTCCATTTGATTTTCTAGCATATGAAAAGAGTTAAGGTGTTAATGGGCTTACATGCTAACATCAACATTTTGAAAAGAGTGTCTATGGAGCTTCTTGCACATTCTTCTCCATAGAGATCTACGCTTTGGAATGTGCAATCAGCAGATTTTTTTCTGACAGACAGACTTCTTGATTTTTCAAAAGTGCCTGTAAATGGTTTATTTGAAATAGAATGCTTTGAATCTTTGAATCATTGAATCATCAGGCAGTTTTTGACGAGATTTTGTCGAGTAAAGTTCATCATCATCATCATTTCAGCCGAAAGATGTTCACTGCAGGTCTAGGCCTCCCCCAAGTGTCAAAACGAACGGTTCTATAAAAAGTCCTGTAAAGCAAAGTTTCAATTATTTACAAATTGATTCCTTCTGGATATTGTGAAGTGAATTTTGTAGTTCTGTAGTAAAAAAACGTAAAATGTTTATGTTTTAATACAAGTGGCGCCCACTATCTATAAGTATTCGTTAACTATACGTTGAAAAATAAACGTCAGTCAATTACAAAAAAAGACGTGTATGGGCCCAGTAGGTGGTGGGTAGCGTAGTTTTGTATCTCAAGTGACTACACAACTAAGCAATATGTGGAATCATTGAAACAGGCGCGATCTCGATAAATAGGAAGTGAGAATTGGAGCTGAGAATTTTATCTTAACATAAACCACTTCAGC
The DNA here is from genome assembly GCA_958295575.1 of Leucania comma. Lineage (NCBI taxonomy): Eukaryota > Metazoa > Arthropoda > Insecta > Lepidoptera > Noctuidae > Leucania > Leucania comma. Next base: position 21,831,718 of record OY282480.1, read on the forward strand.
GAAGCTTCGATACATATTTTGATTGCATTGACTTAGACCGTGTTCACAGAGACGCGGCGCGTTGGGCGTTTCGTCGTACATTGCAGCAGCGGATCGCGTCATCGCTCGCGCAAACACGAACATATGGCAATGTACGACGAACCGCCCGACGCGTCGCGCAACGCGCCGCGTCTCCGTAATCGAGCACTTAGAAGTTTGATTTTTCACTACTTCAAGAGTAGCAGACAGCATATTTGATATTAATTTTACCTTAATACCTTCTTTATATTCTGAAAAAAAAAAAAATAACAAACGGACAACAATATGCTGCTATAAGGGTTCCCATATTTGTCAATTGAGGTGCAAAACCCCTAAAAATGAAATTCAAATCCTCCATAATTCAAACTTTAATATAAAAAGACCCATATAATTACAACATGCCAGTACCCTCTGCAAATGCAATACATTCGGTAATGTAACAATTTGTGTAAGTCCCTACACAACACAAACATATGAAACAGCTCTCTTTACGCAAAAGTTTTCACTGAAACAACTGTGAAACAGCAACGTAACTATTTAACGACATATTCATGTGCATTCAGTTAAAAATACACTTCATAATTTAACCAGGACAGGTCGCGGAGGTCACTGTGGGACCAGGAATATAGAAATGTGGAAGTGAATGTTTTGAAACATTTTATTTAAATTTTTCTTTTAAATGCAAGCCTATTCGCGTTTGACCACTATCTCACTTGATGATATGCAATGATGTGACCGACAGTGGAGTACGCTTGATTTCTAATTAACCTTTTGAATACCGTAATTAGAGACACAATAGAAAGACAATAGGTGGCGGACACCGGTGTCCTCTTGGGACTTCACGTTTGTGAACGCACTCAAGACACATGTGGGAGCAACATTCTTAAAAACATTAGTAAATTTTTATACAAGTGAAAAAAGTTTATCGTTGTGACCGAGTAGGAATTCAATCGAGCCGCAGGTGAGGGTATTATAGAACCCAAGTGCTGCAGTGAGAAATTTCCACGTGTTTCATCGTCACTACGTTTTTCAAAACACTTCCCAAAAGAAAACTTTTTACAAAAAAATACAACCGACTTCAAAAACCAAAATTCGAATTCGGAAGTCGGTGTTAAATAGCGAAGAGACCAAACTATTATAGAAACACCGACTTTCGAAATTGAAAGTTATTTTGCATATTTTTGTGGTTTTTGAGGTAGGTTGTATTTTTTTGTAAAAAGTTTTTTATTTCACTCTTTTTAGTAGTAGTACCCCTCAGCCAAACTTAAATAGATAGGTACCGTCCGCCATTCGGTTCCATCATCAAATCATCATGACAATTCTAATAATACCAAACACGACTAAGATACACTGATTTATTACAAAGTTCCGGCTCTTACCTACCTTCCGTCTTCATCATCAGGTCAGTTCTATGTACCCCTCCCCTTTTTCCTTTAGTCAGCCACCAACTACATGTATAAACAAAGCAATTTTACTTGTTACGACAGTTCTGCTAAGGTTTTTTGAAGAATTCCGGTCTATATCTTCGTAGTTCATCATCAGATCAACACAATATTTTTTATAAGACCAACTCGAGAGTATAATCTTTCAATCAAAACAAAAATTTTCAAAATCAGTCTACAATTGACCGAGATATCGGCGAACAAACATATACAAACGACAATTCTGCTATGATTTTTTGAAGAGTTTCGTCCTATATCTTCGAAGTTTATCATCAGATCAAAAAGATATTTTTATGGGACCAATTCGGAAGTATAATCTTTCAATCAAAACAAAAATTTTCGAAATCGGTCCACAATTGACCGAGATATCGGTGAACATACATAAAAAAAAAAGAAAAAATACATACATACAGCCGAACATAGAACCTCCTCCTTTTTTCGAAGTCGGTTAAAAATAAATAAAAACGAATCGACCAGTGATAAGATACTCGTAGTACGCGAATTTACCAGTGATACGTACTCGACTCGTAGATACGATAAACACAATAAATTGTGGCGGGGCGAGTTCACGCACTTTTCCACACTAATGCATAAAACAGTAAATTTCGTGCCTAAAAACGGTAAAGATAAGAGCGAGTTTTCGTGTGAGCCTAAAATTAAAAAGTTCTTATCCACCCCACACAAATCCGCCGCCAGTTCAGACACTATTCACGTAGCATGAAAAGCTGAGCTATCAAAGAGCTCTTTCAGCTCGCGATAGGTGAGCTATGAGCTATCTCTAGGCAGGAATAATCACCGTTTGACAAGCGTGTTTGTTCACGCTCATGTGTCGCCGGGTAATGACTCACTCGTCGCGCTCGACACAAGTCTGGCAACGTCGCTTTTATTATGGGGATATCGCTTTTGAGGGATGAGGTTATCGTGTTGGATAGTGTGAACTGTGTGGTCTAGATTATCACTCAATTTCTGATTTAAGTTGGGTATTTCTCAACCTCCGCTTTAGCTAGAATATCTGTCACAATTTGGCATTGAAGTATTTATTTATTAAAACTGTATACATTTGTAAATAACATTGTACAAAGGCGGACTTAATGCCCATTTTAATTTTTCATTTCCATTTTCATTGGCATTTTCTATCAGTCGAACTTAGACCTACATACATACTTTTGTGAGAAAAAAACGAATTCAACCAATCAATGCTTTTTTTAGGTGGGATCATCCAATGATTTCTCCTACTCTTGGGTGGAGCGAGAGGGCATGTCACATTTTTACTGACTAACTCACTCTTTGCCTTCGTTCCAGGGTCCCGGGGTTCACTTTAACTTGTGTCCCAGTCAATGCTGTGATGATTCTACCAATTTTTTTTTCCTGGCTGGCCGCCATCCTGACGTCCGGAGGGAGTACTTTCTAAAGAGAAAAGGAAAAATTTACGGGTAAAAGTGTTTTTAGGAACTTATTTGCAAAATAAATATCATTGATAAAATGATTTGGATGAAATTTAACACAAAGGTACAACTTATCTTACTTACTTCCGGGATAAAAGGTATACTATACACTGTTAAATTTTGGTCATTTTAATCCCGCGGAGAGTCGATTCGGTAAATGAAACCCTGTCGATTTGTAAAGAGAAAATAAAGTACTTTTTTTAAACTCGAATTAATTCAAATAATTGAATCAATGGCCTTGTAGGGAGTTGTCAGTCGTTACGTACTAACTACCTACAGTTCATTGGCCTCGATCAGCTTAAAGAAATCAATTTCGTACATGCGTAAATTCGAGTTAAAAAATGTACTTTATTTTTTAATGTTATCTTTACAAATCGATAGTGTTTCGTGTACCGAATCGACCCTCCACGGGATTAAAGCGACCAAAATTTAACAGTGTATAGGATACTTTTTATCCTGGAAGTATTTTTCCTTGGGAAAATTTTCTACTTTTACGTAGGCGAAACCGCAGGCAGTAGATAGTAATGGAAAAAAGGATTTTGAAAAGGTTTGACAGAGAGATATCTTGTTTAGGTTGATTGAAAGTATTACCGATACATGAGTGCAAGATACACCATCTTGAATATAAGGTGAATATTGAGGATTGAGCATGTCAAAATAAAATTGAATGTCGTTACAGTTTTTCTTTTGTTTTGTTTTGTCGTTTCACGGTTTATGCTTCCAGCAAGTAGCTTTTTTTTTTATTGATTTAGGGGTTTTTTCTAACCAGATATGCTGGCACCTCATCGTACCTTTTAACATTACATAATCTCATCACTTATAATTAAATAAACTAAAATATAGTAGGATATTATGTGTATTAGGTATAACTTTATAATAAAGATGAAATTCACAGATGAAGGGCTGTTCTTAGATAACATAACTTTTTGGCATCATCTGTCTGAAGTTGGTCGAGATAAAATTGACTGGAAGTGTCAAAGTTTAGCAAATGTTTGGTTTTTAAAACGGTACATAATCACTTGGTTTTGCATTAGAACACAGATGCAACGTATTCTAATGTTTTTGTTCTCTTTGGCAACAAATGTTTCGTAACAAACATACAAACTCACCAACTATCGCATTTAGTATTAGTGTGACTAAACAACAAATAAGACTGGCTGGCCTGTTGGTCTAGTAGTTAGTGACCCTGACTGCTATGCTGGAGCCGTGCTGCTGGAGGTCGTGGGTTCGATTCCCACCCAGGACAAATGTTTGTGTGATGAGCACGATCATTTGTTCTGTGTCTGGGCGTAATTTGTCTATAATATGTATGTATTTAGAAATATCTAAGTATGTTTATCAGTTGTCTAGTACCCATAACACAAGCTCTGCTTAGCTTGGGACTAGACGGCGTTGTGTGTGATAGTTGTGGAATATTATAGTTATAGACTAAAAATAGTACATCAAGTGCGAGTCGGACACGCGCACGATTGGTTCCGTACCGTCCGTAGTAAAAACCGGCAAAAAAATCACGTTTGTTGTAGAGGAGCCCCACTTAAATAAAATATTTTCTGTTTTTAGTATTTTCGTTATAGCGGCGATTTCAACTGTCTTGCTATCGCGGCTCTTGAGATACAGCCTGGTGACAGACAGACAGACGGACAGACAGCGAAATCTTAGTAATAGGGTTTTTTTTTATGGTAGGTAAAAACAATCCAATGACAAATCCCGCCCTTGGGCGGAGCGGGAAGTAGTGTCAGACTCTTACTGACTAAAAACCTACCCCGTTCCTTCGTTGCCTTTCGTGCCGGGGCCGGGTATTCCTTTCGGAAGCTGACCCTTGACCCCAGTAGGCTTCAACCCTGCCTGCCTGCAGCTAGCAGGCTGGGCCTCTTCGGTGTGCTGACAGCTCCTTGAGGCGCATGGGAACAGAACGCGCCGTCGACGACTTGGGCTCGGTCCGGTCGGTTACCGGATGATCAGACAGCGTGCTACCCATTGTACGCCGTCCACAAGCCCGCGCCTACGGTGGCCGGAAATCGGGATCGGAATCCCGGCGGCGGCTGGGGCGAGCGCCCCATTGCCTCTGCCTGATGCGGTCGGCCTCCTCCTTTGCTAGCATTACTGCTTCGCAGAAGGAGGCGACCGCCTGCCATCCCTCCTCACTACGGACCATGGCCTGAACCAAGGCCCGGCGAGAGAGATCACTGCCGCCGATCACTCCCACGAGTACACGGCGATGCTCCGCCCATGCGGGGCACACCTCTACAGTGTACTCCACCGTGTCCTCCGGGTGTTCCGCACAGTGGCGACACCCGGGCAAATCCTCCGCACGAATCCGGAACAGGAACTTAGCGAACTTGCCGTGTTCGGGAAGGACCTGCGTCGTGCGGAAGTTTAGAACGCTGTGAGGTCTTTCATCCACAAGTCTTAGTAACAGGGTCCCGTTTTTACTTTTTGAGGAACCCTAAAAAGTGAGTGGGGAAACTGTTATTGTGTGATTCAGTGTTATGGAGGATAACACTGAATGTTATGGAGCCGAGTGCTGCAGTGACACACATGTATCGAACGACGTTTTTCAATACACTTACGACTCGTGGGGGTTGATTCGACCCTCGTGGGGGTCAGTAACATTTGGGGGAGGCATATGTCCAACAACGGATGTCTTTTTTATGTCCTTAAAACATGCGATTCTTTGTTGTGAAAAAAAAAACAATGTAGAGTATTGAAAGGTTGTTTTTATATGATTATATGACAAAATCAAAAAATATTATAATATTAATATTATAATATTATAATTAATTGTATAGATTTTTTTTTGTCTGAAAACAAAATCAAAATTGGTTATTGGTTTGGCTTCAGTTATGAAGCAAAAATTAGCATTTCAAATATCCATCCACCTCCACCCTTTCTCATATTAATATTTCTTTATTTTCTCGTCTCGTTCTCGTCTCTTCGTATGCATCTTTTTTCTGCTTCTGCTTTTTGACATAAATAATAAATAAAATTGTGTTGATTATCCAATTGCTATGCAAAATAATTTTAATTAGAAAGATTTATAATGTTATTTGTAAGTTATTATTACTCTCCCGTAAGATAAACTTAATTTCCCGAACCTCTATATTAATAATATTCTACAAAAATAGCTTTATTGTCATCCACAAATATTACAAAGACCCCTTTCCTTCAAAACATTTACCAATCCAAAGAAGACAGACAGGTGAAATATCCTACCAACGATCCCATTCAAGTGGACATTTAGCTCCCGACCCGGGTGAGGACCTTGTGCAGAAGCTAAGGCGGATACGAAATATAAAAAAAAACAAGTATGGTATGTAGTGACATCTATGGTGACACATAAGAACTAATCCTGTTGCGGAATCCCAAGTAAAGTTCTCCGCGCGATTTGAATAGATACAACCGCCCGAAATCATATATCGGGCAGCAGCCCACACATGATACCCATGACATGGTTTACGGGACTCTCTGTTCCGCACACCTTCCAAACTGATGACCTTCGACAAAGAACGTCAACGCAACCTTCGTGCAGCTACTACTTTGTGACATCTTAACGGCCATTTGCGTCCATACTGAAGTCAAAATAGAGGAAGCAAGCACGCAATCAGCTGTTTTGCATGTTCTATTTTGCTCTGAGGAACGAGGAATTGCTGTAGAAGCTTGCTTGTTGTAACGGTCCTGAATTAAGAGTCTGTGCGTCGTGGGCCTAGGCCAAGTATTGCGTCTGACTGTGTTAGATCCTAGGTTCAAACGCAACGCAACGCAAGACGCGTTACTTTATGTAATTCAAGCAACAATTTAAAAACTTCGAAGATAAATATATGACATCCACCAAACCTCACTGAGTCCGTGTGTTGGACTTACGATTTATTTCCTGGAGAGGAGGCCTTACTCTGGGTATGGGAACATTATGAGGAATGGTTTTTTTGTACTAATATATACTAGTGCTTGACTGCGATCCTGATGGTAAGCAGTGATGCAATCGTTGATGGTGAGGTGCACTAGTTTATGAGGAGCCTATTCACTCTAGCCTTGAAGACACCCAAATTACGTTATGTTAAAGTTGAATTATAAAATTCATGAATAACCTCTCGTTTAGTCAGTAAAAGAGTCTGAAAAATAAACGTAGCCTGCTATAGCAACTGTTGAGGCACTGTTGACATATTCCCTGTTGCCGGGGCCACACCCACCCTAGTAACCGCTCGCTTACTATGGACAAGGCCTAATGTCCAAAGTAACGTGTATAAAATACATTCATGTTGGCTACTCGCAATAATACATTACCTGTCCCGTCCGAGCTTCATACTAGTTACATAAATGCTCAGATAGGTACTTTGTTTCAAAAATTTTGTTTTGTTACTTGTTTATATACTCGACGCTAGTGTTTAGTTGTGTATTAAACTGCCAGTTAATTTGTGATCAACTTAATTCCAGCCGAAAGACGTCCACTGTTTTTTTTTTTTTTATGGTAGGTAAAAACATCCAAAGACAAATCCCGCCCTTGGGCTGAGCGGGAAATAGTGTCAGACTCTTACTGACTAAAAACCTACCCTGTTCTTTCCCTGCCTTGGATCCGGGGCCCTGGTATGCATTTTCATACCTCCCCAAAGCCCCAGACTAGGCCTCGACCTACTGGGCCTCTACGGTTTGCTGACAACTCCTTGAGGCGCACGGGAACAGTGCGCGCCGTAAACGCCTTCGGTCCGGTCTGTTACCGGACAAACGGACAGCGAGCTACCCATTGCCCGCCGTCCGCAAGCCCGCGCCTACGGTGGTCGGAAATTTGGATCGGAATTACGGCGGCGGCTGCGGCGTGAGCGCCGTTGCCTGATGCGGTCGGCCTCCTCCTTTGCTAGCATTACTGCTTCGCAGAAAGAGGCGGCCGCCTGCCACTCCTCCTACGTCCACTGTTGGACATAGGCCTCCCCCAGTTGACGTCATAACGAGCGGTCCTCAGTTTAGTTAACGAGCTCAGTTTAGTTGATCTTAGGGCTGATTTCATCATTCAATATAAAAACTTAGTTCAACTAAACTGAGCTCAGAGTAATCTAGTTTAAAGACCTGTGTCGTAAACATGGGCGACAACAAAAGAATAGAAACTGAGTTTAACGTAAACTAGGTTCAATTCATAGATGAAACGCAAAATGAAGCTCTCTCGATTAGGCGCTCAAACTGCGTTTCGTTATATATAATCGCGATTAGTTTATTGGTGAATTTGGCCCTGAGGGCCAAACTAAACTAAACTAGATTACTCTGAGCTCAGTTTAGTTGAACTAAGTTTTTATATTGAATGATGAAATTAGCCCTTAAGTCCGTCTTGTGACTGGCCTGTTGGTCTAGTAGTTAGTGGCCCTGACTGCTATGCCGGAGGTCGTGGGTTCGATTCCCACCTAGGACAAATGTTTGTGTGATGAGCACGATCATTTGTTCTGTGTCTGGGTGTTATTTATCTATAACATGTATGTATTTAGAAATATATAAGTATGTTTATCAGCTGTCTGGTACCCTTAACACAAGTTCTGCTTAGCTTGGGACTAGACGGCGTTGTGTGATAGTTGTGGAATATTATATTTTATATTATATTATATTATTATGGGTTTCCCTATCATAAGTTAACCCAAGGCCTTAGAAGCGCGCGTGGAATACTCTACTCGTCGTTGACGATTCGGATCCGAGCCGATCGCTTACCGGACCGGACGGCCGGATGGTAAGCTCACGCCTACGGTGCGACTCATAAATCTTCAGTTAGATTGATTAAAGATAAGTATAGGTCTGAGCAAACATAAAATATGGAAACAAATAACTTTCGGTAATACCTACTTACCTACAGGCTTACGAAAACATAATATGAAAAAAATACTCAAAGCCCCTGAAAGATTTATTCTGACAGACGCAAAACAAGTCTTAAGCGATACAGCAAATGCTAAAATGTCCATTCAGAAGTACATTTATCTTTAAACATTCGCTTTGGTCAGTGGCTGTAATATCTCACTTGTCAAGTAACCTCCATTTTGGATGGTAACTTTAGTATGTTATATTATGTATCGTTGCGCATGTGGTGTTGTATTATGTGGCGTCGGAAGGCCTCCTACAAGGTGAACCGATGACCTGGTAAAGGTTGCGGGAATCTGGTGGATGCAAGACGAACAGAACCGTTCATTGTGGCGACAATTGGGGGAGGCCTATCTCCAACAGTGGATGTATTTCGGCTGAAACGATGATGATGATTATTTTTCTACGCCTGTGTTCTGTAAAGTTGGACAAACAGAACAGTTGAAGATGTTATTTATTCAAATTTAAGTTTATTTCATGTTAGCATACTTTTTTTGTCTGAATAATAATAATTTTCAAGAAGTTATAGTTATATTAAAAATACTACAAATTACAATATACACAATCACACAATTTCATATATTACATTAAAATTCAATTCATTATGTCAAAGTGAACTAATGAAGGCTTATATTTATTATTCCCTTTATTTATTAGATATACATTACACATATACGTTACAATTTTAAATATAAAAACTTTTATAAATATAAAAAATAGTCTGTAGCCCACCGATATCGGGAATAGGGTTCAAGCTACCGGTAGTCAGAGCTCCTGAGAGAGGAACCTCCTAACAATACGAGCCGTGTCCAGGAGTACCGCTTTCTGAATCAAGCCCTTGATCCAACCGCCCAACAAATATTTTTAGCGGTTCTGGCAGACGTTATCCAATACGAAAGCTGAATTTTTGTAAGAAAAAAAAATGAGAACCCGATTGCAGCGCCACCAACTATATTTTTACAACGTTCAGGGACCCACTCAAATATTAACAAAAGTTTCATTTATATCGGTCAAGCCGTTTGGGACAAACCAATTTATAAAAAAATTATAGTAATATGCTACCTGTCCGACCCGATTTTAATATAAAATACTTTGGCCTAGGTTAAAACCGGCAACATTAGTCCACAAGCGAGCGAATTTTTTTATAACTACATTTAAAAATAGGAGCCTCGCGTCCAGGCTAAAGGCTTGTCTTTGTGATTATGTTTTTTTATAACCACCCAAAAACCGGAACACAGGTTTAGCCTATGCCAAACTCATCATCACATCCACTGTTGGAAATAGGCCTCCCCAAGTGCCAAAAGTTTATCCTAAAATCAGGTTTGGCTGGTCAAAAATACCCAATTACATATAACACTCCCCAGTTCCTACCTGCGAAATTTTCCGTAAAGACACACAATACACCTAACCTCCACATTATACACATCGTCAATCTGCAAACAGTTACTTCATTATTCAGTTTATGCTTCAATTAATCGAATTATGATATTAACAATCGGTTATGTTAGGTGGGCCATACGTTCTAGTGGAGTTTGAGACTTTCCTTCTAAGTTCCAATACGGTCTAAACAATTAAAACCGTGATTTATAATGTATATGTATATAAAAGCGAAATACCACTCACTGATTAATCTCAAAATCTCAGAAACTATAACACCTACAAAAAAAAACACCTACAAACTTAAAATTTGGCAGGTAGGTTCCTTATACGCCGGATTTTACGAAACTCCACCCCTAAGGGGGGTGGCCCAGTAGGGCCGAAGCCTACTGGGGCCAAAGGTTATGTGAAAATGTCACCCGGGGCCCTGGGACAAAGGTAATGAATGGAACAGGGTAGGTTTTTAGTCAGTAAGAGTCCGACACTATTTACACTCAAGGGCGGGATTTGTCATTGGATGATTTTACCTACCATAAAAAAATATCCCTAAGGAATCAAACCGACTTTCATGCGGTAAAAGCTGCTGGCAGAAACTAGTCTTTGTATATAGTGATCATCATCATCATCATTTCGGCTGTAAGACGTCCACTGTCGGACATAGATCTCCCTCAAGTGTCAACTGGACCTGTGCGTCTGGCATCCATCGGATTCTCACGACCTTTACCAGGTCATCGGTCCACCTTGTGGGAGGCCTCTTAACGCTGCGTCTTCCGGTACGCGATAGCCACTTCAAAACTTTTAGATAGATATACTCTTTATTTGTACATCCTAAAATATTAAAGTATGATCTCAAAATTAACGGGACGTAACAATTGGCAATCTTTGACACACAACATTTGGATAGATCTAAAAAATAAGAAAAAAGATATACAAGTGGTCCGTGGTATTCAGTGTACTATGGTGTATACTGAACTTAAGGACATTCAAGAAGAGAGTCGGTGATCCTTGCTCATATTTATGAGAAATAATATAGTTTGTGCATATTTTGCATACGGTCAAAGCATATCATATCTGCACTGCAAAAATTAGTGAAGTGGCTTCAAACTTCTTGCCTCAAATTTTCAGATGCCATACACGTGTATTACTAAAATTACAATCGGACAATCAATGTTCGACTAATAAGAAAAAAATAACAATTTAGAAACTTTACTGTACAAACATAATCCAAACTTAAGTAGAAGTGGGCAGACATTGCACGCAGAACTGATGCCCAATGGGGCCGAAAGGTTTTGGAGTGGCGATCGTGTACCAGAAGATACAACGGCAGAAGGCCCTTACAATTTGGAAAGATGACCAGTTGTGTTATTCTCTAAGAAAACGCAGCGCTGCCTCAACGACGGACACCCAAATAGGATACATTGGATTGTCAACCTAATGTACCTATGCATTGGATTGTTAATCCAATGTATCCTGTTTGGATGGTCGCCGTTGTGGCAGCGCTGCGTTTTCATGATGCAAGACACACAGGACCGTTCTTTCTGATCACACTTAGGGAAGGATTGTGTCCAGCAGTGGACTTTTTTTCGGCTGAAATGATGATGATGTGTCCTAATTGCTGCCCCGAAAATTATGGCCACCACAATTATAATTAACCGAACAGTGTAAGTAAATTGGGCGCGGATTATATTAATTGTTTGTCGAATTATTTATAACCGAGTTATGATAAGCTCTGTTTGCGCCGACCGTTAATAACCGCGTTCAAATTAGTTTTATCGGTTTAAAATTTTGGGGGAAAATGCTGCGTCGGCACTCATCGAAGTGATGTGTTTAAATATTAAATCATTTAGAAATTATGTTTGATTTCACTTGGTTGAACGTGGGATTAGATACTCGGTAGCAAAATGTTGCCTAAGCCTTTTTTGCGGCGCTGACAAATTAACTCTAGTCTACAATTCTACTCAAATAAGTTTAAAAACTAACTTATGCAGTTATTCATTTAAACCAGCTAAAGACGTTACTAGACAATTGAAATCTATTCTGATATCTAAAAAGCATGGTTTTAGTTTTCGTTCTGGGTAGCGTTCGGAAAGCTGCGCGGTATTTTCTCATCCGACATATTCAGTATCTCAAAAAAAGCCTATTCATCAATGCATAGTGCCAATGATGACATTTGACATGGTCACTAACAATGAGCTTGATCAGTAATCCCCCTCACACGCCAGGCGGTATTATTATTACGGAATAGCCCCCTTTTTGAAAACCATATAAAAAAAAAAAAAAAAACTTATTCGGGTTTTTTTCAGGAAAAATAAAGATATAGAAACATAAATTTTCAAAAAAATGAATTTCGTATATTTGTGTGAACAGAAAGATAATTAACGATTTTCAAGGTTATTCAAGTTGTATAAACGTATACGTATAATCGGCCTTCGAGGAGTTAAATATTAAATCATTTAGAAATTATGTTTGGTTCACTTAACTGGATGTGGTATTAGATAGCTACTCAGTAGCAAAATTTAGCCCAAGCCATTTTTATTATTTTATTATACACCACTATTTTTTAATTATGGCAAATACTTAAAGGGCTTATTAGAAAAGCTCTTGTTATTATTTAAGTAAAGTCTCAATGCATAATATTCATAAACAGCAAAGTTATGAGCGTTTGTTTATATCCCAAAATCTCACTCAATTTATGGAAACATTGTACAGGTTATTGTTTATGAATGAAAGAATGTCAATAAAAATGCGCTTAATATTTTCTAGTAGTAGTTGTTATGAATGGTGATTCAATTATGAATTTACCAATAATGACAAATTTTCGTGGACAATTTTGGGATTTCGTTTTTTGTAGTTTTGACTACATAAATATAATCAGTAACGGCTACTGATTAAGACCCATTTTTTTGTACACTAATTAAAAAATAGGGGTGTATTTTTATGCTCGGTTCCCTTGCGTGATCGCATAAGGCATGAGAACCAAGATGGCCGACATAGCCCGAAGAAACGCCAAACCTAAAGTGGCCGTGGCCAGGGCACATTGTTCGTAGAACGAATGGTTGATGGGTCCGAACGGTTTTTTTTTTTTTTTTTTTTTTATGGTAGGTAAAATCATCCAATGACAAATCCCGCCCTCGGGCGGAGCGGGAAGTAGTGTCAGACTCTTACTGACTAAAAACCTACCCCGTTCCTTCGTAGCCTATCGTGCCGGGGTCGAGCATTCCTTTCGGAACTAACCCATGACCCCAGTAGGCTTCGACCCTGCCTGCCTGCAGTTAGCAGGCTGGGCCTCTTCGTTGTGCTGACAGCTCCTTGAGGCGCGCGGGAACAGAACGCGCCGTCGACGACTTGGGCTCGGTCCGGTCGGTTACCGGACGATCGGACAGCGTGCTACCCATTGCACGCCGTCCGCAAGCCCGCGCCTACGGTGGCCGGAAATCGGGATCGGAATCCCGGCGGCGGCTGGGGCGAGCGCCCCGTTGCCTCTGCCTGATGCGGTCGGCCTCCTCCTTTGCTAGCATTACTGCTTCGCAGAAGGAGGCGACCGCCTGCCATCCCTCCTCACTACGGACCATGGCCTGAACCAAGGCCCGGCGAGAGAGATCGCTGCCGCCGATCGCCCCCACGAGGACACGGCGATGCTCCGCCCAGGCGGGGCACACCTCTACAGTGTGCTCCACCGTGTCCTCCGGATGTTCCGCACAGTGGCGACACCCGGGCGAATCCTCCGCACGAATCCGGAACAGGTACTTAGCGAACTTTCCGTGTTCGGTAAGCACCTGCGTCGTGCTGGGTCCGAACGGTTCTAGAGTGGCGACCAAGCACCGGCAAACGCAGTCTTGGAAGGCCTCCCACAAGGTGGACCTGGTGAGAGTCTCGGGAATGCGGTGGATGCGAGACGCACAGGACCGTTCGTTGAGGCGCAACTTGGGGGAGGCTTATGTCCAACAGTGGGCGTCCTTCAGCTGAAATGATGATGATGATTTAAATTTCTAAGTGAACATGGAATGTCACAAGCAGCAAAGTTGATCACCCCACTAGCCGACTTCATATTAGTGATTTCTAAATTTTAAGTTCTATGTCATTCCTTAAGATATTCTCCCTAATCATAAAATATAGGGTGACTGGTAATTAGTGAACGATACATAGACACGTGATTGTAGTCATGATAACAAACAACTTTTACTATGGGACCAAACCTGAAATCGCAAAAATAAACCTGCTAATCTGTACATTAGTGTTAGCCTAACTGGTCAAAATATACTGAACATGGCTGATTTTTTTCGCGATTTCAGGTTTGGTCTCATAGTAAAAGTTGTTTGTTATTATGACTACAATCACGTTTTTAAGTATCGTTCACTGATTACCAGTCACCCTATATATTAGTCGCAAGAGAATTGTGTATACAGCAGTATTGCATAACCCGCCGGTCTGGTACTAACCAGAACAGTGAATGTCTCAAATCCACTTAAAAATACGATAAAAACGAACATACCAACTTTTGAAACTGCATACTAGATCCATAAAATCTTTATTCAATGAGAAGTTATTTCAATACTTAAATACTAACTCCGACACAATCAGGATTACCAATAAAAAATTCCAGAAAATTCTATACAGAAGAAAAAAACTGCCCAAGTTCGAGTGGGACTTGCACATGAAGGTTCCGTACTAAATGATTAAAATCGAGCAAAAAAAAAAAAACGCTGGTAAAATAACGTTTCTGGATTGAAACCCCGTCTAATTTTATCTTTATTTAAATTTTATTACTTCTTGTCCATATATTGAGCATATCTTTGACGGTAGTTACGAGTACCGGTAGCCAGACGCCATTAAATCTGCCCACCAATCTATCCTAGGAGTATTGTGTTGCCCAGTAAATGGGTAGTAGAGGTCTGATAGGCAGTCGCTCCATGTGAAACACAGGTATTCAGCCGCATCTGGTTAGACTGCAAGCCGACCCTAAGGCCGTGTTTACGGAGACGCGGCGCGTTGGGTTTTTCGTCGTACATTGCAGCAGCGGGCTGCGTCATCTCGCGCGCAAACATAAACCTAAGGCAATGTACCCCCGACGCCCGACACGCCGCGCAACGCGCCGCGTCTCTGAAATCGAGCACTAAGCTAGTTGGGAAAAGGGTATTGAAAAAATTATGTGGCTGTAGCGGCAAAATAAATACACATTCTGTGAAAATATCAACTTTCTTTTTTTTACGACATATCGGCTGCTGACAGAGGGATGGATAGACGGACAGTGGAACCCTAAAAAAGAGGTTCCTTCGGGAAGCGTTTTAAAACGATCACTTATTCAAAAGAGTTAATTTCCACGGGTGTGGGGGAACGTTGCAAAACTTAAATGACAAAAGTTTAATTGTCACTCTGATGGAAATAAAAAGCAGAATAAAAATGGCGTCAGCTTTAGAAATGTTTTATCATAGTTTGAATACGTTAATAATAATGGTGATTTTAATTAATTGGAACAAAGGATTGCCTGGAGCTTTCAACATTAAGTAAAACGAAGAAACGGAAAATATAAGAGCGTTTTGTTTTCGTTTTATACACTTTTAAGTTTACAGTTGTTGGAACTAGTGTTTTTTTTTTAGGGTTCTGAACCTCAAAAGGAAAAAACGGAGTCCTTATATGTAGGATCACTTTGTTGTCCGTCTGTCCGTCCGCTTGTCTGTCTGTCAAGGCTCTTTATCTTGGGAACGCGTGGAAGTATTGAGTTGAAATTTAAACCATATACTCAAGTCTACTGTCCCTTGAAGCTGTGAAAAAATCAAACTTGTAAGTTGACGAAAAAATGGTATGGCCGTTTATGTCGGAAAAAAACTATGTTAATCTGTAACTGTCACTTCATAATAACGCGTCCATTTTCTTCTTTGTCCTCTGCTGTCCCCATTATTTGGGGTCAGGTCTTCTCACTAATCGACGCCAGCATATTCTATCCTGGGTTATTGACTCTGGCAAATATGCTAACTTGTGTGCATAGACCATATTTATTATATACAATTATACACAGATAAATTTTGATTATTTTAATCCCGTGGAGGGTCGATCCGGTGCATGAAATACTATCGATTTGTAAAGAAAAATAGGTAATTAGCACGCAACGACCGAAGACTACCTACAGGTTCGATGTGAGACATGTAACAGATCGACCCTCCACGTGATTAAAACGCCGTTAGCCGTGTACACAACCGCATACTCACGAATCACTCTAAGCCTTCGAGCCCTGACGAGACATTTCCATCCCATTTTTATTTATTTACGCTTCCAAGTTTATACAGAATATCTTCAGTACCTCTCAACACGTGATATTAGCCCCTATTCACTGCTTCTGTACTCACCTCGTAAAATAGAACGTAAAAGATACTTTAGTAGCTAGCTAGGTCCTGGTTATAGAGACTTTAAAATGAGTTAGAGATAGGTTTATAGCGCACCCATATTCGTAAGACCTAAGTCTATGTGTTAGTATAGGTAAAAGAAAGAAAAAGTTTAATTTTGCTTTTAACACTTCGATCCACAACTACCCAACTTGTTCATACAAAAGTAGACTCTAAACATCGGAATTAAGGCCTATAGTGGCGTGGATGTGAGAGGACACCGGTGTCCTCTGAGCTAGGACAGATTAAACCACAAACAATAACATGAAATAAATTAGTTACTAATGATAATAATTAACTAAACTAAAATAACAATTTAAATAAACTGGACAAGTGCGAGTCGGACTTGCACACTGAGGGTTCCGTACCAATCAACTTATGTAAATAATTAAATTCCCGAATCTAATCTCGGAGATTTCTTCGATTCGAAAAAAGTTTTTTTTTAATTTTCAGATTTTAGTCGCTTCATGCCGAATTTTAGGATTCTAGGTCATAGGGAAAAACCGATGAGTTTTGATTCCCTTGAGAGTGTCTAAATGAGATAAATGACCGTATCTTTTTTCTCGTTAGAAGTTTGATTTTTTCACAGTTTCAAGGGACCGCGGACGTAAGTATAATATCTGCGTATTTAATGAACCAACCACCAATCTAAACCATAATATAGTTTAAATTTCAACTCAATACCTTTAGGCGTCCCCGAGATAAAAGATCTTGACGTACAGATAGGTGAAAAACAAAGTGATCCTATAAGGGATTCGTATTTTCCTGTTGAGGTACGGAACGCTAAAAAAGAGAGCATATTTTGATGCAAATTACTATGTACTTATATGATTTATTTTCATTATTTTTTTTTTGGCTCGCACTTGACCACTATCTCACCTCAGCAACATCACACCACGTTTGTCTAAAATTAATATAATATGAGTACATTATGGAGGGCCAAATTTCAAAATAGCAGATTTTCAAGTCTTTATTGTATTAGTTTTACACAAATAAGTCTTTTGATTCCTATAGAACACTAGATAATATCCACAAGATATCTGTGTATCCAAAATATCTGAAGAAAGATGTGTAATAACATTAAAATCATGTAAGAGCAGTTGTATAAAAAATTACCTCGGGTTGGCTGCTCTTAAATTGTACTGGCTCGTGAAAATCCTAAACAGCTTCAAAAAGTATAAAGCTCAGTTCCAGCCCACACCTAACGAGCTGCCTGCAGTATCAATACTGAATTAGTTCCACAAAGGGATGAGGGGACGATGGTGCCAATTTATCGCCAGATGAGAGTCCGATTCACTCCCGGATTTCAAACAAAATTGTAGGAATACACGGACTGATTGTGCTTTTCTTGAATTGAAGGTGATTTTTAAAGAATATGGTTTTAAAAGTGACATAAGTTTATGTGTTATTGTGTAAAGAGTCAACAGTCTTCTTCTTCTTAGCTTGTCGATGACAAAATTAATTAAATTTCTTGCCTGGCCCAGTATTCGGCCACGGCAATGCCGTTCACTGATGCTGTCATTTGTTCCCTACGTGAACAGATAATAGGGCACGAGGTGCAGGATGGAAGGTGGGACATGGTCTGCGGAGAGACGCCGCACAAACACTGAAGATCAAAACCGTCCGAGAACCCCCATCGGTGGTCTGTTTACAGTTTTCCAGGTTGGCCATGGCAGCTCGTGTCCAGGAGAGAGGCTCTCCAACGGCTCAATAAAATCGTCATGAGGTTTGAAATTCTCACGCCATAGGTCGCATTTCTCCGAGTTGGTGTAAACAATAAATAGATATATTTCTTTTGTCTTCTGTTCAAGAACCGTGGTGGTGGTGGCCCAATGGTAACGGCCCCATTTATGTCTAATGGGTCGTTGGTTCCCATATAGCCATCACTACTGCTCTCAAAACAGGAAAACATCGAACCGACATGTCCTAGAACCAAAAAAAAAATCGATGACTTATCATTCACCAACCCGCACTGAGCTCACGTGGTGGATTGTGGTCCACTCTTTCTCCTAGAGAGGAGGCCTGAGTTTCAACAGTGGGACCATTATAAGGCTGAGTATGGTATGCTAGCACACACACACACACACACATGGCTGGCCAGTTTGTTAGATTTTGTGCGTCTATTTAGGCAAAATAAACATTTTTTCTTTCTTTTTTTTCTTTTCTAGGTAAATGTTATGCTACAGACGTATTCTGCCCACTCCCGTGAGTAAAGTATCCATGAAATATGGGTGAGGCCGCTGGCTGAAGGTAGTTTTCGTTATTCACATTTAAATAATAGATAGATTTAAATTAAATAAAGAACTATCGAGCTGTATTTAAATATTGGTAATGGAATACTTTAAACTAATTGAACTGTCTGTCAGTTACATTAAATTATTGTCTTTTAGTATTAAGCCCGTCTATGTAAACCACTATTTAATTTGAAGTTTAAATAAATAAATGCTAAAATGAATAGGCTCTTAAACAAGTGTGCCTCACAATCAACGATTGCATCACTGCTTACCATCAGGTTGGATGGCAGTCAAGCACAAGTATATATATATATAAAAGAAATAACTGACCTGCTTTCAACTTTGACTGGCGTATCACCGTATATGCTCAAACGTCAAAAACGGTCCAACAAAGCAAAGATGATTAAAATCGGTCCAGCCGTACTTGAGTCATAAATGTTGTAACTAACAGGACTTTGTTTTTATCTCAAATGTCTTGCTGATGATGGCGCGTGTTATTGAGTCATTCTGTTCCCTTCATAATGGTTGAGCAGAGTGGGGTTGAGGCACGCGTCATGCTCGTGAACGGGCGCCGTCAGTTGAGACTGGTCATCTTTTTGCTGCCAGTAGCTTAATTCAATTTCTATTTTAGTAAGTTTTTTTTTCACTACTTTTCTACATGGTGCTCACATAATTGTAGCGACAAGAAATATGTAACCAAGATTATTGTAACACTTAAAATGTTTTTAAAAGAGTGTCCATGGAGTTTCTTGCACGTTCTTCTCCATAGAGATCTACGCTTTGGAACGTGCAATTTAGCTTCACTTTTTTTTTTGACTGACCGGCATTTTAACTATTCAAAAGTGCCTGTAAATGGTCTATTTTAAATAAAAGAGTTGATTATGATTTTTGATTTTTATACATAGATTTATAAAATAAGCATAATTTATCATTGAGCTTTTTTTATGGTAGGTAAAATCATCCAATGACAAATCCCGCCCTTGGGCGGAGCGGGAAGTAGTGTCAAACTCTCACTGACTAAAAACCTACCCCGTTCCTTCGTTGCCTATAGTGCCGAGGCCGGGTATTCCTTTCGGAAGCTGACCCATGACCCAAGCAGGCTTAAACCCTGCCTCCCTGCAGCTAGCAGGCTGGGCCTCTACGGTTTACTGACAGCTCAAAGAGGCGCGCGGGAACAATACGCACCGTCGACGACTAGGGCTCAGTCCGGTCGGTTACCGGACGATCGGACAGCCTGTTACCCATTGCACGCCGTCCGAAAGCCCGCGCCTACGGTGGCCGGAAATCGGGATCAGAATCCCGGCGGATTGATCATTGAGCTTATAAAATGAAAACAATTACTACAAAACGTGTGTTGTTTTTTTATTCGAAACACAAACGTACGCTTCAAAAAGCGTTTTCAATAAACATTCTTAAACAAAAAACGATCACAAAAAATATATCGTTATCTGAACCCCGTGAACCTTTCAGCCAAGCACCTTTATATAATTGAGACAATCATAAATTAAATAAAAGACCCTCGGACCGTTAGACCTCTGAAAACGAATCGAAATTCCATTTTAATCCAACTAATGTACCATTGATATCCTTCGCGACGACATTTTTAATAATAATGTCTCACTTAGTGACTCGATAATCGTTTTAAAAACTCGATAAATGAAAGTTATATGTTTTCCCGAGAAGTCGTTATTTTTATGGGATTCCAGAATTGAAATGGTCGGTCATTTGAAATTGGAACGAAAATCGATCATCAGTTGTCTTAAGTTAGTTAGTTATCTTAAGATGAGCCTTTCCCACACGCCTATTGTCAACGTGAAAGATGGTTTAAAAGCTTGTTGCTTGATCTAAAGCAATCCAATGCAATGTTTGATGAAAAGGCAACGCGAAAAAAGAGAGATAATGCCTGAAAACTCAGTTGGTATTTTATTTTTTATTGTAGGTAAAATCATCTAATGACAAATCCCGCCCTGGGGCGGAGCAGGAAGTAGTGTCAGACTCTTACTGACTAAAAACCTACCCCGTTCCTTCGTAACCTATCGTGCCGGGGCCGGGTATTCCTTTCGGAAGCTGACCCATGACCCCAGTAGGCTTCGACCCTGCCTGCCTGCAGTTAGCAGGCTGGGCCTCTTCGGTCCGGTCGGTTACTGGACGATCGGACAGCGTGCTACCCATTGCACGCCGTCCGCAAGCCCGCGCCTACGGTGGCCGGAAATCGGGATCGGAATCCTGGCGGCAAACTCAGTTTGTATTTGGTAATTCCGTGATTTACTCGAATATTTCACAAAACTTGTTCCAGGAAATATGTGTTACTTTAAGACCCTTAAATTTTTTTGTGGAAAATTGTCGTCATTTAGAATCTGGATTAAATGTGCAAGGCTTCTTAGAAGTAGGTACTTTTTAATATTTTTAATATATGAGTACATTATGAAGGGCCAAAGTTTACGTAAAACATCAGATTTTCAGAGGTCTTTACTGGAATAGTTTTACACAATTTTATATTTTTATTCATATAGAAGCCTAGATAATGTCTATAAGATATTTGTGTTTCCAAAATATCTTGAAAAAAATATGTAAGAACATCATAATCATGTATGAAAATATACTTCAGGTTGGCCGGCCTTAAGACATGATTTGAGAACATATTAACGTTTATTTATTATTGACTGGCGACCCGCCCCAGCTTCACACGGGTGCAATGGTGATTTTAAATGTATTATACATATAAATCATCCTCTTGAATCACCCTATCTATTAAAATAAACCTCGTAACCTTCGTAGTTTTAAAGATCTAAGCATGCATAGGGACAGACAGCGGGAAACGACTTTGTTTTATACTATGTAGTGATGATAGGCTGGCGCTCTTCACAAATGATGGTAAATGATGGTGTGGTCGATGATGGAGCACACTTACCTAGAATAGCCTTTTCACTCTTGACTTAAAGATTCCTAGGATGTAGCTATCAGAAAGACACAGATTCCGTGCAAAGAATTCCACCAGTAAACAAATAATAATAAATAGTCTAAATATACGAGTATGTCCATAGCATATAATTATACACTACGCATCCACGACATTCGCTGTTTCCCGAAAACACTGATTTTCACACTATTTATTCAAGCCCCAAGCGAACACCGATGTTCGCACACCTATTCTCTTTCTATTGTGTCTATAATTACGGTATTCAAAAGACTATATTTAATAATCCTTTGCACACAAGTTGAACCATTATGACAGTCGGCCTTGAATGCGCAGTAACCAATATTCGGGTCTCAATTGAAGCGCGTAACCATAGCAACGGGTTCAACTTATTTGCCGCGTATTATACATCCTATGACGTAATCACTGAAATGCACCCAAAAGGACAATGTTGCTCTAAACACTAGAGCCACAAGGTAAACTACAATCGAACCTAAAATCCGGCTCCACGTACAAATGCGCATAAAATCCTACTAATTTTGACTCCTAAAAGTGGCTTTGTATTTGATCTTGCGAGTTCGAAACTAAGGGTGCTTTTCTACAAGAGATGTACGAGGTAGCTAAGCGAGCAAGATGCGCGAGGGGAATTACACAATGCGATCACAGCCCAACTATTTTCCTGCTGCGGTTTTTCCATTTATTTATTTATAAAAACTTCATGCAATACAAAGGTACACAGGCGAACTTAATGCCTTGGCCATTCTCTACCAGTCAACCTAGGTTGGTGAAGAGAAAACATGGCAGGTGCAAAAAAAAAATATTCTATTTATTTATTTTACACTTCATGCACATAAAGGTATCATGAAGGCTTGAGTGAATAGGCTCTTAATAAACTAGTGCGCCTCACTATCAACGCTTACCATCATGTGGGATTGCAGTCAAGCACTATTTTATATCAAATAAAAAAAAAATAAAAAACTCTGCGCGGTTCTGGTGGAAAATTAGATCTAGAGATTTGTAGAGAAATGAGAATTGTAACTAGACATGGGTGCGTGGGCTGTGTGCGAATGACGTCGTCAACAAAAAATATTTTCGAGCGATGCCATAAACAATAACTGTGTGCAAGAGACGTCGTGAACAAGAAATTTTAATGCTTGCGTGCACAGTTAAAAAGATCCACTACCCATCCTCGCTTTGTTCGAAACACATCCTCACACCGCTTAGCTACCTCGCCTATCACAGTTTGGATAGCACCCTCACACAGCCCGTCCGAATTTCAGTCGTGTGGCGTTGATAATCAGCGTCTAAATCAACGCGCTGCGGCGACCTCGGTTTTGCCAATTAGACTCATCACTGATTGCAGACACTACGTAGTGATGCTAATAGACACCGGGATCCGGGATCCGAATGGAAGTTTGTAAAAGTTGGACGACAGTTTTCATTAGTTGGAAATAGATAAAATGGGACGTGCGGAAAAGATGTAGCTAGACAAGTAGGTACAGACAATGAAATGAATAGATATTTACGCTTTTAACAACGTAAGAGTGGATACTAGCCGTACACTGGTTGCCCAATGGTAGAAAGGAGATGGCGGACTCAAGTCATGCAATTCTTCGCGCACATTCTCTAAAATGCATCCTGTATAACACCGAAAGGCTGGCTACCCTACCTACGCCTGTGCTCAAGGCTTTGTAGATTGGACTTATTCAAATCTGGATCACCAATTAGCCTCTCAAGTGGACCCAAATGTTGTTTGTAATGTTCGTTTACACACGCATGCTGCTTGCTTCTCATTTCTGGCTTAAACTTGGCTTGACACGATCTCACGTGCCTAGATAACTATATTACTATAAGTATAATGTATTTAAATAATGTACCTACTATACTTTCAAACAAATTATACTTTTGAAGGTACGGTTGGGAGTAGTGGTTGAGTGATTGTCTGCTGCGCTGCGGCTCGCGAGTTCGATCCCCGCACGGAACAAAATATTTGCACGAGTATAGCCTACAGAAGATCCGGGTCTGGGTGTCTTGTTTATGTGAGTTTACATGATTGTGCCCACGATAATTCATAGTATGGGGCAACGCTTTTATAAAAAAAAAAGTTGATGAAAAACCTCAAAAAAAAAAACGCCACCCTTATTGGATCACTTTGTTGTCCGTCTGTCTGTCTGTCTGTCAAGACCCTTTATCTAGGGAACGCGTGGAAGTATCAAGTTGAAATTAAAACCGTATACTCAGATTAACGGTCCCTGAAGCTGTGAAAAAATCAAACATCTAAGTTAACAAAAAAACGAAAAATATGGACGTTTATGACGCAAGAAACTTATATTTCAACACTCTCAAGGGAATCAAAATTCATAGAGTACTTTCCGTTGATTTAGAATCCTGAAATTTGGCATGAAGCAAGGCCTCATAGTAAAAATATAGGAAAAAATCTGAAAACTGATAATTTTTAGTTACGTCATGAAAATAAAACTATTTTTGACTCGACTCGGAAAAATTTTCGAGAGTCGATTCGGGAATAGATTTTTTTTATAGGTGTTCCAGGGTCGACCACGACTAAGGTGGTGTGAGGATCTGATCATGTTTGCGCAGCAAAATTGGCCAGAGATTGCCCTAGTCAGGGATGTTTGGAAGGAGAAAGGGGAGGCCTTTGCCCAGCAGTGGGACACACAGTAGGCTACAAAAAAAAAACATAGGTAGATTTATACAGAACCCTCAATGCGTGAGTCCGACTCGGACTTGCCCTGTTCTTTTTTTATAGCTCGGCTAGAGCGCGCGCTGGATGTAGCAGCTCTTAATAAACTAGAGTGCACTTCACCATCAACTATTGCATCACTGCTTATCATCGTGTGGAATCGCAGTCAAGCACATGTGTCCAAAACCTTAATCGCTTTAATCAGTTAACATCACTCAATTCACTCGATAGCAGTCACAACGCTAGACTTACACAAATACACAGTGTTACCGTATTTAACTGCTTAAATCAGCTCACGGTAGGAGCTCGGTTGCACAAATCGGCCTCGTCTCCGTGATTTGACGGATTAGTAGAGCAGCTCATTCAACAATAGGATCCAAAGCTGAGAGTTTGCGGAATATTTGTTGGTGAAATGAATGTGATTTTACATCCTACAAACCTATTCCCAAACGGAAAAAAGATTATTTATTTCACAAATACACAGTTATATGTATACATTATATAAAACACTTACTAATTAAAACTATACATATATAGGGTGACTGGTAATTAGTGAACGATACTTAAACAAAAAAAATCTGCCAAGTTCAGTACATTTCTGTTCGCCTAACTGGTCAAAATGTACTAACATTGGCAGAATTTTTCGCGATTTCAGGTTTGGTTCCATAGTAAAAATTGTTTGTTATCATGAATTCAATCACGTGTTTAAGTATCGTTCACTAATTACCAGTCAGCCTATATACACTATAGACTACTCCGAACTAAAAAATGGCGTCATAAAACTTCTTCGCATCGCTGTCGGTTTCCTTGTAAACATCAATAAATATTTCTTAGTTTATTGTGTGCTAAATTGTTACTGAGTGATTTTAAGAGAACACTGAATAAGTTTCCTATGAAAGTAAACTCAATTCAATACTTTATTGCATATCACATGTGTTACATAAGGTCTTTTAGATAATTATACAAGTGCATGGACCCTGTCGGGCACAACAATTATCACAAAGGTGATTTGAAGGAGGCAAAAACATAAAATTACAATAAAAAAAACAAAGTTCAAATTAGATAAGAAAAAAATTCGGATATACAATCAAACCGAATGAATTACAAATTTCAGTAACAGTAGATAAAAATAGTAAATGTTTTAATTACATTCTTTCAGTGTCAAATAAAAAAAAATATATTCATTATGAGTACCTAAATGTCAAAACCAAATTAATTATAAATAGCAAAATAAATTCATAACAAAATATCAAAAAAAAAGAAATTCATTACAAATGTCAAAAGAAATCAATAAAAAAAAAAAATAATTTTAAAATATATTCATTAAAAATTTCAATAAGATGCCACATTTTTTAAAACTAATATGGAAAAGTTGTAAATATTTGAAGATCTGGGACTCCGTCGCATAGTATTTTTTTTGTGATTAAGGTCAAACACAAAACTATGTGACTGTAATTAGGATTGTTTGAAAGAGTCACCGTAGCAACTGAAGGAGTACGGGTGGGGTTTTTGATACAAAAAGTCTGATACTCCTTCTCGCCGTACACAGAGTGGGAGAAGCTATCTAATAACTTCTTTTCAATTTAATTCAATTTTTTATTGCTATATTACATGTATAAATATTTATTAGTAAAATTAAACGACTATAAGGCGGTACGTACTCGTAGTTCACCGGTTTAGCTAGTAGTAGTAGCTAATTTTCAACAGAAATCAGACTAAGAGGTTTGGACCAAAAACCTGTCCAAATTAAAAGCATGCCAAGTTTACGGCGTGTGATATTGTCGAAATATACGCACCGAGGGTTTCTTTTTTTTTGTGGGTAAAAATCTAATAACAAATCCTTGTCAGCAAATCACAGGGCCCAGACACACCGTGAGTAGCTCAGTTTTAACAATTACACACTTTGGGGACAATAGTGATGTGTATACCGTGTTGGATCATTAATTCAACATTACTGACTTTATCCACACAGCACTTTTATTTCCCTGACTTGCCCGTTCTAAAATTTACAACCGACTACCCAAGTGGCCCGAGCACCCGCTATTAATAAAGTGGGGACTGGATATACCGCCATCTTGGCAGAAACAGTTAACTATTTATTCAAGTCAGTGTATGTATAAAGACAACAAGAACAATCCTTACAGAAATATAAATATCTGAAACATTTGATTTAATGTCACATAAAGTTCAAGAATTATTTACTGCACCACTTTAAATGTAAAATCGTCATTTGACAAAACAAATAGATATCAAAACTAACGCCATCTAGACGACGGTTATTTATAACTTTAAAATATCAGCTGTCACACACGACAACAAGTGTCAGATCATTTGAAAACCTTATCATTTGAATACCCAAACCATAAGATTCCAACACACAGGAACTTATTAGGGTCAGCTGTCACGGTTTTAGGTGTGAATAGATCACTATGTGTGGTGGTTCAGATTTATCATAAAATTGGATACAGTTTTGAAATTAAGGAAACAGTTTTTAGCAGGTTGAATTGAGTTCAAAACTATTCACTAAATTATTAAGCAATTGCTTAAATAAAGGTATTATACATGTTTGTTTTAACTGACGTATTAAATTTCTTCTTCACAGTAAAATATATTTGTTTAGGGATTATTTTAAATGTACATCAAAAATCTTATTCTTCGCTGAAAATATTAATTGTACACCCAAAAATAATGAACTGTTTTACAATTATTAAGGGACCAAGGGGCTGGCCGGGTCTAGTGAGTAACACAGACCCCGCCATTGCCTTCGTGTTTTTTTTAAAATAATATGGATTTTTTTTTTAAATCATCAAGTAACTTTCTCGCTCTCGGGTAGAGCGAAAGGAAAAGTGTTAGACCTTTACTGACTGAAACTAACCCGTGTTTTTTCAGTCGCCAATCCTACACATATCCTGCTGCTCCTATATTAACAAATTATGTGCTAATCAGCCAGATGTACCTGGCTTAGTGAAGTCACCAATGGGGGCCCCGGGTTAAAAAATCTGAAGCCCTTTTTTTGACGTGGATAAAATAACTATCCTATACCTTCTCCTGTTCTGGGTTGAGCTTGTGGTAGATTTCGAAGATGGGAAAATTTTTCGTTGTTCAAAAAGGATTGTTAATTAATTTTTGGGGCCCATCGAGCTTGGGGGCACCGAGACATTGCCCCACCTTGCACTTTGGTAGCTATGCCATATAATGTACGCATCATTATGTATGTCAGCTTCAATAATTAAATACTTTTCTGCTCAGTACTTTAATACGACGTGAAAAGGAAGCGTTCCCACACTGCCATTAGTCGTACTGTCGTATTCAGTGGTCCATATTCATTAGTGAATAATTAAATGTACTTAAGAATCGAATAAAGCTGAGGAGTTTGGTAAGAAAATCTCGATTTCTCAAAAAAAAAAATATACCTAATGAAGTTTTTATTCCCGATTTTCTATTAAAAAATAGCATAGCACAGTATAGCATAAGCCTTTATAATGTTCCCACTGCTAGGACACAGGCCTCCTCTCTAGGAGAGGGAATGGGCTGTAATCCACCACGCGGGCCCAGTGCGGGTTAGCGGATGTCACATGTCTTCGAATTTTTGGTTATAGGACATGCCGATTTCCTCACGATGTTTTCCTTCACCGTTTTGAGAGCAGTGGTGATGAAATAAATTACACAAAGTAATGCGCCTGGCTGGGTTTGAACCCACGACTACAACTCGTACGTCAAGGCCGCTATCACTCGGCCACCACTGCTGCTTATTACAAACGTCTGCAGAAATTATAAGTACTTCATGTGCCATAAACATGCCGATAACTGACCATCGCATTGTTCATGGTATTACGTCGACATCTACTGTCAATTTTCTACCATACGTTGAGGTAAAAGCTCATCTGACTGCCAAAAAGTTGGGAATCCTAGCAGAGGTGAGATAGTACTTCACGCCGGAACCGATGCTCAATACTCAATACTCAAAACGTTTATTGCATTCCACAATGTGAACTTGTGTGCTCAAACTTTATCTAGAACGGATCTGCCAGATACCAGCTTGATGTACTTGGGTCAATTGAGAAATGAACCAAGAGGCTCATTGGTAATGGAAGCACTCGTCGAGTCGAAGTTTCAAAGTCTTAAGCACCGACGCCGATGTGCTAATCTGATAGATTTTCTACAGGTTCCATTTCAGGGAGTGTGCATCGGAATGGTACAACTTTATTCCGCCAAGCCTGTTCCATTATTAGACCACTCGACCACCACCCACCCCACCCGGGTTTCCCACCCGTTCAGTACAAAGCATATTAGGAACACACCTAATATGCATACGGCTACGGAGTGGGACTTCCTGCCGGAGTCTGTGTTTCCTGATAGCTACAACCGAAGTCTTTAGGTCGAGAGTGAATAGGTAAGGCAGACATGTTCTAACGTGGACCACATCCTCGCTAACCATTAGATGAAATAGTGGCCAAGCGCGAGTTTGTCATACTATCACATCTCACTAATATAAGGCAAAAGTTTGTAAGTGTGTGTCTCTATGTGTGTTTTTCTACGTACTCGGACGGCTGAACGGATTTAAATTAAACTTAGTAACATCGCGGCCATTTATGCCTGGTCACATAAAAAATTTCGCTTGAATACTACGGCGCGACGCCAAATCAAACCTTAGAAATTTTTGTTTCGAGTGCAAGCAAAAATGAACTTAGCGGTGGTCAGGTGGAAATGTCTTTGATAGTACATGAGTAATGTCTTTGATGACACCATATTCTGTAATAGCACCTAAGATACTTTTTATCCCTGAACCAATTTTTTATTTTTTTAATCTTCATGCAACACAAAGTACAAAGGCGGACTTAATGCTTTAGGCATTCTCTACCAGTCAACCTAGGGTGGTGAAGAGACAATATGGTAGGTGCATAAAAATGAAAATGTTATTTTGAAAACATGGCTATGTTCCCTTGGAAAAAAATCTACTATTGCGTGAGCGAAACCGCTTTTGCATTGCATTGCTTCAGCCTTATAATGTTCCCACTGCTGGGACTTAGGCCTCATCTCTAGGAGAGGGTATGGGACGTAATCTACCACGCGGGTTGGTGAATGTCACATCTCTTCGAATTTTTGGTTCTAGTTTTCTCACGATGTTTTCCTTCACCGTTTTTGAGAGCAGTGGTGATGAAATAAATTACACAAGTAATGCGCTTAGCTGGGTTTGGACCCGTGACCTACAACTCATCAGTCGGGGCCGTTACCACTCGGCTACCACTAAGCCGCTTGCACCAGTAAAAAAATAATTAAAAACGAAGTTCGAAATCCGACAAACGAAAATATTTTTCAAAAAGAAATCAATTCCTGCCGTATTTTGTAACTATTTGCAAAAAACACACTGATTTTTTAGTAGAAACATGGAACACGTCATTAAAAACCGTGTCTGTATTACGGGTTCGGTTTTACACGTGCTTCCGATATGGCTACATGTGTCTGCGGTGTATCGAGTGCCGAGTTGAGTGAGTGCATTGATTACTTGATCCATCCCTATCTCGGTTTTGAGTGGAGGATAGTATGGCCGCGATATTAATGAGCGGTAGATCAATATATATTTTTTTAGGGTTCCGTGCATACAGGGTAAAATGGGACTCTATTACTCCGCTGTCCGTCCGTCTGTTGGTCTGGCCTTCTGTAACCAGGCTGTATATCATAAACCGTGATATATTCGATTCGTTTCGATTTGATTCGATTCAATTTGATTTATTACTTTCTTAATTTCTTCCTTTTCTTCACTTTTTGTTTTTGTCTCTCTTTCTTTTCTTCCTTCCTTTCTGTCTTTCCTTTTTTTATTCTATCTTTTTTCCTTTCTATCTCAAACAAAAATCTCTTTCCCACCTCAAACAAAAATAAACAAATTCTGCAGAGTTCGCTACCACACATACAATGACACAGCCTACGGTTAATGTTTCAACCCGAGTAATAAAAGAGGCAGTACCCCAAGTGATTAAAAGCACAAACATTACGCTGTACATAACTCATCGCGGCGACGATGGTGCGCTCAGCACGTCGTGCGACCACAGGCTAATTATTGCGCCGCGAATTTGTGTGAGAGTTTATTGTGTGTGAATTTTTGGCAACCAGTTGTTCATACAGTCTATAGTAATAATAATAATCTTCATTTTATAAAAATCCTAACTAACTGATAAAGCCCTGACTTCAGAGCTATATGAACCTGTATTTCAGGAGTCAGAATTAAATTTAATAGTATTGAACAAGAGAAGAATGAATAGAAAACAAGAGAAATAAGCTTAGTCTAACAACCCGCTCTAGGACGGTATGGAGTTTTGCGTATAACAGCCCAACCAAAGGGACCATCCAGAGAGGACTCACCGCAACCCAGGAAAACAAAAGGCACGTTTTACACAAGACACGTTTTACACTCTCTCAATTCTCAATTCAATTCTCAATCTTTATTGTTAGTAGGGAAATAGATAATAGTCACAATTATGGACCCTGTCGGGCACAGCATAGATAAATTTAGGTAGAAGCTCTCTCCTCTCTGATCCTCTGATGAAGGCTCTCTCTACACTCCCTCTCATTAAACCCATGCCCCACACTAGTAACTACTTCTATATCATGGGTACGATTGCAAACTTTGAAACTCACATGCACAAAACAGTCACAACCCTAACAACTATCTGTTACATCATACAAATATCTGTTCCTTACGGGAATCGACTCCACGACGCCCAGTACAGCAGACAATCGCTCAACCATGATGCCAACCGTAGCCTCAACTTGCAACCAAGTACATCCATCGAAAAAGAGCCGTCAGAACAACCAAGTTGACTGGACAGACGATCTTTTAGCCATATTAATATGAGAATATGCTTTTCTTGTTCAGCCTACGATACATAGAATACGATAGAGCAGTAACGGCCTAGTAGAACGATTTCAACTTCCAAGTTCTAGTTCGTGAGCTCAAACGCAGGCAGGCGCTTTCATCATCATCATCATTTCAGCCTAAAGACGTTCACTGTTGGACATAGGCCTTCCTCAAGCTTCGCCACAACGACCAGTTCTGTGCGTCTTCCCGCAACCCTCACCAGTTTTTTTTTCTTTCTTTTTTTTTTGTGGTAGGTAAAATCATCCAATGAGAAATCCCGCCCTTGGGTGGAGCGGGAAGTAGTGTCAGACTCTTACTGACTAAAAACCTACCCCGTTCCTTCGTTGCCTATAGTGCCGGGGCTGAGCCTTCCTCTCAGAAAACGGCCCTTGACCCCAGCAGGCTTTGACCCCAGTTCATCTATTCGCCTTGTGAGAGGCCTTCTAAAGCAGCATCTTTCAGTACGTGGTGGCCACTCCAGAACTTTCAGCCATCGATATCTGTAAGCGCTTTACTTGGTGTAATTTATTTCATAACCACTGCTCTCAAAACGGTGAAGGAAAACATCGTAAGGAAACCAGAATGTTCTAAAATTTAAAAAAAGTTGGTAACAAGTAATATCTATACTATGATTTTTTATTAGATGAAGTAAAGTGACAGCTATAACAATGGTTGTTTGACAGTTGGGCATTGTCCACTGCTGTCACTTTACTTCATCTAATAAAAAATCATAGTATATTAATCCGCACTGAGCCCACGTGGTGGATACAGCACATCCCCACTTCTAGAAACGAGGTCTGAGTCCCAGCAATGAGAACATTTTAATGCTGATTATACCACGATGCAATAGAACTACTAAACAAAATAACTGAAACAACCGCCCCACAACCGTCGCCCCCACCCTTTACATAACAACATACAGCCCACAACATGACCCACGCACGTACAAATGACGTCACGAATTAAAACCCGCTAAGAGATGACAAAGTACGTTTTAATACCGGGACCAAAATGAGACGGGACAAATGCCGGGACTAAAATGAGATGGGACAATGCGAAGCTAATTCTAAATTTTGTTTGTTGTTCTCTAACTTTTGTCGAGCTGCGGAGTTTGAAACGATTTGTAAACTGGACGTGTTGGCGTGTAGGGTAGTTTGTGAGTCTAATTTTGAACTGGATGCCGGAAATATTTAGATGAAATACTGTTTTTGTATATACTAAAACACTCAATTGATTCCATAGTACCGAATGGAAATGCAATGAAGTTATAAACAACTAGTGTGACGCATGTCGAACGTCTCTCCTCCAAACAGCATCGTTTGGAGGAGAGACGTTTACGAATGGCAATCTTGAGCGATCCGTCGAGCAGTTCGGACGATCCTAACGAAATTACTGGTTCTTTCGAATTACGATACACTTATGTCTGTAATAACCAAATGATGTATATCTATGTGAAATAAAAGAGATTGTGAAGTGAATTTTTACTTTATTTCTACGCTATGAACCCTCTACCAGAAAACCTTACTGATGATGGCGATACTGTTAATTTATGGCTGTCATCTTCTGTAAATTATTCCACGAAAATTGAAAAAAAATATCAACTCCTCCCACTCTAGGTGAAGCAAGAGAGAGTGGCTTGTTTTTATAATATCTAGTCATCTGTTTAACCTGTAATTTATTTTTACATAGTGAATTTTACAATTTTTTTTTAAACTGTAATTGTAGTATAAAAACAATTTTATGTGACAATAACGTTATAAGAAAACATATGGTTTTGATGAAGAAATAATCTTTGTAAATATTATTATTATGTAGGTACGTATTTTTGCCACCTACTTCCTCCTAAACGGCTTGAACGATTTAAGTGAATCTTGGTGTGTATATTTCCGTGGGTTCGCAGGTTTGAAAACACAAGTGATCCCGGCAGGCGGCGCTGCAATATCAATTTTCTTTTCTGACGAAAAGCCAGTTTTAGGGCAAGGCAGGATCTTCTAGAACTGCTAGTAGGAATATTATTTTAAAATGAATAAGATGATGTAAAATGTAATCATATTTAAGGGACAATTCCACTGTCGTTAAAAGAAAGAGCGTCCTTCACATCTATCCTTAACTTTGTTTTAAAGCCAACCGTCAACATTAAGCTACACTAAAATACTTACATTGAAATAAAACTCTCAGCACCTACTAAACAAGATGCATTTCCATGCAAGATGTTTAAGAAATAATAAAGCTCCGTTTTGCGGGTGACAGCCACTGGCGCGCTTCCCGGTCAAGTGGCTCCACTCGCCCGTACCTACTCTACTGGCAACTCGAAAGTAAACACTCCTTAAACGCTTCAAGAAAAGTGAATAAACCTACAACTTTACATAGGAAAGTAAAATTTTTAAGACTTAGATTTTCAATCGTAAGATTACAAACTAGTTAAAGGACCTCTGATGATGACCATCATCTCGTTGGAAGTCACAGGGCGATATACACCGTTAAATTTAAGTTGTTTTAATCCGGTGGAGGATCGATTCAGTGCATGAAACACTATCGATTTATAAAGATAAACATAAAAAATAAAGTACTTTTTTTCTAATACTCGAATTAATATACGCATGTACTTTATTTTGCATTTTTGTCTTTATAAATCGATAGGGTTTCATGTACCGAATCGGCCTTCCACTGGATTAAAACGACCAAAATTTAACGGTGTATAGCTAAGGTTACGTGATTACATGCAGCCCTTAGATTGAGACCCGAAAATCGGATACTGCGCATTCAAGGTCGACCGTCATGATGGTTCAACTTGTGTGACCACGATTATTAACTGATTTTCGGGTCCCAATCAAAGTGAGGGGCTGCGCGTAACCATAGCAAGTGGTTCATGTTATTTACCGCATACCGCGTATCTCGCCATTTGGTAAAGTCCAAGCCCGCGTTGACGACCGACGAGTTGTGTTCCAAGCACGCTTCAAAGAGATATCAGCAAAACGAGGGAGCCCGAAGGTCTGATGCCTGCTAAACCTCAAAGGGTAAAGGTACACAGATGGGCTTTTTTTTAATTTGACACTCCCTCTCTCTCTACCCAAAGCGGAAGAAGTCATTTGTGGTTACCCATGATGATATATAGAATCACGTGTTTAAGTATCGTTCACTAATTACCGGTCACCCTATACCTATATATGTAGGTATATTATTATTATGTTTCTTTTTTATCTCAGGGCCCTGAGGTCCTGGACCTTTGGGAGGCGTACGAGGAGCCGAAACCAACTCGCAGAGGCCCTTTAGGTACTTTTAATGGAACGTGATGCCAACCGACGATTGTCCCTGTACGCGCAATGCTAGTGCATCCAAGGACAACCCCCGGTTGGTGAAAACTATTGTGACATATGGAAAATAAAGATAATAGGGCTATGGTTTTTGGAGTCTTAAGTGGACTGGTTACCAAGAACTATGTGAAAACTATGGCCCCTGCCTAAACAATGTTATTAATATCCATCGGTAAACAGGCAGGGGGTGACTTGCACACTCAATAAATGGGCCCCCGAAAACGGCCGCAAGCACGAAGTGACATAGCAACAAGAGGGCAACATATCCTGAGGTGCTTGAGGAGTGGAGAGGTATTATATTATTATTAGGTAGGTATATTATTATTATATGTTAAAAAGCCCTGTTTTATTTTTAAAACCCCTGCTGTTTTCAAAAACAAAGCCACCAGGTAGGTACTGTTATAATTATTTTACTTACCAGCGCAAAGTTTAATCTCCGAAAGACCAAGTTTTTAGTTCAAGGTGCCAGAAAATCTTGTTTCCTCTTAGGAAAATCTTATATTCTACTCTTACTTACTTAAAAACTGTAAGTCGGCTCGCGACACCGCCAACGGGTGACGTCGGGTGTCGTCGGGTGACGTCGGGTGACATCGGCCCGCGTTTTGCGGTTAAGTGGCCGGGCCAGTAATTCTTTAGTGAGAAATTTTAGTTTCATAAAAAAAGTTTTTTATATTCATTTTGTTTGCTGGATGTTGGATTGTGGGAAGATCTTTTCTGTATAGAAAGATTCCGAGATTGGTCGGCTGTTTTGAAAGCTACGTGCCTACTTCAGTGATCAGATCATCGTCATCATCATTTTCTTTATTCCATATTTTAAGGATATTTCTTTTAATGTTTGCCTGTTAGTCTAGTGGTTAGTGGCCCTGCTATGCCGTAGGTCGTGGGTTCGATTCCCACCCAGTACAAATGTTTGTGTGATGAGCACGATCATTTGTTCTATGTCTGGGTGTTATTTATCTATAATATGTATGTATTTGAAAATATTTAAGTATGTTATCAGCTGTCTGGTACCCATAACACAAGCTCTGCTTAGCTTGGGACTAGACGGCGTTGTGTGATAGTTGTGGAATATTATTATTATTATTATATTAAAGCGAGAGGAGTTACTTGATGACTAGCCGATGCCAGCGGCTTCTCTCGCGTGATGGTAGAAAATTGTCCCAAAAAAACATACACCCGGGATCAAAAGTATCCTACATGCTATTTCAGGACAGGGTCTCAATGTGCCAAATTTCATCAAAATCATAGTGAAGAAAAATGAAGAAGTAACAAGCAATACATACACTCACACTCGGAAACTTTCACCTTTATAATATTAATGTGATTTCAACCCTCGAGGCTTTATCTAATGGGTTAAGTACCTAGCTCTAGTTATCCTTTCTATCAGTCCATCTAAAGATGTTTAAAGCGATTTGTAAGACAGGCCTGTGCCGTAAGACAACCCACTTGGTGTTATAAATCGTTTGTCCTCTGTTTTTAAAAGGTGTACAAGACAGAGTTC
The DNA here is from genome assembly GCA_958295575.1 of Leucania comma. Classification (NCBI taxonomy): domain Eukaryota; kingdom Metazoa; phylum Arthropoda; class Insecta; order Lepidoptera; family Noctuidae; genus Leucania; species Leucania comma. The sequence goes on from OY282480.1 coordinate 21,867,732, forward strand.
TATACCTACTTGTAGAGTCCACTGACAAGTCAAGGACCATATCCCTCGACTGATATATTTTATATAGCAGTGGTGGCCGAGTAGTAGCAGCCCCGACTTACGAGTTGTAGGTCGCGGGTTCAAACCCGACCAGGCACATTACTTTGTGTAATTTATTTCATCACCACTGCTCTTAAAACGGTTAAGAAAACATCGTGAGGATACCGGCATGTCCTAGAACCAAAAATTCGAAGACATGTGACATTCACCAACCCGCACTGGGCCCGCGTGGTGGATTACGGCCCATTCCCTCTCTTAGAGAGGAGGCCTGTGTCCCAGCAGTGGGAACATTAAAAGGCTGATGATGATGATGATGATATATTTTAATTACTAGGATCCAATTTACTCGACAGCCATAACAACTGGGATCGTCTGTATAAGTCATTAGCTGAATAGAACGAACCACTAATTAACGCACCGGCGGCGCTCAAAATAAAAATACTAAAAGAATCTAAAAGGGAAAGGATCTATTTCAAGGGCCTATTAAAAATAATTGTAGACACTCGATACGGCGACCTGCTGGTTGTGGGTAAAAATCTATTTAATTTCTGCTGGAAACTAAATAGATTGCAGGCAGCCTTGCCACGATCTCATAACGCGATCCAATTCACGACCTAAACTGTACTGTTAAAGATATGGAGCTATATAGGGTGACTGGTAATTAGTGAACGATACTCAAACACGTGATTGTAGTCATGATAACAAAAAGCTTTTAATATGGGACCAAACCTGAAATCGCGAAAAAATCAGCCCAGTTCAGTAAATTTTGACCAGTTAGGCGAACACAAATGTACTGCCCAGCAGATATTTTTCACGATTTCAGGTTTGGTCCCATAGTAAAAGTTGTTTGTTATCATGACTACAATCACGTGTTTAAGTATCATTCACTAATTACCAGTCACCCTATATAGGATGTATAGCTCCATCTGTCTTCTCGCTCACATGACTGACATTTTAACTAGTCATGTTTTTTTAGGTGAAAAATCATCGGTGACTTTCCGCTCGAGGGCGATGCGGGAGAAGTACTCCTATGTACCTTCGTTGCTTTGCATTCTCGTGGTGCTATTATCTAAGAAAACGCAACGCTGCCTCAACGACGAACATCCAGATAGGATACATTGAATTAACAATCCAATGTATAGGCATATTAGGTTGACAATCCAATGTATCCTATTTGGGTGTTCGTCGTTGAGGCAGCGCTGCGTTTTCTTAGAGAATAGCGCCACAGGGCCCTGGGTTTTCCTTTCAGAAGTGAATTTATGGTTCCAGAGGCTTCGACCCTGCTGGACTCCTACGGTTTTGCTGACATCTTCTTGAGGTGCTTGGAATACTACGCGCCATTGACGACGACGAGGTATTGATTGCTCGCTGTCCGCAAACCCGCGCTTACGGTGGCGGCAACGTAATATAATTAAACAATTAGACGGCACATCAATAGACTCTAACAACATTAGTATTATAATACTTAATAATATTCCAGAACTATCACACAACGCCATCTAGTCCCAAATTATGCAGAGCTTGTGCAATGAGTACTAGATAAGTGATTAAACAGACTTAAACACTTCTATAATTTCTATTCTAAATATTGCACCTTTAAAACATAACTGGCACATACTAAACTCATGTTTTTAATTGCCATTTTTAAGTAAACCCATTAAGTAAGCTCATTAATCTAACTAACACGACCCGTTTGTAATCTGATTGTCAAAGTCTAAATTACCAACAGTTGATGTACTTCAGTAATTGATTCGCGACATCTTATCGAGTAAATTAGTGCATTGAAAACTTTATGATTGCTGGTAAATCACCTTTTTGGTATAATGCCAGTTTTGTTTTAAGAGATATTATGTGCATATGTATCTTCTCGTATATAAAAATGATTAACTTTTCGTGGGTCTCGCTAAAACTCGAGAATGCCTGGACGGATTTGGCTATTTGTCTTGAAATTTTTGTGATACTCCAGGGAAGGTTTAAGGGCCGGTTCTAGTCAATGTTTTTTTGTATGAACTTCACTCGGGGACTTATTTATTTATTTACACTTTATTGTACAACAAGATTATAATTATTATAAAGGGAAACCATAGAAAAAAAGAAAAACATACAAGCGGCGACGGATTATGTCGTCTTCGCGGCCCCAAAACAGCGGTTTTATTTTTATATAAAAAAAAACAACAACTATTCAAGATTTTTGTTTTTGCGAAGCCCTTTTAAATAACAAGCTTTTTTTTTGTAACTTAAATAGTTCCGTAACGTAATCTCGTAGATAAATACGTTTGAAATCATAAATTAGGGTCAGATTCGCGATTCTTTTTTTATCAAGCCAACTAATTTATATCGTGTTTTCATTTTTGCCAAGCCCTTGGCCATATTATAGTCAATTTTAATAAAATTATTTTTCATGGTGTTCTCTTTTATATTTGTGGATTTCCATAGGTTTAAAAAAGGTCAAAATGAGTAGAACCGGGCCTTAAACGGTGAGAAAATATGGAAAAACTCACGAAAAAAAAATTCGTCTATTAGGCGGTATGAAGTTTGCCGGTTTAACTATCTGATAGTTATAGATAAATTACACCCTTACCTTATTTCTACTACATAATCATTGGAAAACAATACTATATCCAAATCAAGCTTTCCGAGTAAAACAGAGTTTCCTGAACATCTAACTAATAAAACGCTATTTAAAATACACTGGCGGCCATTCCAAATATTCAATACACATTCCAATGCCGAAGATTCATAATTTGTAGTAGTCCAGCACCGGTCACAAATCACCCACTGTTGCCAGCTTTGAGCTTCGCGAAATATGCCAATATATCCGTCCGAACGATGAATAACAGCCGTGTTGCCACACTCAAAAAATAATATTTGGCCTTTTGTTAGTGGCTTTCCATATTTTTTTGGCATTAGGCTGAATTTATTTTGTTTGTTTTAGGGTTGAGATAGAAATATGGTGCTCGAAGGATTATCGGTTTGCGCTGGTTGTTTGTTAAATTTCAATGACAAACAATTGTTTTAACATTACACATATTTTTCTATATCCAATTTCTGAAAATTGTTAACTGTGGGTAGTTTGACAAGGTTCTAACTTCACAATTATGTAAACAGTATAAGTCTGAAAATTCCTCTCTCTCCGGCCAGAGAAGTTATTTGATAACTTCCCACTCTTGAAAAAAAACTCTTTTCCTCCAAATTGAAGCCATCCAACATACGAGTACCTAATTTTCCTACATAGATGAACAAATGATGTTCCATACACTCGAAAACCCGCTCTTATCCCTACCGCTTTTAGGCACCCTACCATTTTTCGCACTAGTGCAGAAAAGTACGCGAGCTTTCCCTGCCACTATTTATTACATGTATCGTATCAGACTGGGTGGTAAGTGACCCCACGAGTCACCTGTCAGTAAGCCCTGTTTATTTATTTTTACCCGACTGCGCCAGAAGGAAGGTTATGTTTTTTCGTAAATGAATTAAAATAACGACGTTTGATCTTTCTTCTTCCTGCCCTTATCCCATATTACTTGGGGTCGGCGCAACACTTTTTTTTCTTTCACTCTGTCCTGTCACCAGTCACACTATCACTAACTCCCTTTTCTTTCATATCACATCCCATCCCACTATCCATCTCTTCTTCGGCCTTCCTCTTCCTCTCCATCCTTTTACGTGTAAACTCAGAACTCTTTTAACTCTTTCAAAAACGATGTTTGTTACACGTGAACATTTGTCACAACAGCGGTCGAGCACTTGACTCCATAACCCCCTCGCCTACCGCTCAGGCGAATTCCACCTTGCTATCAATGAGAAATTTTCTCCCCTTGTATCAAAATGTACTATTTTCAATCAAAACAAAACCGATTGAACACCACACTCCTAGCTTAACTAGGTACTCTAATATTGCTCCCATTGCAAATGACCCCTCGACCCTCGATCGCACGCAGAAGCAAAGAGTAATATTTTTAATCGCTACCCGTAGCCATTAATTAGGAAGATGGAAGCCAGCCAATTAATCAATCGGTGGTTGCGTGGCGCCAAACTGGGGGAGAGACCGCAGCTTTAATATATGTAGGTACTAGTTTAGGTACATAATTTCTGTGTTTAATGATAGGGTACGATGCAAGCTGAATGGGACGAAATTGATGGTGATTTAGGAATTTATCGGCGCTAGTGACTTTGTTTCTTGTAAAAGTAAAAACTAAATCAATCGTTTGAAAGACAAATCTTTTTAGTGCACTACTCTTATCCCTACCGCTTTTAGGCACGCACATTTACTGTTTTTCGCACTCGTGCTGAAAAGTGCGCCAGCTCGCTCCCGTCAAAATGTATTATAATTATTTTCAATACACTTACTCGAAAACCCGCTTTTCTCCCACCGCTTTTAAGCACGCAATGGACAGTTGTTTTCCGCACTAGTGTGGAAAAAAGCGCGTGCTCGCCCCACCACAATGTTATTGTAATAAAATAGTTTTTTTTTTTTTATGGTAGGTAAAATCATCCAATGACAAATCCCGCCCTTGGGCGGAGCGGGAAGTAGTGTCAGACTCTTACTGACTAAAAACCTACCCCGTTCCTTCGTAGCCTATAGTGCCGGGGTCGAGCACTCCTTTCGGAACTAACCCATGACCCCAGTAGGCTTCGACCCTGCCTGCCTGCAGTTAGCAGGCTGGGCCTCTTCGGTGTGCTGACAGCTCCTTGAGGCGCGCGGGAACAGAACGCGCCGTCGACGACTTGGGCTCGGTCCGGTCGGTTACCGGACGATCGGACAGCGTGCTACCCATTGCACGCCGTCCGCAAGCCCGCGCCTACGGTGGCCGGAAATCGGGATCGGAATCCCGGCGGCGGCTGGGGCGAGCGCCCCGTTGCCTCTGCCTGATGCGGTCGGCCTCCTCCTTTGCTAGCATTACTGCTTCGCAGAAGGAGGCGACCGCCTGCCATCCCTCCTCACTACGGACCATGGCCTGAACCAAGGCCCGGCGAGAGAGATCGCTGCCGCCGATCGCCCCCACGAGGACACGGCGATGCTCCGCCCAGGCGGGGCACACCTCTACAGTGTGCTCCACCGTGTCCTCCGGATGTTCCGCACAGTGGCGACACCCGGGCGAATCCTCCGCACGAATCCGGAACAGGTACTTAGCGAACTTTCCGTGTTCGGTAAGCACCTGCGTCGTGCGGAAGTTGACAACGCCGTGAGGTCTTTCCAGCCACGCCCCAAGGATGGGCCTTATCGCCCCAATTGTGGCGCGCCCCGAACGAGGTTGCGATAGTCGTTGACGCCATTTCGCCATGAGATCCCGCCGGAGCTCTGTCCGCCATGCCTCGACTTGTCGTGGCAGCGGAATTTCGCCCCGGCGTTGCATCTCCATGCGCTTGTCGTGCATGTGTGCAAGGACTGTTGCCTCCAGATCCCACGGCGGTTGGCCAGCAAGGAGGGTCGCCGCCTCGCGGGAGATCGTTCGGTACCCTCGCACCATGCGTATTGCCATGACCCTCTGGCACGCATTCAGCTGGGTCCTCGGTTGCTGTTGCAACGTCGGTGCCCACACCGGAGCCCCGTAGAGAGCCATGGACCGAACGATTCCCGCGTAGAGCTTCCGGCAGGAGGCGTCTGGTCCCCTGAGGTTGGGCAGGAGCCGCCCGAGAGCAGCCCCAGTCCGATTCAGTTTGGGAGCCAGACGTCGGAAGTGCTCCCTGAAGTTCCACCAGCTGTCGAGGACGAGTCCCAGGTACTTCATCGTCGACCCGACGCTGATGTGAACCCCTCCTACCGTTAGCTGGGATCGAGGTGGTGGCGCACCCCGAGGGCCGTGGAAGCACATGGCCTCGGACTTGTGCAGTGCCACCTCGAGTCCCAACTGCTGGATCCTGTCAACGACCATCGCAACCCCGCGTGTCGCTAATTCGACCGCCGTCCGGTACGACTCTCCCCGCGCTAGGACCAACGTGTCGTCCGCGTAGCAGACCACGCTGACCCCGTCGGGGAAGTCGCCGCGCAGCACGTAGTCGTACCCGATGTTCCACAAGGGTGGTCCTAGTACCGATCCCTGCGGAACACCGCACGACATCTCTCGACGTTTCCACTCTCCCTGGTGACCGGGGTAGATGATATACCTCTCCGATAGGTAGGCCTCGATCAGACGACAGAGGTAGTCGGGCACCCGGTGGTACCGGAGTGCCGTTCCAATGCAACTCCAGGGCAGGGAGTTGAAGGCGTTGGCAATGTCCAAGGACACTGCCACGACACACCTGCCCCGGGACACCGCATCCCCCGTCGTGAGGGCTCGCACGCGCATGATGGCGTCCACCGTGGAGCGCATCCTGCGAAAACCGAACTGTCCGTCCGACAGGTCCGGCCCCACCCTTGCAAGGCGCGCGACGAGGCGGTTTGCAATGACTCTTTCAAAGAGCTTGCCCACCTCGTCGAGCAGCACAATGGGCCGGTACGCGGACGGAGAGTCCGCAGGGCGCCCAGGCTTCGCTATGAGGACCAGTTTCCCCGTCTTCCAGCGAAGTGGGAACTGGCCCCTCTCCAGACATGCGCTAAAGAGCCCCCTCAATCGAGGCCCGAGAGCCTCCATAGCCAGGACCCAGGCCCTCCCAGGCAGGCCGTCAGGTCCTGGGGCGGTATTCTTGGCACTCAGCCTTCGTACCGCCACTCTCATCTCTACCTCGGTCACTTCTGGAACATCGTCGTCGTCGTCGTGGTCCGCGTCAGGTACTGCCGGTGTTGGCGGAGCCATAGACGGGGGGGAGTGTACCCCCCGCGTAGGGAACAGAGTGCTGACCACACCCTCCACGAGCTCGGGCCGGAGACTCTGAGTCAGTGGGGGAGCCCATGGACGGAGTTTCTCCCGTACCATCTTGTATGGGCGTCCCCACGGATCTGCATTCAGAGACCCCAGCCAGACGTTGCGGGCCTCCATCTTGGACCGCTTAATCTCCGCTCGGAGGGTGCGCTTCGCTACCCTGTAACCCTCGTACAGCTCCGCCTCAACAGCCTCCGCATCCGACGGGCGGTTGCGGCGCTTGCAGTACCTGGCGTACCGGCGTCGCGCGTGGTTGCACGCATTGCGCAATGCCGCAATCTCCGGCGACCACCAGTACACCTGGCGCTTGGCACGTCCTGGACGGACTCGGGGCATTGACGCGTCGCAGATTTGCGACATGCCCTCCCGGAACCACTCTGCCTCGACGTCAATGTCGACAGGCCTGTCCGGTGCTTGCACCCAGGCCTGTACCGTCGCGGTTTCCAGGAGGAGCTCCCGGTCCATCTGCCTCAGCGCCCATCGCGGACCACAAGGGCTCCGCTGGACCGGCGCGGTCGAGGTTTGGGCGGAGACGTCAAACCGGATGTACCGGTGGTCTGAGAACGTCTCCACCCCCTCCATAACACGCCAGTCGACGACACGTGGTGCCAGATCGGGGCTGGCGAACGACAGGTCCACCACTGATTCGCCCCGCATCCGCACACACGTGGAAACAGAGCCCCGGTTTAGGAGGGCCAGGCCGGACTCCTCAGCCCAGGCCTCTACCGATCGACCCCGCCCGTTCGTGTAGCGGGAACCCCAAGCCTCGTTCCAGGCATTGAAGTCCCCGCAAACGACCACGGGGAGGTCCCTAAACCCAACGACGACGTTTTTCAGCTCCATAAGGGAGATGTGGAAATCGCCGAGAGATCTGCTCGGGGACAGGTAGACGCCTACCACTGCAATGTCCCCGAACCGTGCTGCCACGCAACCTCGTCCCCTCGTGACGCGCTCGAGGGGCGGGGTACCGGCGGCGGTCGACCTAATTAAAGACACCGAGCCGTCTAGGTCCGAAACCCAGTCTGCACTGGGCAGGACAAAGTACGGCTCGGAGACTACGGCGACATTAATCGACCACTGCGCCATGCTCTGGAGCAACAGATCCTGAGCGGGGGCGCAGTGGTTGATGTTCGCCTGGAGGAGACGTAATGGAGCTGTTATTGACATTCCATTACGATCTCCTCCTGAGCCCTCTGTGAGGGTCCTGCCGCGGCGGCTGTGGCGGCGATAGCGGCGGCGGCTACGGACGCGGCTGCGGCGGTGAGGACGTCACCGGGGATGGGCCGAACCCTGTGCTTCACCTTCGTTGGAGGGTCGCAGGACCTGCAACCAGCCTGGTGGTCCGCCTTTTTGCCTGCCGCCGCACATGCGTAACAGTGCGGCGACTCACGGCACTCGGCGGCTTTGTGACCAGGCTGACCACATCAGAAGCAACGGTCGCTGCGATCCACCTCCGCGGCGCAAAAGGCCCCCGCGTGGTGTCCCACGCGGCAGCGGTAGCACCGCAGAGGTCTGGGCTCCAACAGTCTGACCTGGGCGGAGACCCAGCCCACCAGAAGCCTTCGGCCCTCCCCAGTGATGGTTTTGGCCGCCGACACGGGGCAGCTGACCGTCACGGCTCGCATGCCTGTGCCATCAGTGCGGATGGTGCCCGCCCGAACCTGGTCGGCTGTGCACCCTCCCGCACCAACAATGGCGGCCACCACCTCGTCGACCCCAACGGAGTCGTCCAAGCCCATGATGCGCATGTCGATGCACTTCGTGGGCCTGGACACTCGGGCCTCCTCCGCGTCCAGGGACTCCCTGAGCCTCTTGGCCAGGGCGTCTGCCGCTGGGCCACTGGACGCGCCAGGGACCTCCAGCATTTGGGCACCGGTCACGGTGCGCCGCATGCGGAAGCCCTCAGAGGCTCCGAGCTCCTTGAGATGGGGCAGCACCGCCCGCCTCGCCTTGTCCATGACGGACTTGTACGTCACGCCCCTTTTCTCCGCTTCAGGCTGTAGCGTAATCACTACAGCCTCGGATTTAGGGGCGCGAAGTCTAGCCGCCATGGCGCGCTTCTTGCGCTCCAGCCGCCTCACGCGCTTTCTGGCCGCCCTGGCCGCCTTGCCCGCCTTCTTCTTGGCGCCGACCACCGTCCACTCGGCGCCAGCCGAAGGTTCTTCGGGCGGTTGAGGCGGCCTGGTAACCGCCCCGGCAGGACGTCTTGCCGGTTTAGCGGTGGGAACAGCCGCCGCCTTGCCCTTCGGGGGAGGGACAGCCCCTCCCTGCCCCCGTTGCTGCTGCTTAGCCGCCATGGCCCCGCGCCCGGCTTGCCCAGATGGGCCCGCCTTGCGCGCAGCAGCCGTGGCCGCAGCTGCGGCGGCGTACGTCACCGCCCTCTTCGGTCCAGAGGCCGCGAGCGGGGGACGCAAAACTACGCCTTCCAGGACGGAGAGCTGCCGCTGGATCCGCTCCTGGAACCGCTGCAGTTGCTGCTGGTTCTGCTGCTGGGAAGCAGCCAGCTCCTGCCGCAGCAGGGTCAGCAGCTCGCTCTCCGGCCCGGGCAGGGACTGGGACTCGCCTTGGCGCTGCTTGCGTCCCCTTTCTGGGGCGACGGGTCCACCTCCCTGGCGATCGGCCAGGTCCGCCTCGAGCCGCTCAATCCTTCTGTTGAAGTCTTTCTCGAGCGGCTCGAAGACTACGGCAAGTGCCTCCGAAATGGAGACGGCCCCCTGGGAGATGGCCGTCTCTTTCGAGGCAAACTTCCGTTTTTTAGACACGGCCGTTAGAGTGGCCGTGACTATTTCGCCAAATTTGGCGAGCGCCTCCTTCATGCCGTCTGGCAAGTTGTCAGACGGCACAGGCGCCGAGCGACCGACTTGGCCGGTGGTCGCCCCGAGGGGTAGCGCCTCCCTGGCAATTTCCAGGGATCGCTGGGTGGCTAACTCCTGGACAGAGAGCCCCCTTCCCCTTCCCGACTTGCGGCCCGCCCCCCGCCCGGAGGAGGAGATTTTGCGGGCCGACGCTTCGTCCGAGGACGACCCCGGACAACACCCTGACTTTGGGCGCTTTAGGAAGAATTCGTTCCTCTTGGGAGCGAATTCTTCAACCTCCATCATCTCCGAGGTGAGCGAAGACGCGGCATCCGAGTCCGACGCCGAGTCTCCGCTCACCTCCCTAAGGCCGAAAGTCCTGCCGGCCTGTCCTGTACCTGCCGGCGCCGCGGACGTGCTGGGAACGGGTCCCAGGGACTCCGCAACGCGGGCAGGTGAGCCACCCTGGCTCAATGCGTCCTCTATGGACGGAACGGGGTCCGGAGACCCGAGGCGGTAGTTGCCCCCCCCAGAATACGAGGGGCAGCCCGAGCTCTGCTCGGGGAGGGATTCTCCCACTATGGGGTACCCTCCTGGGGTAGTTTCTTTTTTTCTACTCGCGCTCATGGTTGTGCTGAACTCAGCTTCGCCTTTTTGTTTTAAATGGGGTGGGGTCCCCATTGTCTCGTTCGCCATCCTGGTCATGTCTGATGAACAGACACGTACCGGAGGCGAACCCACTTCTTCCCAAATCGCCGCCCAAAAGCACCAACAGCTGGTTGTGCTGATACTCCCGGGCAGCGCACCCTCCGTGGCGGTCCGACTGGACTCCGCCTGGGTGTGTTCCTCTTGGTCTGGTCTCTCCCTTGAGGCCTTCCGGCATGAGTAGCTCTACCGGCTTAGCCCTCAAGATCACAGAGACACGCAAGCCCCACCACGACGACAACGTGGGAACACAGGCGGTGGGGGTAATAAAAAAAAATAAAAAAAAAAAAAAAAAATAGTTCATCGTATCAAGCTGGGCGCGCGTCGACCCGCGCGAGGCTCGGGTCAAACCTCACGAGTCGTAGGTGTATTGAAAAACGTCGAAATATTGTATCGCATTGAAAAATTTGCACGCGTATTAAATGTACGATATCGTATACAATATAGGCTGGTCGCTAACGATTGAGCTCACAGTAGTCGCCGGGCAGGTCCCGTTTATTAATTTCTTCGTAAGTGTATTAAAAAACGTCGTTTGATACACGTAGAAATTGGTCCACTTATACCAAAATGTACTTTTAGTTTATTTAGAGAATAGAAGAAAGAGAAGGTGAGTTCGCATATACTAAAACTAAGGTTGTATAGCTACAAAACCTTCGTCTTTATAAGATTATGTAATTGTTTCTACCACGAGGCAATTTACCGGCACTTTTAGTCAGAAATTATAAGATTAGAAGAAAATTTATCCGCAAAGTAATGTTCAACTTTACTAAGACTTTTGTTATGAAGTTAGTACACACGTGTAAAATTGCTGCGGAAGAGCGTTTCTTGCAAAGTATATTATAACTTTGAATTATGGTTGGCGGAATTATAGAGGTATGCGCTATAGGGTGTCAAGTACCATAAACCTCCGTTTGATAAGGGAGGATGCTCCGACCAGGGAGCTTACTCTCGAGTTTTATTCCGATCGTTCGATATTGAAATTGTGGCGTTAGGTACGAATTCGATGCTAGGGCCAAATTATGTGACCTTTTTGGGAAACTAAATAAAATGGGGATTGGGCTTGGCATATGTTTACACAATTTTAAAACAAATTTGGCGCTAGCATCGATTTCAAAAGTACAAAACGTCACAATTCCAATGTCGACCGATCGGAATTAAACTCAAGAGTAAGCCCCTGACGAGTGTTGAGTCGCGGGTTCTATCCCCGCACGGAACAAGTATTTGTATAGCCTACAGACAAGTGTTCCGGGTCTCGATGTTTTTTATTTTATTTCGTTTTCGATTGCTAAAAATCGAAAAAAAATAGAGATAGTGTCGGACTTTTACTGACTAAAAAACCCTACCCGTTCCTTCGTTGCCTTTCATACTAGGGCCAAGCCTTCTGTTCAGAAGCAGACCCTTGGCCCCAGTAGGCTTCAACCCAGCCTGCCAGCTAACAGGCTGGGCCTCTACGGTTTGCTAACAGCTCCTTGAGGCGCAGCCGTCGACAACTTGAGCTCGGTCCGTTCGGTTACCGGACGGTCCATACGTGATTTTACATGTTTGTGAGTGTTCCCACAACACACGAGCAATTCCTGGTGTGGGGCAACGTTTTTAAATAAAACTATCTAACTAATCGATACTAAACTAGACTTTTAGTAACTAATATCATGGACTGTAACCTTCAGTTACCCCCTGCGCTGTAGGACTACTGTTTCCCTTTTATTTATTTTTTTATTCATAAGCCACAGGCGCTTTATCGGCCGTTCCTGCAACCCTGAGAAGTTCCCTATAGCTTTTGATACATTGGCAAGCGTCAAATATGTTCCATAAACAGAGCACAAACAGCCAGGTTATCTTTATTTGGCGTAGACTTATAATAGAAATTTAATTTTTCTACCGCTCCAAGAGTAGTAGAATTGAGCATGGTATCTCTATAAAACAGCAATGACAGAGGGTCGGACGGACAACAACGTGTTTCTTCAGTATAATAAATATAATATATTCCACAATTTTCACACAATGCCATTTAGTTCCAAGTTAAGCAAAGCTTGTGCTATTAGTACTAGACAACTGATAAACATACTTAAATATTTCTTAATACATACATATTTTAGATAAATTACACCCAGACACAGAACAAATAATCGTGCTCATCACACCAACATTTGTCTTGATTCCTCAATCGAACTCAAGACCTCCGGCATAGCAGTCAGGGCCACTAACCACTAGATCAACAGACCAGTCAAGACCTGTTGAAAGTACAAGAGTTCCGCTTTTCAACGCTTAAGTTCATTGTATGTACGGTCAGGGGTCAAAAGTGCAGTTGCACTCTAACAATGCTAAACTGTCTAAAATTTCTTTGTAATAGAATTATTCCAGTGTTCTGCAACTAGTTTATTCGGTATTTTAGATTATATGCTACAAACTAAATCGGTCATGACCCTCTTTTCCAAAAAATTTTTACATACTTTAGTATCGGTAGAGTGCAACTGCACTTTTGAGCCCTGACTATGACGTATGTAGCCAGATATAAGATTACAGTTTTAAGATTGGCGGAAAGTTTATTCTCAATTTAATGCTTACCTTGAAGACTTTCATTAGAAGCCGGTACACGTGTCCGTGACACTTGACGCTTTTGACGGTGAGCATATTTTAGGACGAAACTTCAATTACTTTTTCAAGAGCGTAGTAGTGCTAGGGTTAGCAATGATCTTGATTAATTAAATGCGCCTTTAAACTGTTTTTTTTTTAAGTTGAATATCATCTATAGACTTCCGCTCTAGGGCTGAGCGGGAACGGGATTTTTACTGACTAAAACCCACCTTTATTCTTCCAGTTGCCAAAATTCGCAGCCCATTAAATACGTCCGCTCCACCCATGGGCGGGAGATATCATTGGACGATTTTAACCCACCACATAAAAATCCCATAACATACATAGGTAGCATATTTATTTGCAGATTATTTACTTAGAGCATCAAGATGGCTGTGCCGTGGGTGCGTCCACAAACATATAATCTCACATACACAAGACATTGAAACTCTGAACAACTATCTAGGTTATACATAATAATTCCGTCCGGGAATCGAAGCCACGACCAGCAATCTAGCAGCCAATCGCTCAACCATTGCGCCATACTACTGCCAATATATCCTCCTCCTTGCGTCGTATTCCTCAATACTGAGGGTAAGCATAAAATATTATAATCATTTAACAAATATTTTAACAATGTCTGTTGTAAATCAAGTATAATTTTAGATCTTGTAAACATAGTTTAAGTACCTTTTCCTGATAATATGATCTTAATAAATAATTAATTAAGTAAGCTTCCAATGAATCAAGTTCACCTGAGAGTCAGATATTAATAACCTAGTCGACAAATTAATAAAACAACAGAAAATCACTCTTAATTCTTTATTGTACACAAAAAGACATAATATGATTTAAAAAGAGTTTCCATGGAGTTTCTTGCACGTTCTTCTCCATAGAGATCTTCGCTTTGGAACGTATAATTTAGCTTCACTTTTTTTATGACTGTCCGACATTTTGACAATTCAAAAGTGCCTGTAATTAGTCTATTTGAAATAAACTATTCTAATTCATAACATAATATATTATTATGGAGATACAGAGAGTTCATTTACAAGCATTGAGTTTTCTCCCAGCAAACCTTCAATCATCATCAATAATTATGCCCAAAAATGCAATACAGTAGAATATACATATACAGTAGTTTATTTATTTTATATTGACACACCTACGAAGTACGACTCATTCACTAGTTAATACAAAAAAAGGGAATTTACAAATGACAAAGAAATATCATGGTGAATTCGTCACTTAGAGGCATACACAGCACTTATACAATAAATTATTTAAAAAAATGTTGTAGTCCCATAAATAATAAATTAAATTACATTAATACTAATTAAAGATTGTATATATGTATCTATTATAATATAAAAAATATATGTTAATAACTGGTAATATTGTCACACCAATGGCAGCCGCATTTCTTGTCCAGACAATTACTGTCCATTCCAAGTTGCCTGGATGAAATCGTGGAATGCAATAGGCCACCCATAGTCTTTAATTTGTTTTTCGTTTGTGTAATGGTGTACAATTAAGTATATAATAAATAAATAAATACAGTAAGTGGGGTTATTTTGGCCCTGGGGTATAACTTTTACCCAAACATGTTAACCAATGGAAACAGGGGACACTGTGTTTATTATCTTTCCATAGGTCAATGAACTTGGACCAAAATAACCCGACTTTACGCTAACACACCACTTTACTTTCTACATTTAAAATTCCCCATCCTATCCAATGCACTAGCATAGCATAGCATCAGCCTTAAAATGTTTCCACTACTGCAACTCAGGCCTCCTCTCTAGAAGAGGGAATGGGCCGTAATCCACCACGCGGGCCCAGTGCGGATTGGTGGATGTCAAATGTCTTTGAATTTTTGATTCTAAGACGTGCCGATTTCCTTACGATGTTTTCCTTCACCGTTTTGAGAGCAGTGGTGATGAAATAAATTACACAAAGTAATAAGCCTGGCTGGGTTTTGAACCAGCTACCTATAACTAGTAAGTCGGGGCCGTTACCATTCGGCCACCACTGCTCTCTATCCAATCCAATCCACTGGAACGAAATATATCATTTAATATTTAATATATGTTAAAGCCTACGACAAAAGCTCACGTGGCTATAAATAATTATGTGAAAACACATTACGAAGCAGCCCTATCGACGCGATGCAGGCGCGTCGGCCGCTCGTGCGGAAAATTCTCGTAAAACCGGGTATAGTACGCGGCAAATATGTTGAACAAAATGGCGATCGGCTTTCAATGCACATTAACCATAGCATTTCAACCATAGCAACGACGGCATTTTAGTTTAACTTATATGCCACATACTATACAGATCGAACTAGCGAACAAGTGGGAAATCGAACTACCTACCTACCCAAATCCATCAAAAGGTTGTCATAGTCATAGTAGTTTATTGGTAAGGGATTGAATAAAAGAAAACACAAAAAAAAACGAAGTCAAAACACAAATTAAAATAACAAAGTCACAATAATTACCAGTCCAATTAATATTTACGACAAAGTTAAATTAAATTAAATCTTAAATTCGTCAAAGGAATAAAAAACTTGCTCGATAAGGCATTTTTTTAAAACGAGCTTTGAAGCTGCCTATAGTCGAGGCACCAGGAATAGCTGCAGGCAGTTGATTGTACACGGTCGGGCCCATAACATAAGTCGTCTTGGAGGATTTGGCAAGCGTTCTCGAGACTGTCGATAACTGACCCCTGCTTCTAGTGCAATATGAACGACGGCTGCCTACCTTTAGGTATAGGTCCAGGTTCATGCTCACGTCATGTCTCATGTCATGTGTCACGTGTTCTCATGTCTGTAAGAAGTCGCTTTTATAAGACCACCCATTGTTACACTATATTAAGTTTAAGCGTCTACTGTTATTTTTAACGATATCACCATCATCGTCATCATTTCAAACGAAAGACGTCCACTGTTGGACATAGGCCTCCCCCAAGCGTCGCCACAAGGACCGATACTGTGCTACTCGCATCTAACGGGACCTTCATCAGGGCATCGCTCCACCTTGTGGGAGACCTTCCAACGCTGCGTCTTCCTTTACGTGGTCGATACTCAAGAAGTTTATGGCCCCAGACATCGCCCATCTGTTCTGTGAGCAATGTGCCCCCCCCCCCCCCTCCCCGTCCTCTGCCACTTAAGCTAGGTAAGTCTTCGGGCTATGTTGGTAACCTTGGTTCTTTTGCGGATATCTTTATTTCTGATTCGATCACGCAAGGAAACTGCGAGCATAGCCCTTTCCATTGCCCAGTGAGTAACTTTCTCACCACATTTAACTACCACACAACATCGTCTAGTCCCAAGCTAAGCAGAGCTTGTGTTATGGGTACTAGACAACTGATAAACATACTTATATATCTCTAAATACATACATATTATAGATAAATTACACCCAGACACAGAACAAATGATCGTGCTCATCACACAAAATTTTTTTGTCCAGCGTGGGTATCAAACCCACGACCTCCGGTATAGCAGTCAGGGTCACTACTACACCAACAGGCCAGTCAAACATTAATGCTGCCTCTTACGACAAAAACCCAATTTTAACTCCTTTAAGAACCAATTCATCAAAAAATAATGCTTTCTCCCTCTACTTACAGCCTGTCACGTCTACAATATTATTTTATCCTGTCGCCTCGTGTTTGCTAATGTCTTGTCAAGGCCTCCGTGAATTGTTTTCGACCCACTCCAAATGAGCATTTGATTTCATTGTTCACCTTTTTACGTATTTATACAATATACGAATTTATAACACTCGTGTAAAACAGTTCGTGTAATCATGTTTTCGAGGATTTTATTTGTATTTGTTTAATGTTATCTCTGTGTCTATATTTGATTTATTTTGTTTCGACGAATGAAAAGGTGAATAATGCCGACACGTTTAGGGAAAGGAGACAGCACGATATAGGTAAACAGTGTCGGATCAAGCTAGCGCTAGGCCTGTAAGGGGCCCCCAATTTTTTTTATAAAAGATTACGAATCAAAACTTCTTTTATTTAGTGTTTAGGTAGCGATGAGTCCATAAGCATTGTCTTTATAGAAAACCTGGAAATGGTTAATTGGAATATAGACACCGTGAAATTTGAAGCGCTCGGCCACATTTGCAGCGCAGAGCGGGCAGCGGCGCGGGTGCAAAAACGCGCGCGTTTTGCTTGGCCACACTGGCAGCGAAGTGCGAGGAGCGGCGGTTGCCATAACCTGTTTCAAAATAAATCTAAATCTAAAATTAAATCAAGTTAATTTTTTGATCGACTATCAATTTTGTCTGACTAACTGTAAAAACTGTAAATACCATTGACATATATATTACTAGCGTAAGGACCAGGCCAACCGCGCGATTAAATGGCACCAACGCGCTGGCCCTAAAATTACAGTTTAGGGCCAACGCGTCTCAGTTGACAGTGGCCCGTGTGCGGGAGTGAACGAATATTTGCTTGTCATAAAAATGCCTAGTTGTGTGGTAAAAGGCTGCAAAAATTATGATACAAAGGTTAAAAAGGAACATGGGATATCGTATCATCGGTAAGTAACCTTACATTAATTTTGTTACCATTAAGTTATTAAATAAACACATTTTATAGCGATAAATATTTTACTACCGAATAACACAATGGCAGCCATTGTGTGGCCGGTACTGCACGCGTGAAGTGCACGAAGTAAACTTGTACGGACGTAATTTTTATTTCATTGTTGTACTTAGTACTTGTAATTTTGAATTTTAGTATCTAATGTGTTTTATATTCAATAAGGATAAAAAAGAAATATATTTAAAAGAAATAAGAATCTTAGAAACGATACCTACCTAATTGAAATTGAATATTTTATTCTTAATATATTTTGAAATATAGTTTTATTTTCTTCACGCTGAGATGACATTTAAACTACCTAGCTTTCGCCCACGACTACTTCCGCGTAAATTACGAAAAAATAATAATAATGTAGCTTACCTACATGCTTTCTTGAAGCTCTATCTTAGTCCGTACCACATAATTACGAGTATCATCTAAAACGGTTCAGTAGTTTAACCGTGAAAACGCGGTAGACATTTATTTTCGTATTTGTAATATAAGTAAGTAAAAGTATGGATATATGGACCAACTTCCGATGACGATGTTTTTTTTTCAATTACAGATTTCCAAATGATGCAACGCGTAAAGAGATTTGGAGTCGCATTATTCGGGAACAACGACCGAACTGTACCTACCTTTATGGGCATGCAATTGATTTAATTGTACCTACTGACTGCTAAAATACGAAATAAAAAACCCATACGCGCGAACAAGGTTACGTCGATCACCTATGCAGTGCGGCAGTCACGTAATTCGAATGAGTTATCACAGATGTCGCTGTTTTTGCTTGTATTATGAAAGTTTATAAGAAATGTTCAGTTGGGCGCATCCTTCCTTTCGAAATCATTGGTAAATACAGTTAAAATCAAACTGAGATCCCCGTTTCCGCTAATGCTGCCGCTCACTGCTCGCTCACTTACTGTAGCCACTTGTATGAACTCACTATGGCGTGAGCCAGTCGTTCTGCCGCGGGAAAATAACCATTAAAATTTTACGGTGTATAGTACAGGTATCATCAATGCTACCCCGAGTTCTTAACTCAATCCATATTATGACCTAAACTGAACTGTTAAAGGGATGGCGCTATATAGGGTGGATAGCTCCATCCCTCTCTTTCCCGCGCGCACGACTGACATTTTAATACGTCTTGTTAAGTTCCGACGAGTTGTATTTGTACTTTCATGCGGGGCCCACCCCATTTCGCGGGGCCCGTAGCGTTTACTACGCTAGCTTACGTGGTTAATACGGCCCTGGACACAAGTTTCTCTAAAAATAGTGGAAATAATTAGTTTGTTTAGGGAATATTTACATATTAAAATATACAGCCGCTTTTAACGTCTGTTTCATATGTTTAATATTCTTTGCAAAATACAGATACAGCAATAAACATTAAGTTGAGAGCTATATTATAATAAATAATAAAACGTTTATTTATAAAATAAGACTTATATTAAATATTAAAAAGGACAGAGTTGCTTGTTTGCCTTAACTGAATCTGTGCTACAGGCAAATTAATAACTAGGCTGTTATAAAGTTCTTTAAGTAAATCGTTGGGCAGGAGCCGCCCGAGAGCAGCCCCAGTCCTATTCAGTTTGGGAGCCAGACGTCGAAAGTGCTCCTTGAAGTTCCACCAACTGTCGAGGACGAGTCCCAGGTACTTCATCGTCGACCCGACGCTGATGCGAACCCCTCCTACCGTTAGCTGGGAACCCGGTGGTGGCGCACCCCGAGGGCCGTGGAAGCACATGGCCTCGGACACAGATAACAGATTTCTGTGGCCTCGGACATATGCAGTGCCACCTCGAGTCCCACCTGCTAGATCCTTTCAACGGCCATCGCAACCCCGCGTGTCGCTAGTTCGACCGCCGTCCGGTACGACTCTCCCCGCGCTAGGACCAACGTGTCGTCCGCGTAGCAGACCACGCTGACCCCGTCGGGGAAGTCGCCGCGCAGCACGTATTCGTACCCGATGTTCCACAAGGGTGGTCCTAGTACCGATCCCTGCGGAACACCGCACGACATCTCTCGACGTTTCCACTCTCCCTGGTGACCGGGGTAGATGATATACCTCTCCAATAGGTAGGAATCGGCAGTTGCCCGGACCAGACATAACTAGCATTTGGCCGGTGGATCCTTCCTTTTCAACGGAGCTATGTAGGACGCTCTCAAAACACTAATGCTTACCGCTGTACAGATAGAGCTCCTCTATCATCGTCATCACATCATTTCAGCCGAAAGACGTCCTCTGTTGGACATACGCCTCCTCCAAGCGTCGCCACAATGACCGGTCTGTGCGTCTCGCATCCATCGGACTCCAGCAACCCTGACTAGGTCATCGGTCCACCTTGTGGGAGGCCTTCAAACGCTGCGTCTTCCGGTACGCGGTCGCTACTCCAGAACCTTACGGCCCCAACGGCCATCTGTCCTGCGTGCAATGTGCCCTGCTCATTGCCACTTAAGTTTGTTGATTCTATGTGCTATGTCGGCAACCTTGGTTCTCTTGAGAATATCTTCATTCTTGAATCGATTACGTAACGTTACGCAATCCTCTATCATTCTATTATACCTACCAATACATGGAGGACCTGCTTAACATGACAAAGAGGCGTAAACACACGCTATAAGCGGCCCCAGTGGGTTTGCGTCGTCGGTCTGGCGTATAGTGCGCCGCGGGCGATACACGCGGCTTTCCCGATTCACTACATCGCTAGTCATGACTCTCGAACTAAAGGGGACGGACTTAGCACTAACATTATCTCTGGGGTGCCATGACAGAAAACCTCCACGAGTGCCCGCAGGCTATAGTTCCCTTGCGGATACGTCCGGAGCGAAGGCTAGTCTGCGGGACGGTGCACCCTGGGAGGCGGCCAACCACCCCCTTGGGCACTCCTGCCCAAGGGGCCTCAATGGCCGTCTGCGAATGTTCTGTCGGGAGTACGCTTCAACGCGTGTCCCTCTGCTTTAGCAGAGGGCACAGTGACGAAGCAAGAGCGGGCTCGGCGTGCACTCACCCTGCCACCGGGCAGGCAGGAGGAAGGCTTCCCCCTCCTTCTGCCACCGTTGTTCTCGTAGCCCCAGAGATTGTCCAAGGTCATGTTTCTGACTTTTGATGGGGGTCGAGGGTCCTGGCTTAATCGCTCGGGCCGCGAGGAAGACAACCTCTATAAAAAATTACCCCAAACCTCCAAGCGGCGGCGCACCGTGAGGGAGGTTGTTAGCTTGACTAATGGGTAGCTAAATTAGTCTCTAGTGCGGACCACTGAATTTGAGCCGGTACAACATGATATTTACTCGTGGGACCAAAATGGAATTGTCAAAGTTTTTTAAAACCCCTAAAGAGAGTGATGCGCGGTCGGAGTCCGACGCGGCATCCGGAAGGAGCTCAGGCTCGGAGGTTGAAGAGGAGGTGGAGTCGGGAGGCGACACCGGAAGAAACGCGAGTTTCTTCCGGAAACGCTCCTTGTCGAGGGACAAATCGTCCTCCGACGCAGAAAAGGGCTCGGCCCGAAAAATCCCTACCAGTGGGCGGGGAGCGGGCCGAGCACCGGGAAGAGGACGGGGAGTCACCTCCCAGGAGGCGGCTGAGCGAGCCGAGAGACTCGCCGCGGAAGGGCGCCACCCCGCTGTGGCCAACGCTGCGATGGACCCCTCGGGACCATCTGGCAGCGAGCAGGAAGACTCCGCCGAGGAGTCGCGCCGTTCCTTCGGTGAGCTCGTGGTCGCCGCGTTGCGGGACATGGGCCGCAAGAGGGAAAAGACCTCGAAAGAGAAGACGGTCCTCCGCCATGCCGCCTCTATGCAGGAGGCCTTCGACATCGCCCTGAGGAAGAGCGTGGCGAAGCTCCGGGCCGAGCTCCGAGCCGGGCTCCGGGCCGAGCTTCAGGCCGAGCTCGCTGGGGTCCAGGGGGCCGGCAGCCAGGACCCTGTGGAAGGGGGGCGCAAGCAAGGGCAGGGGCAAAGTCGGCCCCAGCCCCAGCCTCAGCCCCAGCCTCGGCCCCAGCCCCAGCCCCAGGCCGAGTCAGGAAGCCAGCTGCTGACACTGGTGCAGCGGGAGCTGGCTGCTTTCCAGCAGCAGCTGCAGAAGCAGCTGCAGGAACAGCAGCAGCAGTTCCAGCTGCGGATCCAGCAGCAGCTGTCCCTGCTGGAGGGCATAGTATTGCGCCCCCCACTAGCGGCTTCCGGCCAGCGAAGGGTGGCGTCCTACGCTGCCGCCGCGGCCTCGGCGGCTGCGCCCATGGCGGGCCCGTCAGGGCAGACCAGGCGCGTGGCCACGGCTGCGAACCCCGCCGGAGTGGCCCCACAGGCCAAGAAACAGCAGCAGGTGAGGCCAACCCCTGCAGCTCCCCCCAAGAAGGGCAAGGCGGCACCGACCACTAAGGCGGCGGGAGCCCCTGCTGTGGCGGCAAGCAGGCGGCCTAGGCCGCCTCCCCAGCCTGCAGATCCTCCAGCTGAAGCCGGATGGCAAGTGGCCGGAGCCAAAAAGCAGGCTGGCAAGGCGGCTCGCGCTGCCAGGAGGCGTGAGCGGCAGAAGCAGAGGAAGCGGACGGCCCTCGCGGCCAAGATTCGCACCCCGCGCTCTACGGCTGTAGTAATTACGCTGCAGCCGGAAGCGGCGAAAAAGGGTGCGACCTATGGCGAGGTCCTCCGGAAGGCGAAGCAGGCGGTGAACCTCACCGACCTCGGGATCACCGGGGGCTTCCAGATGCGGCATACCGCAACTGGTGCCCTGATGTTGGAGGTCCCCGGAGCCAACAGCGGCCCCACCGCAGACGCCCTGGCTGAAAAGATCAGGGCGATCTTTGATGCGGAGGAGGCCCGGGTGTCCAGGCCCACAAGATGCGTCGACATGCGCATTATGGGCCTGGACGATTCCGTCGAGGTCGAGGAGGTCGTGGCCGCTGTCGCCAGGACGGGTGGGTGCCCTACCGATCAGGTCCGGGCAGGCACCATCCGTGTTGACGACACTTGCATGGGGGCGGTTACAGTGAACTGCCCCCTGTCCCGTACCGTACGGTGTCCTGCGAAGCGGCGAGCCTCCTTGCTGGCCTACCACCATGGGATTTGGAGGCAACAGTCCTTGCACACATGCATGACATACGCGTGGAGATGCAACGTCGGGGCGAAACTCCGCTGCCGCGACAAGTCGCGGCATGGCGGACAGAGCTCCGGCGGGATCTCATGGTGAAATGGCGAGAACGATTGTCGCAACCTCGTGCTGGGCACGCCACGATCGAGGCGGTAAGGCCCCTCTTTGAGGCGTGGCTGGAAAGGCCCCACGGCGTCGTCACCTTCCGTTTGGCGCAGGTGCTGACCGAACACGGCGAGTTCGGTCCGTACCTGTACAAGATTCGTGCGGAGACGACGCCCGGGTGTCGCCACTGTGCGGACCGCCCGGTGGACACGGTGGAGCACACAGTCGAGGTGTGCCCCGCTTGGGAAGAGCAGCGCCGTGTCCTCGTGGGGGCGATCGGCGGCGATCTCTCGCGCCGGGGCTTGGTTCAAGCCATGCTCCGGAGCGAGGAGGAGTGGCAGGCGGTCGCCTCCTTCTGCGAAGCAGTAATGCTAGTAAAGGAGGAGGCCGACCGCATTAGGCAAAGGCGAACACGCCGCCGCCGCCGCCGGGTTTCCGATCCCAATTTCCGGCCACCGTAGGCGCGGGCTCGCGGACGGTGGGCAATGGGTAGCTCGCTGTCCGTCCGTCCGGTAACAGACCGGTCCGAGCTCAGGTCGTCTACGGCGCGCACCGTTCCCGCGCGCCTCAAGGAGTTGTCAGCAAACTGTAGGGGTCCAGCAGGGCCCAAGCCTACTGGGGCCAAAGGTTATGTGAGACTGTCACCAAAGGCCCCAGGATAAAGGCAAGGAATGGAAAGGTAGGTTTTTAGTCAGTAAAAGTCTGACACTGTTTCCCGCCCCACCCAAGGGCGGGATTCGTCATTGGATGATTTTAAAAAAAAACTAACATTATCTCTCACTTGATTTTTCGTTTTTTATTTTTTGATGTTTTGAAGTGTCACTAAGATGAAATCACAGAAACAATCAATCAAGCAACGATAAATACCTAAACGCAATTCATAAGACTAGAAAAACCCGGCTGTTAAAAACGAGAAGTTCGAAAGAAGTCATTTCAAGCAATGTAATGTAATACTTTCGAAATCGCCTTTCCGAGCTTTTTATTTTGATACCCTACAAGAATTCCAAAAAAATAATTGATAATATACCAGACTAGCTTTTGTTAGCGGCTTCGCCCGGGTGAAAGTCGGTTTGCCCCTTTGAAGTCGAGTTTCATAAAATCCGTTCTTAGCGGATGTCTTAAGGTGTAGACATAAGGAACCCACGTGCCAAATTTTAAGTTTGTAGATGATTATAGTTTCTGAGATTTCGTTATTAATCAGTGAGTGGTATTTCGCTTTTATAATTGCATAGATTTGTTGCCAAAAATCTACTATTTTATTTTTTAATAATTTGTATGTCACTTTTACTACTAAGGCGATTAAAACACAATCTCCAGTCGTCGCTAGCGCGCAGCACGCTATAAAGAGATATCATCAAAACCGTAAGGGTCCAGAAGGCCAAAGCCTACTGGGGCCATTGGTCGACTTCTGAAAAGGTTACCCGTGGTCCTTCTTCTTCTTCTTCTTATCGAATCGATAGTTTTGAATCCCATGGTCCTAAAACGTAAACTGAAGAACTGACTGAACTGAATAGACTCCGCCCTAGAGCGAGAGTAGTCATGAAATGATTTTCAACTATGAAAAAAAAAGCAAAAATGCAACAAACCGTTTAGTTTCCTAGGGCGTGCCAAAAAATATACTTAGATGCAAAAATAAGCTTGAAAAAAAAAAATCCTTTCTTAAACTCGCAGTCGGGAATATTAACTGACAATATTGACTTCTAAATGCAGAACTTCTGAAGTTCTAACCTTTCTCTATAATAAAATATTCACTAGAAATTTAAAAAAGAACAAATAAAAAACTAGAAATACTGACACACAGCCCAAGTCCGTCCCAAGAATTTGTGGAAAATCCGCCATTTGACGCTCAAACGGACTGGGTCTAGGAAATTATTTCGCATTTTCGTTTCCGTGTGCATAAGGTGCATATTGCAAGCGATTGTAAATGCTCGCTCGACTATATGAGCCGTCGGGCTGTGGCAAATCGAATCGCTGACCTCGGGCGGTTCTAGATTATAGCTTATTGCTACTTTTATTGAGGGAATAGCGAGTTTTCACTTACTGAGAAAACTAGTATAAGCATCATCGGTATAGAGTGCTAAAGTTTTGTTTCCGTGGAACTGGGTTTTTTTTCTCGGTGGGTAAATATCGCCCAATGATATCCCCCGCCCTTGGGTCGAGCGGGAGATAGTGTCAGACACTTACAGACTAAAAACCCACCCCGTTCCTTCGTTGCCTTTCATACCGGAGCCGACCCTTGTTTTCAGAAGCCGACCCTGATGATTGATTCTACAATATGTCCATATGAGAGAACTATGGCCGAGGACAGATCAACTTTGTACCCTTAAGCCCACAGATTATATCAATTGACATATCTGTGCTAAACCACAAAATAAAAATAGTAATCTATGAATCTACGAGTCTACAGTGTTCTCACATATTACGTTATAAAAAGAGACTAGGCTATAAAAAACCAAGTTACCACTACTGGGAATCTCAGAGAATCCTCTCTGGGAATATGGGTGCGGGTTGGAACAAATTACTACATCCAAGGTGAAGAAAACCATCATCAGGAAACCGCCATGTCCTAGAAACTAAAAAAAATCGAAAACATGTGACATCCACCAATACAGACTACGCCCGCGTGATAGATTACATTACAGCCTCTTTTAGAGAGGAGGCCTGAGTCTCAGCTGTGGGAACTTTATAAGGCTGATTATGCTAACGTTTGGAGAGCAGTAGTGGCCAAGTGGTAACAGCCCCGACTTATGAGTTGTAGGTCGCGGGTTGAAACCCAGCCAGGTGCATTACTTTGTGTAATTTATTTCATCAGTACTGCTCTCAAAACGGTGAAGGAAAACATCGTGAGGAATCCCATTTCCTAGACCCAAAAATTCGAAGGCATATGACATCCACCAACCCGCACCAGGCCCGCGTGGTGAATTACGGCGCATTCTCTCTCCTAGAGAGCAAGCCTGAATCCCAGCAGTGGAAACATTATAAAGCTAATGCTATGCTATGCTTACGTTAATATTACATTCAATTTGTCCCCCGAAACCCAGCAGTACAAAGTAAACACGAGAATTTTCGCGACAAATAGTTAAAATACACGCAAACCAGAAGCAGCGTAGAGAATGGGTTAATTAAATTAAACATACGAATGAAGCAGCTCAGAATTAACGATGTGCAATTAAAGGCTGCAGGTAGTGCTGGTAAATACATTACGAGGGCCTGGCTGCATGTCCGATGGTAAATGAGGATATGGATGTTGGTAGTTACACATTACATTTTTAAAGAGGACGTACGGGTAGTTTATATTTCATTTAATCAATACAATTTAAGTAGCAGCGGGTGAGGGACATTGTGGACGGCAAGCAATGGGTAGCTAGCCGTCCGACCCGGGCCCAAGTCGACGGCGCGTAACGTTCCACGCGCGCCTCAAGGAGATGTCAGCAAACCGTAGGGGCCCAGTAAGGTCGTACAGTTTGCCGACCACTCCTTGAGGCGCTCCGGAATAGTGCAATAGTAGCACTATTCCCGCGCGCCTCGCCTCGGTCCAGACTGTTAGCGGACGGACGGACAGCGAGCTACCCATTACCCGCCGTATGACGGGGAGGTAGAAGGAGGAAGTCCAATTCCTGTTGTCCTGTGCTTTGGATCTAGAACCTTGAAAGAAGTGCCTAGTTCCTACCACCAAACAGTTTTTACAAAGGCTTCACAGCTTTATCCTTGTCTTTCTTGCCTTTATTATTGTGTTTCTGTGTAAATCATGAATGCTACCAAAGAATAAATAACTTTCCTTAATTAATACCATAATAAACATTTCACGTAACCTTAAAATGGACTGTGCATTCAACCTAACAGTACAAACTCGAAATCAATGTCTCAATTAAAAAGAATTCTACCAACATCAAGAGATCAACCTGCACAATTAAAAAAAAAACACGACGAAAGAAAAAAGAATTCAACGAAAATAAATTAAGCATCGCAAACACGCGCGAACTCAATCGCTAAAATGTTGCCACAATTAAAAATTCAGTCGGAATACCCCACCTGGCAACACTCCAAAGCGTTGAATGCTGGCCACCCAGTCGACGGCGCTGAAATAAAAATTAATTATTATTGTCCACTTTTCACTTGGCTTTATTTTACAACACTAGCTGGTTTTACGAGTCCGCTCGCTTTTTTATTTAATTAATTTGCATTTCATTTGTATATGCACATGGTACCTATGTTTTTGAGAGCTCGCTGTTGTATTTTCGTTGTAAGTGAATTTAATACAAGTTAATTGCAGTTTTTTTGTAAAAGTAGATTTACGATTAATTTGTAGGATTTTCCTCGAGTGGGTTTAAGTTTAAGTCAGTTGAAATCTGAAACACCCTCCACTCTGCGTGGAATAAGAAAAGTTATTCAATAATAGCGTAGGGTAGCCAGGCTTGCGGCATTTTGGAGAATTTGTGCAAGAATTGCATGACTTGATTCCGCCATATCATTTCTACCATCGGACAATCCACGGACAACCCGACATAGCAATATAGCGCATATGTTCATACGTACCGAGTATTCGACAAAGAGCACTGTCTCGCCCGCTGCTTGGTATGTGTACATAACGTTGTTGAAACCTCTACGGTCCGGACTAAGCGTTTCGCCTCGTCTTTTAAACCGCGTACATCGAAGGACTTGGAACAATGTGCCTGGTGCGGCCTTCTCATCCGATTATAATTTAGGTGTCTTCAAGGCTAGAGTGAATAAGCTCTTAATAAACTATTAGTGCGCCTCACCGTCAATGATTGCATCACTGGGATCGCAGTCAAGCAACATTTTATACCAAATAAAAAAGAAATAAAAGGAGTGATTCAGACCCACCTTAAAGAAGGGAAAATTTCAGAAAAATTCACACCTCCAGATGGCGCCACTTAGTCGTCAAATCTTTTCCTTTGAAAACTTACTTGTACCTACGTGACATTGAAGTCTAACGTTCGACGTTGACATTGATGAAACTAATCTCATTACGGCGTTTTCACATTTTTCAGTCCAATATTAACCCATCAAGTTCAACTGTATCAATTGAAGAATTTTATGTCTAATAGTTACTGCCATTTTCATTTTCGTTGTTAATAATATACACATTTGCTTTTCAAATTTAGACATTGGCAAAATAGTCGACATCGGCTCTACTTGCCATTAACAAAAAATAGAATAGAAACGTTGTGACAGGTTCCTGGACCTCACAGCTCAGTGCTGCCACCTGGTGAACTTAATTTTAGAACGCCGTCATTAGCACGCTTTTTATTAAGCAAAAAAGGAACAGGTGTGTGTTTTTAGTCAGTAAAAGTCTGATACGCCCGCCCAAGGGCGCAAAGATGGCATTGGATGATTTTCACACCTAAAAAAACCCTATTTAGGTCCAGTCAAACAAGTTTTTATTTCTCATGTTCTACGTTTAGGAACAGAGCGAATGCACATGCGCATAGACAACTGGAACATAAAGAGAAATGCACACAAACGCATTGACGATCATTGAGACGAGGTTAAAACGTCTCGAGTGCTTGAAGAGGCATCGACACCCTTTAAAATTGGAACACTGCAATGTTCTTGCTATTTGAAAATAGGCAGCAAAATATAGTTTGGTGTTGATGGTAGTTTCTATGGACGAAGTCAAAGTAAGAGTAAGAAGATACATGGGCGTCGCCAAGGGGGGCCGTAGCCCCCCCTAGAGGCTTGCTTTACAGCTTCAGAGCCTAGTTTAGGCACCAGTCTCCCGCAATATAATGCCCATTCTATATGTTACCGTAGATATAAAGCTAGAGATTAGGAGTCATATTGTGGAGAAAATAAACTTTTATTATTATTTAAAAAAAAACTTTTTAATTATTCTCTATACTTCCAATAGCCCCCCCCCCCCCCCCCCCATGATCATCGGCTGGCGACGCCCTCAGAAGATATACATATAAATACAAAAAGAGCGACGAAGATATACATGCAGGCTCAAAATTTTAACATATTTTTTATCTTGGTGTACATCTTATTCTCTTGCTCTAACAGCCTTATTCCATAATGAGATCTAAAATAGTTCCGGGATACTATTAGGTTTAATACCAATTAAATGTAAAGTGTCTAAGTAGTGGTAAATGGAAGAAGAAGGCGAATTGATCCTAACAATGAAAATAAGAAAGAAAATTGATTTTTACACGAATTAAGACCAATTAATATTAAACAATAACGTTTTTACTTCACCTAGACTTAACTAAGACTTAGTACAGTCGGTGTCCTAAGTTACCTAACCCGCCTCCTAAAAGAGGTGGGTCAGATAACTTAGGGCTCCAACCACAGATATAGATATACCTAGATAACGCAAGAGCAACTACTTCGCGTGCCTAGCTTACGTACAAAAATCGTAAGTGGTCACTTTCGCGCTCAGTCTGCATCGGAGTACAGCGCTAGTCGGGTGCATTTAAAAATATAAAAATGGTTAATTGTGCTGTTGGTGTGGGGGTGGAGCGAGGAGGACGCCGTGCGCGGCGGCGTCTTCACTAAATAGTGCTTGTGACGTCATAATAGGTAGTCAAAAAATGGCACGCTTGGTTTTCATACAGATCGTGATGCTTGCGTTATCTACGTCTATCTATATCTGTGGCACCGACCCTACCTAATACAAAGCCAAAAAAAAACTTTATTGATACGCAAATAAGTTTTCTTTGCAAACCGTACTTTTCACTCGACTTATTTTGACAGATTGAGGTTACCTATTAACTTTCCTATTGTAAATTGGAACGCATAGCAAAAAAAAAATGAACTTTCGCTTTTGTTATATTAAAGTGACATACAAATACACATATTCGAAAACTAAATACAAGATTTGATTCAAAAACTTGCAAACATACAAAATAATAGACTGTAATAAAGAAGATAAAACCGATCGGCGAGAGTTAATTCCTTTTAACTGCATATCCGCGCGCACCAATCGCCATACTGAAAACCAATAATGGACGAAATCCTACATTCAAAATATAATGGTCTGTTGTGGCCGCGATATCGTCGGCAACTTTTTAATCGAGTTTTAAATGGAGCCTTGGTTATTGTCGTGGTAATCGACGATTCAGAGTTAGTAAATCGCCGGGCTCTGGTACAGGCCATGGTCCGGAGCGGGGAGGAATGGCAGGCAGTTGCCACCTTCTGCGAAGCAGTAATACTAGCAAAGGAAGCGGCCGCAAGTGCGAGGGAATGGCGCTCACACCCCAGCCACCGAATTCCCGATCCTGATTTCCAGCCACCGATAGACGTCGCGCGGGCTTGCGGGCGGCGAGCAATGGGTAGCTCGCTGTCCGGCTGTCTGCGCCGTTCCACGCGCGCCTCAAGATGTCAGCAAACCGTAGGATCCAGCAGGGTCGAAGACTACTGGGGCCATAGGTTCGCTTCTGAAAGGAAACCACGGTCCTGAAATGAAAGGCAACGAAGGAACTGATGTTTTAGTCAGTAAAAGTCTGACTGCCCTCTCGCCCCACCCAAGGACGGGAGATGACATTGGATGATTACCCACCAAAAAAAAAAAAAATCCGCTCTAGAGCAGAAGTGTCATTGGATGATTTGACTGTTGGTCTAGTGGTTAGTGGCCCTGACTGCTATGCCGGAGGTCGTGGGTTCGATTCCCACCCAGGACTAATGTTTGTGTGATGTGCATGATAATTTCTTCTGCATCTAGGTGTAATTTATCTATGATATTATGTAAGAATTTAGAAATATATAAGTATGATTATCGGTTGTCTAGTACTCATAACACAAGCTCTAGCTTGGGACTAGACAGCGTTGTATGATTGTGAAAAAAACAAACAAATTCAAACCTCAAAAAAAAAGAATGCCTGAGTCTTCTGCGTTGCTGTTGGACTTATTCAGGTACATAAGGATAAAAATTGCAAACCAAGTTTAAAGGAACCACTGCTGCCCTAGAACGCAAAGGGCAACTAAAGGATCAGGTAGGTTTTAGTCTGTAGATAAAAGTCTGACACCCTCTTGGCCCCTTGCGCTCCACCCAGAGTGGAAAATGTCATTTAATTACGATGATTTCCATCCCCAAAAAGATTTAAAGATCTGTTACTGTACCGGTACAGATATTATGAAAGTTTATTTATTTATTTATTTATTCTACATGCAACCAAATGTACAAAGGCGGACTTAATGCCTTAGGCACACTGTACCAGTCAACCTAGGGTGGTGGAGTGACAATATGGCAGGTTCAATCCAGTTCAATCACATCTCAGTGCAGTTTTAATCAACAATTATTGAGGTTTTGGAACAAAAGACTAAAGTCGATGCAATTTATTTGGTAGAAACATGCTAGATAGGATGTCATGCTTTTAAAAATAGATCAATATGACTCACCATTGATAAAGAAAATATTTGTTAAAAAATCCCTACAGAAATTAATTCGAAATAATTAAATAAAGTAAGTATGCAAGAATTCTGAACTATGGAAACCAGAATGTAATTTAACGCCATCTATGACAAAGCGTCGGAACTAAGAAGCAAGCGGTCTAATAAAACTACCTAGTGTGTTCAGTTCAGAGTCAAGAAGTTCTTTAAGTTTCCAGATGTCACCGAAAGACAGCTCTGTTTACACGTAAAACAGTACGCTTGCACCGCGAGTGGGTAAGCAGACTAAAATTTCAGTACTTTTTTTTGTAACATAATTTACTACCGTGTAAAGTTGTCCAACAATTACATGTCGTATACAACATTAGTTTTAGTATACCTATGCGAAATCTTGTTTAGTATTTTTATGTTGTACAGTGCAAGCACGTACAAATTTGACATCATTGTATCAGCACTTTACTTGCTACGCGTAGTTTATACTTTAGTAGATACACAAATATCATTCAAATCCGTAGTTTTGCCTATCATTCAAACTATCATCATTAAAAGGTGTAAAGACCCTACATCTTTTTGTGGCGTTAGTTTGAATAATTTGAAAAAAGAAAAGAATCTATGTACAAAATATCATAACTGTATCAAGTAAAATCAATTTGTAATGTTACATGGTTGTTCGCGCAAATACATGATCACCGGGCCATCCGGGCATTGAGGGATTGTTTTTCTCTCTAATCCAGGTGTGCGCTGGCACCTATTACCCGCTATGACATGCTGTGACCTATGTTGTTCTAAGTTTTGGTGGTGTCCAACTTGTGGCCTTTTGTAAATATAATTCAACATGGTGTAGAAATCGTTGGAATTCATTCAGTAACTGATTCTGAACAAACAATAATCAGGTTTCGCAGATACTAAAAATAATGTGGTCTAAGTGTATGTTTGTTACTCCTTCACTCTCAAACGTCTACACGAATTTGAATGAGGCACACGTGTAGACCGTGTCCTGGAGCTTTACTATGACGTGTTATAATATCGGACGTGCGAGTGAGAAAGAGCGAGGGAACTATACACCCTACATAGCTCCACTCCATCCCTTTAATGGTTCCAATGGAGAGCTTTTGGGTTCTTTGGAAATAAATTCCAAGATAACCATTCCCCACCCGCTTACCTTCAATGTCGAGCATGGTTTAAAAGCTTGCTGCTTCATCTAAAGCAATCCAACGCGATATTTGATGGAGAGGCAACGCAATAAAAGAAAGATAACGCCTGAAAATGTCGTTGGCATTCGGTAATTCCGTAATTTTCACGAATATTTCACAAAACTTGTTCCAGGAAATGCGCGTTTTTTTAAACCCTTAAAAGTTTTTGAGAAAAATTGTCATCATTTAGAATCTCGATTAAATGTGCAAGGCTTCTATACAAGTAGGTACTTTTTATATTTTTACTATACGAGTACATTATGAAGGGCCAAATTTCACGTAAAATAGTAGATTTTCAGAGGTCTTTTCTGGATAAGTTTTACACAAATTTATGTTTTGATTTCTATAGAAGCCTAGATAATATTCACAAGATATATTTGTATCCAAAATATCTGAAGAAAGATGTTTAGCAACATCATAATCACGTAAGAGCAGTTGTATGAAAATACACCTCGGGTTTTTTTTTATTAGTAAAATCATCCAATGTCAATCCAACAAGTCTCGCCCTTGGGTGGAGCGGGAAGTTGTGTCAGACTCTTACTGACTAAAAACCTAACCCGTTCCTTCGTTGTCTATCATGCCGGGGCTAAGCCTTCCTCTCAGAAAACGGCCCTTAACCCCAGCAGGCTTCGACCCTGCCTGCCTGCAGCTAGCAGGTTGGGCCTCTACGGTTTTCTGACTGCTCCTTGAGGCGCGTGGGAACAGAACGCGCCGTCGACGACTTGGGCTCGGTTCGGTATGTTACCGGACGATCGGACAGCCTGCTACCCACTGCGCGCCGTCCGCAAACCCGCTGCTACGGTGGCCGGAAATCGGGATAATATACCTCGGGTTTATCATTCTCGTGGGCAAAGCCGCGGGCAGAAGCTAGTAGACTAATATTAGTGAAATCTCATTACTATTCGTATCACGACCAGCAATCTCATTTGCATATTATTATAAACAATCTATTGTATCAATACGGAAAGTACCACCCAGTCCTTAGATGGACATGGCTATGACATCTTCATGATGATTGCTTTGATGACATCTGCCCTCAACTTTCGCTTTTATATAAAGCGGTCCCGAAAGACGTTGCCCAGGGTCGTAGGCAGTGGCGTAGCGAAGCCCACAGGGGCCCCGCGCCATTAAAAAATAATCTACGAGACAGTTGTGCCAGTTGCCCCTGTAACACAGGGACCCGTATAATTGATACGGCAGGTCGTGGCTCTTTGGACCGGGACCGCGGTCCCAAATTTACCTACAAAAATATTTCTTTTTTAAGTAGTATTTTGGGACCACAAATAAAATAGATACAGTTTTCAGATTTTTTCTTGTATTTGTGGCATGTGATTTTGCTTCATGCCTCAGGATTCTAGGTCAACAGGAAGTACCTTATGAACTTTGATTCCTGATGATTCTCTTGAGTGTCAAAATACACGTTTTTTTGCGTCATAAACGTTCGTATATTTTTTTTTTTCTTGTTTGACTTGAGTATACGGTTTTAATTTCAACTTGATACCTCCACGTGTTCCCGAGATAAAAGGTCTTGATTTTTTCACAGCTGTTCTGCTATACCCGGTTTTAATTTCAACTTAATGCCTCCGCGCGTTCCCGAGATGAATGATGATGATGGGTCTTGGCAGTCAGACTAATAGACGGACAACTATAGATCCTATACTATGATTATTTATTAGATGAAGTAAAGTGACAGCAGTGGACAATGCCCAACTGTCAAATAACAATGCCCAACTGTCAAACAACCATTGTTATAGCTGTCACTTTACTTCATCTAATACAAAATCATAGTATATAATAAGGGTTCCGTTTTTTTCCTAATCCTTACAGGGTGAATCATTTGGTCATATTATTTAAAGCACGCTTGGTGCTCCATCGTCGCATTCCATTTGGTAAGATAGTGGTTAAGCAGGTGCCTAACAATGATAAAAACCGGCCAAGCGCGAGACGGATTCGCGCACGAAGAGTAATGAATAGGTAAACAACAGAACAACAACAACTTTAAATATTTATTTTATTATTTATCTATTATTAAAGTAAAAATACAACTGAGTATTTTGTGAATATTTCAAGTGCCTACCTGTTTACATTATTGACATCGAGCAAATAAGGTAAAAAAAAATCGCGTTTGTTGTATGGGAGCCCCCTTAAATTTTTTTTTTTGTTTTTTATATTTGTTGTTATGGCGGCAACAGAAATAATCGCGATTCTTGAGATACAGCCTGGTAACGGACAGACAGCGAAGTCTTAGTAATAGGATCCCCTTTTTCCTTTAGGTACGGAACCCTACATAGCAACCCTCAATCACATACTCAGTTACTTAGTCATGTCCAGCCGTCCTGTAACCGTCCGCACCCGAATCGTTGACTGTGCATAGTATTCCACGCCGCGTGGAATGGTTTTTCAGACGTCTCTTTGAAGCGCATAGTCCACACGCTTCTAAGAGATGTAGGAGTCCAGCACGGCTGAAGCCTACTGGGGCCATGGGTTGACTGCTGCGTGGGAAACCCGTGATCCTAGAACGCAAAGGTCAAAGAAGGAACATCGGTATGGTTTTAACCAGTAAAAGTCTGACAGCTCCTCCTACTCCACCTTAGAGCTGGAGAATCCATAGAATCACCTCAAAAATCATCATTATTATAGTATGTATTTACCCCCGAAACTCGCCCCAAAGATTTTTACCTTGGTGTGTAATGTCTTCATTGTTGCAATGTAACTTGAAAAAAGGGCCCTTGGGTCTCTAAAGGTCTCTAAAGAGATAATCTCCATACTTGCGAATCAGTAATGGCAGTGATTTAAAGGCCTTTCCCTATTACCGCCACAGGTACATGGTGGATATCCCACCCATACGTACAAACCGTTTTGGGAGTACATTTACTGAGCGCACAGCTAAAGAATGGAATTCCCTGCCGGAGTCTGTGTTTCCTGATAGCTAGAACTTAGGAGTCTTTAAGTCAAGAGTGAACAGGTTACTTCTAGGCAAGCGTGCTCCATCGTCGGCCACGTCATCACTTACCATCAGGTCAGATAGTGGTCAAACGCGAGCCTATGAATAATAAAAAAAACCTGGCAAATTAAACTACTTTTAGCTTTATTCTTTAATTTTTCCACTCTTCTCGGTACTTACTCGTAGCTACTTCTAAACAATCCTTTAGGATAGTTCAACTCGATCTACTTCTGGACCTACCACGTCGCCTTCTCCTGCTGATCGGGATCCAGTCAGTGGTTGCTATAGCCCAATCTTTTTGCGGCCTTCACCCTGCTGTGGGATACAACAGACTCGTAGTAGTAAATGTAATTCAACCACTATCACACAAAGCCATCTAGTCCTAAACTAAACCAAGCAATATTTAAAAAGTGTAATTTATCTATAATAGCTTGGTACCATAATGTATCTTATAAATAAAAATAAATAGCTGTTCGTTAGTCTCGCTAAAACTCGAAAACAGCTTGACCGATTAGGCCAATTTTTGTCTTGAAATGTTTGTGACACTCCTTAGGTTTAAACTTTAAACGGTGAGAAAATATGTAAAAATTCACGAAAAAAAAAAACGACTTATTAAGCGATACGAAGTTTGCCGTGTCAGCTAGTCTTCTCATGTATAAAAATCAATAGCTGTTCGTTAGTCTAGCTAAAACTCGAGAACGGCTGGACCGATTTGGCTAATTTTAGTCCTGTAATATTCGTGATAGTCCAGGGAAGGTTTAAACGGTGAGGAAATATGGAAAAGACTATTAGTCAGCACGAAGTTTGCCGGGTCAGCTATTTATAGATAAATTAAACCCAGACACAGAACAAATGATCGTGATCATGACACAAATGTTTGTCCTGGGTGAGAATCGAACCCACGATCTCCGGCATAGCAGACCAACAGGCCAGTCAACGGTTACTAAGGGCTTCTTTACGGAGACTTCTTTACCGCGGTGCGTTGGGCGTTTCGTCGTACATTGCAGCAACGGGCCGCGTCATCGCACGCGCAAACACTAACATATAGCAATGTACAACGACCGACCAACGCGCTGCGTCTCCGTAAACACACACTTAGTCATCCTCTTCTATCTCAAATACCTCGCTAACCAAAGCAGCTAGACATTGTAGACAATTAAATATAAACTGCTACACATTCCTCACTCGTCTTCAATGTGTGATGGCAAAACAATTGTAGAACAATTAATTGTATAGCCAGCGGTCGACGATCGACCTATTAACCCAGCCAGGGGTGACCAACATTTTGAATTTCTTATTATTCTAATATTATAGATGGACCAATGACTTAGTCAGGGTCGCTGGAGTCCGATGGATGCGAGACGCACAGGACCGGTCGTTTTGGCGACGCTTGGGGAAGGCTTATGTCCAACAGTGGACATCTTTTGGCTGAAATGATGATGATGATGATGACTAATATTATTAAAGCGAAAGATTGTGTGCCTGTATTTCTTTGTTAGTTTTTCACGCTTGAATGTATGAACACAGGTAGACCATGTCCTCGAATAGCATGAAGGATATTTTATTTACCCCGGGAGTATGTTCTTTTGGAACAGTTTTCTACTTTCAGGTGGGCCAAACCAGTGACAGAAATTTATTAAACAAAAGATGATTATTTTTTAGGATCTTAACATGAATCTACTCAGTAAGTAGGTAATAAGTGACAGTGCCATTTACTATCATGACTTTTTTAGTAGATAAAGATCGAACGCAGCTGCTTCACAAATCTAAAACTGAAAAAAATTTGCTCAGCGTTTCTTGTAACATTCGATTAAGAATACACGTATTGTTGATCAAGAATAAGTGTATTCTTAATCAACAAACAACACTAAAAATCCATATAAGTGTTTTATTTGTTTTGATTTGGGTATACATACATTATTTTATAAAACCTCTAAGTATGAACAACTACTCTTAAAAAAAAAAAAAAGTTTTCTATAGAAAAGTTCGATCAGAAGCTAAATAGGGCTAAACTGTACTATACTGGACAGCGAGTTTCGAGCTCATAATTTTTTATTGAAAAGGTTTATGTCTAAAAAGTAATTATGCAATGTTTCAATGTTAGGAAATATATAGTTTTTGAGAAAAAAAAAATCATCGATAATTTTTGTATTATTTTACGCCATTTTGACAGGTTTTATTCACTTTTTATTTTATTTGTTGTATCTATGATATGTATTTATTAGTGTTTCATTTACTAACCTCTTGTTTTTAGTAAGAATTAATAAAAATGAGATGAGATAATTTGCTTGCGTACCGAATATAGGGCACCCCGACTCGGATAGATTTAGGTTAGAAGGGGATGGCAGGGTCTAGTGAGCGAGCGAAGCGAGCGAACAGACCCTGCCATCACCTTCGTGGTTATTTTTTTTTTAAACCACCGAGAAAATTATTTTTTGTACTCAAATATTTTTTCAATGGTAGAGCTCTCGCTGACATTTTTTTTTTTTTCATTTTTAAATACTTGATAGTATACATTGCGCCACTGTGGGGGGATGGTGCGAGGGGTTGAGAGTGACCCCCTCCCCTGAACCCCCAATTTTACCCAAAAATTCATAAAATGTAATTTTTTTATTCCTAACCTAATAAATTTAATCTTGAATATCTCCAAAAATATGCGTTTCCTAGATTTGGGAAAGGTTTTGGGGGGGAAGGGGTCACCCCACCTCCCCCTTCACTCCAAAAAACCCATTATTTCGCTGTCCAGTATAGTACAGTTTTACCCTAAACAGTTTAACAATAAGATTGATGATTTTAAGTAATAAATACCAGCTTTACTTTTTTATCAATACACTGAAATCGAAAAAATGTTGCGCGCTCCTTACTTTTTTGCGATGCTCGACGACCTTTCGCGCATGCGTACAACAACTAGTCCGATGCGCGCGCGCTCCCTGACGGACGTGCTACGAGTTAATTCAAAATGGCACCCGTTCAGATAAACGAATAGCCGTTGTTTATCAATGAAATAAAAATAGCTTTAATGAATAAACTCTCAAATACAGCGGTCATTCCAAAAAAAGATTGTTGCTAAGTGATATTTTTAATTAATATTTGATCAGTGACTAAATTAATGAGATTAAAAATTAAAATAGCCGGTAATTAAGTTGACTAAGAATAAAAACTAATTAAAAACTCAAAGAAAAAGTATATCTAAAAACCAATCAAAATTAATATTTTCTATTACTAAATGAAATAGATAAAAGTTTAATTAAAATATACGTTGAAACAAGAACCTAAAATGTGTTAATTTATAAGCTACGTTACTAACGAAATAATTATTATTTAAAAACTCAGTACACAGGAAATCATAAAAGTATAAATAAACTTTCTTAAACGCCTCCTGCCATGTCGAAAATGTGATTGAAATCTTTTTGCTGTTCACAAACCAAAGTGATTGTGATTAACAAGCTTTAGAACTATGAAAATGTTGTGGCTATGCCTGCTATTGATGCTGGGGCTAACGAGGTCCCAGACTGTTAATGAGACTGTACCAGTTGAAAATATTTTAGGGTAAGTTAAAGTAGTGATAGTGGGATAGTGGTCAAGCGATAGCCTATCAGAATCTATCTAATATATAAGCGGCAGACACTGACTGACTGACATATCAACGCATAGTTGAAAGTACTGGGATGGCGAATTCTTCTGCTCTATAAAGAATTTGGTCGCTCACAATAGGTCTTATGAGAAGGCTTAGTCACCCAAAGGGCAATGGAAAGGGTTATGCTCGGAGTTTCCTTGCGTGATCGGATCAGAAATGAAGATATCCGCAGGAGAGCCA
Organism: Leucania comma; assembly: GCA_958295575.1. NCBI lineage: Eukaryota > Metazoa > Arthropoda > Insecta > Lepidoptera > Noctuidae > Leucania > Leucania comma. Next base: position 21,906,744 of record OY282480.1, read on the forward strand.
AGGTTGCCGACATAGCACGAAGAATCGTCAAACTTAAGTGGCAGTGAGCTGGGCACATTGCTCGCAGAATGGCCGTTGGGGCCGAAAGGTTCTGGAATGGCGACCGCGTACCAGAAGACTCAGTGTTGGAAGGCCCCCTACAAGGTGGACCGATGACCTGGCAAGAGTTGCGGGAGTCCGATGGATGCGAGATGCACAGAACCGTTAATTGTGGCGACACTTGAGGGAGGCCTATGTCCAACAGTGGACGTCTTTCGGCTGATATGATGATAATGATGATGAGAAAAACGCGCCGTCGACGACTTCCCATTGGTCTTCGTCTGGGGATGGACTTGCGAGTCCTGACGCCCGGGGCGTCTCCAGTGGTTGGGGCATGAGAATGTCCGCTTCCTCACGGTTGCGGCCAACTCCTTCTAGCTTTGCAGAAGGAGGCAAGCGCATCCCAGTTCCTCTTTCTCCAGACCATGACCTGACCTGGCACTACATACATCTAAACCAAGAAGGGCTTACTTTTGCATACGTATGACCTATAATACCTTGTATTTGTATTTCGGATTGGTATCCGCAACTCCAAGACTAAAGCGCGTATTTTGCGTACGGTATTATATACCTTGCCATACTATTTCTTATTCTGTACCTTTACTGAATTATATTCTGGTCGGCTTTAAGTCTAAACATGCAGCTAAAAACAGTATTTTACACGGAGCGACTCCTCATCTGATCTCGGATAATCGGTAACACGATAACCCTTGGCAAGAATGGTTAAAGAATTCCTGAATGCTAGTCAGAAGCTTCAAAATCCAAAACTGCCTTTTCAATGCAACAGATTCAAAGATTAAAAGCATTTATTTCAAATAAACCATTTACAGGCACTTTTGAAAGGTCAAGGAGTCAGTCTGTCAGGAAAAAATGATGCTAATTGCACATTCCAAAGCGTAGATCTCTATGGAGAAGTATGTGCAAGAAACTCCATGGACACTCTTTTCAATCATTTTATGTATAACAAATATCTCGGTTAAATGTTTCTTGTCGCTGCTATTATGTAAGAACAATGTCAGTAAAATAGAAGAGGGAAAAAAAAACATTCTAAATATAGATATTAAAATATACCACTGGCAGCTTAGAGATAACCAGTCTCAACTGACAGACTACCTTTCACGGACATGACGCGTATATCAGCACCACTCAGTTCAACCATTTTGAAGGGAACCGAATGATCCAACACACGCGCCACCATCAGTGAGACATTTGAGTGAGCATGACAAACTCTCAAGCACCATGCTCATTTATGTCAAACAAGTCCAATATTAACCAAAAACCATCCATAACAACTTGAGCTCCTTAGTACTCGTAGTCCTGATTTAAGCTACACGTACTGAGTGGTAACGGCCCCGACTTACGAATTGTACGACAAGAGTTCAAACCCAACCAGGCGCATTACTTTGTGTAATTTATTTCTCCACCACTGCTCTCAAAACGGTGAAGGAAAAAATCATGAGGAAACCGGCATGTCTAAGAATCAAAAATTCGAAGATGTGTTACATCCACCAAATTCGCACTGGGCGCGGTGGATTACGGCTCATTCTCTCTCCTAGAGACGAGGCCTGAGTCCAAGTAGAATCATTATAAATAAGGTAATAAGTAGAATCACTATACTTATGTTGACTAGACAGGTCCACTCAAAACCGTGTGTTCTGTCTTCAAAAGACCATCTCAGACTCCAGTTTGCATGGTTCTGATATGATTCGACTATTACATTTTTGCTATATGGACAAAATAAAAAAAGGATGTTCTCATTGCCTTCATATTTTCACTTGTCCCATTACAGGGTTGACATCTGGCATCTTTGCTGATCAACTTCCAAAAAAATCTGTTTACCAGTTCCGAAACCCGACTGTCTTGAATACGGTTTTATATTTTAATAGATAATATATAATACGTATAATATATTTCCACAACTATCACACAACACCGTCTAGTCCCAAGCTAAGCAGAGCTTGTGTTTCGGGTACCAGACAGCTGATAAACTTACTTATATAACATATTTCTAAATACATACATATTATAGATAAATAACACCCACACAGAGAACAAATGATCGTGCTCATCACTCAAACATTTGTCCTGGTTGGGAATCGAACCCACGATCTTCGGCATAGCAGTCAGGGCCACTAACCACTAGATGACTAGACCAACAGGCCAGAAAAAAATAAAAAATAAATGCATGCAAGGTTTTCAGGCATCTTTGCTGATCAACTTACAAAAAAAAAAACAGTTTACCAGTTCCGAAACCCGAATGTCCTGAATACGGTTTTATATTTAAGTAGATAGATCACAAATGTCAGTAAATGTCACGCTATATTTGTGATGCTGCTAATGTCAATGACACACGCGGTATGAAATATTATTTGAGATAGATATCGCTATATTATAGTATAAATTGTATTTTGCGCAAAGTCCTTCGTGGCTCACACAGATGTTTTTTACGCCATCATGCGAAATTAAGCGGCCTCCTTGCTGAAGATGGGTTTCTACCCGGTAAATACCGAGTAAATATCCAAAGTGGTGGCACAGGCCATGGTCCGGAGCAAGGAGGTGTGGCAAGCGGTCGCCTCCATCTACGAAGCAGTAATGCTAGCAATTGAGGCGGCCGCAAGCGTGAGGGATCGGCCCTCACGCCGCGGTCGCCTTGATCCCGATCACGATATCCAGCCACCGTAGGCGCGGGCTTGCAGACGGTGACCAAAGGGTCGCCATCTGACCGTCTGCTAATCGGTACGGGCCGAAATCGTCGACGGCGCGTAGTGTTCCATGATGAAACGTACGAGGGGCCCAGCAGGGTCGAAGCTTACTGGGGCCATGGGTTGTGCGAAAAAGAACCCCAGGGCCTTGGCACGAAGGCAAAGAAGGAGTGAGTTTTAGTCAGTAAAAATCTGACACGTCCTCCTGCTCCGCCCAAAGGCGGGAGATGTTATAATAATAATAAAATCTTTTATTTTCAGGCTTCAAGGCCCATATAGAGTTAGTACAGACAAATTTACTTAAATAACTATGTTAGTCGGTCATCACAAAAAATAAAAATACAAATACATGCATAGACAATCACAATACATAGACAATCAGGCGGTCTAATCAGAATGGTTTATCGAGCTCCATGCAATACATGCAGCTTGATAAACCTACCCATTGTAGACCCATCCAGCCTGTCTGCAAATACCCTCAGGATGCCGTTGGTGCTTCCCCTCATTAGCTAGTTATTGAATGATTTCCCATCTAAAAAAAAACATTTACGCGAGCGAAGCCGCTGGTAAAAGCTAGTTTTTGATATCGTTCCTTTCAATTTACAATCTGTGTATGAAAGGACCAATTGGGACAATAAAGGACCAATCTCAGAAATGAGTCACATACAGTATCATTACATTCCTCACAAGGATCGCATGCGCAGTAAACATAACATTAGGATTTATTGTTTTGATTAATTACAGTCATTTGAATTAATCTAAGTACTTATCCGCACGTTCGTTTTGCATTAAAAGGGACGTAGCACGAGAACTTGTAACTGCAGGTATGATTATTCAGGATGGCTATCTTTGGAAAATATATTTTTTTTCATATCTAAATTCAAAACCGAATCAATTCGGATTCGTTTTTAATTTGGTACCTTAGTGACTTAGTTATGCTCCATCTGTTTAGGTACTTAACTAAATGTAAACAGTCTTCACATGCAAGGGCGTAGCTACTGCCGTATCAATTATACGGGGCCCGCGCCCTACAGGTGCCCCGAAATAGGCAAAAATTCGCAACATGTTATCCAAAACCGTCTCTCGTAAACCAAGCATTTGTAAAAAAAACACCTTTTTTTATACAGGGACTAGCTACGCCACTGTTCACATGTCTTATTGAAAAATTTACTAAAAATGTGATCCAAAAAGGTTTACAATTAGCTATTTACCTAAAACGATGTTAGATAATAAACAATCTTTTTATGACTCCTTTACGATTTAACCTATTGAATACCGTAATTAGAGACACAATAGAAAGACAATAGGTGTGCGGACGCCGGCGTCCTCTCGGGGAATAATGAATTAAAAATAAAAAGACGGCAAGACTGTTTACGTTTAGTCAAGTATCTAAATAGATGTTCCTAAGTAGATGATCTTTATCCGGCCATATCAGTAGTATTTATTTAATTATTTGCTTATTAAAACTTCATGCAATTCAAAAGTACAAAGGCTGACTTAATGCCTTAAGCATTTTCTACCAGTCAACCAAGGGTGGAGAAGACAAAGCATGGCAGGTGCATAAAAAAAAAAGATTTTTAACAAAATCATCATCATGTCATCTAGGACAGTGGTTTTATGAAGTTCTATCAAGCAAGAGCCAAACTATAACCCGTGACCGGTCTAAAAATTTAAAACTCCCTAACTGAAAAGTTACATTGGGCACGCCCTACTTTCTTTATTCCGTGGGCACGCCGTAGTCATAGCGGTAAGCCCCCTCTTTGTGGAGTGGTTTAAGAGGCGTCACGGCGTTTTCACCCTCCGCATGACGCAGGTCCTCACTAGACATGGTTCGTTCAGAAGGTTCCTACATCGAATTCAGGTGGTAGAAACGCCCAAGTGTCACTATTGTGTGAACCGCTTGGAGGACCCGGTGGAGCTTACGGTGGTGATGTGCCTAGTTTTGGAGTAGCACCACCATGTTCTATAGGAGGCAACAATGTCAAGTAACTACTATGGACTTGTCTGGAATTTTGCTGAACCGGACCTATTTGGCGCAGCCGTGAGACACACAATATTGTAGTATTTTTTTCCGTTTACTTTATTTGTCTACATTGCTCTACATACTTGTTTCTTCCTTGTATGTGTGTGTCTGTGTCAAATATATACCTATGTTTTTCTTTATTTCTTCCTTTTCCGAATTCCGTACAATTCAATGAACGGTCTGCTATATTTGACTTTACCAATTAAAGTTATTTATTTATCAATTGCTTGCTTTACTTACGTTCATTGTATTAGGAAAAATTTTGATTGGCGAGTGTTTTATGGTCGGTTGCCTGAAACCAACTCAGGCGCATCGCGTTTTAGCTATAGAAAAAGGCAAAAGAGGAAGAGGTCGACCACCGACCACCTGGAATCGAACCATCCAGACCTACTGACAATGGGCCTAAGAAATGATACAAAATCGCCTAGAATGGCGTAATAGTATCAGGAGGACTAACCCCAAATAGGGATTAAGGCAGGGGATTGATTGATTGTTTGCTTGCTTTACTTACAGTATGCATACACCAAAGCGAGCATCTATGAATTAAAAAAAATACAAGCATTAAGCATTTCTTTCTTTTCTTCATATAAATATATGTCAAATTTCGTTTCCTGAGCCATCAGAGCGTTCATTAAATTGAGTGCCTGAGCTGTAGTTGACCCGTTAGTGTTCGATTACGGAGACGCGGTGCGTCGGGTGGTACGTCGTACATTGCCATATTTGTGTTTGCGCGAGCGATGACGCGCCCCGCTGCTGCAATGTATGACGAAAAGCCCAACGCGCCGCGTCTCCGTAATTACGGCCTTAGAGTACGAGATGGAGGGGCAACGAACAGACAGTTATATCAAACAGTCTGGCTTGTAAGACCAGCCCTATCGCCGGCAGCTGGTTTTAATAACATTCAGATGTGGGTACTTCTTAGAACAAGTTAACGAGCGCATTCATACGGCGGTCATTTTAAACCCGATTAGAGTAGCTTTGCATTCTCGGTTTACAGAATAGGTAGTTAGCTGATGAAGTTGCGTAATCCATACTTCCGTAGTATAAAGGATACATGATATTTAATTTGGAAATAGGTTTCAGGTGAAGTTGCTCTATGATAATTAATAATTATGTATTTTATAATGTTCAAAGACTATTTACACTATATAAAATACAAATTAAAACTATATAAGTATAGACTTAAACCTACTCCTAACTAAAAAATGGCGTCATAAAACTCATCCGCATCGCTGTCGACTGGAAGTGTGCCCAAAAGGCTGGCGGCATTGCCATGTTGAATGGCAAATAAAAATGGAAATAGGTTTTAAAAAATCACTTTTATACGTCAATTTTTTCCCTGAGAAGAAACACCGAAACAAACTCAGGGATTAAAGTCTCTTTTAAAGTCGATTCAATAAATTTATATGTCAAATCATATAAAAACCATAGGTACAGGTTAGTCTCTGAGATGGTCTTTGGGAAAGAACCACACAATAGAACATCCGGTCGGATCAGATTTGAACAGGCTTGTTTAGTCAGTGCAAGCATTTGTCAGTATTCGGTATTCGTATAGTATGCCATGGGTAGTGTGAAAATGTACCCCGGGGCCCTAGAACCAAGGCAAAGAAGGAACAGGAGTGGGTTTTCAGTCAGTAAAAGTGTGACACTATACAACGCTCCGCCCAAGTGCGGGAGATTTAATTGGATGATTTTATCACCTAAAAAAACACACACCTATAAGTCGTTTTTTTATATTTCTATGAGTCGCACTATAAGTTACAATGTCCGGTAACAGACCGGACCGAGCCCAAGTCGTTTACGGCGCGCACTGTTCCCGTGCGCCTCAAGGAGTTGTCAGCAAACCGTAGGGGCCCAGTAGGGTCGAGGCCTAGTCTGGGGCTCTGGGAAGGTATGAAAATGCATACCAGGGCCCTGGAACCAAGCAAAGGAGGAACAGGGTAGGTTTTTAGTCAGTAAGAGTCTGACACTATTTCTCGCTCCACCCAAGGGCGGGATTTGTCATTGGATGATTTTACCTACCGTAAAAAAAAAAAAAAAAAAACTATAAGTTACAATAAAACCAGTGTAATAAACAACGAAGCTATCAATTGATTATCTCATTAGAACCGGCCATTATAGTTTAGGTACTAAGAAGTGAATTAAGCAACATCCGCTTGCATATAAGGTGTTTTTTTGAGTTTCTAATAGCGTCTCATTTCCGCAATTCTTACGGAATCTGATTTTTTGGTCTTGTTAAATAAGGCTTTCTCAAATATTTTGTGAGCAGTCTTTGAAATGTAGATCATTTCCGAAACTTTAAACTCAATGTACAGTTACTTTTTTTATGAGTTAGGAAATCATCTAAAAACTTTTTCCGGTGTAGAGTGGAGCCGGAGGGCGTGGCAGACTTTTACTGACTAAAGTCACACCAGTAGTATATTATTGGGCATTCTATTCCACTATCGGCAAGTGCTCGGGCGAGTGCGCCTCGCTGCCGATAGTGGTATAGAATGCCCAATAATCGACAATCGACTCGACTCTCCACTCGAACGAGACAGTTTGATGGACCGTGTATTAGGAACGATTAACTCGACCAATAACTAGTTACCTGCTTCTTAACACTATCTTCCGTACGGCTGGCTAGTATGCCGCGTTTAGGAGCACGATGAAAAATCAACCATCAACTCGATTCTCTGTTTACTTACTCTCTAGTGCATTACTGTACACGACCAATGATCTTGCGAGCTCGCTATCGCTCTGAAGGGTGGTACAGAATGCTCAATAATGAACAATCGACTCGATCAATGACCAGGAACCCAAAAGAGGTAAGTTTATAAATGTTAACGTTCTATATACATTCACTCATTTTCAATCGGTTCATTTCCGACAGTAATCATGAAATTTGTAAAACAACCGCAATCGCTGCATGTTAATACAGTCTGCGATGATATTTGTAAGACTAGTTTTCGTCATGGAGAATTATTGCCTAACACAGTACGATGTATCATTTGCGGTCCGTCCAACTGCGGAAAAACCAATTTATTAATTGGTCTTCTTATACACGAAAACGGATTAAGATTTGAAAATGTTTATATTTATTCAAAAACTCTGCACCAACCCAAGTACATTTTTTTAGAAAGAGTTTTGCAACGGGTGCCTGGTATTTCCCTCCAGAAATATCAGGGAAATGAGGAGGTACTAAGCGTTCAGGACGCAAAACCCAACTCCGTGATTATTTTTGATGATGTTGCTTGTGAAAATCAAAGTAACATGCGTGATTATTTTGCGATGGGAAGACACAAATGCATTGATTGTTTTTATCTAAACCAAACATACAGTAAAATCCCTAAGCAGTTAGTAAGAGACAATGCGAACTTAATCATACTTTTTAAACAAGATGAAATTAATTTACGACATATTTATGAAGAACATGTCAACACTGATATGTCATGGATTGAATTTCGTGAAATGTGTTCAAAAATATGGAGTGAACCCTTCAATTATGTAGTAATTAATAAGGATTGCTCCAAAAATAAAGGATGTTACAGAAATAAATTTGACACTTTTGTTGTCTTTGATTAAAAATATTAATATTTAAGACCTGTACCCTCGCTATATTATTATTCTTCTTCAGACAACGCATAATCAATCACGAACTTTTTTTTGTTATTATGGAAAAATCACTGAAAAGACAAATAGTTGAGGCTGCAGAAGCTGTTAAGAAGAAAGTACGAAAGATGAGAGATGTTGAGATTAACAATCAGCAAGTACTGGAATCAGTTTTCAAGCCGGTAACAGAACCACTCAACCTAATTGCTAATGTCAGTAAGCAGGCTCCTCTCCTGCATAATATAGAAAATGAAGAAACCGAAGTTCCATTTATCGATAAAACTTTACAAAAAGAAGTTCCAATTAGTAAAGGAAACAATGAAGACGATTTTGAATCTGATATCGAAAGTGACTCTTCGTATAAATCATTAGTTGAAAACAAGCAGGGATGTGATACGTCGTCCTGGTCAGTGTCCTCAGAAGCACTGTCAGATATTCCGTTTGGTGTTAGAGTAGAAGGCGGCAAATTGATGTTAGGTTCTGCTCGTATAACGATCAGCGATGAGTATATCATCGTGGCTGGACGCAAATACCGAAATACGCCTGGTTTAAAACAGTTGCTGTTGAAAAAGAACGTAGATTTAAGCTTGGTTACAGAGAGTGATATGAAACATTATAAGTCGATGCTACTAGACACAAATGCACATCGACGAGACTATGAGCCTGGTAAACCAATAAAAAGTAATAAAGGACAAAAATATTTGCAAATTATTAAGCCTCTATTCCAACTACGAAGTACAATTCAAGAGCACCAATCGCAGGGAAAAGGACTACCCTTAACAAAAATGTGGAAGAAAAACGTAGATTTTGTATATTGGGACGATCCCAATGAACTGGTGGATAGATTAAAATTATTGATTGCATCTCGAGATGCTGGTAACACAGGATTAGATAATGAAATTATATCTATCATTGAAGAATTGCGTGAAAGTAAAGTTATAAATAAATAAATATTTTAAAATGTGTTTATTTTATTAACAGCTTCTCGATACAATACACCTAGACATGAACGTAGACAAATTCGGACACTACATTCACAAAAGAATGCGTTTTTCGGAGTTATTTGAGTTTAATGAGAATGCATTGTTAAAATTAAAAACATCAAGACTGAGAGGAATTCGGTATCCGGTAGAATCAGACGATGCTGTGAACAAGGATTATGTGGATCATTTAAATGCTAACATGTTAAAAGAATTTAATAATATGATTGGTTTATTGCGTTCTCAAATCATGAAAGACGCTAAGGGTACAGTTCAGGCTACTTTAAAAGCAAAGATACCTGAGATTTTAACTCATTTGCAAGATAAGTTTTATACTAAGGCAGAGGTAGATAAATTACTTCAAAAACCTTCGTAATGGCAAAGCAGCAAATTGTAAATGAAATACACAAAGCAGCACGAAGAAATTTTCTTAGGCGTCCTGTCATTCTAAAGGGAGTCGATGACTTATGGCAAGCTGATCTGATGGACATGCAAAACCTAAAGAAATATAATAAAGGTTACAATTACATTTTAGTAGTGATTGACTGCTTCTCAAAGTATGCTTGGACGGAGCCATTAAAAACAAAAAATAAACTTGATGTTACTCATGCATTCAAAAAAATATTAATTAATAGCAAACGCAAACCTGATAATTTACAAACAGATATGGGAACAGAGTTTTATAACAACTCATTTCAGATGCTTATGAAGTCATACAACATTAACCATTACTCATCATTTTCTACCAAAAAAGCTTCTATTGTTGAGCGACTAATTAAAACTATTAAAAATAAATTATATAAATATTTTAGTCTGAACGGAAACTATAAATGGTTAGATTTACCGTTACAAGATATATTAAAGACATATAACAATACAAAACATCGAACAATTAGAGTTAAGCCAATCGAAGTGAATAAAGCTAATATGTCCATTATAGCAGAAAATATAAGAAAATCATTCAAACATTCCTCTATTTGTAGAAAACCTAAGTTCAAAGTGGGTGATTTTGTTCGGATCAGTAAATACAAACACCAGTTTGAGAAAGGTTATACACCTAATTGGTCAACTGAAATATTTACCATAAAAAAGATTAATTTTACCATACCTGTTACATATCATTTAGAAGATCAGCGAAAGCAAGCTATATTGGGAACTTTTTACGAGCAAGAACTTCAAAAATCCAACTTTCCTGGTGTTTATTTGATAGAAAGAGTTTTAAAAAGAAAAGGATCAAAAATTTTCGTAAAATGGTTGGGTCTAAACAATGAAGAAAACAGTTGGATTGACAAAACTGCAATCATAGGATAAAATAATATTAATATAAACATTATTTTTGCACTATTTTCATCATTACAATTCGGACAATGCAAGGAGGTGAACTAGTTAATACATTAATTAATAATTTACCGTTTGAACTTCATTTGCCTGGTTACAATTATTGCGGACCAGGAACCAAACTCCAGAAACGATTACAACGAGGTGATCGAGGTGTAAATAAGCTAGACGAAGCTTGTATGCATCACGACATTGCTTATGCAAACCATACAGACTTAACCAATCGCCACAAAGCCGATTTACAACTATTAAATATGGCTAAACAAAGACTTAAGTCCAAAGATGCTGGAAAAGGAGAAAAACTGAGTTCATGGATAGTAAGCAAAGTTATGAAAGCCAAATTGAAATCTGGTGCCGGCGTTAAAACGTTTAAGAACTTCGTGTCAAAAATAAAATCAACGATCAAGAAACTGAATCCAAAGGATAGCAAAACATTAATCAACGTTGCTTATGCAGCGGCAAAAAAAATATTTCCAAAAATCTCAAAGATTCGAATACCGCGAGTGATACCGTTACCAAAAACTGGAGGAATTCTACCTTTGATTCCAATTTTTGCTGGTTTATCGGCTTTAGGTACTTTAGCTGGTGGTGCGGCGGGTATTGCAAAAACTGTTAACGATTACAAAGCTAGTCAGCAAAATTTGCAAGAAACAATAAGACACAATAAGGCTATGGAGTCTTTAAAGTTAGGCAAGGGTTTATACATTAAGTCACATAAAAATGGTAAAGGTTTATTTATAAAATGTTCAAAAAACTAAGAAATAAGCTACCTAATCGTCCTCTAACTAATGTAGATATACAAAAGTATGCACGTGACATCCCCTACTTTCGAGGAGTTTACATGAAGGATCAATTACCAAGGGTGCCAAAACGGATTGAATGCGGTGTCGTTAACTTGGATAATTATAAGAATGTTGGGACACATTGGGTAGCTTATGTTAAAATTAACCACTATTGTGAATATTTTGATAGCTTTGGGGATTTGAAACCTCCATTGGAACTAATGCGATATTTTAAGAAATGTAATGTTTTTTATAACTATACTAGATATCAGAAATTTAACACAGAAAACTGTGGGCACTTATGTTTAGAATATCTAAGGACTTTTTGGAATAAAAACGTATAAAAATTATAATTTTCTTTTATTTCAATCATTTGCAAGATGTCATTCACATTGTCAATAACTGGAAACTCATCAACTTTATCTACGTACTATCCTAACACATTGCAACTAAATGAACAGTATGAGTGTGCCTTATTGCATTTCTCAACATTTAATTCTATTCCAAACATCGACAAAACGAATAATAAGTTTTATTATGACTCTAACGAAGTTATTGAAATACCAGAAGGCACCTACGAATTGCAAGATATTAATGATTACTTAAAATCTAAAATTAAAGATGCATCAATCAAACTGCAGTGCAATAACAATACGTTAAAAACTACTGTATTCTGTACAAAAAACATAAATTTTAATAAAGAGAATACTATCAGAAATTTATTAGGTTTTGATAAGCAGATCTTGGAACCAAATAAATGGCACGTGTCACAGTTTCCAGTCAACATTTTACCTACGACAGTGATCAGGATCGAATGTGATATTGTAAGCGGCTCGTACACAAACGGAAAACCGAGTCACATAATTCACGAATTTGCACTTAACGTACCTCCTGGTTATAGAATTATAGAAATTCCAAAAAACGCAATATACTTTCCAGTCAACCAAAACAACATAAGCTGCATACATATCCGATTGATTGATATAAATAACCGCTTAATAAATTTACGGGGTGAAGAAGTGCAACTGTATTTGCACCTGAGAAGCAAAAAATGATTGACTACAATAAATATGCGCATCAACAAATTCAAAATATCAGTCCCCCTCAAGCATCCACCCAAATAAGAGCTCGCTGTAAGAAAATAAAATTAACTAAAGACAACAAAGCATTTCTCAAAGTGATCGGTTTGCTAAAATGAATATCTTAGACGTTTTATCCGCTCCGACTTCTGATAATACGGTTGAAGGAATTGAATTTCATTCTTACAAGCCCTATGTAACTAGTTTTAATAGAAATGACGAAATTCGCATACCTATTAACCAACAGGACTTGTACATTCTTCCATCAGCGAGTACCTTGTATTTAGAAGGAACCATTATCGTAAGCAAAAAGGATATGAAAGATAAAGTCACTAGTGTTCATTTCACGAATAATGCTCTACTCTACTTGTTTCAAGATATAAGGTACGAGCTGAATGGAGTAGAAATTGATAGAATAAAAAATGCTGGCGTAACTACCACCATGAAATCGTTGATATCAATGAATGAGAACGAATCAAAGACATCTAATTCATGGGGCTGGAATATTGATGGTACAAAAAACATTAATGGTGGTAATTTTTCTGCTTCTATACCACTCTGTAACATCATCGGTTTCGCAGAGGATTTCAAGAAAGTCGTGATCAATTGTAGGCACGAACTGATATTGCTACGAAGCAACACTAACCTGAATGCTGTAAAACTTAACACCGGTGAAATTGTAGAAGACGTTCAGATAAATAAAATCATTTGGCGCGTACCGCACGTTAAAGTGTCTGACAAAGAAAAAATAAGTTTGCTGAAACTATTAGAAAAAGATCGACCACTCCAGATGATATTCAGAAATTGGGATCTGTACGAATATCCGGCTTTACCTAAAACTACTAAACATACCTGGTCAATCAAAACATCCTCGCAAATAGAGAAACCAAGATACATTATTATGGGACTACAGACAAATAGAAAAAACAATAGCAGTTCTGATATGTCTCAGTTCGATCATTGTCACGTTCGTGATGTAAAAGTGTACCTTAATTCTACTTACTTTCCATATGAAAACCTAAATGTGAGTTTCGCAAATAACAGAATCGCTTTATTATACGAGCAATACGTCAGATTTCAACAGTCTTATTATGGGCGTCGACCGGAGCCTTTACTAAGTGAAAAACAATTTAAAGATTTGGCGCCACTATTTGTCATCGATTGCTCTAGACAAGCTGATAATATAAAGTCAGGCCCTGTTGTAGACGTAAGAGTGGAAATTGAGAGTGATTCGGAAATACCAGATCAGACTTCAGCGTATTGTCTTATATTGAACGACTGTATTATTGAATATAAACCTTTAAGTAATACAGTCAGGAAAATATCATGAATCCGAATACTGTCATATTAGATGTTCAAGGGTTTAAAGACCTGTACAATAATTTTATAATAAAAGAGTTAGCTTTTGCTACCCGTGATTATACCCAAACATTTTTAATAAAACCACCATATTTGTTTAAATACTTAACAAGTGACGAAAAACGGCAAGTTAAGTGGCTAGAAAGAAACAGAGGTATTTATTGGAACGAAGGGTATATCGACTATAAAGAATTTCGTCGTATAATCGTTCCCTATCTAGAAAATAAGGAAATCGTTGTTAATGGTTTGGAGAAAGTTAAGTGGGTTAAGGAACTTTGTGAGAACTGTAAAGTATCAGACCTTGGTACTGAAGGATGTCCTAATTTCTTTATTTTACATAAAAAATACTGTGAAGGAAGAACTAATTTAAATTGTGTAAAACATTTAAAGCATTGTGCTCTTAAAAATGTGTTATGTATAAGAAAGTGGTTAGAGTTATAAATGTGTACCTACTTAGGTTATTGTTTTCTTAAATAAAAAACCATTTGTATTGTAAAACTTCTTTTATTTTTATAAACACCCAACACTTCTTTATATAAAATAATCTAAGAGTACTTTAAAATTAAATAAAACAAATTTTTATAAGGACTAAATATTTGCCTAATCAACTTCATACGCAAACAGATAAGTACTAAAAATCACTATCTATTAAAGATTTAGAAATTTTTTTAACTAGAGATTCAGTTTCGTCCATAACATTGTCGATAGCGTCTTTAACAATGTATTGCGCACTTATAATGACGTTCTCACTGTCACTGTCACTGTCACTGGTTTGCGGATTGTTATTGCTTAAATCTATGACTGATATTTTAATTAGTTTGATGCCTCGTCGCTGTAGTCGACTCATTACAAAAGATTTAGTTGAATTGTGCTTCTTCGACTTGTCCCTGCAACGTTGTTTTGATTTCTTTTCTTTCATCACTTTTTTGCTGTACTCGGGTTCGTTGTGAAGCGTTTCGGAGAATACTTCATAAGGATTTTGAGCATACTGGCTAAACATAATTTCTGATTCTGTATTCTGGAATAAAAATAGACATTCATTAAGTTTAAACTAAAACGTAGACGTTGATATAGCGATGCATAAACGAACTGTCAGCGGGTTACAACATTCATAGCAGATCCACTAGTTACTAAACAATATAAAAATAAATTGAGAAACTTACCGATGACATGTTCGAGGTAAGCACAGCGCTGCTTAGTACAAGTACTAAAGACGAGTTTTATTTCGCAAATGGTAAAAAAAGAAAAAAATACTATCGAAACAATTCCTAATTGAGATTAAAGTGTTAACTATGCATTTATGAGGGTAATGCACTGTTACGTATTGTATGATCAGCGTTATGATTGAATTGACGCAAACATGGCTCTTCGAAATTTGTATAATCAGTCTTATTGTAATACGTACAAAATTCATTTTACATCTGAAAAATGAACGATTCAAGTTTCGACATGCACTTCATGTTTGCAAATTGAATCTTAGTCAGGTTTCATTTTATTTAACCAACTACAAAAAAGGATGATGATGTTTCAAAACATAAATTAAACAAGTAGTCATAATAAATCACATTTTATTTATATATTCATATTAACTTAGGTTTTTACAACTAAGAATTATTATTTATCATACATTAAACAGTTACCTAGGTATATTTTTAAGAACTATATTAAGATTATATTACACTGGTTACATAAATCAAATTCGAACTCTATTACTAATTAGCTTAATCTTGAAATACATTTTCGCTCTTTAAAATAAGTGAGTGACCCCAGGCTCGCGTTGATATTCCATCTACAGATATTGAGCGTTTATCATCATTTCGAGATAAGGCAATTTTGTTGACACTCTTAGTAAATATTTCGTGCTTTATAGATTTAAACATAATATTTTTTCTACGAATAATTCCACCATTTAATAAAATATTTTCATAATCTGTTATAGTTAAGTCTCTTATTACACTTGATTTTACTCCTTTTGCTTTTTTAATGACTTTATCGACTGTTTTTATTGAGTAAAGCTTCGATCTCAAACCAACAAAATCTGAGATATATTTTCCTCCCATTTCGTCTTTGAACAAACCTGGAACTTTTTTGTTTATAATTGGTATGTCAAAATCATTTTTATCATTATAGTTACTGGTGTCGAAATATTGCAAAAAATTATACTTCAAGTCCTGATAAAAGTCAAACGTGAATATTTTATAAACAAACGAATCGGTATCTGTGTAACACAACTGTACTCGATCTTCATAAAAAGGTTTTACAATATTATAATGAAAGTCATACATATGTGTCTTAGAAAGTTCTAATACAGTGAACCCAATATAAATAGGTTTATCTAAAATAATTTGGTCAGGTTTCATTTGTATTGCAACTAAGTTTTCAGTTAAAATAGAAGCGCTATGGAAGTAGGGATTGGCTATAAGTCTCTCGGAGGATATAAATTTCTTAGTTCGATTAGATTGATCGCACCATTGATTAACTAAATGAACGGTTACTCTATTTTCAGTATTTTCTAATGTTTTGCCAAAAACACTATTGTTTAACAACTTAAAAAAGTCTTGTTCAAAAGAACTTTTTGCCTTTTGTCTTAATCGAGTGTTTAATTCTATGTACTGTTTTAAATAAGAACTTTGTCTAAAAGTAATAGCTTTATGAACTTTACGTAATATTAAACCATGTTCTAAACACTTTTTTAAATGAACGTAATGTATTACGTAGTTGTATTTATTATGCAAATTTGCAACTAATTTCTTCGTTTTACCTCCTGGAGGTATACATTTCTCAGGGCAAAATGGTAAATCATTGTGGTGTTTGTGTAAATGTTCAGGATAAAAAAGATCGACTTCTAATATAAAGCCCCACTCAGAGTTATTCTCGATATTTTCTACCCGAAAATTAGTTAATTCGTTTTCATCAAGAAATCTAAAACTAGAATACGGTAAATACTGACACATGCTAAAGCCGTATAGGTTATTACAGTCTAGATATACTATAAAACTCTGAGGCTGTGATGCATCATGTTCTGGCATGTATTTGTGATTTGCTTTTGCATACCGATGGGAACACATGCACAAGCCCCCTCGTATACCGCTTTGAATCATTCTGACGATAGCTAAATCCGAAATCAGTTCTAACTGAACACCTGTTTTTAGTAACATTGCATCGAAAGATAAACTGGGTGCAGTTATGTAAAAGGCAGGATCGAGTTTGTAATATTGTTTACATGTTTTCCGAAAATTTTGAAATATGTCTGTCAACAAAAGCACATCTGTTTTTAAGTATAGATCTGTATACTCGCCTAGGTCAGAAATATTGAAAACAGCCCAAACATTCTGAGCATGATTATAATCTTCATCGCTAATACCTTCGTTAGTCAAATAATTATGGAAATAATATTTAGATGGTAATGACTTTTGTTCGTAACATTTCCAGTCTTTCATATAGTCATACGGGTACACACCTTTACGAATCAGCAAACGAAATTGCGCTTCATCGGGAAAAATTGATTTAAGGTTAACAAAATCGTCAACTTGCAAAGTTTTAGCAAGTTTGTCTAAACTAGTTCCTAGAAAGTTGAAGGAATCTAAAAACCTTATTTGTATAAACTCATTATCAGCAAGAGGAATAAACTTTGTAAACGATATATATTTTTCCTTAGTCTTGGGTATTATTTTAATTTGTCCTGGAATTTCACCTAACTTTTTAATAAATAAATGACAATCGTACCCGGACAGGTTATGAAAAAATATTGGGATGAATTTTGGTACTTTATTTTGTAGGTTGCAGTGTCGGTGTGCTGCACCTCGGTACCGGCCTGTAATATGACAGTGATCCCTTACTCTATCTGTCAACAGTAAATTATCACAAAGGTAGCACTTAACAGCGCGTTTGAAATCTAGAGCATCTATTTCTGTGAATATCATAGGCTCGCTTTTAGTTAGAATTCTGTGTATTGCTTTAGCATCTTCAGTCAGTAAATGTATAAATTTTGAAACACAATCTTTTCCACGATAACTTCTATAGCCGCCAACCCTATCGTTAAATGATGACACTACATTATACGCGAATGCGGCCGGAATGTGTCGATGTGAGTATGACGTTTTAGCGGTGTTGAAATCATCGCCGGAAATCGGTTCGAGTATCGTTTCGAAATCAGCATATATGACGAAAGGAATGTTTTGTTTTCTATCATAATTTTTGAATTTTAAAAATGTTCCTTTTTCTGGTAATACCGTAGCAATTCCTCCACACAGGTGTGATTCAATTTGGATGCGTGTCGGAAAAAACAATAAGCACGTTTCGCAGAAGTACAGTTTACCATGATGTTTAGTTATCTGATTTCTGACTAGCCGAGATAAATCATTGATAAGACAATAATGAGTATTAGTATTATTTTCTAAAAACAATAGATGGATGCTCTTATATTTTTGATTAGATGTTGAATACAAAGGTCCAACGATAGTCTTATTATTTTTTAAACCATACACGTAAATATTCAAAAACGGATTATTTTTCTCAAATACAGCTATATCCGAAAATGTTATCGGAAATGTTAAACCATCAACATTCAAAACATCCCGGAAGTAGGGATAAGATGAAACTCTGTCGGGATGTTTGTTAGCGGGGTACAGAGCTGCCACTACGCACCATAAAAAGCAAAACTCATCATTGTTACGAATATTCAAACAAGCTTTTTTATTTTTTATACATTTTGGTAAAATTATAAATTTAGATCCACCGAGAGGCTGATATTTATTAATATTTAATTCTACATGGGAATTGCTCAAAAATGACCAACCACTATCTCTCTCCTGAAACTCTTCAATTTTCTTTAACAGTAAATCAACCGTTGCTTTATAAATTGAATCAAAATCGTAATTAAAATTAATCATAATGTTTTTTGTGGCGAACGATTTCATTTCCTTTTGATCATTTTTAAACATAAGAAAAAAAGAAAAAAGTTCAAAATTTATTTTCAGAGCTGTATGTTTCAATAATGATCGGTTTATTAGAGTTTTAACTTGTTCACTAATATTATTAAGAAAAATTTCAGGAAAATTATTTATTTGTTCGCCAGTTGCGATGATCTTGTAACTAACGATTCGTTTTTTAAACGCAGAATTAATAATTGCGACATTGTCAAAAACAGTGGTCGCACCATTACTTTTATGAATATTACTACGTAAATGACCAGACCATCGACGATTATCTACAAATAAATTGCAAACCAAACAGTGGGGCATTATTTTACTATTTGATATTAACTATTATCCAATTTAAACTCGAAACGATCTTACCCACGTATAACGACTAATAAACAATCGAAGTTAGTGTAGTGTGACAGAATTATTAAATTTTTGAATCTGGAGCAAGTCTGCATACGCTTTTTGGTTTGATGATCACTAATTGTTCTTCAAGCAGTGCATCTGATTAGGTATCAAGGTATTTCTGAAAAAAATAAAGATCGGTTAGTACCTATTTTTAGTAAAAAATAACATCATTTTAAACAAAAATACGAAACATATTCTTTAATTACCTTTTTGCATTACTTTATTGATTTTTTTTAATCTGGAGCAAGTCTGCATACGCCTATTGGTTTGATAATCACTTATTCTTCAGGCAGTGCATCTGATTAGGTATCAACGTATTTCTGAAAAAAAGAAAGATCGGTTAGTGCCTATTTTTAGTAAAAAATAACACAATTTTAAATAAAAATACGAAACGTATTCAATAATTACCTTTTTTGAAAATTATTTAATGTTGTACATAAATGTTCCAATTTTATGTACGTGTGTGTGTTTTCAGATCGCAATATTAAACGTCAGGTACAGCTTCGCGAGATTATAAAACTAGTTATTTCGACATTCGCTGTAAATCTATATATTTTTTAAATGATTAAACGATTTACACCCCGTCACGCGTCGTAACTTTGAGATAATGTCAAATTATTTTTCGACATTACTAATTAACGGAGTATTCGTTACTGATTACCTAGTCAATAACGAATACTCCATTAATTAGTAAATTTATAAAATATTTGATTGAAATAATTGTTATTGCGTAAAACATTACACGTGTAACCTTGTTTCTTTCTTTTCGTCAGCTTAGTTGCATTCGCAACAGTAAGCTGTTTTAGTCAAGGTTGGCACGCATACATATTAAAGTATGGATAAGTATCAGAAACTACATAGGAACACTATCACAAAATACAAATAGAATAAAATGTCGAATACCGAAGAGAAATTCATTTAAAATTTGTTACTGTTACAAGTCAACTTATTTCCTGTACTTACTTTACTCAAGCATAAAAGTATCACAAGTAAAACTTGGATATATAACATGATAAATACTAATCTTATGATTGTCTCTAGATTGCTAAATAATTAAATTACTTGCTAGAATATTCCTTAATACCGTTGTTGCTATTTTATCTACTGGCTAACGTTTTGACAGCCCTAAGTCGTTTCGCTGTCTTGTCATTCGGTGCTAGCTAAAAGAACCTTAGTGTTCACTTTTTGAACAAGTATAATACGTCTAAGGAAAAATGTTGTTTTACGCAACATTATAATGAACAGTTGCAGTCATTTTTAATATAGCGAATTATCGTTCGTTTTCCGATTTATAAGCTACATGTTTTCGAAGTACTCGGTACAAACCAACTGAAGTCTACAAGTGTGGAAGTAATCTTCAAGAAGTGCTCTGCGATCTTGCTGAGTTATCCTATCAATGTTGATATCTAACCGCTGCCTGCTGCCAACAGTCACTACGCCTGCTATCATCAGCCTGGTATATCGAACGGACATAAGTGGAAAATGTAAGTATAAAATATTTCCGATCAGGTCATAGCTTAGAGATCTGACCCATTGTAGGTGATTGTAATAATTTGATTTGTGTTTGATTATTATTTTGTTTTATCTTTATTTCAGGTCTGACTCTGAGTGCGAGTACCTTCAACAAGCTCCGATCCCAGACCAGAGAACGACTCCCAGCCGCAAGCTGTCTGCAGATAATAGGAAACGCAAGTCACACCCATCATCAACGAATTTAATTCGTAAGAGGTAAACAAACTATTCAATAATTTAGTTCACCATACCAATTAAAAACTAAGTGTGTATTTTTTTCTGCGTGTATCTAAACGTTAAATGTACCCCTGTCAGTGTATGATAAACTAATAAAACTTTCGTCGTTGTTTCAGTAAAAAAACCAATACAGATAATGATGTATTCGGTATCAGTAACAACTACGGGACTGACACCGTGCCAAAAGACGATTCATCGAGTACATGTCTATCATCATTCTTCGTTAACCGAGTCGCCAACTGCTGCGAGCGGCGAGCAGCGAGCACCAACGGAGAGTACTACGTCGACTGCAAGGTGTACAAGGCTGACGACGCGCGCCACACCGACTCCCAGGAGCTGTGGAAGAAGGCACTTGTGCGACTCAAGTTCCAGACCGACGCGAATTCATCTCAGTGGCAGAAACTACAAGAGTTCGTGCGTTCGGTAGATACAATTTTCCGAGAAAAACCAATGTTTTACGAAAAATAAACCTAATATATAATTTGTACCTTGTTTATTATGCAGATCCAGAAAACAGTGAGTTAACAAGTCGTTTCTAATATTGAAACGCATTTCACAAACACCAAGTCGTTTCGACCCACGAAACGCATTACAAAAACCAACAAGTCGTTTCTAATATTGAAGCGCATTTCACAAACACCAAGTCGTTTCGACCCACGAAACGCATTACAAAAACCAACAAGTCGTTTCTCATATTGAAGCGCATTTCACAAACACCAAGTCGTTTCGACCCACGAAACGCATTACAAAAACCAACAAGTCGTTTCTAATACTGAAATGCATGACCAAATCACTAGTCGTTTCCACCTTTGAAGCGCATTCTAAAAACCAACAAGTCGTTTCTAACCACGAAACGCATGTCAAAATGAATAAGTTAAATTTTAATCATTGATCATGTCGATATTTGTCACTACTGTCCGAAGCGAAGCAAACTCGCCTAGCTACTGGCAGCCAGTCGTATAACTCGCACGATCTTTGTATGAGTAGAATGATACCAATCGATTCTAATACTGAAATAAGTACCAAATTCATCAAGTCGTTTCCATGCTGAAGCGCATTACAAAACCCAACAAGTCGTTTCCACCATATGAAGCGCATATCAAAATCATCAAGTAGTTTCTAAAAACGTAACGCATGCCAATATGATCCATCCCATCGTCCGCAGCACGGAGAACTCGCCTAGCTACTGGCGGCCAGTGGTACAACTCATATAATCTTCAGGCGAGTACAGTAATATACTACACAGTCGAGTCGATCGTTCATTATTGGGCGTTCTATACCACTATCGGCAGCGAGGCGCACTCGCCCGAGCACTTGCCGATAGTGGTATAGAATGCCCAATAATATACTACTCACACCTATATTCGCTCACCACCAGTATCCTTTTCAGAAGTTTTCTCATATCTGTGGTTAAAGAAACTTTATTCTCTCAAAAAGAATAGAAGAAAAAAAATAATAATTAAGGATTAAGTTAAGCGACGGTATCGCAGAAATAAAAAATAAAAGTATATCCTACTATAAACTTAACACTGAATAAGTAATTACCATACATTTGAAATATAGTGTTTTAATAGCCTTTTATAGTGAATTGATTTCGATTCTTTTATGCCTTTATGTAACTGGTTATATTGTTCAGCTCCCTCATATACTAGCAGGCATCGGCCCTGCTGGGCCCCTACGGTTTTGCTGAAATCTGTTTGAGGTACGCGTGTAACACTCTACGCACCGTCGATAACTCGGGTTTGATCCTAAAAGGACGGAGCGGACAGCAAGCTACCCATTGCTCGTCGTTCG
The DNA here is from genome assembly GCA_958295575.1 of Leucania comma. Classification (NCBI taxonomy): domain Eukaryota; kingdom Metazoa; phylum Arthropoda; class Insecta; order Lepidoptera; family Noctuidae; genus Leucania; species Leucania comma. The sequence continues at coordinate 21,929,510 of OY282480.1, forward strand.
CTTATGATTGGTGGAGTGTGTCTGGACACCGGTTAGTGGTAATAGATGATGGCGATCGCTGTACTGTGTGAGGACGATGTCGCTGGATTGGCATGACAGTCAGCGATGTTGGAGTGCTGCGTGACGTCACGGGATCAGCATGGTGGTCGCGACGGTGTTCTAGTGCTTGTGCGGCGACACTCTCAGCCTAGACGTAAACATCCGAACACCTCTGGGCTCAACAGGTCATGGGAATGTTAGCGCAACCAGTCTTCCCCACAAATATTGCTGGAGTGGAAGATAGTGTCAGACTTCTACTGACTAAAACCCCAATCCTGTTCCTTCTTTACCTTCATTCCAGGGCCGCGGGGTTCACTTTCACATTATCCATGACCCCAGTAGGTTTCGACCCTGTTGCGCCTCTATGGTTTGCTGATATCTCCTTGAAGCGCGCGTGGAACAATATGCGCCAACGACGACTTGAGGCTGGTCCGAATGGTTACCGGAAGGTCGGACGGCGAGCTACCCATTACTCGCCCTCCGCAAGCTCGCTCCTACGGTGAACATAGACGTGATTTGTATCAATGTAGGTAGTGTTTGTTCATGAGTAAGTAATTTCAGTTAAGTAAAGTAATATTAAGTAATAGCTTTAATGAAGATGTACTAGGATAGAGTCGACCTATACTCGCTTTCAAAAAATTTAACTATCTCATGCAAATTGCTCACACAACAAAACATCTTTCTTACATTACAAAATCACCATGCAAATGACAAAGGAAAAAAAAAATGAAAATAATTTACATACAATTACAGACCGCCATTAAATCATCACTAGGGCTACATTTATACAGTTGATGTCCAAGGTTGATTGGACCTTGATTTTTATGGCTGCTATTACGAGGAAACAAGCATTCAATTGATCTCATCGTTTTTTTGTTCTATGGTATAATTGTACCCTTCATGCCATGAGACGTGAGGCAGACATCAATATGATGGGTATGATAAAAACTAGTGATGGCCCGATTAGTCGCCGACTATCCAATATTTACAGAAAGCCAACTAGTCAGCGACTAGTCGGCATTAAGAGCAACAGAAATATCTAAATGTACAAATAAATAAAATTGCAGTGTCGCTTTGTGCTGATAAAATCTTGTTTTTGACAAGTAGCTATTATTATTATTGGAATAAATTCCGTGTAAACAATAATGTTTCCTACACATTTATTTCTTTAAATCTCAGTTCATTTTAATTAATGTCCAAAATTGCTATGATGGATCTAATGGGAACGGATTTCATGAAGTAGTTCACATTAAAAAAAAAATTACTTTGTTTTTGTTGCTGTTATTTTATGTCTATGTGGAATAAATATACAATTTCATGATATTCTATATGGTGGTCAAAGTGGAATTGAAGCTGTTTTACTAGTTTTACACTGATATAGGCGCGAGTAAAAACTAGTCGGAAATGTCCATTTCATAAGTACGTTTATATTTAAAAGATAAATCATTCTAACAAAAACATTTTGTACTATAAAAAAGGATTCGGCCTTTACAGTCGGTGGACTAGTCGGCCTTTTAAGTATTGTTTGGCATCTAGTGGGCTAGTCGGCCAACTTAAAAAGCCGGCCCAACTCTAACAAAACCATAAATGGTGTGGTGCGTTGGATACTGGACATCGATGAGTTTTGGAACGTATCATTTTTTGTCGGAAGTTGAGGGGAAATAACGTGTGTTTAAATGTAATGGCTGGTTATCAAACTATTGTGTTTATTGTTTCCTTTTCATATATATATATATATATAAACTGCTTATTAAAAATCATGAGCCGTAGCTAATCACAAGTTAAGTTACGGTGTTCCCGTTGCTAGAAGCAACGCAATAGAATATCCTACAAATATTATGATCGCGGAAGTTTGTATGTATTTATGAACAGGTGTTTGTTACTCTTTCATGCAAAAACTGAATTGATTTCGATGAAACTTGGTACACGGGTAGATCGTAGTAGTAGGATAACTTTTTCCCGACAGTATGTTCCCTAAGGATAACTTTCTACTACCACGCGAGCGAACCAATAGCGGCAGCTAGTGTCTTACATTTCAGAATAGACAAACATCTATCTGAAAAACTTGAGTGGCTTAAACCCGATCAAGTATCAATTATACATTGACGATGAGCTTCATCCTGGTGTCCTGTAATTATCGATAATATCGATATCGAATATCGATTCGATATCCGATATTCACTTGTTACATTCACTGAGTTGTGGCTCGATGCTCCATGTACGGAAGGCATAAAAATAGGATCACAGTGAAGCAGTATAATCACATTGTCATTCATCACTTTGTTATTTCTTCACGCTCGAAAGGCTGAACGGATTTAGATGAAACTTTGTACACGGGTAGACCATGTTCTAGAACAGCACACGGAATAATTTTTTCAGGAAATATGTTCCTTTGGGATAAGTTTCTATCACGATTTGTTTGCGTCGAACGCCTCGAGTCGGACACTCCTCGGATTCCTTCGTTCTGACCACGTGACTGAGCGTTGATATGACGTCAGAACAATGGAATTGGAGGCGTGGCCAACTCGAGGCGTTCAACGCAAGAGAATCGAAACAAAACGGTCGTAACTAGGCTAGGGAGAAAATTAAATACATAGAAACTCGTTCGCCGACTAAGCGGTAGTAGGAGTGTGTAATCACCCACTAACCACCAATAATTTTTCCTCCAGGAACCCCTGCACAGACAAAAACCACCTATTCCTGGCGCCAGGGGTGCTGACCGCTGGCAGTATCAACAGAGCCTGCGTCTCCAGGTTCTACACGGATGGACCAGCTCGCTTGATGCTGACCTTGTTGACTGAGGACAGACAGACCGTCTCCGCATCTTCACAGCTTTCAGGTAACTAGAAAAATTCTTTCAGGTAAATAGCAAGTAGAAAGAGATGTGCGCGCTGTCCGTGTTTGAGTGCCCTAAAAAAATGATTTTGTATTTCAAGTGTCTGCGCAAATGGATTAAACGGTGAAGGAAAACATCGTGAGGAAACCGGCATGTCCTAGAACCAAAAATTCGAAGATATGGGACATCCACCAATCCGCACTGGGCCCGCGTGGTGGATTACGGCCCATTCCCTCTCCTCGAGAGGAGGCCTGAGTCCCAGCAGTGGGAACATTAAAAGGCTAATACTGCTACTGCTGCTGCTGCGCAACTGGACAATATGTGGAATCATTGAAACAGGCGAGATCTCGGTAAAATGAAGCTGAGAATTTTATTAAAATGTTGACTACCTCAGCAAAGTTTACCGAGAAGGTCGACTTGATACTTTTGCTGCCAAAACATTAGAATTGTTTACATCCACATTCTGATGATAAACAAATTAACTAATCATACAAGGACATGGCTTAAGGGACTTGGTATCCAAGGTAAAAACTTTAACAAAAAAAAAAGTAAATTTCAAATGTGATCTTTTTGCATTTTTGGCGCCATTACGACGGACAGAAGACGAACATTATTCTATTTATTTAGTATCTAAATAATCATTATTAATATTTATTTAGTATCTAAATTAGTACGTACTGAAAAGAATAGCCCCAGTATGAAAGGCAACGAAGGAACGGGATGGGTTTTATATTCAGTAAGAGTCTGACACTATCTCCCGCTTGGCCCAAGGGCGGGGAATGTCACTGGATGATTTTCACCCACCTTAAAAAAAACTTCCTACCTAAACCTTAATAATTTTTTTTTTATCTTAATCTTAAAAATGAAGAATGTTATCTCAACTCAACCCAACCCTATGTCCAACAGTGGACGTCTTTCGGCTGATATGATGATGATGATGATGATATCTCAACAAGGATCTGAACTTGTTCGCAGGCGATGGAGGATGCTTGGACATCAATGTTCCTTCGCTACCAAACACTAAAGCTGACTTGATCGTCAACATCAGGTAAGATCGAGGCCTTGTTACGTAAATTTTAAAATAATTATGATATTTCAAACTATTATACAACAACGTCTAGTTCCAAGCTAAGCAGAGCTTGTGTTATGAGTAAACTCATAAACATTCATACATATTTCTAAATACATACATATTATAGAAACCTAAATTACACCCAGACACAGAACAAATGATCGTGTACATCACACAAACATTTGTCCTGGGTGGGAATCGAACCCACAACCTCCGGTATAACAGTTAAGGCCACTAACCGCTAGACCAACAGCCAAGTCAATTTTGACTAATCAATTATTATTTATTTAAATAATATTCAATTGTTTATGCCTTTATGTAAATGAACTCAACTCCCATTGAGTATCCGACGGGTCTATAAAACCCCATTTCGCCAAGTTGTGTTGTGTGACAATACTAAATAGAGCTTTTTCCTCCCAGGTACCCTGAAGCCCAATGCGTGTGGGAGCGTCGAGTCCCTCTCCGCATCTCCAGCGGCCGCGTGGTGGTGATATCCACGGAGCGCGCGCGTTACCGGCCTGGAGAACTGCTGCGTTTGAGAGTACTGGCGCTGAGGCAGGACCTGGCACCTTCTCATGGATTGGTGAGTTTCCTAGTGGCTAAGTAAAACCAGCTTAAACCAAATTTTTTATTTAGTGTTCAAAAACAACTTACTACTTAACACCTATACAGGCTGACTGGTGATTAGTAACCGATACTTAAACACGTGATTGTAGTCATAATAACAAACCACTTTTAGTATGGGACCATACCTGAAATCGCAAAAAAATCTGCGGGTACATTTGTGTTCGCCTAACTGGTGAAATGTACTGAACTTGGCTGATTTTTTTTGCGATTTCAGGCTTGGTCCCACAGTAATTTTTTTTGTTAAAACGACTACAATCACGTGTTAAGTATCTGTCACTAACTACCAGTCACCCTAAATACATTAAGTGACAAAAAGTCCACCAAAATGACGCAGAGCACTGTCCTCATCATCCGATTGGCGGCAGTGGCCTCTCGCACCGAGCTCTAATTCAGGTCCTGGTCCGGAGTGAGAGAGAATGAGATGCGGCGCCTCCTTCTGCAAAGCAGTAACGTTAGCGAAGGATAGCAAATGTAAGGAAACGGGCATTCTAACGCCCCAGCCCAGGGCGTCCGCAATCGCATGGCCACCATAGGCTTAAGCTTGAGAACGACGAGTAATGGATAGCTTGTCTTCCGGCCGACCGGTAAGGACCGATCCCAAGTCGATGACGGTACGTTATGTTGGGGCCGATGTCCGCTAGGGTCATGCGGAATTTCTGAAAATAAAAACCGTGGTCTTAGAAAGCAATGAGCAACTGAAGGACACAGTCAAAATAAAAATCAGACTCGTGTACTCGCTTCACCATAAGCCGGGTGAAATCATTGGATAAAAAAAGTATTTTTTTTCTAAAACTCGAATTAACATACGCCTGTACGAAATTAATTTCCTTAAGTAAACGAGTCCATAACTACCTACAGTTCATTGGCCTCGCTCAGCTGACGTTTACTCAAAGAAATTAATTTCGTACATGCGTAAATTAATTCGAGTTTAAAAAAAAGTACTTTATATTTTTATTTTATCTTCACAAATCGATAGTGTTTCATGTACCGAATCGATCCTCCACGAGATTAAAACGACCATAATTTAACGGTGTATACAAAACTATTTTTAGTAAGTATATGCGAAACCTGAATATAGTTTGTTCAGAATCGATTCTTTCCAAAAACATTTAAAGGTCACAAGTAGGAAACCACCGACACTAAGTACAACACAGGTCACTTTAGGTCATTGTGGGCATTAGGCACCAGCGCATAGTTGGGTGCGGGAGCAAAACCACTCGTCAGTCTCCCGGATGGTCCGGTAACCATGTGTTTACTTGAACAACCAGGTAGCATAACAAGCTTATAACTTTGTGATTTTTCACGACACTTTTTATTCTATAGATTCTTTAATACGCGTTTCGGGTTTCGCATATACTAAAAATAAGTTTGTATATGTATATATTTGTGTATATAATCAGTGTTTTATTACCTATCATGATCTCGTTCAGGGCCAACCTTCAGTGAGGTCCACGTGACCTTACTTCACCATCAAACCATAATATATTGTATTGTTGTAACATTTTTAACGGATCAGTTTTATACTATGACAACAATGCTCACTTCCTCGTGTATTTTACTTCCTATTTGACATTTTTGGATCGTCATCTGTTTTGTACGATAGCTAATGCTAGCAGCTTCACTTGCGTAATAAAGTAAAAAAATATACCAAAGGAATAATTATACTCTCGGAGCCGTGGTGGGCGAGTGGTAACGGCCGTTGTGGCCGAGTACTAAGGAGTTGTAGTTCGTGGGTTCAAACCCAGCCAGGCGCATTACTTTGTGTAATTTATTTTATCACCACTGAACCGAAATGTCCTAGAACCAAAAATTCGAAGACATGTGACATCCACTAACCTGCACTGCGGGCTCGCGGACGGTGGGCAATGGGTAGCTCGCTGTCCGTCCTTCCGGTAACAGACCGGTCCGAGCTCAGGTCGTCTACGGCGCGCACCGTTCCCGCGCGCCTCAAGGAGTTGTCAGCAAACTGTAGGGGTCCAGCAGGGCCGAAGCCTACTGGGGCCAAAGATTATGTGAGACTGTCACCACGGGCCCCAGGATTAAGGCAAGGAACGGAAAGGTAGGTTTTTAGTCAGTAAAAGTCTGACACTATTTCCCGCCCCACCCAAGGGCGGGATTTGTCATTGGATGACTTTACCTACCCAAAAAAAAAAAAAAACTAACCTGCACTGGGCCCACGTGGCCTGAGTCTCAGCAGTGGGAACATTATAAGGCTGTAAGCCTGCCTGCTGTAATATTAATTCCTTTGCATCTATAAATACTCAATATTGTGTATTTTAGTCAGCACTTTTCTTTGGGTTTCCGTTTAAAATATATCGCAAGCGTTGCCACCCCTAGCATACTTGTATCTTGTAGTACCTCTTCCACAGAAACGGGTTGTGAATACATAAACAGCAGTAGTTTATTCCCGCTAGCTAGATCCTGAGCTGCTTATAAACATCAGGATTTACAAGAACCTCAGACAGATACAAACCTAAGGTCAATATTCTATAGACGATAGCAATGGTCTCTTGCTTGTACAAGTTTCTTGTATTTCAGGAATCGAGTAAGATTAAAACAACTTAAATGTCTTCTTAGGAATTGATAAAAAGCAGCCCTGAGTCAAAAATAATGAAAGACGCCTTTGCACATCAGTGAGATAGTACAGACTAAAAATAATAATTATACAAAGATCTTTCTACGTTTCTACATACAGAGGGTTCCGTACAAATTAACTTAAATAATTAATAAAATAGTTCAATTCAAGAATCGAGTCTCAAAGATTTTAGACGGACAACAAAATTATCCTATACCTAAGTGTCCTATTTTTTCCATTTGAGGTGCGAAACCCTAAAAACGATAAAATGAATGCCTATAAAAGGCATTTTTTTTAACAACTTCAAGCACTTCCATCTGCAAGTGCGTCCCCGTTACTCTACTAAGTGATAGTGAACTGTTTTTAATAAGCATGTATGTCGCATGTTTGTCATGGCCGCTCTAGACCAGGGAATGCTTGCTACTACTACGTCAAGGACTTCTACGCCTAATTACGTCAAAAAACTGGTCAAATGCGAGTCGGATTCGCGCATTGAGGATTCCATAGGTACCAACTTATCTACGAAAGAAGTTTTTTTTTGCTGTCAACGGGAAGTACTCTGAATTTTGATTCCCATCTGAAATACACCGTTAAATTTCGGTCGTTTTAACGGTGTATACGTTTTTGCGACATAAAAACAGCCATATTTTTTTTTCCGTTAATTTAGAAGTCTAATTTTTTCACAGCTTTAAAGGACCACTGAATCGAGTTTTACAATGACAGGTTTTAATTTCAACTCAATACCTTTACGCGTTACCGAGATAAATTGTCTTAACAGACAGACAATAAAGTGATCCTATAAGGATTCCGTTCTTTCCTTTTGAGGTACTGAACCCTAAATAACACCAAATACAAGCAATTGCACAGCAAATTTTACTTTACTGTTATTTTCAAATAATTGAAAAAGTCAATCATAAAATACAAATACAGATACCGCTTTCATCTTTCGTCAAATAACTCAAAAATGTAAGGAAAAACGCCATATTAAACAAAACAAACATTGAGTTAGCGACAAAAAGTGCCGCGCTCAGCAAACACGTGAATCATTATAAGTTGGTTGTTCCAGTGACACAGTTCGCGACTCGTTCATATACGTACGACTACAGTTTATGCAGATTCATAACATTTCCTTTAATTAGGATTTTTTGGGGTTCCGTAGACAAATGGCAAAAAACGGAACCCTTATTGATTCGTCATGTCTGTCTGTCTGTCCGTCCGTATGAAAATATCAGTTGATTTGAACGTCAAGCTGCATTTCTGTGTTCCAGTTTTAATATAGGGAAGGTGTGCATTTGGACCATAACTAGGCTGACAAATCATGAACAATTCAACTAACCATGATAGGTACCTTTACGCCCTATCTCTCTGGCATAGCAATCAGACCCGCCCCAGCTACGCTCGAATGCAATGGTGATATTAAATATATTATGCATGTATTATACTTATAAATCTTCCTCTTGAACCACTCTATCTATTTAAAAAAACCGCATCAAACTCCGTTGCGTAATTTTAAAAATCTAAGCATACATAAGGACAGACAGCAGGAAGCGACTTTGTTTTATACTATGCAGTGATGATGAAGATCAAAATGTCTATGTATGTGTGTGTTTGTTACTCTTTCACACTGAAACAGTTGAAGTTGTATTTAGATGAAAATTGGCACACATGCACTTAGCAGATCAAGTTTAGGAAAAATAGGATATAGTTTACTTTTTATCCCAGGAATATGTTCCTTTAGCCTTTCTTTTTACTTTCACGCGGACAGAAACTAGTTTTGAATAAAAAAGAAAGAAAAACATTTATTTGTGACTCGCACAGGACAAATAACAACAAAATAAAAAAGTAACTAACCTCTATAAACTTAAAAATAAAACAATATTAATACCATTAAAAAGAAAAAAAATACCTGTGCAAGGTCAAAAAGGCTCCTGCCTCAGTTCAGTTCAGGCTAGGCGAGGCAGGGAGCCCCAAAACGTCACAAGCAATCCTTTTTGAATTAGCACAAAATTGTCCCACCTTCGAAATGTTAATAAAATAGGTTGCAACACTTCCCGATTCAACACTTCACCGTCCCGCGGACGGTGGGCAATGGGTAGCTCGCTGTCCGTCCGTCCGGTAACAGACCGGTCCGAGCTCAAGTCGTCTACGGCGCGCACTGTTCCCGCGCGCCTCAAGGAGTTGTCAGCAAACTGTAGAGGTCCAGCAGGGCCGAAGCCTACTGGGGCCAAGGGTTATGTGAAAATGTCACTCGGTAAAGGCAATGAATGGAACAGGGTAGGTTTTTAGTCAGTAAGAGTCTGACACTATTTCCCGCCCCACCCAAGGGCGGGATTTGTCATTAGATGATTTTACCTACCATAAAAAAAAACCTTAATCTTGGCAACTCGTTTTAGTCAGTAAAAGTCTGACATTTCCTCCCGTTCAACCCGGAGCAGGAAAAGTTATTCGATAATCTTCCATGTAAAAAAGTGCCCTCAAATCTTGCTGCAGGGTCCTTGGCCTTCTAGCTACGCCTCTGGCTATACTACTATATATATACAAAAAAAGTAAATAACGCAGCGCTGATATTGCAGATGTCGAATGATCCCTAGGCGGTGGGCGTTAACCACTTATTACTTAGATGGGTTTTCTGCCTTATTACAAGCTATAAAAGCCAAAACAAAACGTAAATAACCCTCCTTCTGGCGCAGTCGGGTAAAGACTAGATTATTTTGGACAACGAAGATTGTTCTTCGCCAAAAATCCTGTATGAAACCTGCCTTCCCAGTTTATTATAAAAAACATCATAAGAGCCAGTACCATTGACACAGTTAACGCATGAAACTTGTTTGTACGCCCTGTTCGCGAAGGATTTCTCTTGTGCCCATAAACATTAAAACTATATTTATACGTTTAGTAATTTCACTTTTTTGTTGTGTGGATAATGGATTTAAATGTAAGTGCTTTTACTGCAATTTACTTTCTTTTCAATGTTTGGGAAAAGTTTTCATTGATAATTTTGTTTTTATACGATACCGTTACCTATAATATAAAAGCGAAATACCACTCACTGATTAATTACGAATTCTCTGAAACTGTAACACCTACAAACTTAAAATTTGACAAGTAGGTTCCTTATAGGGTGTAGACATACGCCAAGAACGGATTTTACCAAAGTCCGTAGGCGCGGGCTTGCGGACGGCGGACAATGGGTAGCTCGCTGTCCGTCCGTCCGGTAACAGACCGGACCGAGCCGAAGTCATTTACGGTGCGCACTGTTCCCGGGCGCCTCAAGGAATCGTCAGCAAACTGTAGGGGCCCAGTAGGATCGAAGCCTAATCTGGGGCTTTGGGGAGGTATGAAAATGCATACCAGGGCCCTGGAACCAAGGCAAAGGAGGAACGGAGTAGGTTTTTAGTCAGTAAGAGTCACACACTATCTCCCGCTCCGCCCATGGGCGGGGGATGTCATTGGATGATTTTATCTACTTTAAAAAAAAAAACACTAAGGGCGGTAAAACAAGGTTTGTAAGATTGTATGGAGAAACCGACACGCTGGCAGAATCTAGTAGTATATTAAACAAAGTCAAAGTTGAAAGGGCATAGTGGCTCGCTGGGCAACGACGCAGCAGACGAACTGGCCAGGAGGGGATCTAGTGCGGTGAACCCATTGTGCCGATCCCCTTTGCTCAGCTGCGTAGTTGACTACGTGAACACACACATATACAAACCGAGCGCTGGTGTTCCTCAACAGCAAAGAGGCCATGCCACACCTTAACAAACCCCTCACCAAAGATTATACCACCATGGCCCACGTACAATGGTCCGCATAGGACTATGTGCGAAAACCATACTCAGAAGAAAGATAGAAGTCAATGTATTTCTTCTGAACTTTATCATGCTTTTACTAATAGAAAAACAGGCAGGGTCGAAGCCTGCTGGGGTCAAGGGCCGTTTTCTGAGAGGAAGGCTCAGCCCCAGTATGATAGGCAACAAAGGAATTGGGTAGGTTTTTAGTCAGTAAGAGTCTGACACTGTTTCCCGCTCCGCCCAAGGCGGGATCTGTCATTGGATGATTTTACCTACCACAAAAAAAAAAACAACAACAAAATGAACGATTTTTTGCGTCTCCGTCATATTCCCGCGACCCTCACTAGGTCATCGGTCCACCTTGGGGGAGAATGCTAATATTCGTAAATGAATATTTAGCGTTTAAGTACGCTTTAAGTCAGATGAAGACGACAATGACGTAGTGAACTTGACTCCTTCAATTAAGGTCAATGTCTTATTTTAAATTTATTTAGAGACAAATTCATAAACATCTATTATAAACACTAGTGCTAATGACTAAAGAGCCTAGGCTTGTTTTTGTGTTTGGCGATTTGTTTTTTAATAGGTGAGAGATCATCTAATGCCTTCTCCCGCTTTAGGACGCTGCGGGAGGATGTATCAAACTTTTACTAACAAAACCCACACCTAGGACCAACGTATCCACACTTACGTTGTTGAAACTTCTACGTTCCGGACCAAGCTTTTCGCTGATGTACAGGAACAACTTGCCTGCTGCGGTCTTCCTGTCCGATTATAATTTAGGTGTCTTCAAGGATTAAGAAGGCTAGAGTGATTAGGCTCCTAATAAATTAGTGCGTTTCACCAGCAACGATTGCATTACTACTCACATTTGGTGGGATCGCAGTCAAGCACTAGTTTATATCAATAAAAGAAAACTTTGTTTTGTTTTGAGTTTTATGGCCGAGGTAATTCTTTCCATGAATCCTGCGGTATCGGCCCTAAAGAGCCCGGTTCATTTTGCCCTGTCCGATGTGTCTACATCGCTTCAATGACAAAAGCATCTAAATTGATGTGTCATTACAATGTACCGATCTTTTACTTCTACAATTTACCTCCGTAGACTGTTTCCTGATAGCTACAACCTAGGGGGCAAGCGTTCTATATCGTCAATCACATCAGAGCCAAGTTACAATCGTTTCGTTACCCCAATTCCTTTGTACTGACGTCATCTCAACGCTCAGTCACGTGGTCAGAACAAATAAATTGGGGGCGTGGCCAACTCCAAAGCTTTCACGCTAAACGAAACGATTGTAACTTGGCTAGGGGGGCAGGTGAGATAGTGGTCAAACGTGAGCCTATCAATAACATACAAAATCATCAACATCAACTAAACTATTTCCTTCCCAAATAATTGCAAGCTTCTGACCTTCTCCCAAACAATGCCGAACAGTAAATGATTTGCCCGATATAAACTAAATACAACTGTAAAGTGGTCGATAAAAAACGAACAAAACATCTGTCTACACATTGTGGGTGATCGACAGAACGAATAGTGAGTGGTTTACAGTTACCTATAGAGATGAGACCGGTCGACACAATAACACGGATCGCCTGGGTGCAGTTACCGATAGGTGTATAGATGCGATACTTATAGGAACCCGTTGTAGAGCTTTTTTTACTCTGTTGCTTCTTGGGTGACCTTGCTAGAGCGCGGATTGTCTTTGTAGGGTTCTCTGCCCAAAGGTCAAGAAGCAAGGTCACCGATATGCCCCGAAGAATTGCTAAACTTAAGTGACTCGTAAAATGGCAGATGGCGGAAGACGCAGTGTTGGAAGAGCTTCCACGAGATGGATCGATGATCTGGTGAGAGTCGCAGGAATACGATGGATGCGAAATGCACAAACTCACCAGCCAAGTTACAATCGTTTCGTTTAGTGTGAAAGCTTGGAGTTGGCCACGCCCCCAATTCCTTTGTACTGACGTCATCTCAACGCTCAGTCACGTGGTCAGAACATTCCACCACCCCCCACGCCCCCAATTCATTTGAATTGGGGGCGTGGCCAACTCCAAGCTTTCACACTAAACGAAACGATTGTAACTTGGCTAGGGGCTAGGGCTAGAATCGCGGGAATACGATGGATGCATCATGTGATTGAGCGTTGAGATGACGTCAGAAAAAAAGAATTGGGGGCGTGGCTTATTCCAAGCGTTTACGCTTAACGAAACGATCATAACTTGGCTAGGGGGGCAGGACCGTCCGTTGTGGCGACGCTTGGGGGAGGCCTATGTCCAACAGTGGACGTCTTCCGGCTGAAATGATGAAGATAGAAACCATAACCATAACAATATTCCACAATTATCACACAACGCCGTCTAGTCCCAACTAAGCAGAGCTTGTGTTATGAGTACTAGACAACTGATAAACTTACTTATATATTTTTAAATACATACATATTATAAATAAATTACACCCAGACACAGAACAAATGATCATGCTCATCACACAAACATTTGTCCTGGGTGGGAATCGAACCCACGACCTCGTGCATAACGGGCAGAGCCACTAACCACTAGACCAACAGGCCCGTCAAGATGATGATGATACGCGTGCCAAAAGGACCCTATTACTAAGCTTCCGCTGGCCATCCGTCTGTCTGTGCATCCGTCATCGGCCTGTATCCCCCAAAGCGAGCAAAGGTAGAGAATCGAAATTTTCACAGTATGCGTATTTCGATCTATTTCACAATAACAAAGTTAATTAAGTATTAAAGGGGAACCCCCTTTATGTATGTTTAATTAACATAAAAAAAAACGTTGTTTAGGCGGCAATTTTTTGCTCGATTTTATATTTTAGTATGAAACTCTTCGTGTGCATTTGCTTGGCTAGATTTTTTAGTGTTCCGTAGCTCAAAAGGAAAACACGAAACTTATAGGATCAAAAAAAACGTACCTAGATTTATTTCGACACTTACAAAGGAATCAAAATTCATAGGGTTTTTTGACCTAGCACCCCTCCAAAAGTTTAATGTAAATTAAACCTAGTACCTAATAGTCCCGGAACTATTTTAGATCGCGTTTTGGAATAAGGCGGTTTAAAGTGTACTTACGTCATGATTCCTCTCAAAAACCATAACCAAGAATGTTTTGAAACTGCAGCAGCATATAACCGATTAAATAACAGCAAAAAAACAAAAACATTTAAACACAATGCCTGCCCAACTTGCAGTATAAACAAATTTATATAACAACTTACACACAAAGCGCTGCATTTCGAATTGTTAACTGAAATACATTTTGATAATAGGACCGACTTCCACAGGTGCAGCGAACGGCTTGAATGGATCCATTTTGAGATACAGCAATTAGGTTTTATTGTCGTTTTAACAGGTAATACCTGCATCCAGACATTTTTTTTTTTTGTGCATCCAGCCATTGTTAAATTAAGGTGGCCATTCCCCACTCGTCTATCATCAACATCAAGCATTATTTTTACCCCACTTTTTTTTTTTATGGTAGGTAAAATCATCCAATGACAAATCCCGCCCTTGGGCGGAGCGGGAAGTAGTGTCAGACTCTTACTGACTAAAAACCTACCCCGTTCCTTCGTTGCCTATAGTGCCGGGGCTGAGCCTTCCTCTCAGAAAACGGCCCTTGACCCCAGCAGGCTTCGACCCTGCCTGCCTGCAGTTAGCAGGCTGGGCCTCTTCGGTTTGCTGACAGCTCCTTGAGGCGCGCGGGAACAGAACGCGCCGTCGACGACTTGGGCTCGGTCCGGCCGGTTACCGGACGATCGGACAGCGTGCTACCCATTGCACGCCGTCCGCAAGCCCGCGCCTGCGGTGGCCGGAAATCGGGATCGGAATCCCGGCGGCGGCTGGGGCGAGCGCCCCGTTGCCTCTGTCTGATGCGATCGGCCTCCTCCTTTGCTAGCATTACTGCTTCACAGAAGGAGGCGACCGCCTGCCATCCCTCCTCACTACGGACCATGGCCTGAACCAAGGCCCGGCGAGAGAGATCGCTGCCGCCGATCGCCCCCACGAGGACACGGCGATGCTCCGCCCAGGCGGGGCACACCTCTACAGTGTGCTCCACCGTGTCCTCCGGGTGTTCCGCACAGTGGCGACACCCGGGCGAATCCTCCGCACGAATCCGGAACAGGTACTTAGCGAACTTTCCGTGTTCGGTAAGCATAATTGTATGTATAATTGTTTGGCACGCTTTGCAGCCTGAACGGCTCGATGGATTTTACCTTGAGAGGTGTTGTTAGATTCGTAATTACTTTGAAAGTGATATTGTAATAAAATAAAAATAAAAACTTAAAAACGGTAATTTAAAAAACTAAAAAACCCGACTGCTTTTCTGAGCATTCATGAAAAAGCCCCCTAGAAAGTCAGCCGTCTAGTCAATAGATTGGAGTAATCTGCAATGTAATATAGGTATGTGCTCTAAATTCTAGAATGGGTCCCGACTGCCAGTATTTAAAATACATATTATGTAGATAAGTGCAATCGGGTACAAAGACTTTCTTGTTTTAGGGCTTTTTCATGAATGCTCAGAAAAGCAGTCGGGTTTTTTAGTTTTTTAATTACCGGTTTTTTTTTGCTTTAAAAAATAAATAAATAAAAACATCCAAGTGGTTAA
This sequence comes from Leucania comma, assembly GCA_958295575.1. Taxonomy (NCBI): domain Eukaryota; kingdom Metazoa; phylum Arthropoda; class Insecta; order Lepidoptera; family Noctuidae; genus Leucania; species Leucania comma. The sequence continues at coordinate 21,945,070 of OY282480.1, forward strand.
AAAGCCTGTTGTTTCATCTAAAGCAATCCAACGCGATGTCTGAGAGACAACGCCTGAAAACTGATGGCATTCGGTAATTCCGTGATTTACACAGATATTTCACGAAACTTTTTCCAGGAAATATGTTTTTTTTTTTCAAAAGGTTTTAGTGAAAAATTGCCATCGTTTAGAATCTCGATTATATGCGCAAGGCTTCTATGGAATTACTTTTCTATATTTTTAGTAAGTATATGAGTACATTATGGAGGACCAAAGTTCACGTTAAATAGCAGATTTTCAAAGGTTTACTGGATTAGTTTTACAAAAATTTATGTTTTGTTTCTATAGAAGCCTAGATAATATCCACAAGATATATTTGTATCCAAAATATCTGAAGAAAGATGTGTAATAACATCATAATCACGTAAGAGCGGTTGTATGAAAATGTACCTCGGGTTAGCCGCCCTTAAGTTAATACCCAGCTTTTTAGATAGGTGCTTAAATACCGTGGGTTTCATTTGTTACACATTTGCAAAAGGCACAAACCGTCCTATAGGGTTTTATTACAGTAATTACATTATCTACGTTCAAAAGTTTTGTAGTACATCCGCACTTGGAATAAATTTAATATTAATATAAAAGTCTTAAGTTAGAACTACATTAGACGCACACGTGTAACACGCCTGCTTTGTTCGTAGAACGACGTCGAGTGGCGTCGCGTGGCGTGGATCAAGTGTAGCTTTATAAATCTAGTTTCCATATAAAATGTATGGAGACCGACGCGCCCAGATCGGCGTGTGTGGCACACGTGTGCGCAGTGTAGTTCTAGCATTACTGTTACTAATTTTTTTTAGCTGTAATTATTTAAGACTAGAGTGAATTGCATCGTGAGGAAACCGGCATGTCATAGATCCAAAAATTCGAAGACATGTGACATCTACCAACCCGCACTGGGCCCGCGCGGTGGATTACGACCCATTCCCTCTCTTAGAGAGGAGGCCTGTGTCCCAGCAGTGGGAACATTAAAAGGCTGATGATGATGATGAGAGTGAATTGGTTACTTTAAGGCAATCGTGGTCCTTCGTCGACCACACCTTCGCTTACTATTAGGAGTCACAGGAGTGATAGTAATCAAACGCGAGCCTGAATTTCGATGTTCAAATTTTCAAAAGTTCTATAATACCGAAGAATAATAATTAGGGATTTTCTGTTCTTTCTGTATTCTGGAGTTTTTCTATAAAACCGTTCGGGATTACAAAAATCAATATTTTGAAATTCGTATTTGTGACTGTCGGAATAAGGTTTTTTGTATTTATCCAGTGTAGTTACCCTTTTGTGACCCATTTATTTAGCGTTAAAGATACCCCCTGCTTTTCATCGACGTATTAAATTAATTAAAATCATATTGCATTTAAATATTTCGAACTGCACTAGGTTCGGCTCCTTTTATATTTTTGCGGAGGGATATCATCAAATAACTCTTCCCGCTATGGGTAGAGCGAGAGTACCAGACTTTTACTGACTAAAACTCGCCTATATTCCTTCAGTTGCCTTTTGCGTTTCAGAGCCGCGGTTGTTAACTCTTTCGAACAATCTCACAGCCCCTTTCAAAGATCTTATGTACAGAAATTAATGGTAATGGAAAATAGTGCCTATTTGTAATAAGTCGGGGACCATCCACTCAGTACCAAGAAATGATCTCGAAAGTTTCCAGACACACTCTAAAAACCACTTTATTCCTTAACCGTGCGAAATAATATTATCTTCACCGTCGTACGTTCTTTCAATATGGCTCATTTACACGAAAACAGTTTCTCGATTTGAATAGGGGATTATCAAAAGGAGTTAAAAGCGTCGACTTTAAAAAACTGAAGCGATCATGCAAATAGATTCTGGGTTAAACCGATTTAGATGAAAAGCCTATAAAAACCATCACTAGAAAATTTTACTTGAATTGTTCCAGTCCTTCGAGGTACGCGGTATAAGCGACGAGGCGAAACGCCTAGTCCGGATCGTAGAGGTTTCAATAGCGTAACGGTGAATAGTAGCCGTACGTCGGGTTGAACGATGGAAAAATGAAATAGTAGAATCAAGTCATGCAATTCCCGCGCACACTCTCCAAAATGCAAACTGTAAAATACCGAAAGGCCCTATGCCTGTACTCAAGGCTTTATGCTTTATCTAGAAGATTGGACTTAACCAAATCTGGATAACCAATTAGCCTCTTCGCACGCCTTTCCGACGAGTTCAAAGCTGCTAGGCGGCATTTTGCAGCACCAGCCCATAAGTGGCTGCAGTACTCCACACACGATCGGACCTGTGCTTTGTAGTACATTAAAAGCTGTCCCGGATTGAAGCATCGACGGACCTTTGCAAGAACTCTGAGTATGTCTTGATTTTAGTTAGCAGTGAGGCAACCGAGTCTCGCCAACCAGACTCGCATTGAAATTCTCGCTTTTCTCCAAGCGAGAATCTCTCTCCGTGTAAACGAGCCTTAAAGCTCGGATCTTCGGATCAGGGTCATTGGGTTAAGGCTGTAACGGTGAAGATTATTCATCTCAATCTGTGTTTTATTGATCTTAAGTGTTTAGTTACTTCGTGATCGCTTAAGAGCCGTATACAATAATATATAGTTGGGGTCAAGGTTTCGATTTATTGAGATGTTTATTGTTTGTATTTGTATTTATGTTACTGTGTAGGCAGGCTTTTATCGTTTCCAGTAATCTTTTCATTGTTAACGGATGTAAAAATGTTGAGAATAGATCAAATATTAAAGTGTTATACTCTGAAGTGAAACGAAGTGATGGTTGCTACACTTGCTACCATGGCTTTGGAATGTAAAGGACAACAAAACAAACATGGTTGATATAAACCCACCCGTGTTCCTTCAGTGAAAATCTGACCCTCACTCTCGGTGGAGCGAGAAGGAGTATCATTTGTAGTAAATGGATGATTTCCTATACCAAATAAAATACTTTCGGTTACTATTTCTGTATCTACAGGCTAAATTAATGGACTTTATTGTATCCATGAAGTACCTATATCACTATGCTACGGTCAGGGGTCAAAAGTGCAGTTGCACTCTACTAATGCTAAAGTTTATAACTTTGTAAAAGAGGGCCACTGGGTCACAACTGGTTTATTTAATTCTTTAGGTTCTATGGTACAAACGAACTGAGTGATGATCCATTAATCCTGTTCTATAAAAAATTCTAGACACGTTATTATCGGTAGAGTGCAACTGCACTTTTGACCCCTGACTGTGCATAAACACTACAGCAGTAACGCAGATATTTTTGTAATAATATTTCACAACTTTCACACAATATGCTAAATTTCGCACTTGAATACTAAACAACAGATAAACATACTTATATAATTCTAAATACATACATATTATAGATAGAAAATTATATCTACCTCATCATCACAAAGTTGACAGGAATCGCATGATGGAAAATGGTCTATTCCTTCTCATAGAGAGGAGGCCAGTAGGAACATTATAAAACATTTTACGCTAAAGTATTGTCAAACAATACTTTTGCTTATTTGACGACCATTTAAAATGAAAAACGAAAATTTTGATAAAACTTGTATTCTCTTGTTCCAGATCGAAGAAGTCTGGCTGGAAGGTCCCCGCGGCGCGTGGGAGGGGTCTCGAGTAACACAATGGCAGCGCGTGCGCACGCGGCTAGGAATCGCTCAGCTTCAGTACCAGCTGGATGAACTGGCGCCTAGTGGAAAGTGGACCGTCAGGGCTAAGCTCACTGATGGGTCACAGGTATGACACTGAGTGAAACGAAGACAAAGTTAAAAAAAGCAACAATCTGCTTGTTTCTTCCTAACTAGCTTGGGGTCGCTTTCAAGGCTAAGCAGATGTAGCTGAATACCAGTACCAAATACCATTTCACATGAAGCGACAGCCTATCAGACCTCCACAACTGATCTGACCGTTTTCTTGGCTTCTGATTTATCTATTCCAGCGGCAGGATTATTCCAAGCAATTTTACACAATAGTCTTTTTTATGCTTGAAATATCATCAATTAACTTCTCCTGTTCTGGATGGAGCGCTAGAAGTATGCTAGAACTACCCTAGAAGACTTTTTTCAATTGCTCTTTACGTTCCAAGGCCGCATCAACAATCCCGCAGTCGTGGCATGTATCAGCCCTAACGAGACCCATTAAACAGTCTTGTTGAGTTTACTTTTCTTGGAGTTGCGCTTAATTGCATAAAGTGAAACTGAATAGATAGTACCATCTACGAATTTGCGTCCCTCTCTCCCTCCTAATCGCTTACTAGAAGAAGAAGGAGCATCTCCTTCTTTCGGGATGTCACTATGTCACTATCAAGATCTTCATGGATGGCACTATCAATAACTTAATTCCATTTACGCTTCGTAACAATCACTGCACCATTCCAGGGTTCGTCTGTGTTCTGGGTGGGTAACTACGAGCTGCCCCCGTTCCAGCTGAGTGTCCGCCACGCGCCCCGGGTGCTCCGCACCAGCGACAGATTGGTCTGGCATGTTTGTGTCAGGTAACACCCGAATTATGAATTACAGTTATATGAATTGTCTTTGTTCGCAGATAAATTACTACAGCAGGTATTTCTTGGAATCCATGTCAATGGATGATAATGTAGTTACAGGCACATGAAATATTTCGTTACTCTTGTTCCTAATAGCAATTTAATTACGATGATTTCTGGTATGATAAAAGTCTATGATTAAGCCGGCAAATAAACACCAGGTAATCCTACTAGGGTCCCTTCGGTAACCATCTTTATGGAAAGTTCAGAATTGGTTATCGAGACGTTTATATGGCACAGATAACTTGATTTTGTACGTCCAAGTGGCGTCCACCCATTGTGCGGGCATCATAGCATTTGCTGTAACTCTTGATACATGGCTGGTTCGGCTATGGCTACGATGACCACTTATTATATGGTGGGCCGCCAGCTCAGATGCCCTGAAGAATACTTACCTTACACAAACATACTTAGGCAATAGGTATATGGTAGTTTTTGGCAGATTGTGAAGTGTAGTAATATAACAGTCAAACAGCTCTCCAGAAGCAATTGACCATGGCCTTATCCCCAGGTACCCGTGGTCGGAAGCCGTGGAAGGCATGCTGGTGATCCGTCTGCGCGGTGCAGGTGGCGGGCGTGGTGGCGGCGTGCGCACCGCCGTGCAACTGCGCGCGCCGCGCGCCTGCCACCGCCACGCTGTCGCCGCCAAGAGGATCGGCCTCGACGGAGCTGACCCGCCCGATGTGGTGGTAGCCGACTTCTCTTTCCAGGTAATACTATGAGAGATGGACAGTCACTGTATAACGTTGAATAAAGAGCTTCGATCTTTTAGGTGAAATAGAAGTACTTTAAACTCGTCCAAAAAATGAAGAAGCTAGTCCATGGAAATACAAGCATCACACCTGTGTAAGCATTCATGTATTCCTTTTGGAAAGACATAGAAGCCAGGTGGACTTGGTTTATTAACATAACTGCCGAAGGTACCACTGTTCAGCTGTACATCGTCTACGCTCTGCACCAGCTTACAGAATTGTGCGTGTGAATGGTTACTATCTCACCTTTTATTAAGCGATGATGTGGACAACGATGGCACGCTTGCCTAGTATTGCCTGTAACTTACTGTTTACTTAAAGACCCTTAGGTGGTAGCTATCAGGTAAGAAAGACTCCGGTAGGGAATTTCACTCCTTAGCTGTACGCACAATAAATGTATTCCTCCTATGTTTTTGGAGTCAGCAACTCGCCTGATGATGTTGACGGACTTTTTAAAATTTTAGATAACTTCTTGTATTCCTAGTTCAAGATTCCGTGTATCAATACTCGCATTCAAAATGGACTAAATAAATATTGAAAGGATCCTTTTCCTTTTTAAAGTTAACATCAGCGATGTGTTTCATTTCCAGGAGGAAGGTACGAGGATCTGGCAGAACACGACGGTGGTGTCACAAGTAGTGGACAAGCCGATATCCTTGGAGTTCCTCACGAAGTACCGAGCGGTCATCTCTCCAGGATTACCTTACAAGTTGAAGGTATGTTCTTATGTCAAAACACTAACTAGTATTATAAAGAGAAAGTGTTACAATTTCTTTTTCTACCTTGTCTTCATGTAACTCTACACAATTCAAATAGTAACCGGTGTTTTTCAATTGTTCTCGATGGTGTTGGCTTCCTCATTTGACGAAAATCTCTACCATCCGAGTGCAATTTATTTTTTAGATGTGGGATTTAATTTATAGATGAGGGAACAAAAATGATTTGTTTGAGGTTAAATCTAACGAGTAAAGCAAATGGTCAAGCAATTCAAACTGTGATACGTGTATTTCCGCTTTATTAACCGCTGAGGCACAAAATAGATAGTACAGCAGTCAATCTCATATATTATGTAATTCCCTTTTATACCAGTGCTCGGTTGAGGTAGGAAACTTTTAAGACCACTGTGAAGATTTCCATACAACTTGACATTGACATGCAAAATGCGAAAAATTATTAATGCGGATTAATTCTTCTATTCGGGCTCGGAACGGAACGGGCTATTCTTTTGAGCATTTTCCTCTTAAAACACAAAGACATTGAACTACCAATAGACAGGACATAGTGAACAAAATCGTAATCCGAGACTTGTTACCTAGGTAGTAAGTCGCTCAGTGAACAAAATCGTAATCCGAGACTTGTTACCTAGGTAGTAAGTCGCTCAGTGAACAAAATCGTAATCCGAGACTTGTTACCTAGGTAGTAAGTCGCTCAGTGAACAAAATCGTAATCCGAGACTTGTTACCTAGGTAGTAAGTCGCTCAATCTAGTGTGCACGACTGGACCTAACTTCAGTTTATTTTCGTAAATATTTTTCATATTTACTCTGTAATTAATTAGAATTCAATCATTTTCGCAAATAGTTAAAAAAAAAATACGCTATTTTTTCTAGAACTATTTGCGAAAATGATTGAATTATATTACGCTAATGCGAATGGCGAATTATATTACAAATATAATTCGCATGTTTACTATTGAAAACTAGCTGACATAGGATAAGAGTTTTTCTAAGACATTTCTTCTGATGTCCGCTCTAAAGTATCTCTTTAAATCTCTTTGTTAAAACATAATGTTGATAAGTACTTATATTTTCTGAACTTGAAACAATTAAACGAATATCCACATGACTCACTGTTTTTGTAGCGATCTTAATAAAAGATCTTATTATGAGATGGTTTAGCGTGGGAGAACATGCATGTATTATTTTTTTAGTTATTTTTGATAACCATTGGCAGTTCATTGCCCCACATATTTATGACATTTTTGGCCACCTACATAAATAATACTTATTATAGAAAAAATCTCAAATCCCGATTCCGATTATGACTTAGGTCCTGATTTTAATCCTGATTTAGATCCTGATTCTGAATCTGATTTACTTCCGGATTTTGATTTTGATCTTGATTTTGATCTTGATTTTGATCTTGATTTTGATCTTGATTTTGATCTTGATTTTGATTTTGATCTTGATTTTGATCTTGATTTTGATCTTGATTTTGATTTTAATCTTGATTTTAATCATGATTTTGATCTAGATTTTGAACCTGATTCTCCTGAATTAGATCTTGATTTTGATTCTGATCTGATCCTGATTACGATCTTGAATTTGATTATGATTCTGATCTCGATTCAAATCCTGATTACGATCTTGAATTTGATTATGATTCTGATCTCGATTCAAATCCTGATTACGATCTTGAATTTATCCTGATTTTGAGCACACATGGCGGGTTTCTGAATTGAGTATTTTGAGTTAAGAACGAATCAAACCATACTTAAATGCCAAATTTTGACAGGTTTGCAGGCTAAAGTAGAGTTTGAGTAATTCTCAACTTCAAATGCTTAAATCAGAAATCGGGGGTGAGACAACAAAATTAAGTCAGTTTTTAACATTTTCAACAATGACATTAGAAATAAATTCTCATTGAAATCAAAACACTTAACCGTCGAAACTCGATTGCTTCTCCCGAAGTGCTCAAGGGAGCTCGCGACAAACATTTCAATCTCCAAGCAATTACTTGTGAAAATGTTTACGGTACACAGAAGTGCATTCAACTGTGCTTGATGCTTTCAAGTTAAACTGATTTTTTCAGTTGGTAGGTACTGGAAGAATTTGATCCTAATGAGAAACGATACTGTAACAAAACGACTAAGATACGACGCATCATCGCAGCAACCTGCGATACAAATTGCCAAGATAAGATTTCGTGCGGCATCGGTTCAGAGGCCCTACCACGAACGCAATTCATTTTATTTTTTAATTTCTATACACTAGCACTTGACTGCAATTCTACCGGATGGTAAGCAGTGATGCAATCGTTGATGGTAAAGCGCACTAGTTTATTAAGAGCCTATTCACTCTAGCCTGATTGCATTCACTGCAATTCGGCGAATCAACAATTCTTAAATTCTTGCGATGCGTCGTTCTAACGAGAGTTTTGTGTTTGGGCCCTAACTCAGACGACGCGATGTCCAGAACGAAATATTTCCCAAAATTAATAACATAGAATATTTGGAGATCATGACTAAAATAATAACAGTCGCATTTCGAGGTCGGTCTGTAGATGCGTGACAATCTTAACATACCGAGAGCCTTCCGTGCCTCGGAAAACACGCTAAGCTGTTGGTCCCGGCTGTCATTTCTAGACCTTTGACAGCCGTTACTGGCAGGCAGACGGGTCTACTATTCTATGGGTTATATCAGTAACCTTAGTTCTCCTGCGGATAACTTCATTTCTGGTGTGATGACGCCAGGAAACTCCGAGCATAGCCCTTTCCATTTCTCTTTGGGTGACTTCAAGATGGACCGATTACCTGGTGACCTGGGAATACAATGAGTGCGAGACGCACAGGACCGGTCATTATAGCGTCATTTGGTGGAGGCCTATGTCCAACAGTGGACGTCTTTCGGATGAAATGATGACGATATTAATGTCTTTCTTCAGGTAAAAGCCACCCGGTGGGACGACAAGCCAGCACCCAACGAGCTGGTCCGAGTTTGCCGATACCCGTCCACACAAGTGACGGCCACGTCGCAGATCAACACCAAGTCTCTGGAGAGTATGTGTGCAGAGGGAGCCACTGACGCCGGTGGTGTTGCCATACTGCTATTCGCGGCAGGAGATGATGCCGCGCCGTTTTATAGGTTTGAGGTGAGTTTAATCAGATAAACATTTAAAAAAAATTTAAGTAATATAACTTTTATAATTAACTATTCACGAGTATGTACGGTCCGGGGTCAAAAGTGCAGTTGCACTCTAACAATGCTAAACTGTCTAAAATTTCTTTGTAGTAGAATTCCAGTGTTCTGCAACTAGTTTATTCAATATTTTAGATTCTATGCTACAAACTAAATGGGTAATGATCATCATTGACCCTCTTTTACAACGAAATTTTACATACTTTAGTGTCGGTAGAGTGCAACTGCACTCTTGAGCCCTGACTGTAGATACATAAAAATAAAAAAAAGAAGAAGGAAATAGACAAATAAGTGCAAAGGTGATGCTTGCTTTTGAGCTGCACGTAACCATGGCAAAGGGTTCAACTTATTTGCCGCGTACTATACCTCTTATTTTTCTTCCCCAGGCGCACCTCTCAAACGACACGAGCACGTCAGCGGCGCCGCTGTCGCTGCCGGTGCGACGCCCCTCCGCGCTGTTCGCGGCGCTCGGCCCCCTGAAGCCCGACCCCGGCCAGGCGAGGACCTTCGTGCCGCTGTATCTCAACACCAACATCACTTCGAAGCCTTATACTGTACATTTTGTGGTAAGTCTTCTTGATTAAACATGAATGTGGATTTCTGAATGTGGTTATGGATTTGTTTGACAGTCGACCTTGGAACGCAAAAGGCAACTTGACAGGCCTGTTACTTTACCTAATGGTTAGTGGCCCTGACTGCTATGCGGAGGTCGTGGGTTCGATTCCCATCCAGGATAAATGTTTGTCTGATGAGCATGATCATTTGTTCTGTGTCTGGGTGTTTATATATTTATTATGTATGTATTTAGAAATATATAAGTATGTTTATCAGTTGTCTAGTACTCATAACAAAAGCTCTAGTTAGCTTAGGACTAGTCGGCGTTGTGTGATAGTTCTAGAATATGCTACATATTGTAACTAAAGAAAATCACGTGGGTTTTAGTCGTTAAAAGTCTGACACTTCTCACCACACATAACACCCGTCTGGTCAGAGGATCCTCCCTTTTCAATGGAGGTTAGCGATACTTTACTCTCTGTTCCGTGTACCCTCGAAACTGGTGACCCCGACGTGATCAAATCGATGTGTTTAGCGCTAGATAAAGATTTACTAAAAACATAAACTTCCACGCAGGTCATAACCCGAGGAGGCGTCATCATCCGCTGGGCAGCCACCACCCAATGCCTCACCTCCACCTCCGACCCTCACGCGCACACCTCACCGCGCAACAGCAAGTGTGACGTCAACGACGAACAAAGAGACGTCATCATGTCCCAACGGAAAATCAAATCTAACAGGATCATTAGAAGAATACCTTTCGGCGAATTCCTTGAGAGGTCAGAAGTTCTTGAGAGTACAGGAAGTCATGATGTCTTGATGGCCCAAAGGGACACGTCATCAGCTAACTTCAGTACTGATGTGTCGGATGCCTTGCTGAACCGGCATCAGCTGAGGGTCATGCTCCCCATCAAGGTGTCCCATCAGATGTGTCCTGATAGCCATCTCATTGCGTATTTCTATCATGAAGGAGAGCTCATCAGTGCTAGCAAGCATTTTGATATGGACGAGTGTTTCGTTAATAAGGTTAGTACTTAAAACTTTTGTTTGTTTATCTAAAGCCCAGCCGCGGAGCAGGAAGAATTTCGTGCATTGACCTGTCTCTGTCACTCCCGCATAAATATAATGCGTCTCGCTCGCACAGATGCAATGGCCTCCGTCGTCAGGGATTATAAACCCTTTACTGTAAACTTTTTAGTATTGTTCTTTTTTGAATGTGGTTTTTTTTGGTTAGCATTTAGTCATTACAAATAACCCTTGACGAAATTCATAAATTTAAATAATGAATGACAATAACAATTTTTATTTTATTATCATATTTCTACCGAATTCGTAATTTTAACATGATTTTTAAATTATTATAATATAGAATTTAAATAAATAATTTATATATTTAATAACAATAATTTATTTAATAAATAAGTCATTTTGTTTCTCCGTCAAATGTTAAATGTAAAACGCACTTAATATAAAAATGTTTGTGACCACTGTCAGTAGGCCCAAAGGTCATTGTACGAAATTCTTCCTGCTCCGCGACCGGGCTTTATCTGATCTATCTTCTTGAGTGACAGAGGACAAGTGCAGAGAGTTGATGATGGTGTACTAAGTGGTTCTCTAAAGTGAAGTGTCTCTCGTCAATTATTAATTTTAACTTTTTTTCTAGGATTGTATTATGAGGTTTTAGAACATCTTAATTTAGTTCCAATTATGTTAGAGGAAGTATGAAAGTGGTGCCAATGACTGAAAAGTTGAAAGCGAATCATTTATCTTGGTATGGTTATGTGAAGAAAAGGGTTCAAACGAATATTGTTGAAATAATTATGAGTATACATGGACGAATGGAGAGAGAGGGGAAAGAAAAGATGGATCGATTGTGTGAGGAGTGACATGACAGAAAAGCAAGTTAGGGGGCAACCGAAAAATACCGGTGGGTTTTAGATATTAAAAGTCTGACACTCCCTTGTGCTCCTCTTTTTCGTAACGGAGCAGTTGTCTTTTACAGCTTTTAAAATGGCCCTTATTCCAGGACCTTTAAAGTCTCATATGAAGATATTAAGTTTAACCAATTTGTACGCATGAGACCGAAATATTTACTATTACAGCAGGGGCCTTACCATAAGGAGTTAAAATGTCTGTCGTTGTTAATACTTAATACTTAAGGAAATAGGCAACTTGTTCTATACCATTCTTAACCTGTTTTTGCCCAAACAGGTTGAAGCAACATGGCTAACCCGTCAAGCCCAGCCAGGATCCACAGTATCCCTCCAAGTGTCCACTCCCGGACCAGCGCTGTGTGGACTCACAGTGCTGGACACGGCAGCCAAGTGGGCCCAGCCGCCGCAGTCACCGAAGGAACAGCTCATGACCAGTCTGAGGAGGTTGATTGATAGTCATAGGAACTTGACGGAGTATGATCTGGCTGGAGTCTGCTTTCTTAGTAAGTGACGATTTAAAATTTCTCCTTTTTTGTTGGAGAGCAGTGGTGACTGAGTGGTAACGGTCCCGACTTACTTCGATTCGAGTGGACGCCGTGCGACTAAGCGGTACGGGGTGGGTGCCGGGTGGCTTTAATGAGCTTTGATTTTTATACAAGTACTGCAGTGACAGACAAACGCGAAGTTTCTAAACATAATATTGTTGGAAATCTAGTCATAATCTGGCAGGGCACACCAGTTGCAGATATTCACCAATGATACTCACTTGAAGTGTTAGGTATTCACAGCCGTCATCACAAGTCGTAATTTTTCTTTTCAGATTCTGATAGCCAAGACATTCCATCAACTAGTATAGAACTGACTGCATCCTGGATGGCTGCAGCAGGAGTGAGACTATTAGGAGGCGACATGCAGGCAAACAGCAGGAACTGTATCCCTCGTCCACCCGCCTTGCTGGTGGCTGAGGAAGCTACTGTCCCGAGGAGTGACTTCTCTGAGGTACGTATTATTATACGATTTGGTCACTAACCACTGGCTGCTACCGAGAAGATAGGACAATAGCAGATTATTCACGAAGAGAATAAAGCAGTTCCTTTTGTCACGGGCATATCTACCCGAAAGTCACGAAGGATTCTGGGGTTTATACCCCGAGTGTGGCAAGGGGAACAAGTTAGCTCCCGAGCAAAGCGAGAGAGTTAACCTAAAAATCCTGATTGTAGAGATCTCTCTATACAATCAGATTTCTTAGGTTAAATCATTATAATAAAGTTTATTTACAATAAAAAAAAAAAAATTTAAAAAGTTACAGTTTATGTTTCATACATTAGACCAGTTGTGGAAAAATAGGATTCCGTACTCAAAGGGTAAAACAAGACTCTATTACTACGATTCCGCTGTCCGTCCATCTGTGCGTCTGTCCGTCTATCACCAGGCTGTATCTCATGAACCGTGATAGTTAGACTGTTGAAATTTTTCACACATGATGTATTTCTGTGGCCACTTTACCAATAAATACTAAAAGCAGAATAAAATAAATATTTAAGCGGCGCTCCCATACAACAAACGTGATTTTTTGCTGGTATTTTTTCTAAATGTGTATGTTATTACGGCTTGCAAGCTGCACTCGGCTCCATAAGACTGTCGCCAGCGGCTCGGGCGAATTTTCCTCTCGTATCAAAATGTATGTACTATTTACTTGCATATCCTCTATTGTATCCTAAAATCAATGTGTTTGATTCCCAGGCCTTTCTATGGCGCCTCCTCAGCATCGGCGCGAACGGCACGGGAGTAGCGGTAACGCACGCGCCCGACTCCATCACGCGCTACGAAGCGAGCGCGCTGTGCGTGTCGCGGAGCGGAGTGGCCGTGTCTGCCCCTGCCGTCTTACAGGTCAGTCACATCAATGAAGAATAATAGTAGCTTATGTGACTAGAAGATAAAGCAGTATCTTATGCCCTATTTATACGTGGGTCCAGCCTCGGCCAATCGCCATTGTTTAAATTGGGTTTCCCCGATTACACAATGGCTACACAATAGCGATTGGTCGACGCTGGGCCAACGCGTAAACCAGCATTAAAGGTTCTGAAATGGCGACCACGTACCAGAAGACAGCGTTGAAAGACCTCCTACAAGGTGGACCAATGACCTGGTAAGGGTTCCGCAAATCTGATGGATGCGAGACATTGACATAGACACTTGGAGGAGGCCTAACAGTGGATGTCTCGGCTGAAATGATGATAATGATGATGAAAGTCACGGGTGCCATGTTGAATTCCGAACTAAATGAAGGTTGCTAAGTTTTAATCCCGAACGCAATGAGAGATCTATATAATTAAGTAATTTAAGCCGATTGAGACAAAGACAGTTTTAACCCCGTGTGGACACTCTACTTTTTACACCTTCTGCGAGATAATTACAAGACAATATATTGAAAATAGTTATATAATAGAATGCTATACTTGTATTACGAGTATTTACAAGTTAATGTTACCTATCACTTGACATGTCTTTTGTGTATATTTGGTAGGTCTGAGAACAGATTGTAGGCTATTTTTTTACCCTCCTATTCCCACTCCCCATTGTTTTCTTTATTAATATATGTGGTAGAACAATATTAATTTGCCGGATCAGCTAGTAAATACATACATAGCAATCTTAGACCTTGGACAACTTCAAAATTGTAGAGGCACAAATGAGTTATATAACCAACACCTACCTACTCACTTTCCAAATTAATATTTCATTGTTGTTGTACAAGGAAACAATAGAAGTTCTACTATTGTTCAAGGCACTCTTTTGTTTTCCTTAACAAGTCTCCATTGGGTTTTTCAATAGGTACACTTGAACAGTAGATAATGTAAACCTGGCTGTACACAAGCCACCGACCACAACCACAAAACGCCACAGTCACCGTGACACCGACTACGACTACCAATCACCGTAAGCGCAGGCTTGCGGACGACAAGTAATGGGTAGCTCGCCGTCCGTTCCGCTCGTTATATAAGGACCGATTCCGAGTCGTCGACGGCGCCTAGTATTGTTCAATAAGGATTTTTTCCACAATTCCTGTCACACAACGTCGTCCAGTCCCTAGCTAAGAGACAATTTATAAACATACCATATTTCTGTACCAGGCAATGTGCTGCAGTCACACCCCCCGGATAGTAGTAGGCCATAGTAAGTCGTCATAGCATCAGCCTTATAATGTTCCCACTGCAGGGACTCAGGCCTCCTCTTTAGGAGAGGGAATGGGCTGTTATCCACCACGCGGGCCCAGTGCGGCTTGATGGATGTCCTCGAATTTTTGGTTCCAAGATATGTCGGCTTCCTCACGATGTTTTCCTTCACCGTTTTGAGAGCGTGAAGGGGTGATGAAATAAATTACATAAAGTAATGCGCATGGCTGGGTTTGAACCCGCGACCTACAACTCGTAAGTCGGAACCGTTACAACTCGGCCACCACTGCCCTATACCACACATGAATCAAATCAATATAGAACATTAAATTATATCTACACATGTAAAAAACCTTAAATATTAACTAAACTAATTATACTAAAACCTACCTATGTACATATAATACAAAAACACAGTACACTCAGGCGTCGAAGTACTCCTCCACATCGCTGTCATCCGGAAATGTACCCAGAAGACTGGCAGCATTGCCACATTGAATGGCAATGCTAATTCTTTGGGCGAAAAACGAGCCAGCCCTCTGGTCACGCAAAGTGTCGATCAGACGGCGTGGAATTTCCTTAAAAAGGAGACGCGCACTCGGACCCCATGACCCAAGCGTTTCAACCCCAAACGGCTCAAAACTGTAATTACCAATAAGGTTACAGTATTTGCGCCGTTTAAGGGTCTCAGCAGCCGCAGCGGCAGCGCCGGCACAACCTGCCGAACTTGGAATATGTGATGGCGCAAGGGTGTCGACACAGGTTGCGTCCCACACCAAAGGCCTACCCACCTTCCACGGCACCAACGTCATACCATCTGGTCTCTTTCCATCGTCACGTACCAAGCCATTAGGTTCTAATACGGCAGGTACACCGGCGGTGACAAGAGCTCGACGGATAATATCGTTGATATATAGAACACATATAGAACATAAGGTGACAATCCTATTTTTTAAGACTTATTAGATTATTTTTGATTTTGATGCTGGTAAAATTAACGAAAATTTCCATATGCAGGTGTTCCGCGAATTCTTCATCCACGCAGACAGTCCCAAGCGCCTCCGACGAGGGGACTCCACCATCATTCGCTACAGGATCTTCAATTACCTTTATGAGCCGCTTAGTGTAAGTAACATGACATCACGCTGTGTGTAGACATATACGAATACGAAATAACTGGCATCTCGGTATCGGAGTAATTAGCGCTACTAGAACATATACAAAAGTTTGAATTCCACTATCGGGCAGTTGCCCAGACCAGACACAATGCCTTTGTGGTCGGAGGAGGGGGAGGCTGATAGAGGAAATAGAACGTAATAAGAACTAAGATAAGACAATTTCCTTTGCTGTTTTCAGAGCAGTAGTGATGAAATAAATTACCTAAAGTAAAGCTGACTCGTAACTCGAAGCAGTTAATATTGAGCTACCACTGCTCCTATGTTAACATCAACTACAAACTCAGACCCTAGATACTCCTGCTAGGGCCAACGGAAATTTTTGAACGAGAAACCGTGGTCCTAAAACACATATTGCTGGACACGTATTGATAGGTTTTAGTCAGTAAAAGACACATCTTCTCGCTCCATTCCACAACGGAAGAAGTATAATTATCCATAAGACTGCTTTTGAGAAAGTCAAAATAAAAAACCCAATAACACTGCGTATTTTTAAAAGAGTTTTATTTAAAGAGTAAGCATGGACTTTCTTATCACCACCAACGAAAATTTCACACCACTATTTGGCGCCTCTTAGTCGAGCGGTCTTCTACTTTTGAAAACGTGTACATGACGTTGACGTCGAACGTTTAACTAATGTCATAAACATAGCATTTTGACAGGTGCCTGGACCTGACGCCTCAGTGCTGCCACCTTTTGAACGTCATTTTAGTACACCCTCATTGGAATTGTGTACTCGCTTCAGACGTTTCTTAAGAGCCCATGTAGGCTTATGAGAAATAAAATGAGTTTGATTCAAAACGAATCCAGAATCTCTACTTTTACAAGTCTAACGAGTTCTTAGTGGAACTATCCACAGATGCATAATATTATATGAGCCCTTGCCCTGAGAAAATCCCCTTTGCATGACGTAATGGACACTTGACGCATTAAGGTTGCGGTGGAAAGTGGCTCATAATTACATGTTCTTTGAAAGCTTCTAATGGCTTTGATGTTATGTGTAAATGAATATACTTGTAGTATAGGAAAGTTTTAAGGGTGAACTACATTAGACCGACGCACACGCAGTGGACCACGCCTGATTTGTACGTAGAGTTGCATTGCGTGGCGTGGATCTAATGTAGCTCTACAAGTCTAGTCGCCATATAAAGTATATGGAGACTGACACGCCTAGATCGGTGTACGGCCTACGTGTACACAATGTAGTTCTACCTTTAAGCAGACCTCAAACGCGTAAAGCAACTGAAAGGCACTGGTGTGGTGGGTGTTTAATCAGTAAAATTCTGACAGTTCCTCTCGCCCCACCCAGAGCGGGAGATATTGCTGATTACAACCCACCTGTCCTTTAATTGCTCTTTGCATTCTAGTGCCATGGTAACTCTTTCAAAATTCCTGGAGCCCTAGTAGGTATCGGTGCTTCAGTTTTGCCGCGATCTCTTTAAGACGCGGGTGGAACAATACGCGACGCCTACTCGGGCTTGATCTTTAGCCGAACGGCAAGTTATTGCTCGTCAGCTGCAAGCCCGCGCTTATGTTGTCCGGAAATCCCTGACTTCCGACGCGACATCCAGGATATCTCCATCAGCGGCGGTTGGTGCGTGAGGATGCCCGTGCCTTTACAGTTGCGACTATCTCTTTCGCTAGCATTACTGCTTCGCAAAAAGAGTCGATCGCTTCCCATTGCCTCTCGCTCCGAACTTTGGCCTAAACCAACTTAAGGCCTGATATTACAAGTCATCGCCTCCAATCGCACGGCAGTGATCCGCCCGCGCTTGGCACATTTCCATTGTATGCTCTGCCGTGTCCTTCGGGCGATCCGCACAATGATGACACCCAGGCGTATCTTTCAACTGTACCCGAAACAGAAACCTTCCAATCTGGCCATGTCCTGTAAGAACCTGCGTCAGGCAGAATATGATGACACTGTGGTGCCTCTCAACTCTAATCCACTCCTCAAAGAAAGGACCTACTACCACCGCGATTGTATGCCCAGAAAATTTCTAAGTTTATGATTTATATGTATGCTTATTGATCTTGTTCCTCCAGGTACAAATCCAAATTCTAACAGACCCCCACGTGGAAGGTCCCAAAGACCTGGTGGAATCAGCCTGCGTCGGAGCTCGTGCATCCATCGCGCGACGTGTGGAGATCAGAGCGAGGGTGGCTGGAGCAGCCAAGATCAGGATACGGGCTAAGGCCGTCAGCGATGGAAACTGTGGGAATGTTACCAGCGGAAGGACTGGAGTCAGGTAGGTTTATAAATTTTATGGCTGGCCTGCAAGATCGTCCGCGTCACTTTTGTATTGATTTACACAATGCCGCTTAGTTACCATTAATTTCAAGAAGTCTTTATTTGCGGAACCCTAATTCCTTCTTTGTTTAAAAAATAGATGCAGTCTAAGTTAGGCCTTATTACCCAAGCAAGCTATCTACAGTGAACCGACAAACAGACGAAAATATTTTTTAAAAATGCGTTTTGCTTTGCGAATAATATATACCTATTTCCTTTATTAGTAAAACAAATATTTATTTATTTATGCTTTATTGTACACCAAGATAGGAAATAATACAATTAATTAATAATTAATAAATATAAATAATTATTTTTTATTATTATTTAATTATTATTTTAATATTTATAAAATTGACAAAAAATAAAAGGCTCATTTTGACATCTGATGTTTTTAATATTAAAATTATGTAACCGACTGTATTGTTATGTAACCATTGTATAATTACATTAAAACAATTTATGTAATTAATTATTATTTTATTGTTTCTTTTAGTTTCGTTCCAATTTACATTCTAGGGCCTTACTCAAATGTCAAAACGGGCCTTTTATTTTTTAACAAGTTTGACAGACACTTATTTTCTTAAAATGTAAACGTAGGTGAGGGCAGCATTGTATATACGTACTTAATATGTAAATCTTATTAATATTCAGAAAAAAAAATATTGTTCCAGTGACGAAGTGGTTATCAGGATAGCCGTTGACTCGGAAGGAGTACCCATACGGGAACAGAAATCAATCCTTTTATGTGGAAATAGTAAGTTCGTAACATAAGAAAAATATTCAGTGTTGTTCCGCATGCGTTATGAAATTTTATTAAGAGCCCACTAGTTTATTAAGAGCCTATTCACTATAGGCTTGAAAACACCTGAATTATAAACAAACTTAAATCTATGGGCACAATGGCGGTCTTATCGCTAACAGCTATATCTACCAGATAACCTTGGGGTGGACTATAAAAACTTAAAATAGAATAAAAGGGGGTAGTCTGCGGTGTACTGCATTTTGAAGAAAAATTAAATAATAAGATAAAAAAAAAGGATTTAATAAGGAGATACTGGTTACATACATTTAATAAAGCTATGGTATTCGCGCCGCGGTGCACACCGCTACATTCTAAGCTGCGGCGGGTGTCGCCGCCGATTTTAGCGACGCAGCGCCGCAACGCGGTATGTGTTTCGGCCCTAAAAGCGAGTAATTAAAACATGTCATTGTTTCATAGGTAGCTCAGAGTCCAGCAAGTCTGAAGTACTGTGGAACTGGCCAGCCGTGCCAGCAGCTGTTCCCGGCACTGAAACACTCACCGTCTGGGCAGTCGGTGACGTCACTGGACCATTACTTGCTGTAAGTAAACCTAACACTAGCTAGAAGCCTCTAGTATCATCATTTCAGCCGAAAGTCCACTGTTGGACAGAAGCCTCCTCCAAACCTCACCACAACGACTGGTCCTGTGCTTCTCGCATCCATCGGATTCTCGCAACCCTCACCAGGATGACCTGGACCTATGAAGGTCCACCTAGTAGGAGGCCTTCCAACACTGCATCTTCCGGCACGTCGTTGACACTCCAGAACTTTGTGCCCGACTTTGACCATCTGTTCTGCGAGCAATGTGCCCTGCCCACTACTACTTAAGTTTGGCGATTCTTCGGACTTGTCTGTAACCTTCATTTCTGATGTGATGACACAATGAAACTCCCGTTTTTTAGGGTTATATACCTAAGTCGACAAAAACGGAACCTCTCCATCTGTCTGTCAGAGACTAGTTTTCTCAGGAATGCGAGGAGGTATTAAAATACTCAAACCTGCTACCCCAACCAGCAGTAAAAAAAAAACTTCTAAAAGTCAACGCAATTTAAAGATATGGCTCCGATTAGGCGCATTTTTTCTTCTTTTTTATGCATTATTATATTTTTTTTTAATTTATAATAATCTTTATTGCTTTATTGAGTTCACAATGTGACTTAATAATTAGACATACGTAACTGTAAAGTTTCTATATGTACTGGTACTGTTTCCAAATCTAAGCGAATGCTTGTTTTGTGTGGCAGTGTCCAATCGTTTAGTGTGGGTCTATTTTGACACTCGCTATGAAATCAAAACCTATAGGGCACTTCCCTTTGACCTCGAATCTTGAAACTTGACAAGAAGCAAGGTCTCATAGTACAAATATAGGAAAAATCTGGAAACTGCTAACAAAAACCGATTCGGGATTTGACCTATTTAGATACGTAAAGTACGGAGTCCTGAAGGAGCGATTTTTTGTTATTCCTTATAGTTTCGGCCATCTACGTTCACTTAAAAAATCATCCTGCCTACTAGTTTATTATGCTATCACAGTAAGTTTTGTGAACAGGACGCCGACTCCTTACTCAGCATACCTCGCGGCTGCGGGGAGCAGAACATGGCGCAGCTGGCGACCAACCTGCTCGCGCTCACGCAACTGGAACCCAGCTCCATCGCCGCGCTCACTGCACGGGAACATGTGGCCAGAGGTACGATTATGACTAGTGGCACGTCAGCCAGGGCCAGAAGGCGCATAGGCCTCAGATTTTCAAATAACCTAATTGTTTCTCTATTTTTCTGTACCTTGTGTATTTAACTGTAACCTTTTAAAAAGTTCATTGTGTTAGAGTCTGTTTATGCTCACTTCTCAATTTTAATTCTGTCACTATACGTGAGGACTTATAATTGGCTAAATGTCGTTTATGATTATTTTTCTTTTTGGTGAGATTTTTTGTAAGCTGTAAGTCCTCCAAGCTGCAATAAGTAAATATAATATTGCCTACTAGCATCTACTAGCGTCGCTTGCAGCAGAAGCAGAAATGTATACCAACGGAACCTACTTCCGTTATATTAAAGTGAATGAGTAACAAGCATACACACAAATAAACTTTACCTTTATAATATTAATGTGTTTAAAGTTTACGACTATATATGGCACACCCTTTCTCTTACTCTGGGTTTTAGATCAAGCTCTGGGTATATTGAAAGGGCTTGTACAGACTTTTACTAAGTAAAACCCACCTCTGTTCCCTTCGGTTACCAAAGGGCAACTACACCATGACCCTGGAACACGAAGATGTTCTAGGGCCGCGATAATTTATCTCTCTATTTCATGATTGGCAATTTTTTCTACATACGAGAAAAAACGTTTTTCATCCCACCCATTCGAAAAGGACGACTTGGTTCGCTTCTATATGCACACAAAGGGGTTTTTTTGTGTTTTCTATGAAACGTTTAGTGGGCAGTAACGAGTTTTTAATCCGTTTTATAAGTGCGCCGCAATGATTTTATCTAGAATATACCTACATATAAGATCCTTGCTACGCCGAAATTAACTTTGCCGCGCACTTTTTGCATTTGAAACATCTTAGAGTTCAGCGCCAAAGAAATCGAACGCAAATATTGTTTGAATAAAGACTGGCTGGTACGACGGCCCAGAGTTGCGCCGCCATCTAAATACAAAAAAAAAGAAATCAAATTAAAAAAGCACGATCTACAGCCCGCGATTCGTCAATTTTCAGGTTTCAGGGATTGTTAGAAAATCATGGTTTTATTTTGGAAAATGAGTTCTTCAAGTGACAATGCAAGCATAGGATAATATTACAATAAATAACAATAATGTTACAATAAAATATGAGGCGCCTTTTATTTTCTCATACTGGGTGATGAAAAGTAGAGTTTATCACTCGGGCGCAAATATATTTTTGGCTCGGGTGACGTACTTTGAATTCCTCGCCACGTTCAGGATTCTACTAAAGAATCCCTCGCTGCGCTCGGGATGCTACTCTAGAACTTCGCTCCGGCTTCAAAAAAGCGCCCTCGTAGTAAAAATATTATTTTGCTCTCTTAAAATACAATCTACTATTATTGCAGCATCATCGAAAGTGTGTTGTACAGATTGTCAAAGTCACTGGTTGACATGTACTAGGCCATAGCATAATGTACGTCATATAAAAGTTACGGTTACTTGCAGGGTTCACCCGTCAGCTGCAGTACGTGCACCCGTCAGGCGGGTTCAGCGCGTTCGGTCCATCTGACTCCACCTCGTCCACTTGGCTCACAGCGTTCGTTGTCAGGCATATGAGGAGGGCGCACAAGGTAAGTTTACTGCGAAAACAGTCGAATAAAAGGTGAAACTTGAAGTTGCATTGATTTAGATGTTCGATAATCATTATAAACTTGTATTTAACTTGTAAAGTGGAGGAATACTTACTTCGACGCCTAAGTGTTCGATTACGAAGACGCGGCGCGGTGCACGGCGCAGCGGGCGGTCCGTCGTACATTGCCATATGTTTGTGTTTGCGCGAGCGACGACGCGGCCCGCTGCTGTAATGTACGACGAAACGCTCAACGCGCCGCGTCTCCGTAAACACGGCCTTAGTGCATTTTGTTTTTGTATACGCCGTGTTTCAGACGTCGACACACCAACGTGTACCATGGATATGATGAACCCTCTAACGGTGAAATTAAAGTGTAATTTAGAAGGAGTTCAATTGGATTGCAGATACTTGCAGATGGACTTTTTTAACATGTGGATTTCTTTTGGCCCGGGGCTGCGCAGGGGTCTGTCAGACTCTTACTGACTGAAACTACGCAGTGTTTAGCTTTGACCAGTGCGCTGGAGTGCTTAGTTTGGCGTAAACTCCAATTTTCTAAGTAGATATATTTCAGTTTTGAATATTGTCAGGTTTTGTGGCCGAACCTGCAAGTCCCACCCGCCATCATCCGCGCCGAGCGGTGGTTGCTCAACCAACAGATGGAAAATGGCTGCTTCCGGAACGAGGGGCAAGTGTTTCATCGAGAACTCAGGGTTCGTACTGTATACTATTTGCTTTGCTCTTAAGGCCAGGTTCTACTCATTTTGAACTTTTTTGAAGCTCTAGAAACTTATAAATATAAAGGGAACAGCAAGAAAAAATATTTTATTAAAATTTACCATATGACCAACCGACCGCGCCGGGCAAAAATCTAAACATGATATATGTTAGTTGGCTATATAAAAAAAAAATCGTTATATGTACGAAACCCTCAATGCGCGAGTCCGAGCTTGACAAGTATTTTCATAATTTTGTTGTGAATTTATACCTCAAAATCTATTTTCCAGGGTGGACTCAACGACGAAGGCGAAATCGCAAGCGTAGCCCTCACCGCTTACGTCATAACCTCCCTCATCGAAAGCTCCTCCCCCCTACCGTATCGCGTTATACGGAACACCCTCTCCTGCCTCCGAGCTTTCCCTCTTAAGAAGTCCAAAACTCCCACCAGGGTGTACGCTCAGGCGCTCCTGGCCTACGCTTATATGAAGCTGCAGGATTATGAAGAAGAACTAAGGAGTACTAATGAGGCCAGCTTAAGAAGAAGTGTGGGGGGGTTGGAGGAAAATGAGGGGGTCCGGCAGGTGCTGGAACTGCTGAAGGTTGCGAGGAGGAGTGGGGAGTACGTGTGGTGGGAGGCTAGTGAGTACCATTTTGTAAAACTTAAAGTAAACTGAGTTAGTAATGTTAGCTAACAATGAAGCTACTCGTATCTACTATGATTACGATTCATAGTTATCAGGAATCACATTCCAGGAGTTATATTATTTTATACTTTATTGTATACCATATAAGGAGTTTATAAATACCACGAATATTTATTAGTGATTAAAATACATAAATAACTATTTAAATTATATCTACACATGTACAAAACTTTAAATATTAACTAAACTATTTATACTAAAACCTACCTATGTTCATATAATACTAAAACCCAGGCGTCGAAGTACTCAGGAGTTTTTTATTTCACATAGGTATTTTGTTTAGTAAAAAGTTTTTTATTTCACACTTTTTGGTTGTAATATCCCTCAGCCAAACTTAAATAGATACCTTCTGCCATTCGATTCCCTCCTCAAATCATCACAACGATTCTAATAATATCAAACATGGTTAGGATACACTGTTTTGTTACAGAATTCCAGTTCTTACCTACCTTCCGACTTCATCATCAGATCAGTTTTATGTATGGGGCTCTCCTTCTTCCTTCAGTCAGTCACCGAGTACATGCATAAACAAAGCAATTTTACTTGTTACTACAGTTCAGCTACGATTTTTTGAAGAGTTCCGTTATTTCTATGGGACCAACTCGGGAGTATTTATTAAAGATTATAATCTTTCAATCAAAACCAACATTTTCAGAACTCGGTCCACAATTGACCGAGATATCGGTAAACATACATAAAAAAAAATACATGCAGCCGAACATAGAATCTCCTTCTTTTTGAAGTCTGTTACAAAACAAATGCACAATGGACAATGGGCGATCAAAGGATAGATTTGGGGTGGTCAATGTACAAATATCATGAATACTATTCCTTTTTACAATTTTATGAGAAAAGTTTCATTTTTTTTTCTTGGTAGCACAAACTTGATACTTACACAAATATACAAGCTTTCACCTTTATAAGTGTAATGTTGCCTCCATTCGCAGACAGCCTATCAACGTCAATCGAAGCGACATCATACGCTCTACTCGCGCTACACTCGGCGCCGCGTTCACTGTC
Source organism: Leucania comma (assembly GCA_958295575.1). Taxonomy (NCBI): domain Eukaryota; kingdom Metazoa; phylum Arthropoda; class Insecta; order Lepidoptera; family Noctuidae; genus Leucania; species Leucania comma. Next base: position 21,969,980 of record OY282480.1, read on the forward strand.
CCCGAGCGCACGGACTGACGCACCAGCGGCTGCGCGATGGCTCAACGCGCACAGGACTACGAGCGGAGGATTTATATCTACACAGGTAAGTCCTAAAAACTTGATTGAAGTGGTAAGGGAAGAAGGTAGACGTCCGTCAATAGACGGTGGCCTCCGCCGCACACGACCAGTCCAGTGCATCTCACATCCTTCAGTCCACCGAGAGACCGCGCCAACTCTGCGTCTTCAGCCCGATCAACGACGACGGTCTGTTCTGTGAGCCCTGCTCACTGCCATTTCAGTTTGGCCATTCAATTGAAGTGAGTGAATGGGCAAATACATGGCCTTTGGCATGAGAAAGACGAGTGATTTAATGGAGATCGTCAAATAAAATGCCTTCAAGTTGGCAATAAGAACAGAGTGGTCAGTTTTTTTTAGTTAATTTATTTATTCAAACTTCATGCAATACAAAGGTACAAAGGCGGACTTAATGCCTTAGGCATTCTCTACCAGTCAATCAAGGGTAGTGAAGAGAAAACATGGCAGGTGCATAAAAAAGCAATATATTAATAAGAAAACAAGGATACAAATGTATATAAATAAAGTAAACATACATGTATAATTCATATAATACAACCTACATAAATATAAATATATATAAAAGAAAGTCGTGGTAGTTACACTATTTATAACTCAAGACGTCTGAACTGATTTGGCAGAACTGGTGGGGAGGTAGCTTAAAACCAGGAGAAGGACATAGGATAGTTTTTATCCCATTAAATAAAAAATAAAAACAAAACCTGCTCATTAGGGAGGGAATAGAGTAGGGTAGAGTAAGGTAGAGTAAGGTAGAGTAGGGTAGAGTAAGGTAGAGTAGGGTAGAGAAGGGTAGAGTAGAGTAGGGAAGAATAGAGTAAGCTAGACCGGAAGCGAACCGCAGGCAAAAGCTAGTTATTTATAAAAAGTAAATGAAAGGAGTTTTTGAGATGACTAAACTGACTGACTGACTGATTGACTGATGATGTTTTTGTTTTTGTGTTTGTCTACAATTGTGTAGAAAATAATGCCGCAACTTCCGCTTAAATGCGTACTAACTGGTGGTCGTCCTGATGTCGAGAGGACGCGAATTCCACAGAAATGTTCCACAGTTAATAGATGATGAGGATCTTTGCAATACACATTACGTAGTCTTCATCTCCCTATCCTTTTCTCAACTACTCAGGGTCGGCTTCCATTCAAACCCGATGCGGTTGAATACCCGTGTTTTATAAGGAGCGACTGCTGAGCTGACTGCACGATATTCCTTGAATAGACTGATGGTCAGACTTTTTGGCGTCTGACTACCTGTACCGACTGTCAAATTGAATGACAACCGGGATCAACGGCTTCACGTGCTTCCCCCTCACTGACGTCTATTTATCAACACACTGGACTGGTGGCTGTCAAAGTGCTTTTGTCCGTGTTTGTTATTCGCCATTATGGCGCTATAATGACTGTAGCGAGTGTCTACGGTACTAAAACTAGACGTGTCGCACATACTTCAAAGTACTGTACATGTCTCTGCAGCCATTTGCATTATACGTCAAAAATAGTTCTCTGGACGCTCGAAGGTGGCGCTTCAAATAGGGACAAAGTATTAGCTATAATTAAATGTATGGGACCGCCTATTCAGTGGTAAGTAAAGAGAGAGAAAGAGATCAGTGTTCCCTCTTATTTACTATACTCTTTGAAGTGCTCTCGGAGGCATGTGGTGTCAGTAATGGCCCAAACAAATTAAAAAAAAGTACATTTGAATTAAAAAATTCACATTAATACTTGCCCAGTTTTGAACCCGCAACCTCATGCATGAAAGGCGGGTGTCCATCACAACCATATGTCTTCCTTCATATCGTACTAATAAAATGTAACATTTGCGACAGGACACTCTAGTTGCCCTAGAAGCCCTAACGGCGTGGTCATCACAAGCGCCCGACACGAACCTGACGGTGACGGCGCGCTGCAGCAGCGCGGAGCATCGCTTCACGCTGCCGCCGGGCGCCAGGGTGCCGGACCTGGTGGACATGAAGCCGGGAGAACACCTCAGTGTGTCTGTTGAAGGTACGGACTTAAGCTATAATACCAGATAGTAATAAGTAACTAACTGAAACATAATTTACGTCTTCAAGGCTAGAGTGAATAGACTCCTAATAAACTAGTGCACCACACCATCAACGATTGCATCACTATTTACCATCAGGTGGGATCGCAGTCAAGCACTAGTTTAGATCAATTAAAAAGAAACATAATTTGCAGACGAAAACATAAATTAATTTTCGGCTCCACTTCTAGTTTCGGCTGTTACCGGAACCGATACTGACGTGGTAACAGAAAACTGTCTAAAATAATAATATTTTAATGTAGTTATGCTAACCTTATATTATTTCGTTATGATGATACTAACTATATTTCGATGCAATATGTTTAATTGTATAGTAATAAGTTTCATAAAAAATACTAAAAATCTTATAAATCGTCAGTCTGTTTTTAGGTATGTATTACAATCGTCAGCTCAAGGACGCTAGTTTCGGTTCAACCGAATATATGGCCACTTTTTGGTCGAAACCGAAACCAGTTTTTTGGCCGAACTTTTGGTCAATCTTTAGTATTGAGGTGTAGCAGGACATTACCAACTTAGTGTATCTGTTGAAGTATATCCTAATGCTGTATTCTAGGAATCTTTAAGTTAAGAGTGAATAAGCTCCATTATCGACTTCGGCTACATCATAGTTTACTATTACTTTTTAAATTTAAAACAATTCGATTCGATTTTTAAACTGTAAAAGGAAAAAAATATTTTTTTTTTTAATAAGAACTCGTCGATGAAATTTTCCACCACTGGGGTTTCTTAAGTCGTGTACTGGATCCATGGAACAGGAAGTGTATACTCAGCAGCATAAAATGTGATCTAAGCCTTAAACGTGATCTTCTGAACAGCCTTTCCCTGTTCCTCTCAGGCGCCGGCTGCGCGCTGGTGCAGGCGACGCGCGCCTACCACGCGCTGGCGCAGGACGCCGCGCCGCGCGCCCAGCAGCTGTCCGTGCAGGTGGCCGTGCACACGGACGGGCCCTTCGACTGCGACGCCAACGGAACTAACTGCTTATGTGCTGCCGTCATTGAGGTACCGTCCAATTGTCCCATGGGAACATACTTCAGGAATAAAATCTATCGGTTGTGTTCAGCCGTATAACATTGAACAAGTCGCAAATGATAAATGAATAATAAATTATATTTATTTTGCAAATAGGTTCTAAAAAACACCATAAGGCCCGGTTTCCACCAAAGCAGAGAGGAGAGGAGACGAGAGAAGATGTGTTGCGAAGCTGTCAGGTTATTTCCACCTAAGCGGAGAGGAGAAATGTAGCGGAGAGGAGATGTGAACTTTATGTAGCAGAGATGTGAGCTGTGAGAGAAGAGGCGCGGGGAGAAGGCAGCAAGGTGCGGGGTGCGCGAGTGCGTGCGCCGCCCAACTAGACACTTCTCCGCTCTGCCGCACCGCTTGCTCGCTCGCTGAACAAAATTCTATAGAAAAATGAGACATCTCCTCTCCTCTCCGCTTGATCCATTTCCACCAAAGCTAAGCGGAGAAGAGATGTGGAAATAACGAAATGGGATTGGTTTATTCAAACACATCTCCTCTCGTCTCCTCTCCTCTCCGCTTTGGTGGAAACCGGGCCTTACACGTCAATAGTTTTTTTTTGGTCAGTTTAAACTAAATGAGGCCGGTGTTTCCTAGCTGACTACCCTGAAAAGAAACACCGAAACAAACTCAGGGGTCACAGTCTCTTTTAAAGTCCATAAACATACACACACAACATCACACTCACAGTTCACCCTGAATACTATGCTGGAGGTGGTGGGTTCGATTCCTACCCAAAACAAATGTTTTTATGATGAGCACGACCATTTTTTCTGTGTCTGAGTGTAATTTATCAACTAATACCTAAACATTATGTATACATATATTTAGAAATATATACGGCTAAACTTTGATCGCTTTAATCCCGTAGAAGGCCGATAAATCAAGAATTTAGTCAATGACTTTACAGGTAGTTAGTACGCAAGACTCACAACTACCTACAGGTCATTGACTTGGTCAGCTGATGTTTACATAAAGAAATTAATTTCATACTTGCGTATAATAATTTCGAGTTTTAGAAAAAAAGTACTTTATTTTTAATTTTATCTTTACAAATCGATAGTTTAATGTATCGGATTGTCCCTCCACGGAATCCTCCATCGAATATTATTATTATTATTAGTTCAGTTTCAGTCCAGGAGCCATATCATGACGTGTTAAAATGTCAGTCGTGTGAGCAAGAAAGAAGGATGGAGTTATGCACCGTAAAATGGAACGAGCTCTTAGCTCGTGGTAGGACCTCAGTTCGGAACATAGAAAGAAAGAAAGAAAGAAAAACAGTTTTTTTACATACCTATCTCTCTAACTAGAAGAAGAAAATAAAAAATAATGAGAACATTATTTTTTATTACGTTACTAAGTTAGCGAGTACGTAATTAATAATATAATTTAATGAGTACAGTTGTGTAGATACATACATATCACTACCGCAAATATATTTTAGTAGCGCAATTGAACAGTGTATTTGTAAGTTCTAAGTGTCTGTAATGTTAGTAATCTTAATAAATAAATACGCTGAAAAGTTCACCATAAAGACAATGATCAAAAATCTGTTGAGCTTCTAGGAAAACTGTTCTAGATTACCTTTTTACAATGTCCTATATTGGATGTCCCAGGCATGCGTGATGTGGACGGGCAGCTTCCCGGAGATGGCTCTGCTGGAAGTGACGCTGCCGGGAGGGTACGGAGCTGACGCGCAACGGCTCTACTCACAACTACATAAAACTACCACGTGTAAGTATTTCTCCCGCGTCCACGCGAACCTCAAGGATATGTCAGCAAAATCATAGGGGCCCAGCAGAGTCGAAGCCTACTGGGGCCATAGGTTATGCGAAAGATAAGCCCAGGGGTTGTGGAACGAAGGCAAGAAAGGAACAAAGGAGTGGGCTTTAATTAGTAAGTCTGACACACCCTCCCACCCAGCCTTAGGATCACAGAATTAAGTATTTCTGAGTTTGTATATCTTCAGAAAAGTAGGTGCCTGAGGATGGGCGGCGCCGTCGAAACCTGGGCGGTGGTAGTGAAAGGACCTAGGTGCCTACTGCTAGGGTTGGTTCGAATCAGCTCGAGAAAAGAATACCAAGAACAAATTGGGGGAGGCCTTTGTTCAGTAGTAGGATAGTATAGGCTGGTATACTTTTGTTCCCATGTTTTTCAAAACCTCATTGAAGAAACCGTTCTAATCAAACATACTCCTGTTCCCAGTACTACGCCGCATAGAACTAACTCCCCAGAGCACGCGCACGACGTTCTACCTCGGCAGCCGCGATGGCAGCGACACCAGCGGACACATCGGCCACCAGTGCTACAACATTCACGCCACAGGCCCCAGGGTCAAGACTCGACCAGCTTACGCCAAGGTGCAGGACTACTACGCGCCCAGCATCAATGATACGCAGGTATGATCTACCTTGGTCACCAGTCTACAACATTCACGCCACATGGTCCTTGAATTAGGCGAAAGTGAACCTCGGGGCCCTGGCACAAAGGCAATTAAGGAACAGAGTAAGTTTTTAGTCTGTAAGAGTCTGACCCTATCTTCCGCCCCGCCAAAGGGTGGGATTGTCATTTGATGATTTTACCTACCATAAAAAAAACGACCCAGGGTCGAGAATCGACCAATTTACGCCAAGGTTCAGAATTTCTACGAGTCTCTTTATTACATAAGGGATTAAGAGCCCATATAACCCTTTTTCTATATTTGTCTGTTACGGGGCAATCCATTTAATGTTAAAGTATAATAGTTAGCTAGGTTAAGTTTAAGGAAATCGTTGGTAGGGTCCAGCTGATAATCTTAATGTGTCATCTTTTTCCAGGTATACACCATCCCTGAAGAATGTCCACCACGTATCATGCACGAAACTACCGAGTACCTAGCAACAGACAACTTGTTCGTCAAAGCAAGGTCTGCTGTCAGCGATGATATCGTCATCACTCACGATTTCTCCTTCGATGATATCCCCGAAGGGATCCCTCTTGACGATCCACTCATGTTCGATCACATACTGAATGAAAACGACAACTACAGAGTCGCTGCTGAAATACATCAAGAAATAGGAAGTCTAAAGGCACCCAGGCATACTAAATACTTTACTGAAGATGTCCAACCACAAAACATTTCTGACAATATACTTCAACAACATATTTTAGCGCTCAAGTCCGCGGAACTTAATCAAAGACATTTCGACAATGTTGTGGCTGGATATTTCAAGGTAAACGACCCTGCAAATCCAAGTGTTAGCAAGAGTAAAGAGAAAGATATTAACTATAGCAATGTCGTTGGCGAGCATTTTGGCATAGCAAAGATCACAGATACAGAACTTGGTCATTCTGGCAATACCGTTATTAATAAAGATCAAACAAATGAAAACGAAGCAGAACATGACTTAGAGACAACTGTAGTTCAAAATATGCGCTTAAATGATAGCAATGAAAAAGATCAAAGTACTATTGACTTTGGTGTTGATGAAGGTTACTTTGGGATGATTGATGATGTGGGTATTGGTCATAACCACTTCAGCAATCGTGTAAGTGGAAATAAGGAGACAATAGAAGACGGACATGAAATTCAAAGTAATCTTGCCCTTAGAGTAGGAGGAAATAATGGCTCAAACATAAACGACCGAGTTACAGTAAACCATAGAAATTTAAAGACTGTTTGGAATATTAAGGCCAATATGGATTCTGTTAAAGATGATACAAATCAGAACAATAATAAAAAGTTGAGCTCCGTTCCCGATAACAGTAATGTTCGAAACATAGAAACAAGTAATGCTAACTCCAATGAGGACGCATTCACCAAAGATCACAATTATTTTTATAGTGTTGCAACAGATAATGCTATGACTATTGTTGAAACAGAAATCAAGCCACAGAATTCATATGATATTGATACTGAATACCAAAAAAGTGAACTTAAAATTGAGGCTCTTAGAAATAAGGATGAGTCCAAATATGACACTCAGAATAATCTAGTTAAAGAAATTGACTCTTTAAATAAAGTGGCGGACCAACAATTAAACACAACAAAATCACATTTTGATGAAAATCAAAGTGAGTACAAGCTTTTTGACACGTTTGCCGAGGATGAAAATATAATGAACATTTATCATAAAAACCAAAATTCGGACAATACTTTTGACAGTTACAATAACAACGAAGGACCAAAAAGTAGGGAGAAGGAAATGAAAAGATCTTACGTGCAAGAAGTTACTTTGAAACCTGAAGTGTCTGAGAAAATTGTAACTAATTACGGAACAGACTTAGAAACTGAAAATGAGAAGGGCGTAGACAATCCTAATTTAGCTGATTTCCACGTTATAGATACTGAAAAAGATTTAGAAGTACCTGCAGGGATTGAAGGACCAATACCAGCATCAGTACTTCCACCGCCAGGCTTCGTTCCGCCAGCTCCGGAGCCCATCGACGCCAGAAGACTGCAACATGAGCACAGGCCAACCGGAACATTTCCTCACCAAGTCCTACCGCCACCGCCAAAATTCATCCTACCGCCAAAATCAAATAGTCAAATGAAAACATTACCCGCAGAAGATCACTTGTCTTTCGGCGATGAGAGACCAGTAATGTTCGATGGACTGCCCCCATCTTTAAACTACGCTGACCCACCTTTTCATGGTTATCGAAGGACTCAGGACCCATATACAGCATTTTCGCCTTCCAGTATTGAAAGGGCGTTCGGTACCATTCTTCCGCCAAGAAGTTCTGATACAGATTTAAGGAGATTGCATAGTATTGATACACCTAATGGTCAGTATTTTTATTTTCAAGCTGATAATGGATATGATGCCAACAGGAGGTATTTCATTCCTACGCGTTAGGTAGGTTTATCCATTATATTAACAATTTCTTTGTAAACTGTCGGTTAGGTTTATCAAAAAATACTGCATACATATTTTTTTACTTCATCAAATCAAATAAAGAATGACAGTTAAGGGGACTTGTATCGTCACTTCTGTGTTATATGTGTAGGTGTGACGTCACGTACGTACAGTATGTAGGTAACATACTGTATCGTATTCATTTTTGACAAAAAAAAAAATTGTGTCCAAGTCCAATATTACTGTACTCCATTGTTTACATTTAGTTAAGTACCTACACAAATAGAGTATAAATAGTTTTTTTTAGAAATCTACCCCATTTATAAAGTTTTGATTGGTTCTAGACGTATGGATTTTCTGCATTTATTTAGTGTAGTTCTCTTGTGTATAAAAATACCTATGTTTTATTACTAGACTCGTAATGCAAATAAACATTAGAAAAATATGGATGTTTGTTCAGAAATGGCTGCATTACGGACACAAAGACCAAACACCGTCCGTAACCCACACCATCGAAGGGGATGATTTTATTTCAGCAATTAAGGATATGTATGTACTGATAAGGTAAGCAGGAAAACGGTGTTCAATTAAGGAAAAAACGCTCTTTGTTATATTAGGGGCCGTTTAAGTATTACGTAAACAGATTTTTGCAAATTTTAACCTATACCCGCCAATCTTTACAAATGTTTACGTAAACATTGGTACATGCATTTTTCAATGTGTTCTGGTTACGTTATTAATTTATGAGGACTGATTTTAAGTCTACAAATAAGGATTAGGCTTGAAATAGAGGCCGACTAAGTCTTCAAGGACATTGGATGTTTTTTGCTTTCATGTGATTTTAGAACATAGATATCGTTCTCTTAAAAAACTAACAAAATATACTTCTGACGTAATCACCATCCAGACACCACCCCCTCCCCATACCCCGTGTCATCAAAAATAAGCAGAGTAAAGACCCCCCACCCCATTTAGTGCTTACGTAATACTTGAATGGCCCCTTAAATGTTTATATTAAAAATGTGGAAAATAGTTCCACGTAGGCAGCACGTGGGGCGAACACTAGTAAATTAATAAACCTATAAAATGATACATTGCTCGCACACGAAAATTAAAAACAAAGTAGCATCATCAGCATGACCATAAAAATGTGTCGTTACAAGTCTCGTTTGGGCGCCATTACCCGATGAATGCCGTTCCCCTTCTTCCATGTTATTTTTAAATAACAATAGCAGCAAGATAAAGAGTAGGAAAAAAGTGTCAACAGGAAGATGAATCTTGTTATAAACCTTAATAATATTCTCTGAACTTTTTTCCTGTAAGAGCGGTTACGCACTTCGTCCGATCCGAATCCACGCATGGCACGCAATTGACAGTTTTAGACAGTTTTCCGCACTAGTGCAGAAAAGTGCTCGTGCTCGCCCCCGCCAAAACTTTATTGTAATTAAATAGTTCTACGGCTACTACGGACCATACTTTCTCGGATTCGGATCGGACGAAGTGCGAAATCGCTCTAAGACTGCCGATAATAACAGTGATAATTAAGAAAAACAATGAATTTGATTAAAAACAAATAAAACAACAAAGACAGTTAGAACAACAGAAGCTATCACGAAGTGAAGTGTTAATTACATTCAGAGTGGTTGATTATGAAGTAGGTTTCTATACAATATTTTTAGTATTTGCAAAACCTGAATATAGTTTGTTCAGAATCACCAACTGAATCGAATCCAATCATTTTTACACCATGTTATATTTTAAAAACCATTTAAAAAGGTCACAAATTAGAAATCACCGACACTAACTACAACAAAGGTCACGGCAGGTCATAGCGGGTATTAAGTGCCATAGCTGGATGCGCGAACAAAACAACCCCACGGCCGCCCGGTTGGCCTGGTGACCATGGTTTTGTGCGGACAAATAGGTAACATAACAGGCTTATAACTTTATGATTTTTCATGTAACAGATATTAAATATTGCATATTCTTTACATAAATATACTAGACATGTGTTTCGGGTTTCGCTTATACTCAAACTAAAGTTGTATACAAAGTAAAGATTGCATTGTATGCAAAATATTGTGAACCACTAAACGTGACTTGCCAATACGGACACGATATTATTAATTTTATTTTAAGTAAGTAGAAAAGATTATATTATATATTGTTAGTTGTTATATGCATTTGACTTTAATTTTTTAAATATAATAATGTAAATACTAACTTCTGCCAGCGGCTTCGCTCGTGTAAAAGTAGTTTTCTCCATATAAACTTCGGGCCCCCGTTCCATCCCTTCAGAAAGTAAATTTTAGGAAATCCTTAGTGTTCGCACATGTCATAAAAGAAAAACTTGTACAAAATTATTCGGAAATGGGGGACTGTCACGCAGCCATGACTATTGTAAAATTTGTCCGGTAACCGTCCAGACCAAGCCCAGGTTGTCGACGGCGCACACTGTTCCCGCGCACCTCAAGGAGTTGTCAGCAAACCGTAGAGGCCCAGCCTGCTAGCTGCAGGCAGGCAGGGTCGAAGCCTGCTGGGGCCAAGGGTCTGCTTCTGAAAGGAAGACTCGGCCCTGGTATCAAAGGCAACGAAGGAACGGGGTGGGATTTTAGTCAGTAAGAGTCTGACACTATCTCCCGCTCCGCCCAAGGGCGGGAGATGTTATTGGATGATTTTAACCACCACCAAAAAAAACTATTATAAAATTTAACTTTAATAAACATATTGAACTGTACTTACGTATGTATTGTTCTTGGCAAAACGGTTTTCCTTGTGGTGCTATACATAAATTAGACATAAGTACTATAAGTAGCCTTTATAATGTCTCTTAAAAACTTTGCTGTTAAGTATCAAATAAGTAAATAATTCCGTACGGAACAATCAAAAGAGCTAACATTAAATTGACCTTTTGACCGCTCAGTCTTCTATAGAGAAAGAAAAATGTGTTCAGCACGCCCACGTCAAGACTACTTGACAGACGCTACGCGTTTTAAACGCTGATAAATCTTATTAAAAGTAGGTTTTATGTTTTTCTTATTTGTGTTAAAAAGGAACAGGAGTGGGTTTTAGTAAGTAAATGTCTCACACCTAAAAAAAAAATGTAGCTAGACTCATCCCAATTTATATTATAATGAACTGCTTACTATTTATTTCATCCCTATTGAGAGCAGAGTGAGCAGTGGTGGCGAAGTGGTAACGGCCCCGACTTACGAGTTGTAGGTCGCGGGTTCAAATCCAGTCAGGCACATAACTTTGTGTAATGTATTTCATCACCACTGCTCTCAAAAGGACGAAGGAAAACATCACGAAGAAACCGGCATGTCCTAGAATCAAAAATTCGAAGACATGTGACATCCATTAACCCGCACTGGGCCCGCGTGGTGGATTACGGCCCATTCCCTCTCCTAGAGAGGAGGCCTGAGTCCCAGCAGTGGGAACATTATAAGGCTGATGCTATGCTTTGTTATGCGTCTATATTTAGCTTACGACCACTAAAACAAACACAATGAAATCTTAGCGTGGCGTTGAGGGTACACTTTTGCTTTTTTGGCGGTCAAATAGTTAATAATAGGTAATATAAGTATTTAGTAATTATTTATTTCTTATTTCGCATAAATAAATATGTAGTTGTTATTATATTTTTAGGCTGTGAATAAACTAAATGAATATGATTGGTGTATTATTTTCCTTGAGGAAGGAAACCCGCTCTTGATATTGTTACGGTATCCTGTTTGATACATGTTGACATTTCAATATTAATTATTTTACTTGCCTGTTAATAATAAACGAGAGGGAAGCGATGAAGAAAAGATGGATGGATTGTGTGAGGAGTAATATGAAAGAAAAGGAAGTTCGTGATAGCGTGACGGGTGACAGGACAGAGTGGAAGAATACAAAATGTTGCGCTGACCACAAAAAATTACAGGACATAGGCAGGAAGATGATGATATGTTCTAGTGTTATAACAATTATGAGTAGAGATCAGCGACTATTTGAAGCTGACCATTGTGACAGAGGTTTATGGAGAGAAATCCCATTTGTCACCAGTGGGGCGTTGACAGTGGGGACAACTGGGAATAACCCAGATAGAGGAGCCGAACACTCATTTAGGTAGTTTCACGTCAACTGGGCGAGTTCAATGACCTGTAGGTAGTAGATCAAAATTTAACTGTGTATAATATATAACTATTTGTTTTTCTAAAGAAAAACCAAAAAGAAGAGTAATTAGTTTTTCGTGAGCACTATACTTCTGCTTGCCTCTTTCTGAAGATACAGGCGTGAAGTAACATAGTTAAGTACATAAATCATTAATGTAATTATTTAATTACCATAGTGACCATTACTCATAGCAGAGGCACGCAGCCTGCATTTATTTCTATAGCCTGCGTAACTATTACGTCATTGTACTCATAGTGACGTCACTCGCGACCTTTCCAACCCCCTGCCCCTAACGTGCGACTAAAGTAATCGAGTTAAGAACTACTCCAATCGAGATGAGATCACTTTATCTAAGAGTCTATAAGAGGAAAATAGTGATCGTTTATTGCCATAAGTGACATAATATTAGTTGGACATAAAGTGAGGGTCTGTATGTCAAAAGTGAAAAGTCGGTTTCGTATTTCGCATGTTATGGGTTCGCGCTTCATTTATACGAGTATTTTATCACATTTATTAGTGTTACCGGTTCCGATACCGATTCCAATTCCTCCGAAAAAATAAATTTAAAACTCCTGTTCCGAATTTGACATTATCATTTCCGTTACATCCCTATCTTTTAAGGCAGGCGTGCCCCATCGTCACAACATGTTCGCATATAATTAGGTAAGTGGTATCCAATTTAATTTACCTGGACCTCAAACAAAATTGATCGATGTGACCTCAAAAATGATTAATGGACTGTAGAAAATGTCCGACTTTAACTGACCAGGTAGCTGTGTCTCTGCACTTGCCCTTTGCGTTCTTCTCCTCTGCGTAATTAGTCGTCACCATCGTCTTATTATACTTGCAGTGCTGGCCGAGTGGTAAAGTACCCAGACCGGCGCATTAGTTTGTGTAGTTTATTTCATCGCCACTGCTCTCAAAACGGTTAAGGAAAACATCGTGAGGAAACCGGCATGTCCTAGAACCAAAAATTCGAAGACATGTGACAACCACCAACCCGCACTGGGCCCGCGTGGTGGATTACGGTCCATTCTCTCTTCTAGACAGGAGGCTTGTGTCCCAGCTGTGGGTATATTAAAAGGCTGATAGTGATGATCGTCTAGTTATCGGCATCGTCTTGATGATGGTGAAGACAATTTACTCAATTAGTCGTCGCCATCGCCTTATGGGCTGCGGGAAAGAGTTACCGTGGCCCAATGGAATTTATTATGGGCCCTCAAGACTACTCAGGCTCGAAGACTCATAATAAATTTGCATTAGGGCAACAAAAATGCAAATAACGATGATGACTTTGGACCTATTTTGGTGCAGCGGTACGTCACACTATATTGTTTATTTTTTTTCGTCTTTATTGTTTCACATACCCAGTTTAATAACCAGTGTTTGTGTACCTTATGTTGCATCAAATAAATCTATTGTCTTGTTATGTTTCTCTATGTTTAAGGTGACATTTCTGAATTTCCCATGTTGGAATTCCGTTGCTGATCGTAAATGTCCAACATGTGTCTACCTAAATTCTTGACTTTAGGCTTTTGGGGAATTTAATGAACCTTAACATAAATACCTAAATCCAGGAAGCGGCGGATTTCGCGTTCACCAGCGCTCACGACACTGTGATCTTATTACAAACCATCAAAGATGACATCATATAAAGTATAGGTATACATCGGTTACCTACTCTTGAAAATCGTCTACACCTCAGAAAACAGTAAAAAACTAAAAGTTAATAATTCGAAGATTGCCAACGAGGCCTTTAGGAGCTGTCCGTCTGTCTGTCTGTCCGCGCGGACTGTATCTCATAAACCGTAGGAGCTAGCGAGTTGAAATTTTCGCAGAATGCATATTTCTAATGCTGCTTCAAAAAAAAAAAAAAAATTTGTTTCCCGTACAACGTTATTTTGTCGGTATTTTTTTTTTTGCTTACAGTATTTTAATATTGTGGCGAGTTGGTCAGTTTTTTCCAACGTTATAAAGTTAAGTAGCTTATTTTTTCTAAGCAGGACCCAAACTGTAAGTAGTAAGTAGTTTTTACCCAGGGTAACTGGGTTTATACCCAGTTTATTTTTAAAAATAAACTTAACTTTTACTTTTACTTTAACTTTTTGTTTCGAACGACAGATATTTATATATCTGTCGTTCGAAACAAAAAGTCAGCCCTTAGAAATATTGTCAAAACTAATTTACCATAATCACAGTTTCATAGTAACCAACCGAATCAATACAAAAATACGTTATCACATCTCAAGTATTTAAAACCACTAGATAAATTATCTCTACGTCCGTTGACAGTCGATAACAATACGCATACAAGAGAGTACCGTTAACATTCCACAGCTAGTACTACTCGTAGTATGTGTAGTCTGGACGTCCAACAAATTATACCTAAGTAGCTACTAATGGCTTCGACACCTGCAGCTGCACGCTGACAAATGGATAATGCCGTTTCATTTGAGTAGATGACCTAAATTCATAAGTCTTGACACTCAAGCAAGCTTGCAGGTCAACGGATAGACAGAAACGGTGCAATCTTATATTTCGAACAAGACTGCTCATCGGGCAACTACGTACAGTGGCGTAGCTATGCGACCAAGGGCCCTGGGGCAAAAACCAACTTGGGGCCCCAAAACTGTTTAGGCTTTATTAATTTACTATAATTATATTATACATAAATGCAAAGCAACTTTATCTTTAAAACAATCTAAGTTATAAGAACATTGATCATTCACATGCCCACACAACGATCAACGACAGACATCGTCGTCGTTAATATTATATAGGCGACAGTATCTTTCACTGCTTAGTTACCAAATCTTCTTGAGTAGGCTTTTCAACCAACTGCAGTGGTCACAATATTATCTGATTCACTAAAACTTTCAATATAATTTTTCACTCGTTCAATATGCGGTTTGTTAATCAGGCTTCAGGGGCCCCCCGAGCTTGTGGGCCCCGGGGCACTGCCCCGCCTAGCCCCTTAGTAGCTACGCCACTGACTACGTAGATCACCCACTTTACACTTTACACTTTTCAAAATCTGCGAATTTATGATTCTTCTTGTTCAAGTTGAGAGCGACAAACACCAAACTGGTTTATTGAAAAGATACTACGACAATTTCGTACATTAAAACTCAATAATTTGCATATAAAGCTTCTTATTTGTGTAGTCATCATCATTTCAGCCGAACGACGTTGGACATAGACCTCTCCCAAGACACGATGCTCACCAGGTCGTTACTTCGTTAGTCCACTTTGTGGTAGACCTTCCAACGCTGCATATTCCGGTACAGTAGCCACTCCAAAATCTTTCGACCCTATCGAACATCTGTGGTGCTTTTCTTTAAGAAAACGCAGCGCTACCTCAACGACGAAAACCCAAATAGGATACATTGAATTAACAATCCATTTCACAGGCACATTAGGTTGACAATCCAATGATCCTATTTGGGTTTTCGTCGTTGAGGTAGCGCTGCGTTTTCTTAAAGAAAAGCACCACAGATGTTCGATAGGGTCGAAAGATTTTGGAGTGGCTACTGTACCGGAATATTTTTCTTAGAGAACAGCACCACTGATCTGCGAGCAATGTGCCCGGCCACTGCCACTTAAATTTGGCGATTATTAAAGCCCATATTGGTCGCCTTGGTTCTCTTACGGATATCTTCATTTCTGTTTGTGTTATAGGTGCGAGAGCAGTGGTGGCCGAGTAGTAATGGCCTCGACTTACGAGTTTGTCGGTCGCAGGTTCAAACCAAGCGCATTACTTTGTGTTATTTATTTCATCACCACTGCTCTCAAAACGGTGAAGGAAAACATCGTGAGGAAACCGGCATGTCCTAGAACCAAAAATTCGAAGACGTGGTGGATTATAGCCCATTCCCTCACCTAGAGAGGAGGCCTGAGTCCCAGCAGTGGGAACATTATAAGGCTGATGCTATGCTATGCCACAGGTGGTCTTAATTCATTATTCACCGAGAGGACGCCGGCGTCCGCACACATATTGTCTTTCTATTGTGTCTCTAATTACGGTATTCAACAGGTACTAGGTGCGTATAGACACTACGCGTCATAAGCAGTATGAGAGATTTTGAGTTCGTACGAAAATATATCTATTGTCAATCTGGGCGATATGCTACTCGTATCGAGGTACTTGATTATACAGATTTTATATCAGTCAGTTGACTCAATCAATGTGATAACAGGGTAGGTACACTTTGGTATCGTATTTATTTTGATCCACACACCTACCTTAGGCACACACAACACACCTACTAGTAGGATACTAGGCGTGCTAATCTAAACCAATTCGCATTATATAGGGTGACTGGTAATTAGTGACCGATAGTTAAACACGTGATTGTAGTCATGATAACAAACAACTTTAACTATGGGACCAAATATGAAATCGCGAAAAAAATCTACCGGTCAGTACATTTATGTTAGCATAACTAGTCAAAATGTACTGAATTTGCAGATTTTTTTTTTTTCGATTTCAGGTTTGTTCCCATAGTAAAAGTTGTTTGTTATCATTACTACAATCACGTGTTTAACTATCGGTCACTAATTACCAGTCACCCTATATAATGCGAATTGGCCACGAGGGAATTTCTGAAAAGGAAACCCATGGTCGTCTATCCACGCAATTGGCAACTGAAAGAACATAGATGAGTTTTAGTCAGTTAAAGTCTGACACGCCCTCCCGATTCACGGAGCGAAAGAAGTTATTATAGTACATTTTACATTTTGATACAAGTGCAGAAAGTTTGTCATTGCGATCAAGGCGGCATTTGCACGAGCCGTAGGCGAGTATGTTATGAAGCCGAGGGCTGCAGTGACTTTGCACATATGTCAAACGACGTTTTTCAATACACGCGCGACTCGTGGGGATCGACGCGTGCCCAACCTGATACGATGAACATATTTATTTCAATAAAATATTATTTCAATAAAATTATGGCAGGGGCAATCACGCACACCTTTCTACATTAGTGCGGAAAACAATCCATTGCAAGCGGTGGGATAAGAGCAGGTTTAAATAATTTTCCACATCCCAAAAAAAATGCTTCTGCTTTACGTGTTATATAACACGTAAAGTCGAAGCATTTTTTTTTATTATAACGAAGTTGTTCTCCGCATCTGCCTGTTCATCCGCAAAGTTCTCCTAAACAACGCAACGGATTTTGAAGCGGTTTTCACTATTGAAAATAGCAATAAACATGGGTCTAGTTTAGGCACCAGTCTCCCACAATATAATGCCCATTCTATATATTACCGTAGATATAAGGCTAGTAATTAGGAGTTATATTGTGGAGAAAATAAACTTTGATTATTACTTTAAAAAAAAAATCTTTTTTTTTATTCTGTATACTCCCTTGATCATCGGCTGGCGACGCCCTTGGCAATAAACGCTGAAGGTTTGTGTAGGTACATGATTCGCACCAGTATGAAGCCGGGACGGGTCACAAGTTGATTTATAAACCTTACAAAATCAAGATTAACTCCAATTCAATTGAACATAACTTCAATTGATTCCAAGTAAGTTTGAAGTGGCAATATCTTCACGTTCTCGCCGTAGAAAGTTACTAGCACGATCTTGACGAGTTTTAAACTAGATTAAGGCCTGCAATGATTTGAAGAGGCTCTTAACTAAATTAGACTGGATCGACGGGTGAAGTGCACTTTGAAAGCTTCAATAAAGGATGCTATTAGACAGCTGGAACATTTTCATATTTATATCAGACAAATGCTGGTGTGACGATCAGAGGCCCTACTTCACAGGGTCGTCCTCTAGTAGACAGTGTTTGGAAGGAGAAGGGAAAGGCCTTTGACCAGCAGTGGGACAGTTTTGTATTCTTACGTAATTGTCTAACACCAATTTTCTGTTTAAAGTTCCATTATGCACCGATATACAGCTTAGAGTGCACAAAAACGCCTTTATGCAGCTACTATACAGCTATTTTGCTCCCTAAATACTTAGAGCCAAATTCACCAATAATCTAATCGCGATTCGTTCAAACAAAACGCAGTTTGAGCGACTAATCGAGATTATAGCTTCATTTTGCGTTTCACCGCGATGAATTGAACCTAGTTTACGCTAAACTCAGTTTCAATTCTTTTGTTGTCGCCCATGTTTACGACACGGGTCTTTAAACTAGATTAGTACTACTAACTAAGGGCTGATTTCATCATTAAATATAAAAACTTAGTTCAACTAAACTTAGCTCAGCGTAATCTAGTTTAAAGACCCGTGTCGTAAACATGGGCGACAACAAAAGAATTGAAACTGAGTTTAGCGTAAACTAGGTTCAATTCATAGCGGTGAAACGCAAAATGAACCTATAATCTCGATTAGGCACTCAAACTGCGTTTTGTTTTATATAATCGCGATTAGTTTATTGGTGAATTTGGCCCTAACTAGTTTAGTTGAACTAAGTTTTTAAATTGAATGATGAAATCAGACCTTAATGTTGTATAGTTGGTCAATATAGCTAAAAAAAAAATATAAAAAAGGATAATAAATTATAAAAATATATATACGGCTTTGAGGCTTTAAGGGCTGTATAAGCGTTTAGAGTGTACACCTGAACCTTTATACAGCTCTTGTACACACTACGCATAGAGCAGGCTGTTTCAAGGTGTCGCATGAAGTGTTTGAAAATATATGGCGAGGCATATGTGCCTGCCAGTGGAACAGATTTTATTATTAGACTAGAAGAAAATCTGATCTATATAGATATACCTACCTAGATGAGTATCTACGTTGCACGTGGGGATAAAACCCCTGCCTATCCCCTACGTAAGTTAAAACGGCCTCTGACCTTAAAATCGCCTTGCAAATTATCGATCGTGCGAACTCGTCAACACGGGACAAAGATCAATTACTTTTAATAAACGGAATACGAGACGATCTAAAGGGGAACTTAACCAATTTGTAGAAGACCCCTTACTTCCTGTCAATTTGTACGGTATGGGGTCAAAAGTGCAGTTGCACTCTAACAATGCTAAACTGTCTAAAATTTTTTTGTAGTAGAAGTCCAGTGTTCTACAACTAGTTTATTCAATATTTTAGATTCTATGCTACAAACTAAATCGGTCATGATCCATTGACCCTCTTTTACAAAGAAATTTTACATTAGTATCGGTAGAGTGCAACTGCACTTTTCAGCCCTGACTGTACCTATCAATACAACAACACACTCTCCTGGGACTGAATCCTAGGATCTCGCGCTCGCAACCCTATGCAGAGAAACAAATGGGTACCTGTGGATGCAATCATCAATCAAAGTACTCTTAATTGATTGGACGGAATGATTGGCGCAACGGTTAAGCAAAAAACTGTTACGCGACGTGTCGCGGGTTCGATTCCCGTCTAGGGTCTGGTCGTTTACATTTTCGTGAACACACCTAAGATACAGGAATAATTCCAAGTGTAGGGAAAGTGGTGGCAGAATGGTAACGACCCCGGCTTATGAGTTACGGTCGCGGGTTCAAACCCAGCCAGGCGATTTACTTTGTGTAATTTATTTCATCATCACTGCTCTCGAAACGGTGAGGGAAAACATCGTGAGGAAACCGGCATGTCTTAGAACAAAAAATTCGAAGACATGTGACATCCACCTACCCGCACTGGGCCCGCGTGGTGGATTACAGCCCATTCCTTCTTTTAAAGAGGAGGCCTGGCGGCTATGCTATGCAAGGCAACATTAAAAAACAAAAAGAATTATAGCAATTTCAGGCCAGACATTACTTTGAGCAGTTTAGTTTTGTGCGAATCGAAAATGTTTTTTATTTGTACGGTGCACTCGGTGTGTGAGTCCGACTCACTCTTGCCCAGTTTTTTAAATTACATAAATATGAAATAAAAACTATGTAATCACCTAAGTATAGATATGAAATAATATATATAATAAAGCTCCTTATTTTATACATTATGTAGATATTAAAGGTCGCACACAAATTAAGTACATAGGTATACGGCGTAAGAGACTAAAAGCCAGACAAACAGCGATGTCGATGGCCTCGGACATTTGATCTACGCTTTCCTGACAAGAATTTTAGTTAGACAACATAATTATAGTATTACTTTCAGTTGGTACTGTCTACAACTCCTCGTGTTTTTGCCGGAATAAATACTGGCCATTAGGAACGCAGCGTGCTTTATGTATAGCGTCTTTGTTTTTTTTTTATTTTTATGCAGCTGCCCTATATTCTGCATATTTCTTCCTCATACACAGGTTAGAAACAGAAACAGCAGTGCAATCCAGGTAGGTACATTCAAATCACATAAAAATCCAATGTACCTATTTGGGTTCCGTCATTGGGCCAGCGCTGCGCTCAAAGCAGTTTTCTTAGAGAATATCACCCCTACACCAAATAAAACAGAATCTAGAAAGCCGAACTCGCTCACCGCAATAGGTACCTACGTATTTTTTTTAAGCGTCTATTACACCACTCGATATTCCGCACAAGTTACACAGACTGTCTTAAAGTTTACTTCCGAGTAAGATAGTCTGACCCTTATTACACTACGCGACGTCGACAAAACCGGTCAGAATATCGAGTGATGTAATAGACCCTTTAGGTGGGAATTCATCAAGTAACTCCTTCCGATCTCGATAGAGAGAGAGTGTCAGACTTTTAGATTGACTAAAATGGACCTGTTTTCCATCAGTTGCCCTTTGCGGTCCAGGGCTGTCGTGATTCTTTCGAACCATCCCAAAGCCCTGAATTGACTACCATTGAGGCAGAACTTATTCGATAAACTTACTTGGAGTTTAAATGGCCACTAGTGCCACTAGTACCTAATAGACTTCTTCTGGCTAATCGTAATACCAGAGGCGTAGCTTATACGGGGCCCCGACGCACACTGGGACCCGTCCATACAAAGTATGCTCAAAACTCGATTTTCAAAATGCGGCTATTTCAAAAAATAAACTATGTAAGGGTAGACTTAAGTATGTGTCCCATCATTTCTAGAAATACTGAATCAGTAACTGCTATCTGCTGCCCAGTGCATCAGCTCAAAATTTACTTTATACCCACATCATTAATTATCCGCTAACATTCGTGAGTTTGTCGAGAATAAGCTCGAGAGGACACCGGTGTCCTCTCACATCCACGCCATTATAGGCCATAATTCCGATGTTTAGAGTCTACTTTTGTATGAACAAGTTTGGTAGTAGTGGATCTACATATCTGCAAGTAATCGTCATATTTAATTGAAGTGCATCATGGCTGCTACTAGGCAAGGTATGGTTATACTAATATTGTTTTTATGAACCTTATTATTCTTTTATATTATATTATTGACAACCGTCTCGTACAAGCATTTGTAAAAACGCACCATTTTTGTATACGGAGCCCCTGTGGGACTAGCTACGTCACTGCGTAACACGCAAAATCGTAGTACACAAAACCTGACCTATTTAACTACATTTTCGCCGAGCCGTGTCACCCGATAACTGGGTTGTGAATGACAGGCTGTCGCTCCATCACACTTATATTATAAAAGCGAAAGTTGTATGTACGCATGTGTATATTTGTTACTCCTTTACGCTAAAACAAGACCTAAGGTTGTCTGATAGATATCGTTGTCAGCGATACAATAATACCGCCATTGTACCCATAGATCTAAGTTTCCGTGAAATCTATACACCGTTAAATTTTGGTCGTTTTAATCCCGCGGAGGGTCGATTTGATAAATCAAACCCTATCGATTTGTAAAGAGAAAATTCAAAAATAAAGTACTTTTTTAAAAAATCGAATTAATTTACGCATGTACGAAATTAATTTCTTTAAGTAAACGTCAGCTGAGCGAGGCCAATGAACTGTAGGGAGTTAGTACGCGCCGACCGAAGACTACCTGCAAGGTCATTGACTGGTTTACTTACCTCGACTTTTAGAAAAAAATGCTTTATTTTTTAATTTTATCTTTACAAATCGATAGTGTTTCATGTCCACCGAATCAACCCTCCACGGGATTAAAACGACCAAAAATTAGGTAGGCGAGTATGTTATAGAGCCGAGGGCTGCAGTGACTTTGCAAGTGTCAAACGACGTTTTTCAATACACGCTCGACTCGTGGGGGTGGTTGAACCGCGCCTCGTAGAGATCAACGATCGAATCGATCCTCCACGGGATTAAAGCGACCAAAATTTAATGGTGTATAATAGGTACTAGCTTCTGCCAGCGGTTTCTTCCCCGTGAAACTTGGTTTCTCCATACATACTTTCGAGATAATCACGAAATCTCAGAAACTATAACACATACAAACTATAAATTTGGCAGGTAGGTTTCTTTTAGGGTGTACACATCTGCTAAGAACGGATTTTACGAAACTCCACCCAAAGGGGGTTCATGGTGAAATGGCGAGCGCGACTGTCGCAACCTCGTGCTGGGCACGCCACGATCGAGGCGGTAAGGCCCCTCTTTGTGGCGTGGCTGGAAAGGCCCCACGGCGTCGTCACCTTCCGTTTGGCGCAGGTGCTGACCGAACACGGCAAGTTCGGTCCGTATCTATACAAGATTCGTGCGGAGACGACGCCCGGGTGTCGCCACTGTGCGGACTAGCTACGCCACTGAGTACAAGCCAGTAGAGTAGGCTAGAAAGCCAGAAGTTGCGTGTGCGTTTAATACAATATTCGCTACGATTACACGGCAACTGCAATCGTTTTCGGCTTTACCGTTGATCGTAATAGCGACATGAGAACCTTGTTATTTACGCACATTAACAGTTTAACTAGGTGGCGTGGTCACGAAGTCGTTACTGGAATAGAAACACATCAATAATAAAGCGTGTAGGCAGTGCCAAGACACAACTAAATGAAATCATCGTGAAGACTGGAAGGCGTGAAAACAAAAATGATGGTTGAATTAAGAAATTATGCACCCAGACAAGTAAACACATTAACGCATTAAGAGATTGCTATGCTACCTCCATTTGACGATTTAAAATTTTGAAGGCTATGAAGCTTTATGGGTGTATAACTCCATCTCTTTTTCACATCATATTTTATCACGGCATGGGCTCCTGTTAAAAGAACTAGGTAGATAAAGGCACCTCAATTCCTATTTCAACGTATGGACAGAGAATAAGTAATAGGCAGAGGTATGGATGTTGGGCTGTGAAAATAACGGATGAAGAAATATTGCATGTAGCGGAGATGACAATTTTGTGAAGGATTTGTGTTGTTTGTAGAGCAGTAGTGGGCGAGTGATAAGGGCCCCCCGACTTAGAGTTGTAGGTCGCAGGTTCAAACCCAGCCAGGCTCTCGAAACGGTGAAAGAAAACATCGTAAAGGAACCAGCATGTCTTAGAACCAAAAATTCGAAGACATATTTTAACATCCATCAACCCGCACTGGGCCCGCGTGGTGGATTACAGTCCATTGTCTCTCGAGGAGGCCGCAGCCCCAGCAGTGGGAACATTATAAGGCTAATGCTATGCTATGCCTATGTGTGGTGTGATAAGAATGGATAAAGTAAGAAACAGTTGAAAGAGAACCGTTTATCTTGGTATGGTCATGTGCAGAGCAGTGATGAAACGCATGTTACTAAAAAAGCTACGAGTATGGATGGATGGAAAGGAATAGAAGCCAAAGATACTTAGATGGATGGTGTACGGGGTGATATGAAGAGAAGGAAGTTTGTGAATGACGGCTAATAGGACAGAATGGAAGAAAGAAACGTGTTGCGCCGACCTCAAGTAACACGGAACTAAAGCAGAAGGATGAAGATGATGTATATGACGATATACCAATACATCATATACATCTATTAGATTCTACGCACAATAATTAATTGCATGAATTGTTACTTAGCCTTCATCCTCTCTCCTAACTTTGCTGTGCCCGACAGGGTCCATATTGATCTTGCAATATTTTATAACATGTATGTACATAATATGGAATGCAATAAAGTATTGAGTATTGAATTCGAATTTCAGGGACAGTTTCAATTACCCTAAATTCCTGAAATACTGTCTACCCAATGAAACCACGGGCGAGACATTAGTTCAAATAATATAAATAAACAGTTACTGTGTTCGCAGATAACCCGCGGCCTATATACCAAATTATCTCGTTGCTTCCGGTACTCGAGAGCCGGGAACTACTGCACAATACGAGTTCCAAGGAATAAACGGCAAATTGGAAACTGAAGAGGAATTGTCTGTAGCCAAATATTACGGTATAAAACAGCTCGGTGTAAGCAGAAATGTCGCTTGTTCTGTAACTGTATTTTATCGTTTTTAAAACAAACTAAATTTTTACAGGTTTTGGAGCAAAAGTGAGAAAAAAATGGATATAATATGCGCGATTAAGTTGAACCAAAATGGCGATCGACCTTCGATGCGCAGTAACAGACTTTCGGGTCTCAATCGAAGATTAAGGGCTGCGCGTACCCATAGCAACGGGTTCAACTTATTTGCCACGTCCTATACTCAAATCGGAAGTTTGACTAGTTTTGATAATCCAGGACTGGCCAGTAAGACGGGTAGACCAAAACTCGAAAGACGTAGATCAAGAATTTGAAACTTAGGGTGTTTTTAATAACGTGGGGATTTCCCCACGCATGCGGGGACCCGGGATCACGGCCCACGTCCCGCTTGCGTATTCCACGCATTTCAATAAATGCTTGTATGAAAAGGATATTTTCGGGGGAACGCGTGCGGGGCAATGCCGTGCAAGCGTGATCAATACTACCTAGGTATATTCTATATAATATAAGTACCTACTCTGTGATCAATACCGCACGATATTTATTCACAAATAAATGTTTTTTCTTTCTTTCATAAATTAAAAACACCCTTAAGTAGTTAAAAAAAAAAAACAGCACTGCTTTAGGCTGATGATACTGAAAAATCTACAACAGGTTTAAGTTTTACGTTAAGTAGTTTAAGTATTTCAATTATACTTTATTGTATACGTAGAAAATAATAAAGCTCAAGCAGTGGCGTAGCTAGTCCCACAGGGGCCCCGTATAAAAAAAATGGTGTTATTTTACAAATGCTTGGCTATAAGATGGTTGAGGATAGCATGTTGCCAATTTTTGCCTATTTCGGAGCCCCTGTAAGGTGGGGGCCTCGTATAATTGATACGGTAGATACGGCGGTAGTTACGCCCCTGAGCTCAAGGGTAATAACAACCGTGGTTTAAAACCGCAAGTTTTAGATAATGTGCACTACAGTTACAATAATGTGATATCAACGCCGCACTGGGCCCGCGTGACGGATTACGGCCGTTCCCTCTCCTACAAAGAAGGCTAGAGTCCCAGCAATGAGAATATTATAAGCCTGATTTCGCCGCTAATAGGTAAATAATGAATACTAATGAATGTAACACTGATTTATGAGTTACAACATGAGAATGCCAGGGCCAGGATAATGAGTAATTTTATTGTTATGTTATGGTAAGCCATATTTGTTCATTATGTCGTCAACACAATATTAATATTCCTGCAGTCGGCTATTCCACGGAAAAACAACTTAATTGCAGTTAAGTAAATTTTACAGAAGAAAAAACGGAAAAATCTTTGTAAATGCGTGAAATAGCTTGCTCTGATTATTGTGTAACAATTTTATGACATATTTTGTATAATATTTTTTAAATATTAAAAAATGTTTTACAGTAGACAATTTAATTTTTTAACTTTTTTACAATAAAATTTACTTTTTTACAATACAACAACCGTAGCGCTGTTGCCTTTTTTTACCTGAATTGTACTCTCAATAAAAAACATTTTCACTAAACAAAAAATCCCAGTAATTCAATTTTCAATTTGAAAACAATGTAATTGACATGCTATTGTTTTGCTTTGTTTTTGGGTAGACTTTTTTGACGTTTTGCTTTTTTTGCCTGTAGTTATTTTTTCTCTTAACACTAAAGCTTTTTTTATGGTTCTGAGAATGTAGCCACATCCGTTGTGCGTAAAATTAAAATGCGTTGTAAAATTAACAAAAACGTGAAAACATTGATTTGTGAAAAAATGTTAGTTACTTTGTTTTTCCGTAAGCTGCCGTGCTACTTCATTACGACACCCGCTAAATCAAAACAGGGTCACCAGAGTTCTAAGGAACCGAGCGTGTGTAAAATTAGTGAATGCATGCGATATTGGTGACCCGCCACACCGTCACCGGTGATCCCAATAAAAGAGTGACTCACGACTTTATCACTTTACCTAACTGTACTTTATACCCGATGCAAGATGGTGCCGTAAATAAAAAGAAAACAGATGTTAGCAACATTTTAATATATATTTTTATTGAAATGAATCCAATCATACATTATCTTGGATTTTTAATGTACGTTCTTTATTAAAATAATAATTATAATAATTACAAAATAATCCTTATTGGCGTTACAATTATTACACATTATATAAAAAAAAAGTTACGCATCATTCGCACTCTCAAAGCCATAATATGGACAATAATTCTCTAATTTTTCTTTTTATTTCACTGCATTAGTTACCGTTTGAGCAACACTCCAATTTTATTTATTGTAAATTGAAAAATATTGAATATCTTGTGCTCTACGCTCATAGACGCTGCTTTAAAGCTACGTGGACAATTTGTTAAATTAACTACAATTAAATGCACCATTGGAGACCTTCTATGTACCTTTCCTGAACAATTGTCATATAATAATCTGTTATGCAAGCAATATCAAAGAAATAATACTGTTATTAGAACAAATGCAGAAGTGGATGGATTATAAAGTTTCAAAATACATGCACGAGTTAAGTTTTAACATCCATAACTAGGTATTATGGTAATTTATTATTTAAATCTTATTGTAATTGACAGTCATGCGTCTTTCAAATAATCACACAAAAGCTGAATCAATGAATGAACAGTCATCATATTGCTTACACAACAACCAATCATCCCCGACGAGCAAATAAATTAATGGATCAAGTCTGACGTCCAGGCAAGTTCTACAGATCTAGTTGGGTGTAAACTTTGCCCACACCTAAGTACAATGGTATTCCGTATAATCTCTTGCTACAACATAATGGACACAAACTCGTTGAATCAACCTCTCGTGACTTGTGAGAGTGTACTGTCCAAAAATAAGCCGCATTCAGACACTTCGCTATTCAATAATCATTCCGTACTGAGTGTAACAAAATGCAATAAAATTTAACAGTTAAGATAGCGATTTCTCTATATATTCATAGATAAATACGCGCCGGGGCCCGCCGCGGCATCACCCCGGCGCCCGTAAACATTTGAACAAGATTTACTCTTACGCGAATATGTACAGGCGTGGAGCGGCCGCTGCGGCTCAGAGCGCAGCGGCGGGACATCATTGGCTCTTGAGCTCCTTACCGATCGTGTAAGAGACGAGCCGCGCCCAGTCCACCTTGGTGCGCATCACCGGCAGCTGTCGCCGCAACGCCTTAAACGTGGTATCACTCATGGTCTTGTAGTTGTCGGAGATGGCGGTCTGGTACGCGTTCTCCGCGTCACACACCAACCGCACGAATTCCTTGGCGGTGGCAGCCTCGCCCGTCGCGGTCACGGGTGCGCGCACTTCCTTTGAGCTCACCAACTGCACGTTACCATCCTCATAGTAATGCACTTGCACACGCAGCATGCCACGGAGCTCCGCCGCGCCCGCACCCACCGTCAGCGACCACACAGAGCGCCATCGCCCATTCCAGTAGTTCTTCGGCTGGAACTGGTGGTCCTCGATACAAGCGACGAGTTGTACAGCACCGGTTTCAAGCGTGCGTCCTACTACTAAACTGGCGCCGTGCTTGAAGTGCGCGGCCACGTACGCCGTCAGCTCCTCGTCGAGCGCCGCTCGCCAGGGCTCCGCCACTCGGTCAGGCTCGAAAAGTTCATATTCTGACGCTTCTTTACGTAAGTGGTCGAACTTGAAGGAACGTTTGGAACGAGGGTCGAAGAATCTCCCGCCGCCGAGCTCGTTATGATCGGTGATGAGCGTGTGGAGCTCGGAGCCTTCGAGGCGCACGGGCGTTAGTTGATCCTTATTGTATTGTGCGAACGCTCCGCTCGCACCTTCTTTTAGAAGGGTGTCATTATTTAGTAAAACCCTTACATCGTTGAACACTTCATTAAATTCTCCAGGTGGCGAATGTAATATGAAATCTGAAACGATTCTAACTTTTTCTTGATCACTAATCACTTCGTCACCGTCCGCCGCCATTTTTGATACTTTTGACACTAGTGACGGATTGTCGGATATGCAAGAGTTATCGCATTGGATGCGTTCAAAAACAGTTTCTTTGTATCGCTTCCTCAAATCACTTCCTAGATTTTTAGCATGTAAATTATTTACTTTATAATTATTTATAAAAGAAATAAAGCCAATTAATGGCATATTAATTTTCCAAACAGTATTTGAAAAACTTTCACAAAACTTTTTTTTTTTGTTGAAATCGCGTTCAGTATGTTTAATTTTGTTTATGAAGTTGCTTTTGTGACATTGCCATTTATTAATACAAAATGTGTTTATGATTTTTTTTTTTAATTTAGGTATAAATATATTTAGCTGAATTAATAATCATAATAATAGAACTTAAAACAAATAAATGAATACTTGCATGAACAAATTATCCGTAACTTTTAAACTTGATTGACATCTTGCCCGGTGTCGATAACGACATTCGAAAAGACATTCTCAATTAGATTTTTGACTTTTGACATTTATGCACTGTGCTGTACTATTGTGTAACTACTTTGCGAAAATACATTTCAAGTCAAAACGATGCCCTCGCTTATAAAATACAAATACTACGACACGCCCGAAGGGCAAGATATCTTCCTGAAGACATTTGCGGCGTCTAAATATGCTGTGATGGCTGGTCTGGCCGCGTCAACCCTGGATGTCTTGATGTATTCTCATCCCCAGGGTTTTGCGAACACAGCAGCGAGGGTCGCATGGTTCGTGGGCCCAATGGTTGGAATAGCTGCAGGATTTGTTGTCACTACCAACGCCATGCAGAACATAAGAGGAAAGAACGATAAGATTAATTATTTCATGGGGGGTGCTGTCGCCGGCAGCATTTTGGCTGCTTGGCAGAAAGCCCCTGTCGCGGCCGTACCCGCCGCCGTAGTCCTGGGCCTCGCAGCTATTGTCAAGAAGACCTCTGTTGAAGAGGGTTGGGCTTTCTTCCCTGAGATGAAGTCGGCGGCAACACAGTCAGCCAGGTCAGTCAGATATGACTGGACTTTAGTCAAGGATATTGATGAATTGAAGAACTGGACGAAGTAAAGGTATATATTTGACTGCCTATCTTAATACCTAACTCTAATTAATCTTTTTAAAACCATAATCAGAGACGCAATAGAAATACAATAGGTGTGCAAACGTTTGCACACCACTTGAGTAATTAATATAGAATTCTTCCGTTTCTCATATCAAACTCATATTCTGTCCACCTGCAGTGAGCTAGGTTGTTTGATTGTTCACTGCTTTTCTGGCTAACATAACAGAACTCAAAATTTACTAAAATTCTAATTACAAATGCAAAAAAAAAAAAAAATAAAGCCAACGATGAGAGAATGTCTATCTCATTATGTATCTTCTTGCTTCTGATCCTAAACTATACATTTCAGAGGATATGGTGCTGTGCAATGATGTTCTAATGCTAATTCTAGTGTTAAATGTTGGTTGCTATGTTGGAAGGCCTCCTACAAGATGGACCGATGACCTGGTTAAGGTAGCGGGAATCCAGTGGATGCAAGACACACAGGACCGTTCATTGTGGCGACACTTGGGGGAGGCCTATCTCCAACAGTCCAACAGTCTTTTAGCTGAAATGATGATGATGATGATATTTGACCCATAGCATCATCTCTTTTTTTCTAAACATTAACTACCTTTGTGTAATGTAATCTCAATTCAAGGGATAAAATTGTTTAAACAGCCTTCCAAGTACAATAATTATTTTACCAATACAAAGCACATTACAGTCAAAAGCATAATTTTTACTAGGGAAGCCAAAAAAAAGGCTTCATGAAGTGCCTCCCCCCCCCCGCAAATGTTTTTTTTTTTCATTTACCTTTTAATGGTCTCTAGTTTCTGTCTGTGACCATAGTAACCAGAATAGTCTTGAAAATCATCGTCTTCCTGTCCTTTTCCCCTTTCCCTTGGTGTTGGCACAGCATGTACTTTTCTGACATTCTGCTCGGTCACCTATCATACTAATACAAACTCCCTTTTTCATCATATCACTCCTCACACAATCCAGCCATCTTTTCCATAGCCTCCCTCTCCATCTATGCTTTTAGTAACATGTGTTACTAAAAGGGGTGGCGATTTGAGATCGATTAAACGAAGAATTGATTATTTAGGTCGAGACAATCGATTTCAAGCAATGGATTGATTCTATGAATCAATCCCAGACTAGAAATCGAGGTCCAATTTTTTTCTATGGCATATAACAATATTATTATTTTAAAAGTTCAAAGTTCCTATCTTCCTCTAGCTACTTAATAGGTGAATGTTACACACCCGATTACTCATGAGTCATAAAGCATATTGCCCTGCACGGTAACCAAGGGATCGATCTTTAGGAAATCAATCTTTTAAACCTCTATTTTTTTGTGAATCGATTCATCAGGTTATGATTCAAATCAATTTAATAATCAATCATATGCGTAAAGTATCGCCATCTCTAATGACTTTCATCCCTCTTCATACGAAAAGAAGTAGTTAGTTATTTAGTTTAGCCTATTATGTCCCACTGCTGGGCGAAGGCCTCCCTTTCCCTTTTCCACACAAATCTCCCCTTGGCCATTGTGGGCTAGTCTCTCTGGTGATTGTCCAGCTCATCTCTCCACCTTCTTGAAAAGAAGTAGTCATGAACATTAAATTAAAAATTAAAGTTTTGACTACTGAAGGATTATTTAACCATTCAACTTGTTTTTTTTTATTCTTTCAGTCCTCCATGAACATCGAACAAGATGAGCAGAGAAGAATAGTAGAATGTAAATAAGATCAATGTTATTTAATTATTTTAAGTGCAACAATAAATCAGGTGATTATAATCATTTCTTTTACTTTTTTTAATTTCCTGTACAAATAAATAGAAAATTATTTGCTGGTGGATCTGGGCTAGGTTTTTTATTGTGATTATAGTCAACTGGCAGATTATAGCCAGCAGCTTTGCCTATATGAAAGTAGATTTCTCCATACAAAAATTTGACCATCTGTTTCATACCATTAGGGAGTGAAAAGGAACCTGCAAAAATTCGGCATACTAAGTCCAATGTGTGGGCGTTGATGAGTCAGTGACTAAGTGAGCGCCACCTACCGGGTCCAATGTATTTTCAAACCATCCAGAGACCCCAAGGATATAAAAAAAATCTACATACAAATGGGTTTTTTATATCAATAAGAGACCCATTCAAATATACACACAAAATAAAAAGTAAGTATGAAACTAGATTTTCAGGATGCTGAAATAAACAATGTTACTAGATAAACTATATAGGCACCAACCGTAACAATTTTCACGTCACTTAGCCGGTCTAACAATACCTCATATGTCGAGTTCCGATAAGAACAGATGAACATTCATACATGGCCAGATAGCCTGTCAAAATCATAACCCTCCTTTGGCTTTGCCCTAGTCAGTAATTACTTTCAAATTGGTCAAGTTGTTTAGGAAGGGGTTAGGTAACAATTACTTACAGAAGAATGATCTACATACAGATATAAAGATCTTATCTACCAACCTGCACTGCCTATTACAGCCCATATTCTTTCATTGAATTATTTCTAGACCTCACGGTCTGAGTCCCTGCAGCAGGCTGATTATGCTATGCTAAGAGGACAACAAATAAAACAAAAATAGTTTTCATGTTATTTTTATTTTCTTACAACCAGGGTTGTGTCCAAAAGGGGGTTTGCTTCACAATTATACCCATTTCTTTAATACCTAATAATAGTTATTTATTTCCATCTCATTCCCCTTCAGACTACATCCTTACTTACAACTAAAAATCAATTGAAGCATAACAAAAATGCTACAGTAAATGTTAAATGATTACGTAATATTGTTTATTATTTAATTTTAATACTGAAATGAGTGGTTACTCTGTTGGACAGTTTGTCATCAAAGTTTTACTTTAACCGCTTATTGTACACAGCAAATAAGTTGAACTAAAATGGCGATCGTTGCTATGGTTACGCGCAGCCCCCCGCGGTGCCGCACTGCAATTGAGACCCGAAAATCTGTTACTGCGCATTGGGGGTCATAGTTCAACTTACACGCCGAAAAAGATACGTCGGATTAATCCGACAAATATTTTTGTGACATTACGCCAGGGTCGTATATTTACGACAAAACATTATCTCGTCGGCTTTTCTGTCAGCTATGGGAATCGATGAGTTAAACTGACACGAATATTTGTCGGGTTAATCCGACGTGAGCGGATCAGTTCATCTTAATTGTCCATATATATTAGAAAAGAAAATACTTCTTTTTCCAAAATTCTAAGTACAGACTCAAGACAGCTCAAAACAGTTAAAAAGAATGTAACTTGCAAACTATAACATAAACTCTTCATGTTAACAAAAATATAATTTCATAGAAAAATAAACGGAAACTGTCACAATATCCCTTAAATGCATAATTATAACTAATATAGGTTTCACACTGGTGCAAAATTTTAATTATTACATACATATTTTATTCTATTATGCTAAATACCCTTATTTAGGAGAAGTTGAAATTATGTTTGGGGCATTCCTACTAGTATACTTACTGGCAAAAAAACTGCACAGTTTGTTGCACTTTTAATTTAAAATTTTATTTATAACACTAAATAAACATTGAGCCAATATGACATCAATTAACTTTGAAAAAATAAAATTATACTTAAATGTTTAATGTCATGTTCTTTTTTTCTACAATTTTAACCTTTTAGCTATGTACGTCGGATATATCCGACAAAGACTCGCGTTTATTCTGCCTCGGTCGAATATCTACGACTAAATACTCCATTTCGTTAGCTCTTCTGTCACCAATGGAGATTGCAGAGCTAAGCGAGATGGAGTACCCACTCGCAAACACACGACCTAGAGTCGTGACGAGTTGAAATATACACATTTATAAATAAAATAGGAACTTAACGAAATTGGCTGCAGTATTATTTTATTCCTCTTAATGATGCAGTTTTTTTGCAAGGCTGTGTTATTCTCTACGTTAAGAATGAGACAATACACAATAATATTAATTACCTTATTTATTAAGGTAGTCAATTAAAATTTGGCTAATTCATAGACTTGGAAGTACAATAGTTACTTAGTAAAAGTATTATAAGTATAAAAATGTCGAATAAATGACTAAATATCCTAAGAAGCCTGAAGTAACATTTTGGCACAACTCATCGAACACTGAATTTAATTGATTCACGTTATTATTAACTGATTATAGGATTATTAAAGTATTTAGATATGAAAAAGGACCAAACTTTCCTGTATTATTTCAGCTGAAAGACGTCCACTGTTGGATATAGATAGGCCTCCCCGAAGAGTCGCCACTCCACCACCACTGCCACCCATCGACTGCTCTCCACTTGCCGTCCCCATTGACTATCTGTTCTGCAAGTAATGTGCCCTGCCCACTACCACTTAAATTTCGCGATTCTTCTGGCTAGTTATGTCGGTAACCTTGGCTCTTCTGATCTCTGATCTTCATTTCTGATTCGAACACGCAAGGAAACTCCGAGTATAGGCCCTATCCATCAATGCAAAGCCTTCTGATAAGGCTCATTGTTTGTTTGTTGCTGCATCCGCGTAAGGAGATTGCTATGGGTGGTGAGAAACCAGAAATTCTGACAACCAGTGTATCAAAGAGCATCATATAAATAGGTCATATAGACAATTTTAGACCCAAATAGAGTTTGGCAAAAGTTAGGCATGATGAAAAATATCAACTTATTGGTATTTTTCAGAGAGTTCAGAGAGAGAGTGGAAATTTGGAAAGAGTAGAGCAGTGGTGGCCGAGTGTTAACGGCCCCGACTTACGAGTTGTAAGTCGCGGGTTCAAACCCAGCCAGGCGCATTACTTTTTGTAATTTATTTCATCGCCATTGCTCTCAAAACGGTGAAGGAAAACATCGTGAGGAAACCGGAATGTCTTAGAACCAAAAATTCGAAGACATGTAACATCCACCAATCCGCAATGGGCCCGAGTGGTGGACTATGGCCCATTCCCTCTCCTGAGAAGAGGCCTGAGTACCAGCAGTGGGAACATTACAAGGCTGATGCTGTGACCTCTGTCATATCTAAATAAACTTTTAAAAAATATTCCACATATTTAACAAGAGTATTAAAAACGTCAAAAGCATAAAACCATTTAAAATACAATAAAATGTACACCTTCAACAATTAATAGACTAGGGAGAGAAGCATAGACATAATAAATACACAATTAATTGCATTCCATAAACAAAAATAGTTACTTTTTAAAGTTAATATTGTGTTTTGTGACTTTGTTTATCTTAACTTTTACCCTGAGATGATCTGGACAGATTGTGGAGGAATATAGAAAGTGTTTCCTGTAAAATACTGGTACTCTGACGCCGATCCCGACTAATTCAAATTTGGAGGGAGATAGTTATATGATAGGCTGGCACATCTGCGAGATTGTTCAAGAGTAACTGAGCAAAGAGCAACTAACACAGGAAAGTCACTAAAAGTCTGTTACAGTCTCGTTTCACCCAGAGTGGTAAGGATTATTTTCTGATTTACAAAGAAAGAAAAAATTTTATCTAATTCATAAATCCAATATGGCGAAGTCAATAGTACGGACGCAAGCTTGACAACGGGACGACAGCACTGTATTACGTCACACCGCTCGGCAGATTCTGCGTTAGCATTTATGCGAGCCGAACAGTTCCGACTGCAGAGACGTGGTACTCATTTCTTTGCAGCTGATTAAACCACAACAAGTCGTCTCGTTGTGAAGTGAATACCTAAAGCCTACATCATAATAAATCAGTTGCGTTACCTGCCTCCCTAGCCAAGTTACACTCGTTTCTTCAAGCGTGAACGCTTGGAGTTGGCCACGCCCCCAATTCCTTTGTTCTGATCACGTGACTGAACGTTGAGATGACCAACTGCCAAATAGTTCTTACCTTGTGATGTTGATTCTTCCAGAAAGCATCATTATAAATGTCAGACCAAACTTAAATTCTTCTACATAAAGGCCAAAATTGAATGGCAACCCTTACTTACTATACTTCTATAATAAAGTCACAAAGCACAACGCATGTGTATATCCTATCAGTACTTCACTCTGTCTTCTTGTCTTTCGGTTTCTGTTCCGGCTCGCCTTCTTCTTCTTCTTCTTCCTCTACTTCTTCCTCGATCTCTTCCACTTCAATCTCTTCGTCGACTTCCTCGTCTGATTCGTCTTCTTTCTGTAAAGTAGATAACACACATATGGCTATACTTTCTGGGAACCTGTTCCATGCTGTTACGACTCGGTTAGTTTGGAATTGGTTCAAAAGCAATTTACTCGTAGCTTGAGGGAATATCCTTGTAAGTATTTATTGATATTTAATGCGTGGTTTTGTCAATGGGTCAAATGGTGTTGAGGGTCTTATACAACATTATTTTTAGTATATGCGAAACCTGAATATAGTTTGTTCAGAATCAGTAACTGAATCGATTCCAATCATTTTTACACC
The DNA here is from genome assembly GCA_958295575.1 of Leucania comma. NCBI lineage: Eukaryota > Metazoa > Arthropoda > Insecta > Lepidoptera > Noctuidae > Leucania > Leucania comma. Next base: position 22,005,798 of record OY282480.1, read on the forward strand.
ATTTTATATTTTTTCTCAAACATAAAAAGGTCACAAGTTGGACACCACCGAGACTAAGTACAATACAGGTCACGGTAGGTCATAGCGGGCACTCAGCTGTGCGCTGGTGGCACAGCTGAGTGCGGGAACAAAAGAACCCTTCAGTGGCCCGGATGGCCCGCTGATCATGTTTTTGTGGACAACCACGATTTTTTATGGTACAGTTATGAAATTTTGTATATAGCTTCTTTGCATAAAAATACTAGACCTGTGAGAAATAAGGTTGTATATGGTAAAAGCCAATATATAATTTATCCTCTAAACTGTTATTACCTCAGCATTCTGTGTGATAGCACTAGCCGTTGTGAAGTCATCCACTGTTGATTCTGAAATTATAGTTTGGTTATATTAATACCGGCACGATTGTACTGCACGGTGTATCGGGTTCGATTCCCGCACGGAACTAGTATACGGCGTACAGGTAGTTACTCTGGGTTTAGATGTCTTGTATGTGCTAGTTTACATGTTTGTGAACGTATTTGCGATAAATGAGTAATATATAAAAGAAGTATAATATAATAAAAGTGTGGGGCAATATTTCAGAAAAATCAAATAGTTGTTTTTCTGCCAGTGTTGGAACCTACGCAATTTTTCTTCTTCAGCACAGCTTACTGGAGTCTAGTGACTCCAGTAAGCTGTGCTGAAAAAGAAGTGAGAAGAAGGAAAAAATAAATCAAATCAATTTTAATAGATGGCTTATAATGTCTCGATTTCTTATTAAAGTTTATGTAATATTAAGAAGATTTTTTACTATTATGTACATAGGTTTTAATATAAATAATTTAGTTAATATTTAAGGTTTTGTACATGTGTAGATATAATTTGAAGATTATGGTCTTGGTAATAGGAGATCCTAAACAACAAATTTGGAATGGGTTTCTAATTTAAATTCGGGTGTACTCTGTGACCTGAAGAGTTAATAATTATTAACTCTTATATTCTCTATTAATTATAATTATTAGTAATTAGTCAAAGGAAAACAAACCTACTCGGATAACAAAAGATCACAGAACAATAAAATTACCTGGGTCCCGCTCCGGAGTATCCCGCGGAGCGTCTTGTATCAGAGACAGTGTCATCTTTCCACTCACCACCATCTGTGAATGTTACATATGACATAAAAAGTTCTGCTATAAAAGGTAGACCTAAGATTCTACTTTCTACTGATATGACCTGCCTACTGCTAAGTAGAACTAAGGTTCTATTTTCTACTGACATGACCTGTCCACCGGCTTTGACAATTAACTACATATTCTTTAGAGGTTTTTTTTTATGGTAGGTAAAATCATCCAATGACAAGTGCCGCCCTTGGGTGGAGCGGGAAGTCGTGTCAGACTCTTACTGACTAAAAACCTTTAGAGGTTATACTAATTAAGTTTTCTGATGGAATTTGCAAAAAGTAAGTGACTCGATATAAATCGTTGAAGCTAATGAGGCTTTTTTTTTTTAGATGAGAAATCAAATAATTTCTCTCGCTCAGGGTGGAGCGTGAGGGTGTGTGAGGGTATGTGTCAGACTTTTACTGACTAAAACCCACCAGTGTTCTATCAGATGCCCTTTCCGTTCTTGGGTCACGGTAACTCTGGGATATGACCAGGAATATCGATTGCACCGAGTCTGTAGTCTGTAAGGGCCGGCGCTCACTGCCGGCACGGCACGGCGTCTCATGGTAAAGGATTTTATTACTATTCAAGTTACTTTGAATCTTATTTCAATGAGTTTATAATTCTTGTTACTTTATTTCGATACCATGACACGACGTGTCGCAGGATGCTGCCGCATTACGTGTCATGCAAGTTTCATTTCGCGAGTTGCCGCGGCGCGCCATTGCATCCCGTGAGGCGAATGGGTCACTTTGTGTCAAGGAATTATGATTTCTAATCTTTTTTTTTTTAATTTTTATAAACTGGTACTTCACTGCAATCCTACCTGATATCGTAATCGTAATCTAGTTAAAATAAAGTTGAAACTGGTGCAGAGGTCGCAGTCCAGTCGGTGCGCGGGGGCAAGGGAGGGAAGACGAAGACGCACTGGCGCGCGCGTTTTTATGCCACGGGATGCCACGCAACGCCACAGTCAATTTCCGTCTTTCTAATGGCTTACCGGCGAGTGTTTGGTGGGCGCAGGCCTGGCGGGCCTGTTCTCAGCGAAGTCTGCGACGAGAACGCGCGACTGCTGCGGGATCTCCGTCTCCAGGAATATCGACTGCACCTGCTCGGCTTCATGCTGGAAATGGTAACGAAATTTGTTGGTAAGGGGCAGGAGTGTGGAGTGTGAATGTGGGGTGTATTTTGTGTCTGATTTTGTGATTATTGGCAAGTAGAAATTAAAAATTATCTCATTTGAGCTTTTCCTCATGGGTAGTAAGTAGCCTTGGCCGCAGTAGGCTTCGGCCCTGCTGGCCCCTACAGTTTGCCAGAGAGTGTGATATCTATTGATTTTAGCCGTCTGTCACTGTCATTACTTAGAATTTTTTTATGAAAATGAAATGTGCATGCCAAAAACAAAACATTATGTTGACTTTAGGTGATCAAGGTTTATGTCAAGGCCTAAAGGCTTTTCAATTAAAAACGAACCCCTGACTTAAAAAAAAAAACTAATTTCATTATTAGGCTAAGCATTTGTAGCTTTTTTTTTTGTGATTTCCACTTTTTTGTGACTTTGTGTTTGATACTAATAGTAGCTATTCCAGCAGCCATACATACCAATGCCACGACAAGTCGAGGCATGGCGGACAGAGCTCCGGCGGGATCTCATGGCGAAATGGCGCCAACGACTATCGCAACCTCGTTCGGGGCGCGCCACAATTGGGGCGATAAGGCCCATCCTTGAGGCGTGGCTGGAAAGACCTCACGGCGTTCTCAACTTCCGCACGACGCAGGTGCTTACCGAACACGGAAAGTTCGCTAAGTACCTGTTCCGGATTCGTGCGGAGGATTCGCCCGGGTGTCGCCACTGTGCGGAACATCCGGAGGACACGGTGGAGCACACTGTAGAGGTGTGCCCCGCCTGGGCGGAGCATCGCCGTGTCCTCGTGGGGGCGATCGGCGGCAGCGATCTCTCTCGCCGGGCCTTGGTTCAGGCCATGGTCCGTAGTGAGGAGGGATGGCAGGCGGTCGCCTCTTTCTGCGAAGCAGTAATGCTAGCAAAGGAGGAGGCCGACCGCATCAGGCAGAGGCAACGGGGCGCTCGCCCCAGCCGCCGCCGGGATTCCGATCCCGATTTCCGGCCACCGTAGGCGCGGGCTTGCGGACGGCGTGCAATGGGTAGCACGCTGTCCGATCGTCCGGTAACCGACCGGACCGAGCCCAAGTCGTCGACGGCGCGTTCTGTTCCCGCGCGCCTCAAGGAGCTGTCAGCACACCGAAAAGGCCCAGCCTGCTAACTGCAGGCAGGCAGGGTCGAAGCCTACTGGGGTCATGGGTTAGTTCCGAAAGGAATGCTCGACCCCGGCACGATAGGCTACGTAGGAACGGGGTAGGTTTTTAGTCAGTAAGAGTCTGACACTACTTCCCGCTCCGCCCAAGGGCGGGATTTGTCATTGGATGATTTTACATACCATAAAAAAAAAAAAAAAAAAAAAAAGCCATACATACCAATAACTAAATAAAACATATAAATAAGAAAAAAACCTTAATACGACAGACATTTAAAAAATAATTTGTTATTTAAATTACAACACGAATTAAGAAGCACAGAAGGTCGATTTCTTACAATGCGTGACTTGAAGTTGGCACACTTACATAGTTTATAAGTATGATTTATAGTTATGATACCAAGTGTCCGATCTGAGCCGCATTTGAGGCGCCAATTGTACTTGAGCATAGACCATAGAAGTGGCCTACTAACAGGGTCTGATTTTCAGGTCACATCATGAACGTGAACGGACGCCGTCAATTGAGACATCTCTTAGCTGCCAGTGGCTTATTTTAATTTCAATTATTTTTTTTTTTCATTTTTATCTACATTGTACTCACATAAAAGAAGCGACAAGAAATATGTAACTCATGATTAAAAAAAGTGTAGAAGGAGTTTCTTGCACGTCTTTCTCCACAGAGATCTACGCTTTGGAAATTTAGCTTCACTTTCTTTTTGGACTGACCGTCATTTCAAAAGTGCCTGTAATTGGTCTAGTTGAAATAAACGCTTCTGATTTCATGAAAATTATTTGGTATGATAGTTTTTCAAATAGTAAAATAATCACTTACTTTAGTTTTGAATTATAAAAATATTACTTTGTTTTTGTTATTGTACAATGTACATAAATATGTCCCAGAAAGTGAGATAGAGGTATTCGTTTCATTTACATTTTTTTTTATTTGGGTAGTTTTTTTTTTCACAAACCTACTTTATGTATCTGTGCCTTAGTGCGTGTGAAATATTAAGAGAATGTGTGTGTGTGTGTTTAATATGTTAGTAAAAGAGACGTTAAAATAAAACTGCTTATAAAATTAAAATATTTTATTTATAAAACAAATAACAAAATATAAAAGGAGAAATGCAAGCAGTTTTACTTTATGAGAATATTATTTATGTGTAGCCATCAGTTGTTTTAGGTCTCAAAAACATAATAAAGTTTTGACAGACTTCTGTATATTAAAATATAACTTTAGGGAGTTTCAGTTAAATGGCTGATGACCACACAGTAATATATGTATTATTCTTGAGCAAACAATTGAGCTAAATAATAATTTGTACTAAGCATTGGAATGTGAAGCAACAGGAACTAACTACCATACACTAAGTACTACAAGACGAACGATTACAACATTTGAATTAGTTTAAAACTGTTAAATTAATATAACATCAGATTATAATTTAAAAAAAATGTTATAGATCAGGAAATAATATTAGCGGTTTCTGAAGAGTAAATAATATTAATTAATAACAAAAGAAAGCGATACAAGTGGAGTTTCTTTACGACTGAATATCATGAAATAACTTGTTCTTTTAGAATTCACAATGAATTTTTATGTCTTTATGTAACTAAAGACCGAGAAGCCCTAGGCCTTTGGAAGGCGTTCGAGGGACGGAAGCCAACTCGCAAACTCCTCTTAGGCACTTAGAAAACACACACAAATAAAACCCGTGTTTTTTTTAGTCTTTCTATCATTATTATATAAATATCTCTAACTGAGCGTCCCCAAAATGATTAATTTGAAGATTAAGCAGCAAATTTTTGTTCTTGATACTAGCTAGATACCTAAAGATAGTCCAGACTTTTCGAAAACCGGGAGGAATGGAAATAAGAAAAGGAGGCCTTTGACTAAGACAAATAATAATAAATGTATTGACAGGCCTAGGTTGGTTGGTTGGTCACCAGGCCGCAATAGAAGCTCCACCTCTATTCGCATTCATAAATGGTCTGCACGATATGAACGGTAACATGCGGCCTCACCGCTCGATGCGGCGGGACCTGCGGCTGCGGCACGGGGGGCGGAGTCTCCGTCGGGCGCTGCGCCCTCCACGCGCCGCCGTCCGCCGCGTGCGCAGTCACCTCCATGCCTACCACCTAAGCGAGGAGGGGAGGTGATCATGGGTGCTATATGCGTGTGTTATTTGTGTGTGAGGTACGTAGAAATCGCGACATTTAAAACTTTAAACATATTGGCCCGAGCTGAATAGCTTTTACAGTGTCTGATTATAATTTAGGTATCTTCAAGGGCTCATAATAAAATAGTGCGATTCACTATTAACTATTGTATTATTGCTTACTATCAGATGGGATCGCAGTCAAGCACTAGTTTAAAAAATAAAAAAAAAGTTAAGAAACTTCGGTTGCCAATTAATTCAATTCAATTTAGTTAAAAAAATGGTAAAATGCAACATGATTTACATTTGACAGTCTCTTTTAAAATGTCGATTTGACACAGTATCGGGCAATATCAGTATTATTTTTACGTAAAGTAGAATTTCTCGTTTTAATATAAATTCCATAAAAATACCAAGGTTTTGGAAGCATTCGGCTCGAAGGACCAAATATTGGAGTAGTGTTAAAACGCTTTCTACGTACCTCTAAGTTATAAACGGTGTGAGTGTGAACACAATAAAAATGTTGACTACAATGCGGCGAGCCATACTTGTTAACTCTGTTTCTAAATGCCAAACATGTGCAATTAAAAAATGCTTTAGTTACACACAGGCAAGAACCTACTAATGGAGAGAGCTTTATAATTTATTAGCGTTACCAAACGATTTTACTGCTGAACATATACCTCTAATCATTGACCACAACTTGCCGTGGGTTTCCTTCATTCAGCGGATTCCCACCATCGTCCACAAATCTTTAAGTAGATAATATTAGAAACAGAACAATTCTTATTGCTAAGGTATAGATTTCGGTACCAGAGTCTGTATTTACTGGTAGCTACAACCTGGAGGTCTTTAAATCAGAAGTGAACCGGTTACTTCTAGGCAAGCGTACTCCTACATCGACCACATCATCGCTTATCATCAAATGAGATCGTGGTCAAACGACAGCCTATCAATAATAATAAAAATAAACAAACAACTCACCTTAACGCTGGCATTCTCCTGTTCATCTTCATCTTTAATAGCCTCTTCTAGAAGTTCAGGTGTTGACTGCTTCTCCTGTTTCTGGTCCACTAAAGCTTTAGCTTCCTCTTTCAAGAACTCTTCTGTATGCTTAACATCTCCATTACTCTCTATCTTAACGTCGGATGCCAATTTTATTAATTCATCAGTTGTTTCTACTTCTTTTTCTTTACTTAGTTCTCTTTCTGGACTTTCTTCAATTTCTATTTCTTCTTCAACTTCTTCCTCTTCTAATTCTTCTTCCTCGTCTTGTGGTTCTTCCTTTGCTTTTGGTTCTTCTTTTTCCGGTGTAGTTTCTTTTGGTTCCGGGGTTGGTTCTTTTAGTTGAGTGTCTTCTTTTTCTTCAGCCTTTATAACAGGCTCATCAATTAGTGAAGATTCTTTAGCGGGTTCAGGTGCTTCAAGCTTTTCTACTTCAGGAGTGGATTCTTTAGCTTCTACGGGTTGCTGAGGTTCCGGAGTGGGTTCTTTCTCTTTAGGTTCCTTCTCAGGTTCTGGACTAGGTTCCTGTTCCGGAGTAGGTTCTTTGTTTTCTGTACTCTGTTCAGGTACTGCCTTAGGTTCCTCAGGTTCAGGAGATAAAGCTTTCTCCTTCACAGTCTCCAAGCTCTCTTTGGTTTGCTCACGGTATTCACTGGCGACTATATGTACCGGGCCACTATTATGTAAGATTGTCCCGTTCGTGTATGGGCGAGCGTTGTTATCCTGCACATCCTGGAAAGTTAAACAACCAATCAGACTTTCTTCTCTTTTACGCTTCTCGTGCTAAAACACTGGATTCTCAATATCTACAGGAAATTCATGCGTTCTATTTTCTAAGCGTTGATTGCTTATTTTTCAGTATTTCAGAAGCTGTGAAGTAGTTTTAAGCTTCAAATAATATAATCAACGCTTTCACATCTAGTATAATGCAGAAAAAAGGAAACGAAACTACAACACACTAAGCAAAAGAAAACTCCTAATTTTACAAAACTACCTACAAAATATTAAAAGAAAAAATATTTACAGTGTCTTTAACACAAGGCAAGACCACAAAAATTGCAGCAATACCTACAATAATTTATATACCGCTGAAATCAAATTTATGGTTGACATGCTGTAAAAACGATGCTAAGAATTCCGATGTCTTTGAAGCAATAAATATCACATTTTAGAACAGAAGCGATCACGAGCTTTGAAGCGATCCATTTGACGACCTAAACTGATTTGTTAAAGGGATGGAGCTATATAGGGTATATAGTTCTACCCTTCATTCTCGCTTGCACGCCTGGCATTTTAACTCGTCATGGTAAGGCTCCTGTAATTCTACCGCAGAAAAAGCATGTCAAAGTCCCCGGGTAATAAGTCGGTAACCGCAAAAATTTGCTTTTCGATTATCGACTTTATTACCGAACAATAAGTCGGTAAACCAAAAAACATTTTTTTGCGATTTTCGACCTATTGCCCGGGGACTTTGACATGCTCTTTACTGCGTTTATAAATTATGCGGCAGTGTTGTCCTGTAAAATGTTACTTACTCAATAAAATAAAAACTGAGAACAAAGGCATTATATGTAACATTTTATTTCAGCGGTATATACAATATTTAACAAGCAAAAATAAAACAACCCCTATTTGTGCATAGTTTATTCTGTCCATTGCAATTTCATAGTCTACCTAACACAAGAACGGTTTATTATTATTTATTATTTTATAGTTACTATGAATCACGTATTTTTTATTATTTCTTGTTAGTCAATGGCGAGGTGCAGGCAGACAGACAGGCGATCACAACATGGAGAACTTAACATTAACAAAACATGCTATTTTGTCTATGGACTGCAAAAAATAAAATATAGAGACAGGATTTTTAGACAAGGATTTATGAAGTTTCGGGGTTAAAATGCGTTTCGAAATTTAATTATAGAAGTAAAAACAGGAGGTTAAAACGCATATAAAAAAAATGTGCTGTTCCTAAACATAATTAAGATTATTTTATTTTATCACTTTTTATTTTTTAATGGCCTTATTGGAATGTCAAAAATTGAGGATAATCTAAAATATATTATCAAAGCAAGCAGAGTATTAATTTATTAGAATAGTTCAATTCTCTTTACTGGCCAATAAAGAAACATTTACATTTTGTATCTACAATAATCATGTTAACCAACCTATTGTGTTTATTTAAATAAATTTAGCAAGATTAAATATGGCAGTACTTGCACGAGCTGCAAAACCCAATAATACTGCCAGACTTATAACTTGTATAGTTCTCGGTCTAACAAAGACTAATAAATAAAGCTCTAAATACATTTTTACCGATGCGGGATTCATGTGCAATCATAAAATGAATTTTAGTGAAAAAACGTAACATTATTTATTTATTTATAGTTCCTTTCTCTGCTATATCTTTGTACACGGTATCTTTCATAATTCAATCGCCAAACTTAAGTGGCAATGGGCACCTGCTCAATGCCTCATGCTAGTCTTTCAAACAATCCTAGAGCCCAGTTGGTTGAATCTGAACTTTACTGGATTGTGTTACCGAAGCCTCCTATACAATGCTGCATTTACGTTACCATGAATTTATGACAACTTAAACTCCATTCGAAATAAGATGATAACATATTTAAACAAATCTTTTTTTACTGTCCGTTCAAGCGATTTTAACTTTTATGCCATAGGCATAAGGATGGGATTACAAGCAAAAATGCGGTTACAATACCAACTTTTTACTGCAGCCGCCATATATCATGCCACCAACGTAATACAAGTCAAAATCGGTGGAACGAGCAGTAAAAAAGGCATGTTTAAATTTCTAATCTTATTTCGGAGTATAGTTTAAAGTTGAAGCCAATTTTTACTCAAGATGTAAGGCAAAGCTTATCTCGAACGGCAGCAGAAAAGCGATATTAAGTCAAAGCTGTTGGCATGAAATACTGCTGTAATGACGAAGCAATGCCCTACATCAAAAGCTTTATGAATGCAATTTATGTTACGTACGAATTTAAACGAATTCAGACGATTTACATCTTAAAATGTAATCGTGAGCAAAAATAAAGTAACTTAAAACGTTTTTGGCTTTTACATTTTATTTTTTATCACTGCATTTTTAACAGTACCAAAATTTGTTTAAGAATTAATTAAGAGATTTATTTTAATTTATTTTCAGTATTAAATATGATTTTAAACATGATGGCAAAACAGAAATAAACACAAAAAAAAAACAACAAATAAAAACGACAGAAAATCACAGCAAGACAGGATTTCGGATAAGGTAGCGAGGTTAAAAATAAAAATAGCGAGAATAGACAAAGCAACGCCTTGTCTAATCTTTTTGGATAGGTACTAGGACCAGAGAGCCAAGACATGGTCACTTACTAAAACAGTAACACCCAAGTAACATTCAATGAAATGTATAAATAATACATTTAGCAAGCAACGTATACATTATGAGCGTGAAAATTGTAAGTGTACTGCGTCCTTTTGAGCGGAGATAATCCGGCTCGAAGGACCAAAAAATATGTGCACAGCTAAATATATTTCTTTTGTGTCGCGTTGATCAATGGTTCTTAAAAACTTCTTTTTTAATCTGAACTTTTTAAATATCAACGGCTTTTTCAGCCAAAAAATTGTAGTAAGTGACTATATCGTGTAGGGTTGCTACATGCATTGACCTGTCCTTGCTGATTCTGCGCGTAGCTCGCCTCCATCTGCTGCTGCACCTCGGCTACCAGCCCTGATATGGCGGTAACAACTGTGCCATATAATATTAACATTAGTTCAGTGAATGGACTAGTTGTATGGCTAGATTTTTTAAGTCAATTTGACGGTATTCTGCCGTCGATAATCATCTTACTCATGAATATTTCAAAATGTAAATTAGAGTTAGTTTGCTTCAAGGCCGCTAGACATATTGTTATATTTTTGGGCTTTGAACTATTTTGTACACAGAAAACGGTTATTTGAATGACTAATTTCAAACAGATTTTTTTTGCTTCATGAATGTTTCAGATATATCCCTAACTATAGAAAGAGAACATACAAAACTTAGGAAAGCAATTCTTCTTTCAAATACAGGTTATTTATAACCAGAATTATATAAATTTAAAACAAAATCCTCCCCAATAACTCATGAATGTATCTCAAACAATTTTAGCGGAAAACTAAATTAAAAACGAAACTAGAGTAAAAATAGACATAAAAACAAACAACGAAGGACGCTGACAAAAATAAACGGGATGCATCAGACGATTGGGCATGCTCTCCGCGGCTGGACGTGAGCCAAATCATACTTAACGCTATCTCGGGAGTTCAACTTGGCCGTATTTATAAAGTGAATTTTTGATAATCGATGTCTGAATATATTTTTTCATCTTTAAGATCGTATATTTTGTATCACGTCGGGGTCACCAGTTTGGCGGAACATGGTGTATAATCTAGCAGATCCGTTAAAAAAGGAGGATCCTCTATCCAGACAGTTGAATTTGGGCTGTTGTATATGTTCAAATCGAGCGGAGCAACCTAATTGCGCGATAAAGGATTTCGTAGTTTAGTTCTTATGTGACGTCATAGATGTCGCTACAGTTCTATGTTTTTCGTAGCTTTTAAAAACTAAATTGAAATAATATTTTGCAAATAAATCGAAATAACTTCTTCAGCACTAAAGGTAGTTTTTTTTTTAATTACCTAAGTAATAAGCTTGTTTGGGTACAGCCAGACTAAAATTAATCGTTACAATAACAAAATTACATTATTGAATTCACAATCACAATGTATCTTTAACAATAAACACAAAGACAGATACAAATTTATGAAATGGAATCACCGTCATAAATCTTTAACAATCAAACATTAAATATTTTTTTTACATTTAACATAAATTATGTTACACAATACTGTGTTATGGGGATTTTTATACGTTTATCGGTGTTAACAGTTACAGGACAAAACAAACTCGAAACCGTTACCTACAAAAATCCACTCCATAAACTACACAAATAGGAATTAAAACTATCTACGATTATAGACTCCACAATCGTTTGGATGCATCGCAGTCGTATATGCAAGTTCAGATTACACCCCGACAATTAGAAAAGGGCTCAACCGTCACCATGCCGCAAGCTGCTAGGTACACATCTAAATAATACGGGTTTAGAAACGGAGAAATTTGGCAGATAATGTTGAACTGGCCGGTGGGGTGGCTTGTTTCAGTATGTTTGTGTATGTGGACGATGTATTACTATTATTTTTGGAGGAAAGTGCATCTGGTTTACTTTTAGAATTATATTACATACAAAACAAAAGAAAAACATATTTTTTTTCTAATGCAAATCTGTGTTTTTTAATTTTTATAAAAACAGTGTCGAATTTATTAGAATTTCTGGCATTTTTGTTAGAAAAAGATATACAAGTAGATTTCTAAAATTTTTAGCTAGCCTCGTATCATACATTGAATAAAACCATATCACGGGTTATCAGTATTATCCAATTGTTATTATGAAATAAATAGAAATTTTCACAAATAATACTGCCAAACCAAACCCCAGGCCAATCCACCCCCGCCACATATACCGCGTCACGCTGCGCTAGTTGGCTGACGATCCTTTGCATGGCACGCTCTGTCTCCGCCAGGCGAGCCCTCAGCGCTTCCAGTTCCACGTCCCCTGAGCATCGAGCCATCGGGTCAACATGGGTTTTAGTAATGCGGAGACTTTTGGTCTTTATGAAAAAAATTGGTCCTTTTTGTCTGACTACTCAAATATCTGTGGCTTAGCAATATATCGAATTATAAAAATGTGCATTTTCAGTAGCACTAGGTGAGACTATGTTAAAAATTCAATGAATCACTAAAGAAAAAATAGTGAACAATTTTCTGAGCTCGCTCTCTTCCGCATAGATCATTCATCGCTTGTAAAATCAGGTGAGATCAAGGTGAGCTTATCAAGAACAAAAATAACGCAATGGGTTATATTCAAACATGAAAATATAACCACTAATATAATAAGCATTCTTTTTAATGTCTATTATTAATGAAAACGGTCACATCTATACAACTACTCTTTCAAAAAAAAATTAAAAATATTTTTTCAAAAGAGGTGGACCAATGACTTAAAGGGCACATTACATTATGTTACCAAAACGTGACGTCTAAGCTAGGTGTTAACACACGCCCTAATCGCTGATCGACTCGAATATGTTACGCAAATAATTTGTAGTTACTGTGTATTTACTCTAACTACGTAAGTACCCGCAGTAATGCTAACCCATTAGCATCTCTGTAACGTGCCTATACAACGATCATACGTAAGTGTTTTCTTAAAATACGAAGATTCGGCAGATGAGCTAATTTTTTTTTACATAAAATATTTTTGTTTTCTACAGTGCTTTGTGCCAATTCGTTGCATCTAATTCATAAATGTTTGCGTGTAATTTCGTGTTATATGCTTTTATACAAAAACTAAAACATGTACTTATCTATAGCCAATCAGAATGTACAGGGTCAATTTAAATTAATTAGAGAAACTCAGCAGACGTGATGGATGTGAAGTATATTGACGATGAAACCAAAATAAAAACATCTATCATTTATCGTTTCGGATAGTTCCCGTTTTTGACATATTAAAGTAAAATACAAAGCAAGATTTGACTTTTATTTGTAATCTAGATTATCATTTGTTTGGCAAGGCAACACGAACAAAAAAACCTGTCGTAACCTGGCATTTAGACTCGGCCTTTATCCGAAATTTTTGAACCGGTTTCGATTACAGCACGGATATTTTTTTATTTGGGATAGCCGATGGTTTCCGTTACTATTGTGGCTTTGGAAGACTGTCCAAAGCCTTTATATGATGTTTCCTCCTCCTCTAAAAAGAACATTCTACCTATGGAATTTCCCTAACTATTTAAATTTGACCCTGCATATTTCCTCTTTTTTTTGTTTAGATAACAAACACAGAGTGTACTTTATCAAATCCGCCACCGTCTGTATTATTATTTCAATACTAATGAACTGCCACCCGATAGTAACGCTATTTTCCTGTTGACACAGAAATGTACGTAAAACAAACACATTACTTACTTGTGTCCCGCTCTTTTGGTCCTGCATGCGCAAGAGTTTATGGTTAGAAATGTTGTGTAATTCTAGATAACTTATATCGTAACATAATTGTATTATTATTAATTATACTAACTGGTGGCCATGACTTCGTCCGCGCAGGATTCGAGTAGATTACAATATCTTCATACATTATAGCCTATGTGTTATTCTGATGTAGGTACCAATCAATTCTAATATTACTACTACTGAATGGATATTATGAGTAGTACCAATCAGTAGTTTTTGTGTAATAGAGTTACGAACATCCATTCGCGTTTATAACATTAGTAAGATCGACTGTCCCGTCCCACTGTTGGGTATAGGCCTCCCTCCATCCCTTCCATTGTTCCTATCACTGAGTCATCTAAGTCGTCTGGCTATCTCCTTCGTGGTCTGGTGAGACCCCGTCGTGCGATTTCAGAGCACCAATTTTGTGTCATAACGGCCTACTACTTCTATTACAGTCCCACTGAAGCTAGACAGCCTTCTTCACTTCATTATATACCTTTATCTTTACAATGTTGTTAGACTTCGTCGAAAATATATATGTAATTACTGAAGAGATGCTTCTTCTTGAAACTTTATCACGCAGAACAATACAATTTGTTATTCTATTGTTCTGCGTGATAAAAGTTTATTTTAATTAATCTTTATTATTATAGAGGATATCTTTATTGCTTTTTAAAAATTCGCTTCGTCAATTTAAATTAGGTAGCTGTTCAAATTTTTGAAACTTCATTTTTCAGAACAATATAATTGTAACTTCTGCTATGATGTAATTCACAGCTTCATTATGAGAAATCTAACTTATGTAATGAATATTTTTTTTTATGTCATTGATAAAAAGGTAATAAATATTCATTTTTTTTTTTAAATACCGCTAACTACAGTTGCCCTGGTCTGCAATCTTATACTATTTTTTCTTATATTTCTATAAACCTGTATTTTGGATTTAATTCATTATTTCCCAAGAGCACTCCGGCGTCCGCACACCTATTGTCTTTCTATTGTGTCTCTAATTACGGTTTTCAAAAAAGTAATTCACCCCCTTATTTTAGCTTCTGCATTCATCTCTAGCGATAACTGGATACGGTTCAACAATTAACTCCCAAACGGAAACTTACCCAGTTTATCAGGTGAAGTTCTCGAGTCGTCCCTGAACACTCGTCTCCTGAACTGAGGGTCGGGAGTGATGGGCTCGTACGGCGAGGATCCGGTGCGCTTGAATAGAATCTGAGGAAAGCAACGATTGATAGTAATTTTGATCGAGATTTAGAGGTGATCTTGGAAGGGTCTCTAATTATAGATCAACAAAGGTGAGCAGGATATCGTCCTCCTTCACCAACCACAGCTATCGCTTTCCATCAGGAGAGACGGAGGTCAAGCAAGAGGCTATCAATATAGATTTAAAAATTTAAATATATTATATTGCTATTACATACCTTGCTAAGAGTGTAGACGAAGAAGACGATGATGCAAATGGTGTAGATCGGCATCACGAAGCCCATGGAAGACTTGGGAGTCGGCACCGGACCCCCGGGGGAGCCGAGCGGGGGACGCATGCCGGGGATCGGCGGGGGCTAAAATTGGAAAAAATTATAATTTAATTATATTGTAAAAACATGTTAGAATTGTTGGCGCACTAAGGACGTTCAAGAGGCGTACAAAAAAACCTAGGTCTACCTTTTTAAGCACTAAAAATTGTGAAAAATACTCGTGTCTTAATATTATTAATAAGTTTACAATATGTATAATTATGGTGCTTTTAGATAGTGTGGTCAGAGTTGACATATTATTTGCAGGATCATCTTTTTGCTGAGATATTAGAAAACGAAACAAAATGTGGAATGATAGCGCATCTCTTCTTTTCTATTTGTATAAAAAATAAGAATTAGGCAAAAAGATATATTCTTTATTGTACCTACATCATTGAAAATTATAGTAGGAGCTTAAAATGAATACGGTGTGTAACAATGAGCGGTTTTGTCGCTAAAAAGAACTTAATAGTCTAGGGCGCCACTTACTGTGGCATAATAACACAAGGACGCTTGTATTTTCGTAACATCTACATTGTACCTGTGAGAACAAATTAATAATATGATTTGATTACAGACCACCTTTGATTGGATTTGTTAGAAAAGGAGAAAAGTTACATAGGTACCGTAAAACGGGGTGAATAGAAACGCAGGAGTGAAAAGAAACAGAACTTTGGTTTGGTTTTTTACTTTGATACCATATTATAGGCTTCTAACAAAGCACCGGCTTTTTAGAATAAAAACTTATTAATAAATTGATACAGTCAAATGCTGAAAAATATATTCAAATATCGTGAAAATATCCTTTAAAGTTTTGTTTCAATTCACCCCTGAGTTTTCTATTCACCCCATTTTACCCAGTAGTCCCTGGTGTACTATTTCCATATAGCTACAATCAAGGACCGAGAAGGACTAATTCGTAAGTATTCAGACATCAAATTAGGCATAGGCACCAATTCAAGTCATCAGGATCGATTCGGGGTTTCGTCGACTAACCGTCTTATTCCAAAACGTGATCTAAAACAGTTTCGGGACTATTAATACTACTACTAATTGAACGCGATCTAAAATAGTTCCGGAACTATTACCAGGTTTAATACTAATTAATCGCGATCTAAAATAGTTCCGGAACTATTACCAGGTTTAATACTAATTAATCGCGATCTAAAATAGTTCCGGAACTATTACCAGGTTTAATACTAATTAATCGCGATCTAAAATAGTTCCGGAACTATTACCAGGTTTAATACTAATTAATCGCGATCTAAAATAGTTCCGGAACTATTACCAGGTTTAATACTAATTAAACGCGATCTAAAATAGTTCCGGAACTATTACCAGGTTTAATACTAATTAATCGCGATCTAAAATAGTTTCGGGACTATTCTAGTAGTGTATTTTAGATCGCATTTTGGACTAAGGCGGTTGGGGTCCAAAGATGGCTATGCATGCTTTCACACACAGGGAAATAGTTATAATCAGGTGCGCGAATCAAAAACACCTTTTCACCTGTTAGAAAGTCTAGGGTGTTTAAAAATGGTCACAGGATTGTTGCTAAGAGTAACTGTGGTCCTGCAACGCAAACGGCAACTAAAGGAAATAAGTCTGACACTCCCTTTCGCTTCACCCAGACCGGAAAGACTTATTTGATGATTTCCCATCAATAAAACGAACGAAGTTCAAAAATACTGGCAATTTTTTTTTAGAAGATTATTAAATTTATTCTTCTAAAAAAAAATGATAGTATATATTTTTTTAAACAGTTAAAACTCCCATTCTTTAGTCGCCTTTCAAGACGATAATTCTGAAATTAAGGACCATATTGTAAGTCAGCGTACCAAAAACATAACAGTGCAAAAATTGTTAGATGTTTCTAGCAAATTTAACACCGTTAGTAAGATTACATTATTAAGTTTCAAGTTAATAAAGCACTTGGTTAATAACGACATCAACAAGTTAAGAAGAATATTAACAGAGAAAACAATATCAAAATTGGTGGAAAAGTAAACGAGATATAACATCATCATCTTCATTTCAGCCCAAAGCCGTCCACTGTTAGACAGTCCTCTCCCAAATGTCGCTACAATGAACGGTCCTGTGCGTCTCGCATCCATCGGATTCCCGCAGCCTTTACCAGGGCCCCAAGTCTGCTATTTTTATAAATTCGTCATTCCAACACGATTCCATTGTCATTTTATTAAAAGTTCGTAATCTGCAAATCCGATCATTGGTCGATCTGTGGTTTTTAGCTGTCAAAGTCAAAGTGACATTGCTGCTTACTGTTTATTTAGAGCGTTATTGTATCAGTGTTTGGTTTTTGTTATGATTTAGGGCAGACATTCATTTGTCATTATGTAGGTAAGTACGAGATTATCCATACCATTCTATGCCATTTCTCTCAATGGAGTGTCGGTGGTTGATCATTGGAGTCGCCATTATATTAGTAGATTACCAAACTTGTCAAAATCAACAATTATAAAATCAATGATAGACCTTTTTGATACTATTGTAATAGCAGACTTGAGGCCCCGGACATCGGTCCACCTTGTAGGAGGCCAGACGAGATATAACAATTTTAAATAAACTTTTATTCGAAAACCCGCTCTTTTCTCACTGCGTTTAGGCACACAATGGAGGATAACAGGCGCGCGTCGACCCCTACGAGGCGCGGGTCAATCCCCACGAGTCGCGCGTGTATTGAAAAACGTCTTTTGACACACGTGCAAATTTATCAATGCAGCCCTCGGATCCTTAACACACTCGTCTGCGGCTCGTGCGAATTCCACCTAGGCCGCAATGACAAAGTTTCTGCACTTGTATCAAAATGTTCTATTTCGATACACTTACTCCAAAAGCTGCACTTATCCCAACCGCTTCTAGGCACGCAATTGACTGTTTTTTTGCACTAGTGCGTTACAAGTGCGCGTGCACGCGTCGACCCCCACGATTCGCCCGACAACACCCGTTTATTCATGTTTTCGTGTTTTGGAAATTACGTTTGATATAGTGGCGCCCTCGGCTCCATAAGACCCTCGCCTATGGCTCGGGCGCTATTGGTAACATAGGTAGCTTAATAACACCATTAGCTGATTCTAATTGACACAATCTCACTTTCAACACGTGCCCGTCAATCTATCGCAATTCAAAAAGATTTCTGTTATTGTATGGGTGATAGCACCCACAAAAATAGATGTCCCAAAATATGAAATACATAACACTGTCTTTTTTCTTGTAGCAAATTAAATATACGCTGTAAAGAGTAAGGTAACAACATATGTTTCCTTACTCTTTCTTTTAGTATGCAATGAAGTATGTCTGTATACCAAATTAATGTTGGAAATATATCTATACTATGATTTTTTATTAGACGAAGTAAAGTGACAGCTATAACAATGGTTGTTTGACAGTTGGGCATTGTCCACTGCTGTCACTTTACTTCGTCAAATAAAAAATCATAGTATACAATTTTTTTTTTGTCAGATAGATTCTGCCTGCGACTTTGCCCACTTTAAAGTAGGTTTCTCCATACAAAATTTGGACCCCCTGTTTCATCCCCTTAGGGGGTGAATTTAAGACAATCCTCTCTTAGTGCTCGTCTATGTACGTCCTAAAAGGAAATCTTGTGCAATTTTCACACTTCTAGGCCCTGTAGGTTCAGCTGTGTGTTGATACATCAGTCAGTCACTTTCTCCTTAAATATATTTTTGTAACTGTATTCTGGGATGATTGTTTGAAACCAAGAGGGTGTCTCATTCATCTGGCCTAGTTTTTTCTTGACAATTTGATATTTTTATTTGCATATTAGTTTTCTCCGATCACTAAATGTATCAAAAGCACTAATTTACACAAAATAGATAGGGTACGAAAGCTGGGCCAGATGAATGAGACGTTCTCTCTGTTTCAAAGAATCACCCTCTGACACTCCCTCTCGCTCCAGAATGACAGGTGTTATCTGATGACCTGACACTCCCTAAAAACAATAAAAAATAAAGGGGATATTTTGTCGGTTCCATCTTCGAACTCTCCGTAATTATCACTTAACTGAGGCCTTACCACGAGCTCTAAACTGAACTGTGGAACTATATAGGGTGTATAGCTCATCCCTCTTTCCTGCTCGCACGCCTGACATAATGACACGTCACAGTAAGGGCCAGCAGTGGAAATTAGCGATAAGAGGAAAACGGTTTTATAAGATTGAATATACTATACGTCACCTAACAGGAACTAGTAATTATAATTATGAATAATTGTAATATGTTTTCCGCTGATCCCGGGTTCAACGTCGATGCAAATCAAACTAACACCAATCGAACGTAATTCATTGAAGTTTATTCAAACGACAACGAATAATATTGACGCAATTCTGAATTGACACTTCCAGGAATCTGGACATCCTGCCTGACTACTAAGATACTTTAAAATAGACACATAATGCCTTCTTAAAAATACCGATTAATCATTTAAATCGAAACTATAAAGTTTTTGAAAAAAAAAAATACGTAGAGATAAACAAAGCGAATGTTTTAGAAACACATTCATTGTTTACAGTTAAGGAGTGAAATTCTCTGCCGTAGTCCGTTTCCGGATAGCTACAACCTAGGGGTCTTAAAGTCAAGAGTGAATAAGTTACTTCTAGGCAAGCGAGCTCTATCGTCGGTCACATCATCGCTTAGCTTACCATCAGGCGAGATATCGGTCAAACGCGAGCCTATTCGTAGCAAAAAAATAACAATAACTACAATACCTGGTTGGGCGGCAAATCCTTCATTTCCACAATATTTAAACACTTCTTATTTCAAATTTAAGTCGTAGACTAGAAAAAAACAAAAAATTATAATCGAAAGCAGGTCCAATTATAAATAAATGACACGATTATCGTTCGAACGTCTGGAGACGGTACTGGCGTACTGCGGATCGAATCCGATGCGTACTGCCCGCTCATTTACGACGCGCCGTTATGGTTTCCTGTATTACGAGTACTGGCTTTTAGACAATCTGTGTGTTTGCGATTTTTTCCATGACTGACGTATCGCTAATGTGTTGTGGCGAGGCATCCGTAATGCTTGTTTACTAAGAGGGACATATCTTTGGCTTGTGGAACTGAGGAACTTTATTTTTCGTGAGGAAATATGTACCTACCAATATTGGGTCGGCAAATATGAAAGTATATCTACACCAGGGCCCTGGTACGAAGGCAATGAAGGGACGGGATAGGTTTTTAGTCAGTAAGAGTTTGACACTATCTCCCGCTCCGCCCAAAGGCGGGAAATTTCATTGGATGATTTTACCTACAATAATAATAATAATTAAAAAAATAAACAATATTGGGTCAAAAATAATTCTGTTATAGCCATTTTCAGGTTCAGAGGTTTTATTTCATACCCAACCATTTGAACTTACACGAGGCCTCAATTTCTTTTTCAGTCAGAGGTTTTTTTATGGTAGGTAAAATCATCAAATGACAAATCCCGCCTTCGGGTGGGGCGGGAGATAGTGTCAGACTCTTACTGACTAAAAACCTACCCTGCTCCTTTCAGTGCCTTTGTCCCAGGGCCCCAGGGTTCATTTTCACATAACCCTTGGCCCTAGTAGGCTTCGGCCCTGCTGGGCCCCTACAGTTTGCTGACAACTCCTTGAGGCGCGCGGGAATAGTGCGCGCCGTAAACAACTTGAGCTCGGACCGGTCTGTTACCGGACGGACGGACAGCGAGCTACCCATTGCCCGCCGTCCGCAAGCCCGTTTCAGTCAGAGGTGGAATAGCCATCTTGTTGCCCCCTAGACCGATTAGTACCTACAGCTCCTCTCTTGATACCTACTAATTTAGTTCGTAGAAATGTGGAATCATATAAAGTTAGTCACCATCATCTTTCTACCCTTATATTAAAAAACACCCTTAAGCATAGGTATTCAGTTTTTTTTTTTATCATTGTCTTATGTATGTGAATTTTCATGTTTTTGAACGCATCCACGATACATGAGTAAATTCCTAGTGTATTTTTTAAAAAAAAAAAACTTCATACGATTCGCTGAAACAGATTTTTTTTAATTCGTTTCCGCTAACGAGTTGAGAGACTTGTGGTATCCGTATGAGTCTCACTGTTTTGCCTGTTTTTCCGCACTCGTGCGCTAGCCATAAAGTGTTTAAATATCTTCAAAATATCCCGTGTTGTGATTACTGGCTATATTGCCGTAATTTTGGATGATATTTTCATTACGCTATGAAAATAGATTTTATGGTTACATTCCGGTGGTAAAACGGTGTTCATCATTTTATAGGACCATGTCGTATCACATGTTATGGCTGTAAGCAATAAAAAATAACGAGTGTTGATAAATACATCTTTTTTTAGTAAAATTTGCATTAAAATGAGTCATAGTTTATTTGGAGACAATTTCAATATAAGCATAATAATCATCCTTAATTAAGTGAATGTTCCCACTGCTGGGACTCAGGCCTCCTCTCTAGGTGAGGGAATGGGCCGTAATCCACCATGCGAGTCCAGTGCGGGTGGGTAGTTGTCACATGTCTTCTTATTGTTGGCTTAAAGACATGCGGTTTCCTCATGATGTGTCCTTTCATAGTTTTGAGAGCAGTAGAACTTCTATGGTGTTCAATTCATAACTCTGGCAAACTTTTTGACGTCATATTCGTTCAAAATATTTTTTATAAGCTCCCAACTTGACTCTGTACATTATTTAAAATGTTTTTTATTTTTAAGGGCGATCTATGTTACCTACTAGGGCTGCGGGTTTGTAAAAAAGCAACTCAAGGACCACGGGTAGGTTTTATTCATGAAAAGTCTGGCACTTCTCTCTCAATCCAAAGCACAGAATGCTAAAAAAGTTATTTAATGTTTTCAAAACCCAGAAAAAAGGGGTTTATTCCAGTAATCCCTACCGAGAAATCCCGAAAAAATAAGTCATAATGGTTGTTTTTATGTATTACGCTCAGTAGACGATTGCATTGATAGAATTGATTTACACAATATTTAATAGGGGAATTCTTACTTTTCTTTTCCAAAAATCCCTCCTGAGCTGATTTTATTTTGCTAGGGGGAATTTCTGAAAAAAAAAAAAATCGCCCTGGTGGGGATTTCTCGGTGGGGACTTCTGAACTAAACTAAAAAAGGCTATGAATGTGTAAATCATTCCTTAGAGTAATCAGAAAACGTAACAGACATAATGATGACTTTCTTTAAGTTTCAGCACATTTTACGAACATAACATTGACAGCCAATAGACTTACGTGGGCGGCTCAAACAGCCATTTGAGCTGATCCATTCGATAGATCATAATTTACATGGATTCTCACGAAACCCAACTGGTTGAATTAAAATTAAGCAATAATTGAACGAGACGTGGGTTCAATGCCATTCCCACTCCCTGTTAGTTGGTGGGTACATGTTAGAATGACGATGTAGTATAGATGCACCTAGAAAGGGATTTTGTCCTACATACGACTTGCAATTGTGACCTCTGAGAGACAACATCTTTTTAGTTCATAGATTAAATTTGAAAGGAGATATATGTAATATTTTGTTAGTTCTTTTTTTTTAAATTGGATGGAGAGAGCGTGTCAGATTTTAACTGACTAAAAACCACTTGAGTCCCTTTGCGTTCCAGGACCACGGTATTACCACAAAAAAACATCAACCACAAGCTCTTAACTAAACTGTTAAAGTGATGGAGCTATACAACCTATACAGCTCCATCCCTCTTCCTCGCTCTCATGCTAGACATTTCAACACGTAATGGTAAGGCCAAATAATAATCTGGCCAAATGAGCTTTCCTTGACCCATCGCAAATACCTACAGTGCCAGTGTGGAGCTCCTTCACAGGCTCGCGTCACCTCTTTTCCTGCACCTTCAATGACTTGCACGAGGCCAACGACAGAGCTGTCCAGGTGGCTAAATATTGGTTAGACAAAATCTGAGTCAGTTAGACACGAAAAGAAGAAGAAGATGGTAAGGCCCCTGTTTTCTGCCATTCATATTATGAGCGCAGGTACCTATCTGCACACAGTACTCTTTGGTCAAATGTTTGGGAAGCATGTAGGCGACCTCGGAGAGCACGAGATTGTGAACACGTCTGCGATCGTCAGCTGTTCAGCTAATTTACTGACAGACGTACGAACAGTTTGACGAGTAATGGGGACATGCTAATTATAATGTCAGCACTCTAGCTTTCAATGAATACGGACTAAAATTGTCTATGGCCAGATGTTTGTGAGATTATCTTAGTACTAACAGAATTCGGCGTCTGCTTAAGTTATTAAGAATTATGATTTATCATTTATATATATAAAAGCGAAATTCCCCTCACTGATTAAAAAAAAAGAAAGTAACGAAAGAAAAAGAGTTTATTTGCCACAAACATGGCGCATACCAACGACGACGCATAACATACGAAATCTCAGAAACTATAACACCAACAAACTTAAAATTTGGCAGGTAAGTTCCTTATAGGGTGTAGACATCCGCTAAGA
Source organism: Leucania comma (assembly GCA_958295575.1). Taxonomy (NCBI): domain Eukaryota; kingdom Metazoa; phylum Arthropoda; class Insecta; order Lepidoptera; family Noctuidae; genus Leucania; species Leucania comma. Next base: position 22,029,492 of record OY282480.1, read on the forward strand.
ACGGTTTTTACGTAACTTCTCCCCTAAGGGTTTTTTTCCGGTGTGTAAAAATCTTTAAATGATATCTCCTACCCTAGGGCGGAGCGGGAGATAGTGTCAGACTTTTACTGACTAAATAAAACTGGGGTTGGAAGTTTTTATGGAGAAACCGACATTCACGCGAGCGTGGCAGCTGGCAGAAACTAGTTATATTATAAAGGAACAAGTTTGTAAGTATATACATACATACTACTCGTTTGGGGTATGATGAAGGAGTCTTCTCCATAAAACGGTTGAACGGATTTGGATGAAATTTGGTACCAGGATATGTTATATCTTGGATAAACACATAGCTTTGAAATTTACAAAGGTAGGAAGTAATTAATAAAAAAAATAAAAAGAGTAATTTCACGCGGGATTCTTTCCGCGCGAAATTGCCACCTGTCTCTCTACACGGTTAGGTAAGAGCCTAAGAGCTGTATATTTTGTGCTGAAATTTGATATATTTTTATTAACTGCCTCAAATAGTATTTTCACGAAAAATATATATTATCATTGGCAAAGATAATAAACATTTCCAAGTCAGGCTAATTTACAGTTGCAAACTTGACGTTGGAATTTGGAGTCGCGCCCATTCTGTGTCAATATACGTACTTGTTCACCAGTACTCACGACCAATTACATTCAGAGCTGTCGAAGTGTATTTGAGTGCTTCTGCCAATCCCTTTAGGGAAGTTCAATTCATATTTCAATCACCAGAGTGAAAGCTATCGTAGAACGTGGCGCCGTCTACCTTCCTCAATAATAAAGCGAGTTTAGAACATTTAATTTATATGCTTCAGCACGCACCCTCATTGTTCGAATGTGGTCATAAATTGAATTGCATTCATAGATGTCCGGGTCTAAGATATCGCCACCGTACATCTTCGTACCATTGCTTAACGTGATGGGAATCGAATTCTTGAGGGGTTCGTGTTCATGTCGATGCTTCTCGAGTCTGGTCAAAGATTTCGCTTCAGGATTCAATTTTGAGCGTCATACATTTCTTTCATATGTTACTTGGGATCGACGCAACTTAGACAGCCATCATGCTTTCCTGTTGCATTGTTTTCCTGTTCTTCACGTCCCCTCACTAGGAAGTCCTATCCTTTAATTTTTTCGTCACTGGCGCAACTTAGTGCTTCTGAAGACAGCCAAAAACGGCAATCATCAATACTAACATGTATACAAATAATTTAACTAACTATTATACTTCAACAGCAAAACCTAGTAATTGTAAATTTGTTTTGTGATAATATAGCGCGGGATTTATTTTTTTAATATTATAAGTTAGTACTCGGCTGCGATCCGACCTGATGTTAAGTAGTGATGCAGTTAATAGTAAGGCGCACTAGTTTATATTAAGAACCCATTCACTCGAGCCTCGAAGACACCTAAATCAAAATCGGACGGGAAGACCGCAGCAGGCAACTTGCGCAACTTGGTTTTCCTGCATCCAATGACAGTGGAAGCTAGCACTAATACAGTTGGAAAAAGGACGATCAGATTGATCGACACTCCTAGTATTTTTATTTATTAATTAACTCGCCTGATACAGAAAACTTCTGTTGTAGTTATTAGGAAACACAGACTCCGAAAGGGAATGTTTTGTTTATATCGTTTTCCATCGCATAAACATGACGCATCTGACATTAATCTATGGTCAATGTTAGTACAAGAGTGTGGGTGGCCTCTAAACGAGATTATTGTCTTACGAGCCGAGCCCAATATTGACAAATTGTTTGATGTCCCCTGCCTGTCGTATCACTATGGGCTAGCTACTTTAAAAATGTTAAGGTCTTCTGCTATGTATTACGAGGTCTGCTATCGTCTTTTAAAAAAAAAAATTCGTCTAGAAAGAATATGGTCCTTTGATACTTAAAAGATCAAAGGGCCAGATGTGGAATCTTGATGTTACTGTAAAAAAAATGTTGGTCGAGTGCACCTGTTCAGGTAGGCAAAATAGACTATTTGAAAAAAATAACATACTAACATAATCAGCTCTTATGTTCTCACTGCTGGGAGTCAGGCGTCTTCTCTAGGAGAGCGAATAGGCCGTTATCTACGACGCGGGCCCAGTGCATATTTGGGGATGTAACACGTCATCAATTTTTTTTTACTAAGACTTCGGTTTCCTCGCATTTTCCTTCACCGTTTTGATAGCAGTGCTAATGCAAATAAATTACAGAAAGTAATGCGCCTGGCAGAACTCGTAAATCGGTACCGTTACCACTAGGCCACAACTGCTCCTTCAATGGGCCACCATTGTTGCTCCAAAAAAAACTCCAACCTTAGTTAAATTAGTAGTCTACCTCCTGACCTGTTCTCGATTTATTTGGAATCGACGCAGAATGTACTCGTCTTCCATGGAATATAGAGATACATTGTATACTTGCCGTCATCTCAATAGTGACTTCCTTTCTAACCATAATAATTTCATCTTCAACAAAACCATCTATCGTTTCAAGCTTCACCATACTCATATTTGTTTAACTAAAGAAAAGACGAAAATACTTTTACAAATAACCAATTCGATTTAACCATCTTCCAAAAAAATCCTCCAAACAGTTTAACCTACGACAGTAGCTAAAAGAAAGTCCATAAATCACAACATTACCGTGACGACGGCCGCCGATTGCCGACGCAGACGCGCGATGCGCGAGAGTGTCACCGCCGGCTATTTCTGCGCACCGTGTCTAGGCCGCGGCTGTGGGTCGCCCCGACCAATGCCAGCCGCACATTTGTTTATCGAGAACAAGCTCGTGTACGTAGAGCCTGTTTTAAGTAGATTGAGAGGCAACTGAAGTGTGAAGAAACGATGTTAAGTCATTGAATGCACACTGTAGGTAGCTTAAGATTTGCCAATGAAGCTCTTTCAGATTTTTTTGCAGATTTTTATTACTAAAACCATTGGAATACAATTTCTGTGCAAAATATCAGTTTCGGATAGAAGGACCAAAAAGTCGAACAAAGTTTTTGGAACCAAAAATATTAGTATCTAAAGTTCTAACAAACTATTTAGTTCGTAGTCAGGCCAATGCCTGCTAGGGCCATGGGAATTTTCTGAAAAGGAAACACGTGGTCCTAGAACGCGAAGGAAAAAAGACACAAGCTTGATTTTAGTCTGACACCCTAAAGCGCAAAAAGCACTAAATAATTTCCACCTCAAAAAACCCTCCAAGATTCACTACACTAGACACTTCACACTTCATGCAACTCATAGATCTCTTTTCAACTAAACCCACTAGGTAGGTACATAATCTCCATTCCTTTCATCCTAACCTCACAGCAGCATTACGAAAACATTAACAAAAACTGTACTGTAATATACATATTACACGCAGAATCTAAACGGATCCACAACAGCCCACATTTTGTTCCACACCAACTAGTGACGCTAATTGTTTATCATAATTAACTCATCACTCTTTACTCAAAAGCCTTTTATTTTTAAAACAAAAAAAAAACTGAAAATGTTCGTCTTTATCATGCAAAATTTGGTTTTTGAAAGCCATTTTGTTCAGAACTTGCTTGTAACTGTACGGTTGACCTCTTTGACTGTGTCGTTGCTAACTAGTAAATAAACTAGCCCGGTTTCAAGGGTAATTGTGCTTCTTGGCGGTTTAATGTTAATTGTTGTTTTACTGTCTTGCTCTAAATTCACTTTGAAGTGGAATCTTCAAATGGTTTTCTCGTTGAAACAACAAGTTTGTCACTCTGCATACTCTGCTCAGTTTTCACATTTTCTTGCATGGATCGCCTTCTTTCGGGAATCGTCTGCATTTATCTCTAAGTAATAATGGATAAACAGTGCTACCACGAGCTCCATTTATAGGGTATAACAGTTCAGACTTCAACTCATGAACTGATCCATTAATTCCATCCTCGTTCAAATCAAAGAGACATTAGCTTAAATGACGGGGTGCACTAGAGACATGCCTGCTTAGGCTGCGGGATTTTTCAAAAGAGTCATCGTGGCTTTGAACCGTGGTCGGTTGCTGAAGGAACACAGGAACTCAATCAGCGCCTTCTCGAGAGCGGGAAGCATTATTTGATGTCTCCACATAAAAAGTAATATATGACCTCATTCTCGCTGGAGTCAAAGCGACAAATAAGGTCTTTTGAGATAGGAAACCATGAAGTGTCACGGCAGACTTACTGACTACAACCCTGTATTCCACGGACACGTAACTCTTTCAAACAATCCCTCGGATGGGTGACGTCTACGATTGTACGAGCGAGCCCAGATGATGACGAAGACTGAAGAGTATAAGTAATTAAGATCAGAGATGCTGAGAGCAGATTTCGTACCACGAGCTTAATAGAACTATTAAAAGGACGAAGCTATACAAGTTGATACTGAATAGCTCCATCCCTTTTTCTCGCACAGTACACGCTTGACATTTTAACACGTCAACGGTCCCAGAAAGTTTTATACTTAGTTAACCTAATCTGTCAATCAAGGTTGCCGACGTAGTACGAAGAATCGTCAAACTTAAGTGGTAATGGGCAGGGCACATTGCACGCAGAACAGATGGCCGTCGGGGCCGAGAGATTCTAGAGTGGCGACCGCGAACCGGAAAACACAGGGTTGGAAGACCTCCTACAAGGTGGACCGATGACCTGGTCAGGGTCGCTGGAGTCCGATGGATGCGAGACGCACAGGACCGGTCGATGTGGCGACGCTTGGGGGAGGGTTATGTCCAACAGTGGACGCCTTTCGGCTGAAATGATGATGATGAACCTAATCTGCGCATAACAACTTGGAAAGAGCGCCCAGTACGACATTTCCAAGATATAAATTGTCTTGTGTTGCAAAAAAATAATAATAATTAAAAACAAATCTACTTTTTAAAACTAGGCCAATTCAATAAATTTTCACAGCGGCCGCTCCCGAGCCGTGTGCAACCCATCCATTAGATTATTGCATGGATATTGGAAGCTTCGATCCAATACAAATTCAATTACTTTAATTTCTCAGGCGGCATCATCTTTCATAATTTTATGGCAAACATTTGCATTTGCGTCATCATAGTTTACCTACTTAGTTTTGTATGTCAGTTTTCGATATTATATCTTCACTCTTGATTTAGAATTTCTAAGCCAATATTTATTTTTATTTTATTACGGACCATAATTAGCTAAAAGATGTGAGAAAACAAACATTTAAAAAACCGAATTAGAGAAGCGAAACCGATATGGTTAACTTCAAATAAAAGTTCAGATTTTTCTAAAGAACGAGCATTACAAATTTTAACTGTTCACTTACTAAACTTAAAATTAAAGCATTTATATCATCAATTCAATCATTTAGAGGCAATTTGAGTTACACTGATATTCAAAGAGACTGGTCAAAGTTCAGAGTAACATCCAATATTCATTTTCACGATATATGAAAAACGCAAAGTTTAAAAAAAAAAATCATAAGCCTAAAAATACTACAACAGTGATTGATAGCCTTGCAAAGGCATATTTCAGAGCAACGTGTTATGAGGGTGGACTTTTTAAAATTTATGGTTTCATATTTTTATTACAACCAATTTAAAAATCTTCTATTCGTTATCTGATCAAATGTTCTGTCCTTAGTGATTCCAAGTATATAGTAAGGACTCCTTTGCAAAATCCTCTTTTAAATCTTCTTTTCTCTCCCCTTGTACCATATTACTTAGGGTCTTGCAACACGTCTTTTTCTTCTATTCTGTCCTGTCACCCGTCACGCTATCACCAATGTATTTTTTTGTATTTTAAATAATTTGTTTTAGAGTCACCCTGTACTTTGATCCAGTTTTTTGGAACATCAGTGTATTTTCAGAACACATCAGTGAAAATAATTAAACCAACTGCACGTTTTAAAGCGTTGTTCTTTATGGAGAAGAACGTGCAAGAAACTCCATAGACACTATTTTTTATAAAACCAAACAACTGGTTTGGTTTTCTAAAACCAAACTAGACGAAACAGTTGACAAGCGTTAAAAGTCCCTGTCCTCACGGCCGTTGACGCAGCCGCCCTTGACTGCTTTGCATTGACATTCCGGAACACATAGCTTTGATAGTTGGCAGTGCTCCTGACTTTCAGTAATGTTTTCTTTCCGATTGAAAATCTTTAGCGCCAGTGTCTTCCGGATAATTAGCGTTACTGCAAACCTCTTTTCATCCTAACATCCCATCCTAAATATTTGGGACAGTAGATGGAATCATTTATTTACTGATAGTGGCGCTTTCAATCACTATGTCACCTTATAGTAAGCTATGATGCGGTTGACGATAGACCTTGCTTGCAAAGAAGATCGGGCTCTTTACCAATCACAGAGTCAAACGCGGTAAACGTTTCGCGGTTAAAAACAATTCGCACTAAGGCCTCAGGAAACAGACTTCAGCAGTTTTAGATCTTGGTAGTTTATTATTCTAAGGACCTACTTACAGAAGCCAAGAGTTTGATCTTTTGTCAATAATAATTCATGTGCTAATTAGTATTAATACGATCAGACTTAACTCTCGCATGTTTAAAAACGGTTTGACTGTGTGCCAAGTAATTGTTTAACTGTGCAATGACATTGTTTCCTCTTCAGGAGACAGTCCATATTTCAAAGTGCGTTCAGATTAATTGTATTTTAATCCTTTAGGACTTGGCATGAGATGACAAAGAATTATCAATAGGTGGGCTGTTAGACAGACCATATTGGGTCGATTCAAGAATTTCTCACGCGACCATTCTATTTTGGCTCAGGCTGTTCCAATAGCTCCATCATCATTATAATTAAACTAAAAATATTAAAGTATGTTCGATAGATGATGGTGTTAGGAACATCTGTGCCGCCAGAAGCGATGAGCACCGAAAATAATGCCGATGACATCATACTTGTAAGTTTACTTTGGTCTTTCTATCCGCAGTCGAAGTTTAATTAATATGCGAGGGGCGAATAAGAGCTCCCTGATATGCTGTAAGCCATGTTACAGTCATCAGGAAGACAAGCCACATCTTCCACGCCTGTGACGATCTTCGGTAAAGTGTCGGAAGGATAGGAAGCGAAATCTCCTTACCGGTATAACAATCCACACATATTGATTATACCAATCCATCTGCCAAATATCGATCATGGCGCTAAAAGTTGACACGCACCATGGACAGCCAAAATGACATTCTGGACAGCCAAAATAACATTTCGATTCCCAACATCAAATACGATTAGTAAAATTGAATAAAACAATGGTGCCACCTTAAAATTTTAACCAAACTTCAAAAGTGAACAAGTGAATACAGACTAACGGTTAAAAATAGGACAATAAACGTTTTAATCTTGTTTACCTTTATGTTGCACCATGGCGTTTGTTTGGACCTTCGTTATGACATTGGAAAAGGGATTATGGTAGCGGCATGAGAAATGCTTCATATCTCTATTAATGAGCCAAGTGTGGAAAACTTATAAACAAGGAAATATGTTGGAGCGATTTATCGCATTGAGTAATAAACCTGTAATATCTACGGGAAAATAATTAAAAGTTATAATTTTAGCGTACAGTACCGCGTGTGAGTCGTTTTACGTTAACGCGATGGAAACGTTTACCGCAATTGCTTTTCTGATTGGTTAAAAGCTTCTAGAGGGCCAATCGGGGCGCCGAACGTCATAAGCATATCGATAGCGTCAACGTTAAACAAACTCGCACTAGGCACTCTGTTCGCGTTCGCTTTCATTATATATAATTAAGGATATGGAAGTCGGAATTAAAAACAGAATTTTAATCTTTTTCAATTGTTGCTTGATTTCCGAAATATCCAATGAAATATTGAATTTGTCTACTCTTAGACAACTACACAAATATACAATCAACCAATAATCTCCTTCTGACATTTTTTTTTATTGGTTCTAGTTTTTGGAACATCATCGACAATAAGTTTTCTTTCTGCGATACCTATTTTGTTGTCATGTGTTTTAAAAAAATTTAATGCTGGAATGTGCTGAACGTGTTGCGTATTTTCTTTTATGTAGATATTTATCAATATATTTAAGAAACTATTACACTTTTTATTGGATACCCGGATTTTTTGTAGCCCAGTCTAATTAGCCCGTTGTGTCCACGGCTAGGCATAGACTTTCTCTCCCTTTTCACAGACGTCTTCTGCCTTTGCAGGCCAATCTCTGCGATAAGAGACCAATTCATCTCTCTACCTTCGTCTTGGTTATACATTCATATTATAAATTTTTAACTGCTGTGCTAAGAAGCTCATTAAGCTTACATGTTGTTAAGGCGCTTATCTAGGCGTACTCACCAGTATTAGAAGTGCCGACCACTGGCGAAGCTTGTTCTATAGTATTAGTACACATAACGACAGTTCCCAGTGTTTTAAGATTGTTGCTTTTGCAAAGTTTCATTTCTTGATTTTCAAATAGGGATACGAAAAATAACTTCAAGTAATAAGCGGTCTGAAAGTGCCGTTCAATAATCACCAAAATTAACCATAGGCGTCTGAAAAACCATAAATCTTAAATCCTTTGGTCCAGCAATCAAACCACCAGAAACTACCGACCTACCTTGCAAAGCCTCACAAGCACTCTCCCCCCTCAACTGACCTTGATCTCCAGTTCATAGTACACGGATAGCGGGGAGGTTCGTACCCTGACGTGGGGAGGCATCGCCACTGTGTTCTTCGTAGGAGACGCTGGTACTCCTGGAGGGATCGCCCGTCCTCTCTCGCGGAGGGCAGGGTGTGGTCCGGCGCCGCGGATCAGTGGTCGCTCTTGTTTGATAGCTGAGAAACAAGGACCAGATTAGTATTGTACTATGTAAAGGTTGCAGGTTAGTTGATGAAGAAATGTTATTGAGATACAACCATGTCTTGCTTGCAATTAAAATGAAACAGAGCCTAGAAATGAATTAGCAGTTTTAGCCCCAGTATCTTGAACGAAATTACCGCAAAATTAATATTAATATATTATTCAGTTAATAGTAGAATGATTTGTCTACAATCAAGCACAGCAGTTCATGTGTTCTTGAAAACTGTCTCATTCATTTTGCTGTCATTTTCGTTCGAGATTTTAGGGGTTATTGATACGTTTTTATTTAGTGTTTTATTGAGTCTTCTATTTGCAAGTACACGAAAGTATTAGCAAAAATTTATTAGATGTTAGCCATCGCATTCAGTAGTAATGGTTAACAATGAAAGCGGTACACAGACATGTTGCGGCAACCGTGATGTGCGGTAGTCACGTCTCATTGGCTAATACGGGCCAGCAATGGCCGTCGGATTGGCTAACAGTTCATTACGTAAGATGGGTGCTTAGTGTGCCATCTGCTTTATTAGCATGCATTGGTTTGTAAGGCTGGCAAAAATTGGTCCTTTCATTCCTATTTTTTTTTTTCTATGGTCTTTCATTACTAGCCTTTGTAGTATTAGGTTGGGTTTTTACCAGTCAAATGAACTGTCCTGTCAGCAAAATAAAGAAGAAAGGCTAATTTACATCCTCAAGTAACTTTCTTCCTGGACATATTCAGGAACTTTCAGCCGATAGATGTTTTTTATGATGAACTAAATTATACGTTCAGTTTAAGACTTCGGTATGAAGTACTAATTACCCTTTCAGTATATATCTATAAGCTATAGAATTGTTCGAAAGAATTCGTATCGTGGCCCTCACAAAGAGTAACTGAGGGAATAAAGAGGGTTTTAGTCAGTAAACGTCTGACCCCCTCGCTCCCAATTTTCCACGAAAAAACCAAATCCAGAAAGTCGTTTTTCCTCCCACTTAAATAGTCAGATACATTTTCAGTTTATGCAGGTTTATGTCCAACAGATTCTTTCTAAGTTATTTACATATCCGGAACTGAACTGTGACAAGTGGGTCTACCTTCACTTTGAATGCATAGACACTCAATATTAACGTGCTGGATATATAGAAGTGTTAAACACCGGTCACGACGCACGGCACTTGATTTAAATTTCTCTACTTATACCGGAGAGAACGTCATGTCATTGTAATACTTAGCTCAATGAATGGCTGTTTCATTGAGAGATTCAATCGGCAGGTAGGCTCTTTAAGTAGTACTAATTAGTAAGTAAGATCCAGTGAAAGCTTCTTTATTACTATTTGATATCTAGTGTTTGCCTGCGATCCAAACTGATGGTAAACAGTGATGGAATCGTTGGTCTTGAGGCGCACTAGTTAAGAGCCTATTCACTCTAGCCTTGAAGACACCTAATAATCGGACGGAAGGATCGCAGCAGGCAAATTGTTCCAGTCTTTCGACGTACACGGTATAAACGCAGAGGCGAAAATGTCCGGCCTGTATATAATTCGAATCGATTACCAGCATTTTACGTGGAACGACTACTTATCAGACCTCCACAATCTATTAACAGACTGTGCACTACCATATTTCTTGGATAGACTGATGATCTGACTTTCTGGAGTCTGATTGTCTGTATCCACTGTCAAAGATCTACGCATGACATCCGGGACCAACGGCCTAGGCTTTACGTGCTCTCCGTGGCACGGGGTGTCAGTAATGTACTAGAAGTACATAAATGAATTGAAAAATTCACATGCAAGAGAGGCCTTAGCAACAAGCCAAATAACAAGAAAGTGGTAATGATGATAGTTGGGTAAAATAATGAAAAGGCATTAACGAAGGTACATGTTTATTATGCATTTAGTAACTAGTTAATTATCACACAAACACCAACTTATACTAATGTTAATCACTTATTCTTACGGCAGTTTAATGGGCTGATTTTACCGTATCAGAGAAGTCAAAGGAATGAAATATTTTGCAATAGTTAGAAAAGCTTTTAAACTTACTTTCTGTAACTCTACCATGAGTTTTAAGCAATAGTATTCGTCGCTACTCGATATCGACGCCGTAAATATTTTGTATGGCAAATTTTGCAGCGCCTCTAGCGGTCACTTGCAGAACCAAAATTTGCCATACAAAATATTTACGGCGTCGATATCGAGTAGCGACGAATACTATTGCTTAAAACTCATGGTAGAGGTACTGTATGAATATATAAAAGGCAAAGTCCTGACTCACTAAACTCAACGCCCATTGGACTGGGAGTTGAGTTTAATGAGTGAGTTAGATTTAGACCTAGAACGCTGAAATTTTGCATAGAGGTTCCTTTTATGATGTATGACACATAATAAGAAAGAATTTTCCAAAATAAATTCCTTTAGAGGAATAAACCAGTGGACAGCCTTGCCGTAGCCGAATACTGGGCCAGGCAAGGAGTTTCACTAATTTTGCCATCGACACGTTAAGAAGACCACTTTGTAAGGAGAAACCTATTTTCAAGCGGGCGAAGCCGCGCCGCTGGCAGAAACTAGTATTTATATTAAAAACATACATTTATCTCAATTTTGCCGGTAGAAATAAATGATTATAATAGCTACTGAAATTCACTAGTAACAATCTCAACAAAATCTTCCCCTAGTCCTCTTATGAACGATGCGTTGAACTGAAAGAGTTTGCGACGGAACTGTTAAACCATTTATTTTTAGGGTTCCGTACCTCAAAAGGAAAAACGGAACCCTTTTAGGATCACTTTGTTGTCCGTCTGTCTGTCTGTCTGTCTAGCTGCCAAGATCTTTTATCTCGGGAACGCGTGGAGGTACTGAGTTGAAGTCAAAACCATATACTTCTGTCCGTCTGCGGTCCCTTGAAGCTGTACATAAATTGGTTGGTACGGAATCCTCAGTGTGTGAATTCGACTCGCAATTGCCCAGTTTTTTTTTTATCAATTCACAGAAATAAATAGCACATGGCTCTCGTGTCGGCTATTTCAATAAGACCTTAGGTACCTAAATAAGTAGTTTATATCAAAAAATCGTCCTTGGACCAAAGCCTTTTTGTCTCATATATTAAAGCTTAACAAACAAACCCACTGTCGTATTTGTCTACGCACACAGCACGCAAGATTAATTATAGCCCATTTGTTGTAACCAGCGACTTCCTAATTCATCACATAGGGTGCGCATGAGTCAGGGAATGTGACGCGTGATTGACAGCATTAGGTCAGTCTTTTTAATACGTAGTTTTATTTCCAAAACTATGGTGAAGACTTGAAACCTATTCTCTGCTCTAAATTAAATTCATTTGTTTATGAATAAGTTGGTCCTTTGGTGAGACTCTTTGGGACCTTAGGACCAAATTCTGTGACAAAACCTATTGGCTTAGGCGTCTAGTCTATTGGATGTTGAGCGTAGGAGTGTGTAAGGAAAAATAACTGGTCCTTTAAATCTTCGTTATTGTAACTAAAGTATATGACGTAATTACAATAGGTTAATTGCAATATTATAGTTAATGCCAACCTCAAAACAGTAGGGGAAGAAGTGATTTTTTTCGAATGTTGAAAATAGTTTTTAAGCATAACTTTTAACAATCATTTACAAACCAACAATAACATGCCTATGACAAAACTGACATACGCAAGCACGTGTACTAATTTGACCATTTATCTGGCACATTACCTAATTTGTTTAAAAAAAAAACATATGGGACTCCAAGGTCCCCGGAGCGCTAACCAGCTAGTCATGTTAGCGACATTATGTTATGTAACTTGAACAAACATTTGATCGTGCACATGTCGTGATATACGATAGACATACGGCTGAAATTGCGAAGGGACTAAGATCATCAATTTTTTTTTTCTTAATTTGCAATCAGTGTCTCTTCTTTTATTAGGTGTTGTAGTTTGGATTCGTGGCAAGATGAGTGTGACTGTAATGAGCCGCTGCTCACCAGCTCATTATCCGACCGTCCAGTAACCGTCCGGAATGAGCCCAAGTCGTCGACGGCGCATACTGTTCCACGCGCGCTTCAAGGAGTTGTCAGCAAACCGTAGGGGTCCCGGCCCAGCAGAGTCGACGCCTACAGGGGTGAAGGGTCTGCTTCTGAAAGGAAGTTTCGGCCCTGGTATGAAAGGCAACGAAGGAAATGGGTGGGTTTTTAGTCAGTAAAAGTCTGATACTATCTCTCGTTCCGCCCAAAGGCGGGAGATGTCATGGGATGATTTTTCCCACTAAAAAAGGGGGTAAGAAAATGTTTTACTTATTTGTCATAATCTTAAAATTTCTAAAATATATGGCGTGTACAGACCCACACAAGGCTTGTGTTGTTTTATGGCTTCTAACAACCCACCCTAGCTCCGCACCAATGTTAGAAATCTAAGTAAAAATAATCTAGACTTTACTATAATATACACCCTAAACCTAAAGCTTCCTCGGGAGTCACAGTCTATAGGTAAAAACTAATTCTTTCAGTAGTTTTTAAGTGTTTCGCGATCATAGGGGGGATTGTTTTATAATAAGTAAGGATAAAGCTAGAACTACATTAGTCCGACGTACACATGTAACACGCCTGATTCGTACGTAGAACGACGTCGCGCGGGGCTCACCTCGCGTGGATCAAGTGTAGTTCTACAAGTCTAGTTTCCATAAATAAAATGTATGGAGGTCAACGTGCCCTGGCGTGTGTGGCACACGTGTGCGAAGACCTAGGTGTGTCACAGTAGTGAGAATTTTGGACCGAACAAGTCGAATATCACGAGTTTTTATCATCTTCTCCTTAACTTTTTCCCAACTAGCCGTCCCAAATACCCATGTTTTACATGGAGCAACTGCCTATCGGACCTTCACAACCCAGTTACTGGGCACCACGATACTCCAGCCTTTCAGGATTACGAATGGATACCTGTAACTGTCACATATCTACGAATGACAACCAAGACAAACGGCTTATGGTATTAGGACTTTATAATCTGGACAAAAAATCCTTTGAGTCTGAAAATAATGTCTAAAACTTGCATCTGACATTAGAAATCAATCGTATTTTTACATAATAATCATGGTTATTTCGTAGCCGTGCGCAATGACAGGTTTCAGACATCAACTATCGTGTGTGAAGGTGCGTAGACGCATAATTACACGCTCCATCTACAAAGTAAATTAGTTACCGGATTTAATCTGCCAAAATATGTCGTTCTATTAACCTTCACATAGTTATGATTGATACTAACCGGATGACCCCACCAAAGTATTAAAATGATTAATAATGAAAGCTGAAGTCTTCACAAATTATATACAATGTTAGCCTACATAATCAATATCAAACTTGCTTTGCTAAAATACTGCGCCCATAAAATTTCAGTATGAGTCATCTGTCGACAGACAAGACGTGACAAGAATCAATCAAGCATTTACAGGCACTTTAGGATTGTCAAGAAGTCAGTCAGTCAGAAAAATGATGCTAATTGCACATTCCAAAGTGTAGATTTCTATGGAGAAAAATGTGCAAGAAACTCCATGGACACTCTTTTAAATTCTGTTACGTATTACAAATATCTCGGTTAAATATTTCTTGTTGCTAATATTTTGCGAGAACAATGTTAAAGTACATACAATGTGTCTTTGGACATCTGAAAATCCTTCGTATTCAGATCCTTGCTTGTTAAAACATGTCTAAACCATAAAATCTAAACCCTAAACCCAAAGCAGTATGCCAAACTAAATAGTAATGAAATAGAACACACAAAAATGCTTTCAACAAACTCTTCCTAATATACCATTTCCGGTGGTCTCATTGTTAACAATGCTAACAGAGTAAATTTTTAGCTCTGTCCAAAACTGGCCGGAATGGGAGCAATGCACCGAATTTAACGCTGAATACATTTATTTGGCTTTAGTGTTATGACCGGCGTATTATCTATAAACCTTTGTTCAAACTTAAATATGAAAAGAAAAACCAGGTTTATAACTTGGACTTTTTCTGCCAGCTCGAATTTTCATGCTATAAATCTTATGTTGGAATAGGTCACTCAATACAAATTACTCATTCAGTTCAAGAAATTTAAAGACAAAAGGACCAAAATTTCACTCAAAAGAAAGACCAGATTTCAGGTCAAAAGACACATAAGACGTCTCAAAACACAAATACCAATACCGAGGTGACAAAATGAGAATGGTTCTAATTTCCTATTCTAACAAGCCACTACACCGTTACTCATATGACCTTACTAATGTGACAATATGACGTGAAAACTTTTGTTCTTGCAGTAGAGGCCACTAAACGAGTATTACTTGAAATGCCGCTCCATACGGCATTGTGAAAGCTAACGTCTTGTTTACATTTGCGAGCGAAATGATTCTTGAAATCTTCATGCGGACTCGATAAATCTACGTGTTGAATGCGTTGATGTCCCAATTTCGAAGTTACTAGAAAATTATACGTGTTTGATCAATTTTGCAGCGGCAGCTAGAATTTAGGCGAAAAATCAGGTGAGGCGTTACTTACTGCAATTAGAATGTTACCCTAAGAGCAAAACTATAACTATTCAATTAAGGTGGCATGACAAAGACGTAGCAACTTAGTCATCCTGATCTGTCAACAAAATTCGTAAAACAATTTTATGATCTTTTCGTATAAGAACGAAAAAAATATTTGATGCAATTGCAGCTAATAGGACCACATTACCATAACACAATCAAATAAACCTTGACACGCGACCTTATCATGATAACCTAAAACTAATCAGGTTTCCTGCAATTCAAACATAACGGGTATTACAACAGCTTCCTCAAGGAAAACATACGCAACTACAAATAATGTATACTCCATAGTAAGAGGCATGAATGGCTGATATAAATGGCAGTTGAAATTACTCAGAAGCGTCGTGGGAAGAAAAACGTTTCTTTAAACAACCATAAAACCCACCATGTGGTGCTGAATTCTGCCGCTACGCAGAAAAGTCGTTAAACATCACGAATGGTTGCTAATCTTTCGCATTATGATGTAATCAGACTATAATATATCATCAATACAATCTCATTAATAATATGAAGGCGAAAGTATGTGTATGTTTTCAATATTGTATTCATCCTTAGGCTGAATTTATTTGGTTTCCCATTAGGCCATATAAATTTTAATAAATTGTCAATCATTGTAATCCAGGTCCAGTAGTAGCCAAAGTTAAGTCAGGATTTGAGAAGGAATCTCGAAAATTTAACGGGCTGAAAGATCTGTATGAGATTTTAACTGACGAAGTATTAATAATAACATTGTAATTATACGAGTATGTAATCGAATCAATAGCAGTAGCCATAACCCGACAAACAATCACTGGATGAAGATTGTACTCCCACTATCAAATGCTATACAAACCGCAGACTGGTAAAAAATTGCCTATGATACCGATTCATTTACTTAGTTCAGTGTCAGACTTCCTTATGTCAGATTTCCTGCCTTCAGTATGATAAAAATATTTTTTCTTCGGTAAACAAGTCAATAGATTTGAAACCCGATCGTTCGTCTGCTACAAAACCTGAGATTCTTCGCCCAAAAACATTAAGATTAAAACTGTGCTTTGATCCTAAGTAACATTTCTTTTTCTACAGTTTCGGCTACCAATCCACGACGCAAGTTTACATTACTAGGCTTGCATAATCCAGTGTGAAGATGCAAAACAACGGTCTGGTACGTACAGGGGCTATATTTAGTACTGCTACGTAAACTGCTCCAACGCAATGCACATGTGACTGATAACTCCGATAGCTTCGCTCTCTTTGATGGTGGAGTGTTTACTGAAATGTATTTTACTAATTCATTGGTCTTTAAGTTTAACGTTGTAGTAATTGGTCCTTGGGTACGGAAGGAAATGGTCCTTCAATACAGAAGACAAATCGAAACCTCAACTGTTTTACTGCAGCGTTAAAAAAAAATCAATGGACAACTCGGCGATTTCACCCTTTAACAACAAGTAAGAAAAACAATACTTTCTTTTAGATTTATTAGTGTTTAAGTCTGTCATGTAGACGTGACTGTGGCCTGCTGGGCATATTTTGTTTTGTCATTTGATTGGGGTGGTCAAAAAGTTAATGATCAATCAGATAGTTTTACAAACTTTTACAAAGTTTCGTAGCAAATGTGGGGAAAGAGAGCTTTCGTAAAAAATCTGCAAAGTGTGGAGTTTGAAAATAGGTGAAAAAATTGCTCGTATGAAAGCAAAAAACCCTCATTCATCTATCAACGGTAAGTATCCGAAGCTTGCTCATTTAATAAAATATTTGACAACGCATGTTTTAAACTGGAAGCTTCGAAAATCCAATCTCCAATGCACAGGCAATTGTTTCATGGAAGTACAAAAGTGTACATTAGGACCGGTTGCTATTTGTCCATCGCTGATAACTCCAAGGCCGAAAATCGTCCTACACTGACGTCAAATGCGCGTAGCACGTAGCAGTATCTAATGTTGGCGTAGGATTATGATTCTACTTATAAAATACTCCTAGCATTTCTACCAACGCAAGCAGTACGCGTCTTTGGGTTAAGGTTAGAGAAACTCGATGTATAGGCGGTATATAATAAACACGAATTTAGATCCCTCGTTGCTTGATGAATCAGAAATGAAGACGAAATCTCGGTTACTTTTGTGGCAATTCACCGTATTGCAGAAATTATTGACCTAGCATAGCATAGTCGGTCTTATAATGTTTCTACTGAGTCCCAGCTCAGGCCTCATTTCTAGGGGAAAGTGAATGGGCCGTAATCCACCACGCGGGCCCAGTGCGGTTTGGTGGATTTTTCATGACCATGACTATATAATTATTGATAGGATTGCTATTCCTAACAGGACTGCAAGAACCGTATTTTCTGGAAACAGCAAAGGGGAAAACTCAATCTATGACCGAATGACTGAGAATGGGCCGTAATCCACCACGCGGGCCCAGTGCGGTTTGGTAGATTTTTCATGACCATGACTATATCATTATTGATAGGATTGCTATTCCTAACAGGACAGTAAGAACTCGTCTTCAGTGTCGCCTAGTTAACATATTTTATGTCCTCGTATTTTTTCGTTTTGGCCAGATCTTCGTAATAACAAATATTTAATCGCTAGATGGATATTAAGACAGTATACAATGAACTTTAAAAAAAAATAGCTACGAATAGTGACCGAATAGTTGCTATGAGTGTACAGTGTCAATCCATAGCGTTGTTCTTATAGGTGCACGGGGGTTCGTAAGTACAAGCGACCATTTACAAGCATCTTTGAATTGTCGAAGTCTCGGTCAATTCGACAGAAATGAACCTGGTGCTAGGATTCGTATTAAATGCGTCCTTACGAATTACGATTCAATATTATGCTGTCTTTTTTTGCGGGACGTAGTGTCAGACTTTTACTGACTAAAAACCTACCCTGTTCCTTCGTTGCCTATCGTGCCGGGGCTGAGCCTTCCTCTCATAACACGGCCTTTGACTCCAGCAGGCTTCGACCCTGCCTGCCTGAACGATAGCATCACTGCTTACCATCAGATGGGATCGCAGCACGCAAGCACTAGGTTATATCAACAAAAAAAAAACTGTATAAAAAATTCATATAGACCTAGAAACCTGTTTTACTAGAAAAAAACATCTTAAAACTATGACTAGGAATATCACATGGTTCATGAAGATTTATATGGAACTAGCTTGTGGCAGTATTATCTTCCCTATTATTTAGATATCTCCAAACATATTTTTGACACCCCTTGAGTGAATCTTGAAGAATCCTTTCTTTCTTATGCTTTGTTTACATGATGAATGAGTCAGGACTATGCCTTTTGCATTTTACAGATGTTGATATTACTTGTATTACCTAGATTTATATGTAAAAATTAGTATACATACATACACAAAACATGCTTGTTAGTGTCTGTCAGAACTCATTTTAACACTAAGTATTTGCTTGGCACTAGCTCAGAATCTGAAAATTACTTTCACAACTATCAATTGATAGACTATATCATCATACAATGACTATGGCAACTATGTGGCCAAGATATTTAATTTTATAATGCCAAAGTCTAGTCATCAAAAAATATAGTTATGATTCAACACCCATTACAATATAAATTAGTCAATGAATGCATTTTGGCTTGCGGTGTCACCTTTTTAATTTGCGTTAATCTTAGTCTCGGAACTAGAATTAAGGGCCAAACAAATACGGAACACACCCTGGAACAATCTATAAAACTAACTGTCTTGCTGTGTCCAGGAATTCTGGGGAATGTGGACTCCAAGATTCCAGACAGGCACACCAAAATGTTCCTTGAGGCAGGAGCTGTTACTATTCTTGATTGTCTCCACCAACATCTTAGAAGTCTTCCCAACATTCTCATCACGTTTCAAGAATGCTGCTAAGTCAACTCCACACGTCTCGTTGACCGCTTTTCGACATTGAGCCGCTGAATAAGGGTTGAGCTTCCAGCCGTCTGATTGCAACGCTGAGCTGCAGACTTCGTTGATAAGTTCCAGGTAGACCATGTCCGTTTCGAATAGTACCTCGCAGCATCCTGTTGGGTATTATTAGTAGGAACATACTGTTGGCCATGTTCTTAGAGAATTGATTTTTGTAGATTTACTACTGATGTTTAAAACATTATAATAATATATAATTAAAATACATGGTGCCAGTAAGGATACAATTTAGTATTAAAATTCGAATGCATGAAAAAATACAAAAATTCATAAAGAAATAAGAATTGTTACATTAAGTAAAATTACTCTATTATGAAACAAAAAAGTAGAATAAATCAGTTGTACATTATCTTGTACCTTGTGTTATACTACAAACTAGTTTAATAAATAGATTCCTTGAAATGCATAAACCTGTACTAAATAATACTGCTGCAGTTTTAAGACTCTAAAGCAGTGAATTTTATTTTTCTAATAATTTGTACTTTCTTATATTATATAGAGAGATCATACTTTTTGCATAGTAACCCATAACTCTTTATTTATTATTTATTTTTATTTTTTTAAGAAAGCTTACAGACTAATAAAAAATATAAAATCTATACATAGGTGGGGAAAAAGTAATATTTGATTACTCTGAGTTCGTTGAGAAGGTTTGATTTTTTTTTAAAGTATTTATTGTGAAAAATTTTATAGTTTTGCTTACTTTTAGCACCTTTATATCATTATCAAATATTTGCATGCCAACTCATGACAAAATTTCTATAGGAAAAACAAAAACATGTTATCAACTTATCATAATATGTCTTGTACCCCATTGGTTGCTAACAAATAGCTTTGACTTTGACTATAAATTACTGTAATATTTTAACAACTAACTAACCCTTCATTTTCAATTGAATTATTTTCTGTTATCAAACTACCTATTTTATTTTTATCAAATTACAATAATTGTAGTATTGTTATCCTGTATGTTAATTAAATAAGAAAACAAGAGCTTAGGGCAGCCTTTTGCCCAGCAGTGGGCAGTATAGGCTCGTGAAAAAATGATGTTAAAAAAATAGTAAAAGGTTCAAAAATAATAGTTCAATTTAGATTGGAGATGAGACAATATTTTACTTAGATATTTAACTAAATCAAATACGACTGTTTTCTTTTACCATTTAAAACTTCTAGGTTGGATCAATGATATAGGAAATAAAAAAAATTAATATCTGTCTAAGCACATTTTTTTTTCTGTCAATATTAATATATTTAATGGCTGAATAAAAAAGGTTGTACCAGCATGTTTTTAAAAACTAGTTTACCATTTAGCTCTTATCAGTCTAGTACCAATTAGCTTATCACGAGGAAGTTTCCAACAGTGTAAAAAAAGCCATTGACATTCTTTACCAAACTAAGTAAACATAACATGTAGTTTCAGGCAAGCAACAAACCTGTATTGAGAATGATCATAATAACTATTTAGCTACTCAAATAATTAATTATATTCAATGTCACGGAAAATTATGCCTCATAATAATTAAATATGAAATCTTTTTATATAATTATTCTTGTGTACATGCCAGTACAACATTCCAATCAGATCTTTCGTAAATATTAAATGCGCAGAGTCAACAGCTGGACCGAGACGTATATTTGCACACCAATACCTTGTTCTTGTGAACTGCAAATATACTCATTATACCACACGATTTCACCCGCATAAAATGCGTTTAAAACATTTATATAACCCGAAATATGACATCAGCTGTAACCAAACGTATTACAGTGATAATCTAACAGCCGTAACCGCCATATAATTAGATTATAATCATCACATAGTGAGCTAAAATGCTCGCTTTCGTCACAGCGTCCAGCGATATTGACATTGAGCTTGTGTTAAAAATACCGACATTACCTGCCTCCCGGTCGAACTTGTTAGGCTTGAGCTGCTCCCGACTGGGGCCCAGGACCAGCGGCGACAGGATCCTAGGCCACAACACCGCGAAACACCCAACAACAATCACAAGTACGAACATCGTCTTCCGCGGACCCAACACCTCCTCGTTCGCCATTCTGTCGTCGTGTTTTCGTATCGTTTCGTCACTCAAGTACACAGCCGGTCGCACTCTACGGGAACATCGTCGTGTGTGATATAAATAAAGATTTTCGCCCCACGTTCCGCCCGTGAAGAAAGCGCGCAATGACAGCTGTCAGAGACGCGCCCTCTCCCGGCGAAAACGTTACGGGAGCGATCCGAATTTTCTTCTCTTCGTTACGGGAGCGTCCGCAATTCTTGAATCTTCATTCACAGCAACCGCAGAAAGCCGGTGGATTGAGCTGGCTCGAAGTGACACAGCCGTATACCAACATCAAACAGCTATGCCGACTTCTTGCCTTCCCAGCCACCGGCTCGGCTTCCTCTGGCGTCCAAGTCGACTTTACAGCATTGCAGTTCAAATATTGACAGAGTGAATTAACGTTGCCGGGCGAGCGCGGCGCTCGGTGGGCAGAACTCGGAACAATATGCCTGGGCGCGGAGGCGGCGCCGGCTAATAACCCGTCCCCACCGCGATGAGGACTACACGCGCCCAGATGAATACTAATTAGACACTTTGTGTAGGTACTGGTCGTTAGACGAGCATGTCTAAGGAAAAAGTTTGTATGTTTAAAGGGCTGTAACGTTCCTGGTGTCCGCCACGTGTGAGCCTGATTTTTTAAATATTTTTTTTACTGAGCGCGTCGTCTACGCAGCAGCCTGTGTCGATTCAGGTCAAAGTATGACATACTCACAGTGTAATGTTCGTACATTTTGTTTGTATTGCAGAAAATAAGAAATATTTACAACATGCAGCATGTTGAGTTTGCATTCATAAGTCAATAGAATGGAGAGAAGTCTTACCTGCCGTCTTCAAACACCACACCCTCTCATCATTAGGTATCCACTCTAGATCAGTATCTATCCATCAAATTCCTCTATGCATTGTTTATCTAGTCACATACAAGACTGGTCTGATCACCATTTGTTTTCCCACCTTGATGAATATGTTACGTTCCTCAGGATTTTACAATAGATTTTGGAGATTTCGACATACCTACCCAATTAGATATGGCCGTAAAGGTGGATCAGTGTTCTAGACAGCTACCTACTATTCTAAAAATGTCCCAAAAATATTTACCTTTACAATGACACTACTATGACTCAGCGTAGAGATAAGCGTAGGAAATCTCGTTTCAATGCAAACACGGTTTTATCTCCAAACCTGCAGGTGAGTACAGTCAGCAAACAACGATTTTTTTGTTATTTATTTGGTAGCGTTAGGTTTTATCTTTTTAATCAAACTTCTATTAGAGGATGAGCTATGGTTTTTTGTCTAACCTACGCTGATAACGATCCTCGTTGTTTTTGGATAACAGTAGGTTTATCGGTAAACGTTTTTAATGAGGTATTTAAAAATATAGGGCCATAGTAAAGTAACCAACTCAATGGCTGGTGATTATTCTGTATAGAGCAGAAGGATGGATAAAAGTTTATGTATCTACTAAGGTTTTATTGATATAAACTTGTGCTTGGATTGCGATCCCACCTGATAGAAAGCAGTGATGCAATCGTTGATGAGGCGCACTAGTTTAATAAGAGCCACTCTAACTTTGAAGACACCTACATTATAATCGGACGGGAAGACCGCAGCCAGCTGAAGCAGGCAAATTGCATGATTGCAAAAGCGCACACTAAATTACTGCGAAAGTTAGCAGAGTGGTGAATTCCATAAATACAATAAGGGCGGGTCGTCCCAATAGCTACTAAACACGAGATACAAATCTATAGACTGGAAATTCTCAACAAGAAACCCAATTACATTTTTTACTGGTCTGTTAGTCTGGTGGTTAGTATGGCATCTGCTATGCCGGAGATCGTGGGTTCGATTCCCAGCCTAGCTTAATATTTGTGTGATGAGCACGATCATTTGTTGTGCGTCTTGTTGTAATGTATAATTTTGGAACATTATTATTATTTTGGTCGCTGAATCAGGATTCAGGGTTTGAACACAAATAACTATTATTGCGGCAGCTGCGACCAATTTTACGTTTCGTTTTTTTTTTTTTTACATTTCTATTGTCTACTGAGCTAACCAGACTTATTACTACTTATTCAGAATAAGTATTATGCCAAAGAGTACTTATGCTAAACACAACTTTGTTTAAATCACCGGATGGTAAGAATAACAAAGTAATAAATGTCAAACCTCCTTTGATGTAACAATTCAAAGAGATTTTCCTATCTATTCGGTCATGCGCAAGCGCTTTCAGCGTTAGCTGAAGGTTATCTGACCTGTGTTATATATTGGCTGGTAGAATTTCTTTCGGAATTTCATAGGTAGGTATCAATTGGTTTCAGTTTTTTCATTACGAAAATCTTCTCATTTCTGTGAAAGTAGATTGAACTGCCTACAATATCCCAGCCCACTAGCTACACTACAATTGCTTTAAAATTGTGCGGGTGACAGCTGTCCGATTTATACAATATCCTTTTCTATTTTTCGTCTTGCTGTCACCCATGCTATGTAAAAAAGAACCTTAGTAGCTTTTGTTTAGCAGTAGATACCTATGATATTGTAGACTCTCCTTTAAAAAGGTACCAGGTAATTTGGGAAACATGCCTTAGTGTTATTCTATTAATATAAACTCTAAGGTCTGAGTTAAAAATGTGAAAAAAAGCACTTAAACAAGCGACATCGGCTTGGTCACCTTTCACACGGAAGGAAGAAACAAACAAAACTTAAATGTTAATCACGCGCAGGATACGCGTGAAGAAATATAAACTATCAAACGGAAACCAGCCAGGATATCCTTTTTATTTATGGTATGCTGTCTCCTTAGCATCCAGACGCACTTATAACGCCTTACCTGCGGTGTTCGAAGGTACCAGCAGCCATTTTGAAAAACATGCGCGTGCGCAGTTTCCTGCGTCGAAATGGTACGCTACCTACCCATTGTTATATGGGAGGGGATGCATGTGACATGAATACATATTGAAATAATGGTTTAACTGTCGAATTAAAAAAATATGTAGGCCCTACATGAGGTGGAAGGTTTTTTGTTCAATAGATCCTTTGGTAAACTAGACACAGAAACTGACGTGGAAGATTTATCGAATGTTTTTCAATGAATTGTGGATGTTTTGAATAGGAACTATGTTTTGGTCAATTAATTAACTTTGGGAGCTGGTCTTGAATATTGATTCTTGGTCTAATTTTGTAGTCGCCGAGTACCTATTACCAAGAACTTTAAGAATACCTATCTACTTGTAGGTTCATACCAGCAAGTCAAATATTTGGTGCCTGTAAAAAGACTTTCTTCGTCCGCAAAAATCACAATAGGCGTGTAGCGTACAGCAGTTCCTACTATTTTATCAACGGTTTAGGTGCAGTAAAAATTTATAAACTGGAATTTAGAATCAACATCAAGACTGCGAGGCACAAGGCATATTGGACTGCAGCATCACTACACTACATAGTATAAAACCAAAGATATAGTATTTATAAAACAAAGTCGCTTACGCTGTCTGTCCCCATGTATGCTTAGATCTTTTAAACTACGCAACGAAATTTGATGCGGTTTTTTTTCATAGATAGAGTGATTCAAGAGAAAGTTTTATATATAATACTTACACAATATTTGCCCCCGTGCGAAGCTGGGGCGGGTCGCAAGTTGGGTATATTTTAATTACAAGAAGCTCACTTGAAGTTGCATCATCGATTACCCTCGAATGAGATCGTGGTCAAGCGCATGCGCTGAGAAGCGCTGGGCTACGCCTTTAAAAATAAATGTTTTCCGTCTTTTTATTGACTTTTTTTGAAGTGAGAAATCAACCAATGACTTTTCCCGCAACAGGGTGGAGAGGGAGGGCGTGTCAGATTTTTACGTACTAAAACCACAGCTATATTTTTCAGTTTTGCCCTTTGCGTTTTAAGACTCTTGGGGTCTTTTAAAAAAAAATCCTTGTGGCCCTGTGCGCTCAGTGCGAGTTACGAGTATGTTTACGTTGACGTGATCGAAACGTTTACCACGTTGGGTCTCTGATTAGTTAAAAGCTTGTAGAGGGCCAACCAGCACACCGAACGAAATGAACGCGTCGATCGTGTTAACGTTAAACAAACTCACACTAGGCACTCTAATATTGTCAGGATCATATGTAACAAAGATACTCGGTACTAGGCCGACGAAAGTTTACATTTTATTTTTCACTCAAAATAATGAAATTATTCGCTAGTAATATATATGTCAATGCCAGCTAACGTCTAATTTCATTTTTTCAAGCGATCTCGCATGAATGGGCTTCACACTCGCATGCATTAGAATCGTTTAGAGGGCCTAATTATACGATTAGTGAGTCATGATTGGTTACATCACTGGCCCATTCATCATCCGCCTACGGGCTTAGGCTACGGGTTATGTTGCCACTTTCATCTTGACGTGGGGTGTGCGCAAAGCAGTCTGGGGTCACGGCTCTTTGTTGTTAGGAGGTTAAGTTTAGATTGTGTCTAGCATGACTGTTATTGGTGGCCCTTTTTACGTGGGGGTAATCATCAGTAAACTTAATTTTGCCGCTCTAGGTGGAGTGAAAGAGAAAGTCAGTCTTTTACTAAATAAAATACTCGATATTCCTTCAGTAGTTAGCCCTTTTTTGTGAGGGCTACGCTACGACACTCCGCAGCCATAGCTGGCGTCAGCCCTAACTGTCTCCGTAAATCTTGCTGACATCTCCGTGAGGTATATGTGGAAAACAACGCGCCGTCGATCCGGGGCTGGCCTTATCGAAACGGCTAAACGACGAGCTACCCTTGGCTCGCCATACGCAAGCCCGTGCCTAGTGGTAGGAAATTACATTCGCGTACGCGTACATCTAGTAAATTATATAGTTTACTTATATCAATAAAAAAAGAAAAATGTACCAACATCTGGGGCGTCTTCGGCGGGGATTGGAAGCCGTAACCTGGACGTTTTTTTGCAGTAATCCAGTACTTATTGATACTTATAGAGTAGTGATTGGTTTTCTAAGCCAGACTTGTTCTTAATTATTTCATCGTATAAACTGCAGTTCTTCGGTGCGTAGTAGCTCCAAATATGACAGAACAATGATAGGTATAATAATTGTTATTACAAATCATCGCTGTGTTTAGTTACTCACGTAGCTTTTTAAGCGGTTGCTCATTGTCCAGAAAAAAGCCACTACTTCAACAACATGGATTTGTCACCAACCAGGCTCTTACCAGCGTCTTCGCCCTCATGAAAGTCGAAAGTTATACCTAAGGAACATACTTCTTGGATAAAGAGTGTCCTATAATCTGGGGCATGGTCTACCCGTGTACCAGTTTCATACAAATCCGTTCAGCCGTTTGAGCGTCAAGGAATAGATTTGTGCACTGCACAGATGCTTTCAAGAGCATCAGTACATTACCTGTATTAGATAATATATGGATGCTCTCACACTTCCAGTGTGGAACCTTCACAGTCACCTACACCTTTTAGGATCTGAACATGGAAAAACACAAATCACACACACACACACAAAGCCACAGATCTTACTTGCAAAAGGAAGAAGAAGTACACCTGCACACTTGTGGTTTAAAAGATGCAAATCTTTGGGTGGTTTTTTTTTTGAGGTGGGAAATCATTCGGTGGCATCTCCCGTTCTAAGGTGCAACGGACTTGTCAGACTTTTACTGACTAAAACTCACTTGTGTTCTTCAATTGCCCTTTACGTTCTAGTTACGGTTTCCGTGGAAATATTTGCGTGGTGGGACATTTTTTTACCGGTGTGTGTATTTCAACGCTGTCGTAACCCACGTCAAACAAATACGAAGCTGCCGAAAGTTTCTAAGAATTCACCAACAGGAAAACCGATACTTTCTGTCCTGGGAATTGAATCCAAACTGTCACAGTCGACCGCCCTTACGAACCTTTGCGAACAGACACAGATTGAAGTCTTAATTTACAATAATATTAAATTACAACACGATTTTGGAAACAGTTTCCCCTAAATATCTAACTAAAGTTGATCCACATAATGCATATTTATTGTCCTACCAAGTAAGCACTTAAGAGCTGCCAGTGGTGGCTCAGTAGGTCTAGTAGGTGGCAGGCTCAAACCCAGCAGGCACATTACTTTATGTAATTTATTTCATCATCGCTTTTCTCAAAACGGTGAACAATGTTTTCCATTGTGACGAAACCGGCATATCCTAGAACCAAACATTCGAAGACATGCTAACATCTATCAACCCGCACTGGACCCGCGTGATGCCCATTCCCGCTCCTAAAGAAAAGGCCTAAGTTGCAGCAGGGGGAACATTATAAGGCAGGTTATTTATTTAACTAGACATTTTCTATACTCATAAGGGCCTTAAATCCTATCCTATCAATACACAGAAAAGTTCTACATACTTAACTCTTAACGCATTTTACAAACGAAACAATATTTCGCCACAGTTAAATTATCATGCCCTAACTTCGTCGCGTGCGCATATTTTCGCGTGCCGTCGCCATTGTGGTGGCTGTGATACGCGATTTGAATGCTCATGCGCACTAGTGTTGATTGTGGACATACGAGTGTGTCTTTTGTGTGAAGATTAACAGCAAGCGTTTTTTCGGTGAATTGTGTGAAGATATGAAAGAAAAAGAAATTAGTAGTAAAGATAGCGTGACGGGTGACAGGATAGAATGGAAGAAAAAAACGTGTTGTGCCGACCCCAAATAACACGGGACATAGGCAGTAAGAAGATGACGATGATGATAGTTCGAGTTAGTAAACTACGTTTTATAACTTGGCGAAATGGAATTTTATAGATTCGTCGGATACTCAATGAATGGGTGCGGTGCATTCAAAACATGAGTGGTTCAAAACACTTTTGAGTGTCTTAAATGCCAATACACCTGCACTTTGGAAGATTTAATGAGTACCACCGATGCTGTAGTTAAGGTTTCCACCTACTGGACCCAAACATTTTAACGAATTTACTATCGATTCGAAAAGAAGAAGAACTGCGGTTTCATCCAAAGATATCAAACCGTATGTTTCTACCAAAACTCACCCCACGTGAACGCTTTGACAACCTGCAACCGCTTGGTTGGTCAGCGTTACGAAAACATACCCAGAGCATTTTCATTCAGTGCACTCTCGGTTCGAGAAATTAAGAATTGAAAGTGTTTGGTATTTTGTTTATTATTCCATATTACTTCGCTGGGTTGCAGAGTGGAAGTCGGACCGCTTAGTAAAGGTTTAAAATACTGGTAATCAG
This sequence comes from Leucania comma, assembly GCA_958295575.1. Classification (NCBI taxonomy): domain Eukaryota; kingdom Metazoa; phylum Arthropoda; class Insecta; order Lepidoptera; family Noctuidae; genus Leucania; species Leucania comma. The sequence continues at coordinate 22,058,018 of OY282480.1, forward strand.
AAGCATATCTGGCTAGACTCGAGTAAGGAAAAGGCTAGGGAGACAATTCGATCTTCTTCTTCTAGTATCGATCAACACAAATTAGATTTTTTTGACCACTAATTGGTAACCTGTACAGCTCTGTCATTTGCCTCGTATAATATACAAAAAGCAGGTCCACACTTGCACTTTTTTTTCGATGAGTCGAGGAAGCCCCATTTGGCCAGATCGTTAGTGAAGCGGTCAACCTGGGTCCAGTCTGTTATGAGATTTCCAGATTGGTCACCTCAGTTCGCGTCCGGGGGAAGACGACAATAATTTCATATCGATCTTGTTACTGGTTTTGCTAATTTCCCTACTTTATGAAATTACTGATTAAAGAATTATTAAATTTTGAGAGTGAGAGGGAGACCTTACTGTAACTGTAACCCAGTATTGGAGTCCTGATAGACAGTCGCTCCGTGTAAAACACGAGTATTCAGCTGCATCTGGTTAGACTGCTGGAAGCCGGCCTCAAGCTGGTGAAGAAAGGCTGGGCAGGTGATGATCGCACAGTGTCCAAAAGGTTCTACGTGGTACAAGTACGGTGGTAAAAGTAATTCCTAGTGTAAAGAAAAATATTTAAAAAAAAACTCGGAGAACAGACATAGAACCAGTGGTGATTAAATAAATTACACGAAGTAAAATGCCTGCCTGGATTTGAACCCACGACGTCAGACTTCATGTAAGTCGGTTCCATTACCACTGGGCAACTGCCTGCATTTTTTGTAAGTAATGGTAGGTACGGTTCGCGAAGGCCAATAATTTTATAAACATAAGCGTTCTAGCGAATTGATTTATTCTTCCGTTAGTATTTGTCACCCAACAATAGTTAATTTCCCATTAATATTCTTTATAGTAAGTAGTAAGTACATATACATATGCTACTGTTGCTAGCTGCCTGTGAAAAAAGAATATTATTCATATCCGTACCGTACCAAAGGACCACACACCACGATATTATTCTGCAGGGTATTTTCATGCAGGCAGGGTTAACATTTAATCGTTTGATTGGCCTGTTGGTCTAGTAGTTAGTGACCCTGACTGCTAAGCTTCGTGGGTTCGACTCCCACAGAAGAAGGGTAACGGAACTGAATAGTAACATGTGACTTTCAATACAACTTTGCTCTTTCATAACGATAACCTCAGTTTCAAGGTCGGAGCTTTTAGCAGCGACTCGTCAATGGGACGGAACTCCTGCTAAATGAAAGGTCACGACTGAAGATCGGTAATCTAGGGAAGTTTAAAATAAACTCGGCTTGCACTCTGTGTATGTAGTTGTGGAGACTGCAAATACTTGATAGATGAGACGAGGTGTTACTGTTTCAACAAGATCCTCCAAGATCTATGGTCCTTAGGATGTCGAGAGGCTTGGCTTAAAAATGTTAAAAACTTCGTAACACTTAGGTCCTCCGGTGTCACCTCGTCAATGTTTTTGACACAATAGTTTACATTTATGGGATTTTCCTCAATTTTCTCGGATAGGGTTCATGCCTGTAACTATCTTCGGAGAACCAACCTCAGGAAGACTGTTGAAGGAAGCTAAAAACCAAGTGTTGCCAACCAATCCTTCGAGGTACAACAGGATCCATTTATTACAGAGTTAATAAAAATTAAGTAGGAAAACTAAACCAGTAGGTACCAGCTTTTATTTATGTCCCCCTTAAAAAAAGAGAGAATGTAAGTACCTAAAAATAGGGACTAAATAAAGGCGTTGTGACATAATATATTAAGATAACGGTGTGGGTATTTCGATCGGTACGTACTGTTATTTGTTGTAGCACATAAAACATTGCTAGGGTAAAACTGGTTTTAAATTCCGAGTATTTATTAAGTACCAGATTTATAGCTTCTACCAGCACTAATACACATTCAGAATAATATATACCAAGGGCCCCGCCTTATTCAGGTTAATTTTAGCTATCAAGCAGACAATCACGATATTTCCATTACACATTAACGATGGAAGGAAGACAATATTTCTATGAGCGCGCCTATTAAAGTAATGCAACCATGTGTGCTGAATCGAAATTGCATTGCAAGGAATATAACGACACCAAATTTGTAAAGAAACCCATTGTAGCCACAGTGGGCTGACGATTGACAATTGACATTCGTTTTCCATAATTGAACAACGTCTATTGGTCATCGCACGTCGCCGCCATCTTCGTATTAGTATGCGAACCGCGTTTCCCGCCAAAGACATTCGTGCCGCGCCCAACTCCTCAATAGAAAGAATCATGATGAAGGAATTTATGTTCGTTTTGTGTACGCGACAGCGTATGATAAACGATGAATAAATAATAAGCGTTTCTAGGTATGACGGCAGATACCTGATCGGGTTTAAAGCAAGTACCTGCTGGCTTTATGTTATACTTACCTATGCACTGCATTCTTTAGTTTTTCAACTGCAGTTGATACTCATCGAAAAGTTTTATTATTTTACAATTAAATTACCCTAAACTTGTAATTTGTAGTTCAATCAGCAATGACCGTTACTTAAGACTGTGTAACAAAAACCAATAAAATAAACATCATTCGTATTTCACACAATTACCCAAGCGCTACAGATATACGGGACGGGTCCCTAATGTTAATGAATGACAACCTCTCTGCCTAGTACCTTACTTTCTGCATAGGTTTTAAGAAAAAGTTTCGTTCAAGAACTGACTTTACTGAGTGTCACTAAACCATTTATTGTTCAAAGTAAAATTCATGAACGAAACTAGTTTTGCCAATTTGCAGTGACTGTCAAACGTCAAACTGTTGTCAAGAGGTGTCAAAAAAAAAACTGTCAAGGCTTTGCGTCCCTTTTGCGTTCCACGGATAGCTCGAAACGATACTAATTTCTTAGCATGTCACATATCGGTTTTCTCTTTTTTTCACTTGATATTTATGATGTCACAATTCATTTCATGCTAAATATTACTTACTTGAAAAATATAAACAAAGATTTCCTGATTTGACGATTGATTACGAATTTCATGAAGTTCTATCTGTTGTTATTTTATAAATATACAAAATGCAGGACTTAACGAGCATATTGAACATAATATTTATAATAAGCGGCGGGGTGTTAACTTTCGTGATTCTGTTCATCTTCGCCAAGAGACAGATAACAAGGTTCGCCCTTCGCTCGAGGAGGGGTCCTCATGTACCAATTGGAACTGATGCAAAAAAAGTGAGTCGATATTTTAATCTTTATATGGCCTATAGTTCCTAGTCGGCTACAAACTACGTAGGAATGTATACCACACTTTAGCTTTACTTTTTTGATAGAGTGGAAACTTATAATTTGTCAGCATCATAACGATTCCTCAGATTGTAATGTGCGTCTGACGTACTTCTGTATGATCCAATAATACTGACACACTACTTGTACTATGCAGCTAATAATGTATGAACATTATTTGTATATCAATTCTCAAGGATAAACCTTTTGCCCTCTTTTGCCATTATTTTGTAGATTCTCAAGAAAGAGCTAGAGCGTCGCATCGAAGCTGTCCCGCGAATTATGCATGAGCCTCGACTGCTGAGCACCGAGCCCTCACATTATATCCTGGAGCCTCAGCAACCATATCATTACCGGTTCAGAGCTGTGGACGATGTGAAGACTCTTGGTAAGCCTGCGTTGTTGCTACATGAAATAATATTGTTTTATACCTAGCCTTGGCAGAAACTTTTGCTGAAGGAATGAAAAATAAAATATAAGTTATTGTTGATGTCACTTTTGGTGCAAAAGAACCTGTAATCATTGTCATTTTGTAATATTGTTTGTTTGTGTGTATGTTTCTTTCTTCTTCACTCTACAACAGCTGAATGCATTGGTATGAAATTTGGCATATGAGTAGACCACTTCTCTGGAATAGCACTGCTGCTGTACTTTACAGCATCTACTAATTGAAATATTTTTTTTAAATCTGTTCAGTAAGAATCAATGGAATTGTCAATAATGGCACAAGAATGAATTATTGAATGTTTGTGGCACTGAATGTGTGAGGGTAATCAATGTCAATTTTATTGACTGTGCAGATCATAAATATATCTGAAATTTTATAATAAATCCATAGAAGTTTATTCAAAGTTATTTTTGCATACCTTATATCCTCAATCCAGACACACATTTGTATCTATTTTTCATTTTTTCTTGTTATCTTTTATATGTGTACATAAATAATTAAATAATAATCATTAATCATTTTTTATTTGTGGAACATAGATAGTAAATAAAATGATTTTACTACCTATATAAAGCTTGAACATGTACTACTTCAAGGCAATCTCTGACTGGGACAATGCCAATCTGATCAAGTTCAATGCTGCCAAAACCCAGGCGTGTCTTTTCATAGCTAAATGGAGTCAATTACACCCGGCTCCATCCTTTCAGGCCGTGACCGTGCCGATAACCAACCGGCCTTGAGCTTCTTGGGGTAACATTGTCATCGGCTCATACTTACATCGAAGCAAAAAATTAGCTGGCTGGAACTTACCAGCCTACCAGCTTGAGGTGCTAGAATCGATTGAGAAGCGAGCCAAGAAGATAATCGGCAATTATGGACTCGACGAGTTGCTAGCCTGCTGGTTTTCTATCTTTAACATTGCATGCACTGGAATTGCACAATTTAATTACGTCAAGCCCGTTCCATTATCGGACTATTACACGTACGGCGATGCGCCGCCGGTACATGGTGGACTTCCCATCAATACACATCGTTTTGGGAACACTAGCTATGGTATGGAATTCCCTACCGGTGTCATGTTTCTAATAGCTACGTACACTCTTTAAGTCAAGACTGAATAGGTTATTTCTAGGCGAGCGTGGTCCATCGTCGGCCACTTCATGGTTTACTATCAGGTGAAATAGTAGTCGAGTCGACCAACAACAAAAAAAAATCTATGACACCGTCCTCAATTTTGACTAACATAATGTTCTATTCCAGAGGAAGAAATAGCCCGTCAAGACCCAGGTCTCCGGCGTCACCCTCGAGAGTCCCTGCGTGCCTTCCTCTTGTCTTCCCTCGCAGCACCCCTCGACGGGCGTGGCCAGAAGCTGGTGCATCAGTTCTGTGACACCTATGAGTTTGCCAGGCATCACCCCGGAGAGTTTGGAGAAGATGAATATACCGCATACAGCCGACTGCTATTAAAATTGTTAGATGCGTGAGTGGTTAATTTTTTTTTTTAATGTCAATGCTGTCACTCGCGTAAATTACTGGTTGCAGCTACGTCCCCTTAATCTGGAAGCCAACTTCATCATTGGGAAACGTCTAGACAGATTGGGTCTACAGTAACTGACTGAGTTAACCCAACACATATGTTAACAACACATAGTTTAGTGACAGATTTTTAAGAAAGTTTTTCTTACAGAAAATCCGCCATTATGACAAGCAGTATCAAGTATCAAGAAATTTAGTGCATGCATGCAGTATGTGTGGCGGCCATTTATGCTGAATAAATCTAATGGTATCTGACAATCCAGGCTCATATCAGTTTGAATTTATCATCTTATCCAATCGTATTTTTTTTTTGTTATTTCAGCTGCAGATTCCAGAACAAAGCGCTGCAGTTGCACGATTGCAGCGCAACAGTCGCACAACAGTAGCGCTACAGTCGCTCAACAGCGACGCAACTATCGCACAAGTTTACAGACCTTGTTATATGCCTTCAGAGCCCGGCTTTTGAAGAGCGTGGGCACTTGCGTCGTGGTGTCGGGGCGCGGCTCGCCCGTGCGGCGCGCGCGCCTGCTGGACGCGGCGCGCCTGCGCCCGGCCGCGCTGGCCGCCTTGCCGAGACACAATAAGTTGCCGGCGGCGTTGCATAAACATTATACCGCTCTTGAGGTTTGTTTGGCTTTGTCGTAGTTCGGAGTTGGTGGTCGCACTTTCCAGGCAAACGTTTCGACCACTACTATTGGGTACTAACATTTTAAAAAAGTTTTCTTTACAGTGGAAAATGTGGAGTTGGCTACTAACTCTAGTAATGCCATTCTATTTAATTGATGTTCTGTATATATTTTATTTTTAAGTGCTTATGTATTATGTTTTAGTATTTGTTAATATAATTTTATGATATGTAGTGTATTTTGTATTTATTTTATTATACCCAAATTACATAACTGCAAATAAGAGTTATGTTTTTTTAACATGTATTATGTAGTTACTTTGGTTTATTTTATCACTATACACTGTTCTATCGTATCATCACCTCAAGTATGTTCTATTATATTTTTTATTCTATTATTTCTGTGCACACACATAAATGTATCATAACGTAAATTGGTAACGACACGCATTATTTATCACACTAATTGGGAGATTGGGTAACATTAGACTAATTGAAACCAAATATGACTATGCCCAGTGTCCTGTAGTAACACTCAGTAGTCCACCAGAATGTACTTCATTGTGACATCAACCTACTCTCAGACGTTAACATTTGTGAGCAGAGATAAGAGAGGGCATCCACGAGCAACTTAGTTGCCCAGCAACAAGTTGCGGACACAAGAGTTGCTCGTGTGCACTATCTTTTAGATTGTTTGCAGATCCGTAACAATTTTTCAAGTAAGTTTGAATTTATATTTTATTCAAGTAGTTTCGTAAAATAAACGGATGATTTAATTTTCACAGAACATGCCGATAGAGTCGAAGCTAGAGGACGAGGTGATCCGCATCCCGGTGAAGAGCCCCACGGAGCCGCTGGTGAAGGCGCCGGCCGACGAGACGGCCGTGTGAGCGCGGCCGCAGCGGCAGCCCGCGCTGACGCTGTGAGCGCTGCGGGCTGCACGTTGCGGCCTACTGTGTGCTGGGGACTGGAGGGAAGTGCTGACACCGGGAAGTGTGTCATGACATGAATAAGTTTAGTGGTGTGCAGGTTAATAATGGCCAGTGCTAATCAGTTAAGATTTTGATATAGGAGGAACAATTTGGGATAGTAAGTGATAAACACAATAGAAGTGTTTTGTGTACATATAAAAGGTAAAAAGTCCCAAACCTTCTAGAATGCTGAAAGTTTGCACAGAAATTCCTTTCATGATGCATACAAAGGATTTTCCAGAATTTACCCTCTTAAGGGGATGAAACAGGAGTCCAAAGTGTGTATGAAGAATCCTACTCACTGGCAGAAAGTAATAAAAGTAAAGGTGAACATTTGAGCGGTGATGGAAATGACACCCAAGTCATAGTGGATATATGAGATAGAATAGATGAAATGGTATTTTAAATAGACAGTGATTATTATGTTTAATAAACTATTTTAATAAAGATATGGTCGCTTACAATGGGCCTCATCAGAAGACAAGTCTTCTTAAAAGCAGCAATGGAAAGGGCTATCCTCGGAGTTTCCTTGCATGATCGAATCAGGAATGAGAATATCCGCAGAAGAACCCAGGTTACCGACATAGCACGAAGAATTGCCAAACTTAAGTGGCAATGGGCAGGGCACATTGCTCGCAGAATGGATGGCCGTTGTGGCCGAAAGGTTCTAGAATAGCGACCGCGTACCGGAAGACGCAGCGTTGGAAGGCCTCCTACAAGGTGACCAATGACCCGGTAAGGGTTGCGGGAATCCGATGAATGCGAGACGAACAAGACCGTTCATTGTGGCGACACTTGGGAGTGTGGGTCTATGTCCAACAGCGAATGTCATGACTGAAATAAGTGATGAATTAAGATACGATATAAGATTACCAGGAGCATAGGATACGCAGTTGATGTCATTGACTTATCATCGGAGTATTTTCGGTCTCCATGCTTACTGCATTGGGGAACTATCCCTGACATTCATTGTGAGCAAGTGTGACTTCATAAGATGTAACTGTGGCGGAAAATAAATCATTTGCAGTCTGTGGTGATATATTATTTATTTAATAAAGGGCTCATCCATCAACATATTCTGAACCCTAATTCAAATGTAATAGAGTGTGAATTGCAGACTCTCAATATGCCTTTTTTTATTTTAAATGCTTGGACTGTTCTGAATTGGTTGTAGAAACTGCTCCAAATTGTTGGTTATTAGAATATAAAATACATTTTTTTTTTGAGGTGGGTAGTCATAAAATATCTCCTTCCACTGTGGAAGGAGCAAGAGAGTCAAACTTTTACTGACTAAAACCCACCTGTGTCCCTTCAGTAACTCTTTACATTCCAGAGGATATGGTGGCGCTTTCGAACAATCCTGCAGTCAGTACAGTACGTATTATATACGAACATTTAAATTGTGTAATATTGTAATTGTAGTGACATCTATGAAGCGAAATAGGAACTAAAATTCGCGTGATTGGAACATACGAAATCCCGTAACCAACTAATTATCGGGCAGGTGCTTGGACCAGAAATAACATCGGTGTAATCAGAAAAATATTCCACTACACCACTCACATAAATTAAATAACACACTAAAGAAAAGAAATTCTTGATAGCATATGTAAAAAATAGCATTAATATATAACTTAGCCTGATATTATCTGTATTTTATATTCTGTACCACCTTTATTTGCCAAAATGTATTCCAAGTTGATGTAATGAATTAAATATGTAAACTAAAATTTATAATTATGTAATGTGATATCATTCCTTATAAGTAAACTCCATAAATAAGCTTAAAGCATTTTATTTTACCCGAATCTTAAAGCTAAACAGAATTATAAAAAAGTCAAATTTGCAAATTCATTATAACATATGAACATAAGTACTTACTTGACTAGATTATAATTACACAAGGGATAGCACTCACGGGCAACTTTATGGTAGCCACACACGTTACAGTATACTTGCGCAAGTTAAGACTTGCACAAGTATACTGAAACGTGTGTTGGAAGATACTTGCGCAAGTTTCTGCTTTTTACTTTTCATATCAAGTCTACGAGATTCTGTGAAAGTGCAGTATGCGTTTGGCACACGCACACAAAATGCACGTTATGTAGCGGACGCGACAGTTTTCGTTTTTATGAAAAAGTCGCGTTGCTGTCGCTCCCGTATACGCAGTAGAGAGCAACAAAAAAGTTTCAACTAAGTTTTTCGTGAGCGCCCTCCCTTATACACCATTAAATTTTGATCGTTTTAATCCCGTGGTGGGTCGATTTGGTACATGAAACACTATCGATTTATAAAGATAAAAAATAAAGTCCTTTTTTTTCTAAAACTCGAATTAATTAAGTAAACGAGTCAAGGACCTTGTCAGTAATCAGTCGTTGCGTACTAACTAAAGTTCGTTTATATTATTATTATATTATATTAGTGTTGCTACATTTTTAGTAATGAAATTACTCAATATTAGGGAGATTTACCTATATTTCGTTCATCATCATCATCAGTCTTTTTTTTAATGTTCCCACTGCTGGGACACAGGCCTCCTCTCTAGGAGAGGGAATGGGCCGTAATCCACCACGCAGGCCCAGTGTGGGTTGGTGGTTATTTCCTTACTTTTACAAATTGCCTTCTAATTTATTTTTTCTTTTGGAAACTGTTATAGGATAAAATATGCTACTACATAGGAATTTGGAACAACTCATAGCTTTATTGAGATGCAAGAAAGGAGTCTACTCACAGGATGAAACCTCCGATTGTCGACCGCTCTAGCAGAAGTCAGTCTTGATCCGTGATTTAAATCGTACATCTGGCAGCCCTGACAAGCACCTTCGTTCTTTGACGTTTAGACAGGCAGGGGAGCCAACATTACAACGAAGGGAATTCTTTAGTGAAAAGCACTTTACCTACAAGTCTTTCAACTCGCCCAACTGTCGTTGTACTTTATTTTTTAATTTTCTCTTGACAAATCGATATTGCTTCATGTACCGAATCGACCCTCCACGGGGTTAAAACGATCAATATTTAACGTACTTAAATGTCAATATAAATATGTATATAATATAAAATGTTAACAAATATTATTCAGTCATTTTATGCAGACATAACATGTATTTTTAGTAGGTAATTTGAAATGTTTTTGTATTTATTCGTCAATGATAATATCTCGTCCAAAATGGCTCTCCCTGAAACAAGCAATATATTTTATTTTTTTAACTATCACACAACACCATCTAAAGCCCGGACGCGGAGCAGAAACAATTTCGTACGTTGACCTATTATTACCTGTCTCTGTCACTCCCGCGTAAATATAACGCGTCTCACTCGCACAGATGCAATGGCCTCCGTGGTCAGGGATTGTAAACCCTTTATTGTAAACTTTTTACTGTTAATGTAAGTTTTGTTCTTTTTTGAATGTGGTTTTTTTTGTTAGCATTTAATCACTACAAAAAGCCTTGACGAAATTCATAAATTAAAATAATGAATGACAATGATAATTTTTATTTTAGTGTCATATTTCTACCAAATTAGTAATTTTAACTCGATTTTTAAATTGTTATAATATAAAATTTAAATAAATAATTTATATATTTAATAACCATAATTTATTTGATAAATTAATAACTTTTTTTCTCCTTCAAATGTTTAATGTAAAACGCACTTAATATAAAAATGTTTGTGACCACTGTCAGTAGGCCCAAAGGTCATTGTACGAAATTCTTCCTGCTCCGCGACCGGGCTTTAGTCCCAAGCTAAGCAGAACTATATGGTTACTAGACAACTGATAAACATACTATATATTTCTTAATACATACATATTATAGATAAATTACACCCAGACACAACAAATGATCATGCTCCACGACCTCCAGCATAGCAGTCAGGGTCACTAACCACTAGACTAACAGGCTAGTCACATTATTAACTAGTGACCTGCCCCGACTTCGCGCACTTATCTCGTTTATTGCTCTTTCTATTAGTGAAAACCGTATCAAAATCTCGACTTTGTTTTATATTACGTAAAAAAAATCATTTGATGAGAAACATCCTTTCAATTGCCCTTTGCGTTCAAGTTATTAGAACAATGCCTACTGATCAACAAACTATAGTCTGTTCACTTCAAGAAAATAGTGACGTCATCACCATCGGTGCCACTGAAAAGTAAGAATGTACCATATTGGGGTAAAAATTAATGCATTTTTAACACAAACTTTATTATACAGTATCTTCAGTTATTAATATAAGCAATTATTGTGAAAAATGTAACATAAGCGTCAGAATGTTATTAATATAATTTATTTTTATACGTATACGAATAGGCGAGATATTTATTTTTAAAATTGACAAAAGTCGTTCGTCAAAGTTCATACTGTCTGTACATCAACTGATTTTGAACACGGTTACAATTTGCTATGATCTAATGGTCAAGTGGCGTAACTAAGTTGACCGACAACGATGCGTCCGCGCGTGCGTGCGTGCGTGCGTTGCGTGCGTCTAAACGTAGATGGTTATCGAAGACTACACAAGTAATAAAATTGTTCATTTTTAAGAAATAAGAATATAACTTACAGCTTCGTCCATATCTTATGAGTAGCGAACTGTTGCGCGTGGCGCGCCGCCAGCAGCGCGCGCTGGCACGCCGCCGCCGTGCTGCTGTCGCTCGCGCCCGAGCGCGTGTGGCACAGCCATTCTAGCATCTGTAACGTACATGAGACGTTTAATAAATGTATAGGGCTTGGGCTAAAAATAATAAAAAATCCGAACAGCAATCTGACTTTTATAGGCTGAAAGACTACTATTTACTCATTTTTTTTGTGCATTAAATATTTCTTTTTGCTCTTATGTTTATTTTTAAAGTTAAGTTGAAAAAATATAAGCTTGTATCATTACAAAGATTATTTTAATGGATTGGCAACCCTGAGGTTTGACGTGACAGTGTATCTGTGGTACTGAACGCAGGGTTTATGTATCTATGTTGGTAACTAGGGATGGCGATTCTTAGTAATAAAGATCAAACAATTATTTACTTGATTTATGTAACAAGTGCTATTCTACGACACGGGTTATTTTAACGTCAACGTCAAACGTCAGTCAGATTGACATTTGTCAACTTGAGGTTTGACGTTAAAATCTACAAGGCCACGTTTTGATATTGGAATATCATGGTAATGATATTTTTTTGTCTTAATTGCTTAAAGTTGCAGCTATAATTACAATAAAAATTCAATGTATTTTATAGAAATTGCTTTTTAAGCCTCATTTTGAATACCTGTATTCCATAGAATCTAATAAATAAAATCAATTTGCGTTTTGTATTTCCTGAAAAGATTTTCAGTTTTTTATAGAAACTGAAGACTGAAAAATTCATATTTAGGCACGATCGAGTAGCATAATAAATAAGCTTTCTAATAAGGTATATCACAATGGCGTTCTAATTTCTTCGGAATAATAGCCCATTTTTGACCGTGTCCTTTATGCTCATAAGTGCGCAGTATAATATCATACTCTTCCCCAAAACTGCTTATATATTACATAAGGCCATCCTAAAAAAAGTATGTTTAAAAAATGTTGTGAGAAACAAAATTTCTATTTTTTTTTTATGATATAAACTAGTGCTTGACTGCTATCCCAGCGATGTAATCGTTGTTAGTGAAGCGCACGAAGCTTACTAAGAGCCTATTTACTCTAGTCTTGATGACACCTAAATTATAACCGGACGGGAAGACCGCAGCAGGCAAATTGTTCCAGTCCTTCCATGTATGCGGTATAAACGACGAGGCGAAACGAAGTAGTAGCCTGGCAAAAACTAGCATTGTGAGGTGTATTAATAGAAATCTGAGTTTTTCATTTGACCTAGGGTTTAGGGCCCTCCTTGACTAGACGTCATGGCGGCGTAGCCAAGTTATGACGCCAAGAAATTGTATGGTTGACTGCGTGACCAACAGTTGCCAGGTGACGTGCACACCATAGAAATTATTGTATTTCTTGACTGTGACTGGCAGTTCCAGTGAAATGCAGGCCCTAGTAAGACGAGATAATATTAGTAGCAGTCCCGACTTCTAAGTGTGAAACGAATATATCAGAGGAGAAGATGAAAGAAAGTCGCATGCGAGGGAACGGTCATATCCTTTTTTTTGTTAGCCTGTCCTGTCCCACTCCTGGGCAAAGGCCTCCCTCCACTCTTTTCATTTTTCGCAGGCCCGCGCTTCCTTTTGCCAGTTCTGCTGGAATCTGTCTAGCTCCCTTCCACAAACATCCACGTCATATCCTTCATCATCATCATCATCATCATCATCATCATCAGCCTTTTAATGTTCCCATTGCTGGGATACAGGCCTCTTCTCTAAGAGAGGGAACATCCTTAGGGTGATTTTAATATCGTGCGGATTTTATCACGCATGCGGTATTGCTCCGTACGCGTAACCCCCGCAAATATCCTTGTCATACAAGTATTTATTGTAATGCGCGGGATGCGGAGTAATTCCGCATGCGATGAAATCCGCACAATGTTAAAAACACCCTTAGGCCGTGTTTACCGAGACGCGGCGCGTTGCGAGGCGCGTTGGGCGTTTCGTCGTACATTGCAGCAGCGGGCCGCGTCATCGCTCGCGCAAACACAAACATATGGCAATGTAAGTCGGGCCTACCGACGCGCCGCGCAACGGACCGCGTCTCCGTAATCGAACACTTAGACGAAAAGACGACCACCCAGTCAAAAAGGCCCCATGTATCCTCGACCGACCGACGAGGAAGAAACGACCACACATCACCTGATGGTCAAATATGCAAAAAGAAATCCAGCAAGCTAGTCTTGAGTGTACAGACATGCCAGAACAGAGTTCTCTGGCGCAAACGTACAAGGATACCCGACCCCAGCTGAACTGAGAAGAGGGTTGGACAAAGAAAAAGAAGAGAGTCCAGAGTTCATAGAGTCGATAATTTTAGGAGAGTCGTGGTTTACAATTCTACGTAGCCCTTTGTTTTTTTTTAACATAGGTGTGAAGTTACCTGTAGAGTGCAATTGCTCCAACTGTCCCTGCCGACCAGCTCGGCGGCCGCAGCCGGCAGTAGGCTGTGCCTGGCACTGCGGCTGCTGGCCAGCTGCTCGGCCTTTGGCTCCAGGGCCCAGAGCCCGCTGAACACTATGACGCATAGCATGAACACGTCGCAGAGATATAGCTTGGCCGATTTGTCTTCGGTTCTGGAGGAAAATAAAGAAAAAATATGGTAAACTAACTTCTGCCAGTGACTTCGCTCGGGTGAACGTAGAAATTGAACCCAAGAAAACATACTCCCTGGATGAAAAATATAAAAAAAAAAAATAATTACACTGCAGCGACCCCAATCACGTCGGGGTTTAGAGATATATGGAACACAGAGTAAAGTCCAACACGTCTCCGTTGAAAAGGAAGAATCCTCCGACCATACACGTGTTATGTCTGGTGGGCAACTGCTCGATAGATAATTTCGGGTTATTGTATACACCGTTAAATTTTGCTCGTTTTAATCCCGTGGAGGGTAGATATGGTACATGAAACACTATCGATTTCTAAAGATAACATTAAAAATAAAGCACTTTTCTTCTAATACTCGAATTAATATACCTAAGCATGTACGAAATTAATTTCTAACGTAAACGAGTCAATGACCTTGTAGGTAGTTGCCGGTTGTTGCGTATTAACTACCTACAGTTCATTGGCCTCGCTCAGCTGACGTTTAAAAGAAAGAAATTAATTTCGTACGTGCGTAAATTTATTCGAATTTAAATTATTTTTCTCTTTAGAAATCGATAGTGTTTCATGTACCGAATCGACCCTCCACGGGATTAAAACGATCAAAATTTAACGGTGTATATTCAAATCGCGCGGAGAACTTTGATTGCGGGATGCAGGAATTAGTATTTCTTGTCGTTCTTATGTGGCGTCATAGATGTCGCTGCATCACTATAATTGCTATAAGATGGTGCGGGTGAGAGCTGTCGGATTCATACAATGTAGCTACCTACCCTTTTCTCTCATCTTAAAGATGCATATTTTCGTCCTGCTTTCATTCTACCCAGGCTATGTAAAAAGAGCTTAATGCACGAAAATGCCTTGAGTAGTTAAGCTTTAAGTTTTCAACCGTTAATCATCGTTTGCAAGAAGACGGGGGCTTTTTGCATAAGATGATTGATGAGTGGGGGCAAACGCTTATCGATAATTGTTGAAGACTCTTTACTGGGGGGGGGAGTATGTTGGAACGACTGTTCTCCATAGCGCTGACGGCAGTGAACGAGGAGTGCGGGGGGGGGGGGGCAGTCAGCTGTCGCACATCGCCCCGCTCGGCCGCGCTCGCGTGTTTCTAAATTTTCATTTAACTTAACTTCAACCGATCGTTGTAATTTCCTTTTCTTTTTCTATTATTATAATATTTTATCCAGTCCACTCATCTTTCATTTAACTTCACCACGATCTATCATCGCGTCTAATAATATAAGAAAAATATTGACGTCGCTTCGTACTTACTCGTTGAAGGCGACTTGCGTGCGTCCCATAAGTTGTAGGAACCACTCTCTGGTCGATTCCGCATCAGGTTTAGCCGCCTTCAAAGCTGGTAGCATACAACGTAGGGAGAATTCTTGCTCACTGCAAAAAATATGGAAACAGAACTAGCTGCATCATCAAGAAATAAGGCTCTATACAATCTATAGAACTTCCAAAATTTTTCTAGTAGTAGAGGTAGTTGTGATAAATAATAATAACCTTTATGATTTACTTAGATTACTATTTGTGCTAACTTTCAAGTAAGTACATACGTAATGATATTTGCACACAAACTAAATTTTCCCTTTTTCACCCCCTCTAAGGTTGAATTTATGAAAATACTTTCTTAGTGGTCGTCTACGTCATATAAGTAAGTCTTCTGCAAAATTTCGTGTTCCTAGACCGTTCCGGCTGTGCGTTCATATGTAAGTCAGTAAATTTTTGCGTTAATAAATATGTCATATCCGGCATTGATTTGTTGACAACTAAGCAAGGCACGATGCCTCTGCCTCGAATCTTGCGGGCAGCGCGGCGGCGGCGCGGGAGCCGCAGGATCTTATGCGTAAAATCAAATGGAGCCGCCCTCCAATACAGCGGCGCGGGGGCGGGACGAGCGGGGCACTCCGCCCAAGCGGCGCCTGCCCGCGCCGCCGCCGCCCCGCTGCCCGCAACATTCGAGGCAGAGGCCTTACAGAGTCAAGGGTTTCCGTTTGGCTACGAACTTGGGGAGAGAGAATCCGCCGGGGATGGCGGACACTCTCAGCCAGGCCGTCGCAGCGTGAAGACGCACTGTAACTGTCCTATGTTTTGCTGTTTGTACTTACCTATTAATAGTGCACTGTACCGAATTGTATTGAGAAGTAAACTGATTCAATTCTTAACCGTTTTTGTTCATCGCACGATACCCACATAGACGAGCCGATATATATAAATAGATAGATAAATATATAATATGTAGAATATATATAAATAACGCTCACGTCAACTGCTGCGCCTGTGCGTCGATGATCTCGTTCAGCCAGTTGAGGGCAGTGTCACAGTCCGCCATGGCGGCCACCGCGCACCGCACGGCAGCCGCCTTCCGCAGCAGCGGGCTGGACAGCTCCCACCAGGCCGACGGCGACGTCATGCGCTCCAGGAACTTGCTGGACAGGCAGCGGCTGCTCTGCACATAGGTGGGCCACGCCTGGAAACAAGAACAAACACATATTTTTCCGTAGAAGCAGGAAGGCACCACAGAAACCCTCACCAAAAGCTTTAAGAGACTGGACAGAGGCAGTCCGCGCCTGATATTGGGGACCATCACCGGACACCACACACTGAACAAACACCTCCATACAATAGGCATAAATATATGTATATATCTATGTATCTATTGTGATATAAATATGTATATCACTGTTATTGTTACACCAATGACAGCCCCATTTCTTGTCCAGGCAATTACTGTCCATCCCAGGTTGCCTGGAAGAGATCGCAGAGTGCGATAAGGCCGCCCATTGTATATTTTTAGTTTTAGTTCCTTGTTTATGTTATGGTGTACAATAAAGCATATAATAAATAAATAAATAAATAGGCTGACTGTCTGGGATAGACAGTTCCCTGTGCAGAGGATGCTTGCAGAAGGAAGAGACAATTGCGCATGTGCTCCTTGATTGTCACTGATACAAGAATACGAACCCTAAATTCCCTTACGGACGCCCTGAAAAACTTGGGTGCCCTGTAGCCCTACTACGAGCTCTTAACACGATCCACTTGACGACCTAAATTGAACTGATAAACAGGTCGAGCTATATACGTTGTATAACTCCATATCCCCCTTTCTTGCTCGCACGCCTGACATTTCAACATGTCATAGTAAGGCCCTTCTTATATTCTTTACGAACGACCCGCCCTAGCTTCGCACGAGTGCAATACAATGTTATGCAAGTATAAAAATCTTCCTCTTGAATCACTCTATCTATTAAAAAAAACCTCATCAAAATCCGTTGCATAGTTTTAAAGATATAAGAATACATAGGGACGGACAGCGGGAAGCGACTTTGTTTTATACTACGTAGTGATTGTACACAGACTATAAAGTTAACAAAAAATAGGACAGGTGATGTACACAGGCCCTGGATCTGTTTTTAGAGATTGGTCGACTAAATATAAACACACCAAAAAGATGGCCGCCATGGGTCACACACAATGATCCACATAGAATTAAGTGCGGAAACCAGACTGCAATAGTTAAATAGACACTACAGGAGTCATTAGCTAGTGACGTTTTAAGTACCAATGTAGGCCTATGTGAAATAAAATATTTTGATTTGATTTGACAAGGTCAGTTGTTGAATGTTTTTCCCAGGTACAGGGTCGAAGCCTACTGCGACATGGATTGTGCGACAGAGAACCCAGGGGCCCTGGAACGAAGGCGAAGAATGAACAAGAGTGGAGCCAGTAAAAATCTGCTTTCGTGTTCCCGCTCCGCCCACGAACGGAAGAAGTCATTTCGTGATTTCCTACCTAAAAAAAGCCCTGGCAGGCCCCGTTACTTATTTATTTATTTATTTATTTTACGGCACTCCAACGAATTGTTCGCAGTAACATTAACAATAAAATAATCTTATTAAAAACAAATTATCACAGCGAATTCTTCACTTAAAGGTGTGCACAGCACTTACAGAATTTAATCAACTAATATTAATCATATATAATTATCTTGATTTATAAGCAATTATGTAATAAGACATTCAAAAAGCAATAAGTAACAAAGTAAAAAACAGAGACAAAAAAAAAAAAAACAAATAGATACAGACAAATTTGGACAGAGGGAAAAGAGATCAAACAATTAATCAATGAAGTAAAATAAATCAAATGAAAATCATATTAAATCAAATCAATATTAGATCAAATTTAAATTCAAAAACAAAATAAAATCAAAGTATAATCTAACTTATGCTGACATCTCTTTATGGCACGCGTGGAAAACAACGCGCTATCAATCCGATTTTGGCTAACGTAGGCGCGGCGTTGCAGACAGGGAGCTACCCATTGCTCGCCTACGGTGGCCGAAAATCACCCTGCGAATCCTCACGACTTGTACGTCACCTCGAAGACTCTTTAAAGGCTTATCTGTCCCTATCTAAATAGTATCAGACGAAAAACTAACTTACCACATTATCATCACTAATGATTGAAAAGTACTGCTCCACAATCTGAGACAACAAGGTCCTATTAGCGTCATGTATCTTGTCACATTCCAAACACTGCCGGATCCTGTCCATCTGTTGGTTGAACAGATACTCCTTCTCATCAGCCCTGGCCCTGAGCTTGGTGTGGCTGATTTCTGCGAAGGAGTCAGCGAGGCACCTCTCGAGAGGCGGCCGAAGGGAGTTTGGAGGCATACTTCGGCAGAGAATGGGCAGGATCTCGAAGATTAAGAGAGTGTCTGCTTCCTGGAAGATATAATTGATATTAACGACCTAGAATAATATTATGTGGTATGATCCTCTGAATTGCGGCGGAAATATGTATTTCATTGGAAGAGGATATAATGATTCATAAATCCTACAGCAAGGAAGGTTAATAGTGAAATCGTAATGGAGATTTCCCAGTATCAAAATATTTAATGCCCCTTCAGGAAAAAAGTTGATACTAAATGTGACAACTTTTGCCAATATCTGTGTCCAAGATCAATAAAGACCAGTTGTTAAGCTACCCAGATCCCTCATTCCACATGTCCTGGTATTGTGCTGCCATTCCTTTTTGCAAAGTTGACATCTAAATATATAAAAGAAAGTCGTGTTAGTTACACTATTTATAACTCAAGATCGGCTGAATCGATTTGGCTGAAAATTTGTGGGAAGGTAGCTTAGAACCATGAGTTTTTATGCCGTTAGTAAAAAAATAAAAAACTAAAACCTGCTCATTTATTGGTATAGTAGAGTAGAGTAGGATAGAGTAGGGTAGAGTAGGATAGAGTAGGGCGTAAGAGCGGGAGCGAAGCCGCGGGTAAAAGCTCGTATAAAAGAAAGTCGTGTTAGTTACACTATTTATAACTCAAGAACGGCTGAACCGATTCGGTTGAAAGTTGCTGAGAAGGTAGCTTAGAACTAGGAGACGGACATAGGATAATTTTTATCCCGTTAAATAAAATAAAAAAATCCAAAACCTGTTCATTTATTGGTATAGGGTAGAGCAGACCTGGTCTACCTAGGGTAGGGTAGGGTAGAGTAGGGTAGGGCGGGAACTAAGCCGCAGGCAAAAGCTAGTCATTGTATAAAAATAATGTCCGTTATAACGTTCAATTTTCCATATTGCACCTACCATAATTATATATCACTCAAGGGTTGACTGGTAGAAAATGCCTAAAGCATTAAGAGGCGTATTACAAAAAAACACGAAATTGCAAGTTTTCTACGTTGAAATTTTAGGTTTTATGTTCGTTGTATGAAATAACAATTTCTTGTTTAATATAGTTCGTTTTCTCTACTTCAATTACCTCAAAACTGATTTTAGATTAATTATTTAATTATTTAGTAATAAGCTTTCTCCCGATACATGTTTCGGCAAAAATTCACGGAGACATCATTTCTGAGCTCTAATTTTGAGATTCTACTAAATATCAGTCAAAAACAAAAATATTATTAGCTCTCAAATATCCTATACTTCAATCATAACAGGTAATATTTTCGTTATATGCCTTTTATGTAAAGAAAAAAAAAACTACGTAATTCAATTATCTACCGAAAAGGCTTCAAAACAAGCCCCAATATCTCCAAAGTTCTACATTATTTAGACTTCAAATTTATACCAAAATAATCATCAACATTTGCTTAAACTATAGTATTATTTTTATTTTTTAAATCGCTACTATTATTTTTTAATAAAATAAATAAAAGCACTTTATATTTCACTGCGCCGGTCATCTGCGATTAGTATCGCGCGAGCGCTTGTCGAGGTCGGACCTATGTCAGTTTCTTTCCCGCGCGCTTTCGTTCCGATACTACCGTGACTACCGTCGTGTGCGCCGACTGTCGCGTAGACGCTGCCGCATTGCTATTGTGTGCGTGTGAACTACGAACGCAGTTTTTGATCTTTGTAAATATTTATTTTCCAACGGTATGATATACCGTTATATTGAAGTTATAATAAAGTGTGAACTTTATACTAATTGAAATAATATTTCAATTAGTATAAAGTTCACACTTTACTAGTAAACCAGATAGTGAACTTATTAAAGTTAGACTAGTTAAAGTCATGACTGGTTCTACCAAATTCAAGGACAGCTTTATATATCCAATAAAAATGTCTGCATACTTGCCATATGGACTGTACCAGACTTTCCTGTAAAAACTATAACAATCTACAAAGACGACGAATTTTGGTCGTTAAAAATGTTACCCAAATTAAAAGCTTTTATGAAAAATGTGTACTGCCAGAAGTTATCGACTCAAGAAAAGATCAATCAATGCCTTTGCGGGAAATATTTTTCTGATGTAAAAATATGATGTCTGACTGTACCAAATAATAAAATAAATAATACATTTTGTTGTTTCATTTGTTCGATAAGATTTCAACCATACTATCATAAAATTAAGGCTAGACTGAAAATACACTTAATAAACTAGTTATCAACGATTGCATCACTGCTTACCATCAGGTTGGATCACAGTCGAGCACTAATTTATATGAATTAAAAATAAATATATACAACTTTAAAAATCTATTTTTGCTATGAATAGTATACATTACAATCGATTGTTTATCGAATACTGCAGAATATTAAAAATATTTGTTTGAACATATTTAAATTAAAACGACATTTAAAAAATATATCCATCTTCTAACCTCTTTCTGAATACTTCAATTACGAAAGATCAAGATCGTTTAGCCGCCGTATACACAATATCATAGTGCGAGCGAGACTGCTAGAAGCATGAATGAAAATATCGCTCACGTAGTTCGCCGCCCGCTCGATGCATAAAATACCTAAATTTGCGTAATGCCGAAATGTGAAAGGGCTCTTAAGTCCGCCTCTGTACTTTTGTGTGCATAAATTAATAAATAGGGTGTTGGTGTAAGCTAAGAAAAACACATGACGAAACATTTTATGTGACAGCTTTTCCTATATACCATCAAAGACACTTCCGCCTGACCACCGCCAAGTACATTTCTGCCTGCACTCGAAACGAAAACTTCAAAGCGGTGGGGTTTGGCGCCGGCCACAGGATTCAAGCGATTTTTTTTTTAAGTCATCAGGCAGAAATGATTGCGATAGTACATAAACAAATAGAAGCCAAAATAAACCATGTCAAAATCAACCCAAAAACATCAAACTAAGGTCGTCACCTCAGAAACAGTCCCCGCGCTGACACCCTGCAGGTAGTTGTCGAGTATCCTCCTCGCCGACGCCGACACCTGCGCCTGCCGCGCCGCTAGGGTCACGCACCCTCGCTTCCACTCCGTCCCGCGGTGGAACACCTCCGGGATGAAGCACAGGTCGAACGGAGGGAGGGGCTTGGGGTATTCAGAGGTTAAGGTTTGGAGAATTGCGAGGAGCACCGAATCGGGGAAGTCGTAAGAGGGGGTTGTAGCCTGAAAAAGGAAGGAAACAAGTCAAATGTATTTGGATTAAGTTAAGATAAAATTGACATAAAACATGTATAAAAATAGGCACTGACTCCTGTGCTACAGGAATCTTTTTTTTGAGGTGATAATATCATCTAATGACTTCTCCCGCCATAGGGCGGAGCAGGAGAGCGTCCCAGACTTTTACTGACTAAAACCAAAGCAATGTTTCCTCAGTTGCCTTGCTTTCTAAGACCACGGGGATCCCTTTCAGAAGTCGACCTATAGTCCAGTAGGCTTCGACCCTGCTAGGTCCTTATGGTTTTGCTGTCATCAAGCGAATGTTATGTGTGTCATTTTCCTGGTTATAAACAGCACTAATGGCGACAGCGAAGGCAATGTCATGGTCTCTGCTGCAGCATTGGTCCTTGTCTTTGACCTGAAACGATGCATCAGTCTATCTACCTGTCTCCTGAAGCATTCCACCAGCCCCCTGGCGACGCTGGTGACATGTAGGTGTGACAGACTAGTGGGTTCTTGGCGGGCATCATGTTGGTACACTCCGCTGCGGTACCCTCGCACCTCCTTCTCAATCAGCTTTGAACAGAGACGCTGGACGCCCAGTAAGGCGGATTGGTTCGTGAATTTGAATACTTCTGGCCAGATTTCACCTGCAAATAAGAACAGGGGGCTTACTCTCGAGTTTAATTCTGATCGGACGCCATTGGAATTGTGACGTTAGGTACTCTTGAATTCGATGCTAGCACCAAATTGTGTCACCTTTTGGGAAACTAAGTAAAATGGGGATTTAGCTTGGTGTGTGGTCACACAATTTTAAACCAATTTGGCGCTAGCGTCGAATTTTGGTTTGTTTTGGTTTTGAATTATGTTTCGGGAGCAACTTCCCTCTCTCAGAGAGAAGGCCTGATTCTCAGCAGTGGGAACATTAAAAGGCTGATTATGATATGCTATGCTGTCAACTTACATGGAACATAATCAAGGACTTCTTCCGGTTTCCTGGCCGCATCAGCTGGAGTTTTGCAGAACGATGCCGGGAGCTTCACTGTTTTTCTATAAATCTAAAGGAGAAATACAAGATGACATGTCGATATCGTCATTAAATTGAAATTAAAAACATATGTATCGCTGTTGGTTGTCTTAATAGTTTTTAAGTCTAACGGAATTGGGCGGGACACGTCAGTCGTGCTTGCCGTATGGCAAGTTTGGTTGGCTTCCACAATAAATAGGCTATTCAACACTAATAGTAGATTATGTGACTTGGGCATAAAGCGCAGTCGCGGGTGGCATGTTTAATTCTGAAGGAAACAAAGGTTGCCAGATTTTAATCCCGAACGTCAGTAAGGGATTTATGTAAATAACTCCCGAGCAATGCGAGGGAGTTAATTATTATTATTAGTTGTTAGTTTCTAAAGCTGAAGTAGCGACCGCGCACCGGAAGACGTAACGTTGGAAGGCTTCCCACAAGGTGGTCCGATGACCTAAGAGTCGCGGGAATGCGGTGGATGCAAGACAAGATCCCAAGATCATTCGTTGTGGCGACATTGATGGAAGCATATGTCCAACAGTGGTCTTTCGGCTGAAATGTTGATAATGATGAGATACGTTACCTCAGGCACGTCGATAAGCTTGTAATCATCAATCTTGTATGTAGCGAGCGCGTCGCACGCGGCCTCCACCACGTCGGGCTGGTTGCCCTCCGCGATGAGGCTCCACAGCTTGCGGACTGCATCTGATACCAGCTTGTCGTACTCTGGGCTCTGCACGCGGAGGGACGGGACCTCGCTTAGAAGCTTGCATATGCTGGAGATAATAATAATTTTATTGCCATCTAGTCCCAAACTAAGCATAGCTAGTAGAGTAAAAGACAACTGATAAACATACTTATATATTCCTAAATACATACATATTAAAAAATATACCCAGACTCAGAACAAATGATCATGTTCATCACGAAAATCTTGGGTGGTAATGATGCATTTAATTTTGTTGAGTCGAAACTACAAAGTCTTCAGCGTCGACGCCGAGTTGCTAGCCTGTCGGTTTTTTATCGTTTACATTTCGGGGAGTGTGCATTGGAATTGCACAGTTTAATTCCACCAAGTTCATTCCATCATCAGACCAGTAGACGTATGGCGATGCGTCACCGGTACATGGTGGACATCCTACTCATACGTACAAAGTGGTTTAGGAACACATTTATAGTGCGTACAGCTAAAGAGTGGAATTCCCTGCCAGATTTCCTGATAGCTACAACTTAGAGGTCTTTAAGCCAAGAGTGAATGGGTTACTTCTAGGCAAGCGTGTTCTATCGTCAGTCACACATCATCGCTTACCATTAGGTGAGCTAGTGGTTAAACGCGAGCCATGACATCCAGTTTGTTACCTGATCTGCACAGTATGCCTGCTATCCCTTGCCAGTTTGGGCTGCAGCGCCGTCCACGTGGTGTGTGGCGCCAGCGCCGCGCCGCGCCACAGCAGCGCCAGCGCCGCCACGCACACGCACGTCGCCACGCTCCCCGACCGGTCGCCGCAGCGGTTCAAGATCGACGATATCACGGACACTAACTCCAAGCCGTGGCTGGTGGGACTGGGGTGAAAAGAGGATACAGTTTAGGAAGGAGTCTTATTTTTCTTTATTGTAACAAAATATATGTTGCCTCACGAAAGGAAGCGAAAGTCAGCATAATGATCATTACTCATAACATTATTAGGTATAAATGTTTTCCCGTAATGCTTGTTGCCATAAATACTGCTAACATAATAATAATGAAGCATAATTTTATAAAGCATAATGTTATAAACTATACAAAAACAAACATGAGCGGCTTGCCGCACCTTAACCTATTCCAATAGAGTAACTTCCAAATTATAATAAATAATGCCTTTAAAAATTATGCAACTCCAACTTATGCCAAAACATATTAGACTAGATGATAGTTATGCTAATCTTCGCATTATGCCAAAGTATTATTATGCAGCAGTATCATTATGCTAATAAAAGTTATGCGAAAACGTTATGCCTTAAAATTTTATGCCAAGAGGGGTATAACCCACTCACAAACATATAAACTCAGGAACAGAAGATACCTAGATTCGGAACAACTATCTATAAGCTATATTTTTTTGTATACCACTCGGTCAACCCTTTTATTGGATGCCCATATCATGGAAGTGCACACATTTATATGCAATGATTCTGCTCAATCGGTTGGAGACTGTTTACCATCAGGTGGGATCGCAGTAAAGCACTAGATCTTTTTTTACATCAGTAAAAAAGAGACACGAGCGCCTGCAGGTCGTTTTTCAGGGCGGTGCGTCTCCAGCACCTCTACTCGAATATTATAGGGTTTCTTTAGCCCAAGCACAAAAAGCTGGAGTTAACGTTGTTTATTTATGCTGAGAGTTTGGGAACCAATGAAGTAGCACTTAACAGCGAGCGACGTGATCTCGAATTTTGTACATTGCCTCGGATGTGCTAGGTTCTCTAATTAATGAAATATGAATGAGGCTTTTTTACACATTTTTAAAAGTGTTGTATATTTTGTTGTTACCATTCGGTTACCCACAAACAGAATGAATCGCATTAGTCTGTAAAAGAAAGCAAGGGATACAAAGAAAGAGATAGCGAGATATATTTACCTAACGTTATGAAATCCAAACTGAATACAGAAAGCGTGCGATATAAAAGCGTAGAGCTATTTAGGGGAGGCCTACGCTGCGTCGCAAAGGTCTGAATAGCGATGATTAAACCATAGTAGAAGAAACAAAAGAAGCAATGATATTATGTAACTAGATTGAGAGGAAGAGCAGATTTCTAAATTTTGTAATGGTTTTCATATTTAAGCTGTCACCCTCTCAATGTAACTTGCCTTGTTATTAAAAAAAAAAACTGGGCAAACCATAAAACTCTGTAACAAACATTGCTCTTAACACAGTGAATACCTACCGTATTTCGCAGATCCTCTTGACTGCGACCGCCTTAGCAATATCGAGCTCCCACTTCAAATCATCTTGCTTGCCTATGCCTGGATCCACTAGTATTTCTTGTAGGTACGGAAAACACCGCACCTGTTATTCAAATACGACTAATAGATTAGTTTCCCGAAAGGTAGAACAACAATAGTTCATAAAGTTATTAGGATTTTACAAAGGCTTTTGATATCATAAATCATAGTAAATTATGCACACAAAGTAATAAAACAAATGTCTGTGTTGTTTGAATTTTTGAACACAAATTTTAGAGCTCATATTGCCTCAGTTACAATTAACACAGAGAAAAGGCCGGTTTTAACATTTTGAACTCATTTGTTGGATTATAGAGATGTAGAGTACCGCAGGGAACAATGCCAGGTCCACTACTTATTAACTAACAAACCTGTGTCTCTGCCAAGCTGGTGTACAGCATGATGAGGAACGAAGTTGGTACCCCCTTGTTAGCTTTTATTTTGTTAAGTACTGATACTATAGTTGGCACGTTTTCCTGAAAATAAATAGAGATTTTATTAAAGAATATGGAACAGGTTATAAAGCCCCGAAACATCAATTAAGAAAGGAGGATCTGACAGATCCTCCAGACGGATGTTGTGTCTGGTGGGCGAAATTAATCTTCATAATAAAGTGTGATGAACATCCCCTTTATGTTAAGATTAAAGAAAAATCAAGACATCATCTAACTCACCTTAGTCTTCGCCATTAATGGCAGTGCCCTCAAACACTCCAGTCTCACCCTCGGACTCTTATCACTAGCGATCTTATACACCAACAACGGCAGAATCTGAACCGATACTTCCTTCTTATACTCCACCACACCGACCACGATCTTCAACACTTTCACCACTACTTCTTCATACCATACTTCCTTTCTCTTCTCTAAAATCATGCCAAGTAGAAAAGGTAGGATTTCTAGTTTAACATCATCGTTCACTGTAGCAACAGAGTCTAACCAGTTTTTCAATTTATCCGGGTTATCCCTCATACGCTCCCAGTTTTGATTTAACTTAAATACGATTGACAAATGACTGTCTGTGTACAGTAATGCTTGGAAAGTCTTATTTGCTTTTAAGTTTGGTGTGTGGAGACGAGTATCGTCTTTGTAGTTGTCCTGGTGGGTGTCGAGGATTTTTGAGGCAACTTTAAGAGCGGATGCTGTGAGGTAAGAGGGTAGATTTAGCCATTGAAGCGAGAGAGCCACGAAGACGTTTAGGGATATTGCTGAGTATTCGTATTTGCTGATTATGTTGAGACCTGAGGACAAAAAATATGTCTAGTTTTTGTTTTTCTCTCAGTTATTTGGCGGTCGATAAAAATGGCTTCAATTTACGACAGGGATAGGGCTATATAGTGTATAGCTTCATCCCTCTTTCTCGCTCACACGCCTGACATTTTAACACGTCATGGTAAGGGCCCAGACTTTAGTTTATTTTGTAGTTGAAAGCAGTTTTATTGGTTTTCTATTTTCGCTGAAGGTTATCACAAAGTTCGTGATAACGATAGCCTGGTTTGACGACTGTCACCCGGTGGTGATTCAGTAACTTGTCTTGAATAAATAGTCACATCATGACAGCAGTTTTAACTAAGATTACAAACGGTAGGAGGAGTTCACATCGGCGTCGGGTCGACGATGAAGTACCAGGAACTCGTCCTCGACAGCCGGTGGAACTTCTAGGAGCATTTCCGACGTCTGGCTCCCAGATTGAATGCGACTGGGGCTGCGCTCAAGCGGCTCCTGCCGAACCTAGGGAGTCCAGACGCCTCCTGCCGGAGGCTCTACGCAGGCATCGTTCGGTCCATGGCCCTTTACGGTGCGCCGGTGTGGGCGCCATCGCTACGAAAGCGAGTGGCGGCCCGGCTAACCGCCTGCCAGAGGGTCATGGCCATCCGGATGATCCGCGGATACCGTACGGTGTCCTGTGAAGCGGCGAGCCTCCTTGCTGGCCTACCACCATGGGATTTGGAGGCAACAGTCCTTGCACACATGCATGATATACGCGTGGAGATGCAACGTCGGGGCGAAACTCCGCTGCCGCGACAAGTCGCGGCATGGCGGACAGAGCTCCGGCGGGATCTCATGGTGAAATGGCGAGAGCGACTGTCGCAACCTCGTGCTGGGCACGCCACGATCGAGGCGGTAAAGCCCCTCTTTGAGGCGTGGCTGGAAAGGCCCCACGGCGTTGTCACCTTCCGTTTGGCGCAGGTGCTGACCGAGCACGGCAAGTTCGGTCCGTACCTGTACAAGATTCGTGCGGAGACGCGCGCCTCTCTCGCGCCGGGGCTTGGTTCAAGCCATGCTCCGGAGCGAGGAGGAGTGGCAGGCGGTCGCCTCCTTTTGCGAAGCAGTAATGCTAGCAAAGGAGGAGGCCGACCGCATTAGGCAAAGGCGCACACGCCGCCGCCGCCGCCGGGTTTCCGATCCCGATTTCCGGCCACCGTAGGCGCGGGCTCGCGGACGGTGGGCAATGGGTAGCTCGCTGTCCGTCCGTCCGGTAACAGACCGGTCCGAGCTCAGGTCGTCTACGGCGCGCACTGTTCCCGCGCGCCTTAAGGAGTTGTCAGCAAACTGTAGGGGTCCAGCAGGGCCGAAGCCTACTGGGGCCAAAGGTTATGTGAGACTGTCACCACGGGCCCCGGGATAAAGGCAAGGAACGGAAAGGTAGGTTTTTAGTCAGTAAAAGTCTGATACTATTTCCCGCCCCACCCAAGGGCGGGATTTGTCATTGGATGATTTTACCTAAGTTAAAAAAAAAAAAAAAAAAACTAAGATTATAAAGGAACAAGGTGTAAAGTTCAGCAAACCTCTGTTATATCTGGTACAGGCAACTGATAATTGATTTCTGTTGCCTGTTGTACAATGTTAGTATAACTCTAATACCGCAATGCAGGAATTTGAATTTTAGTTTGTATGTGGCGTCATAGATGTCGCTACAAGACGATACTTTATTTTTTGAAGTAGGTTTATTTGTATAAAAATACTAGCTTCTGCCAGCGGCTTTGCCTGCGTGTAAGTGAGTTCCTCAATGCATACTTTGGACCCCATTTCATCCCCTCAGAGGAATCCTCTCTTATTGCCCACCTACGTCATAAAAAGAAACCTTGTGCTAAACATAGATTATTTGGGCTTTGATTCATATCACACATATCATGAAACAATCACGTCGGCTATCCTGTTGTTTTATGCAATAAATGCGATTCGACACGGCCAGGAGAAGCAGTAGCTTTCCGGTCTTCGTAATATAGTATTATAATACATAGTTTACATAGAAAACGTCATAAGTATCAAGATAAACTTACACAAATTAAACAGCTCATGGAGATACAAAGCGGACGTGTCAGCCAGGTTCTCAGCCAGTAACATTACAGTAATCCCGGCGACCGACCTTAGCTCTGGAGCGTCAAGCGCGAAGCAACGCTCTATCAAGCTGTAGCAGGATCGAGGGTCACGTCTGTGGAAATCACACTAATATTATAAAAAAGAAATAACACGTTAGATTGTAAGCAGTACGTTACGGTTCACAATCTTTCGACAATTTACAATCTCGCGAGATGGATTATAATCTAACGTTACTTACAATTTTACGGTAACATAAATATGTATAGAAGATTAAGGCGGCCAAACGTCCCATAATGACAGTTGTAATACCACATTGCAATTAATATTCCCGCAAATCGTCTCAATGCGTCCCTTAGTCTCTTTTTTGTAGATGTGAATTCGTTGAGAGCAGTGGTGGGTGAATGGTCAAAGCCCCGACTTACTAGTTATAGGTTGCGGGTTCAAAAGCACATATTCAAGCGTGTGTTTGTGTGTATGGGACTCTGTGCTCGACTGCGCGTGTTGTATTCGTGCAGAATCTACCAACACGTACTCAGCCTTCTTGTGAATAGGGCTGGTTGTCTCGCATTGACTTATTAAAAAGTTAGCCACCTCCAAGAAGATAAGAACATACTGTAGCGTGATGAGTTGGTGTGACAGCCTGGCGAGCATGGGCAGTAGCGCGATCACGTGGTCGCGCTGCGCTTGGTACACGCACGCCTCCGTCACGGCGCTATATGCAGCGTACGAACGTTCGATTAGAGCTGGGTTGCAGATCTGTTCATAAAACAATTCACTGTCAACCGGTCAAAAAATCTGGTTTCGGTTGGAGTTTCGTTTTCGGCCAATAAAGGAGCGGAATATTGGGCTCGACTAGCGTTTTATGTTGTGTTAAATATCTAAAAACTGACTGAGTGTTATATTTTTTATGTAATAGAAATTTTTCGATTATTTATTACTTTAGACATTAAAAAAAAATCTTGTCAGTTTTTCTGTTACTACGTCAGTTTTGGTTTCGGTTATGGTCGAAAATGGACGAGGAGCCGAACATTCAGATATGGTTACGATTGCAATTAGAATTTAAGAAGGCCTTTGATATAGGGTCTACATACCAAAGTAGTGAGTCAATGACCTGTAGGTAGTTATCGGTCGTTGCGTACTAACTACCTACAAGTCATTGAATCGCTCAGCTGACTTTTACTTAAAGAAATTAATTTCGTACATGCGTAAATTAATTCGAGTTGGAAAAAAGTACTTTATTCTTTATTTTATCTTTACAAATCGATAGTGTTTCTTATACCGGATCGACCCTCCACGGGTTTAAATATATAAGGTGTTAAAAAATTAACTGCAAGAATTTTGTCCACTTACATCGAAAAACGAACACATCAAAAAAAAAAATTTTTTTTTGAGCGTTTTTATATTTTCACAAAAATAAAATAATTTAGTATAATATTTTTTTGTGCGCTGTACCCAGGGCTGCGCTTCCGGCTTGGGCCGCCATCGTACCGCGCGCGAGCGGCTTGCTAGCGCCCGCTACTCTTCCCGCAGCTCTCTCTACCCCTCCCGACCCTTAGTTGTCCGAAATCCGTCGCGCGGTAAGGTTGTTTTCTTGTGTCATTACGGCGAATACGTGCGTTCGTGCAGTTTCGTGCTTTTAATAATGCCGTTTACGTATTCCAATCGAGAGTACTTAGATATGGTAGTGTGTAACATTACGACTGGTCAAAGCTGCGGCACGTAACCGTTACCGTGAACTGTATGGTGAGCAACGACGAGTGCCTGCTGTCCAAACAATCCTAGGAGTCTACCAGTGCTTTTAATAGTCCTGTAGGTATAATAAAATATGCTATTTGTAAGTAAGCTCGATAATATGCCAGTCCAAAGTCTGAGAAATGTGATGGAAAAATTAGAATCAGCTGTTTACGAATTTGCGCCGTCGCGTGTCGTGTCACAGGGGTGAACGACTCACGCGTACCTACGGCGGGGAGGCCGCGCCGACGCACGTGCGGTGGTACAGTGCGCATATTCAATAATTTTGTGTGAAGTGAAAATATTGCATATCTCCGAAACGGGTTGTTATTTAAAAATCTTTTTTTCGCCAATTTTTTTTTATTTGTAATTCTAAACCAGTTCTTACTTTTCTTGCAGTTAATTTTTTAACACCTTATATAAATCAAAATTTTGTAGTGGATAATAATACTATTTACTTTGTTAAAATGTTGTTATGCTGTCTTAGATTGTAATTCATTTATTTAGTGCAGCAATCTGCTACCAAAGTACATACCTGTTGACAGCTCAGACAGGCCAGCAGCAGAGACGACTGGGCAGTTGTTGAAGGTAGACTCAGCAATAATTGCCAAGGTCTGATGCTGTGGTCTCTCTGAGGGTGACACGTTAGCCAGAGGAACACTGGCCTTAGTAGCTCTAAGCTGTTTGATGATACACTAGAATAAAAAGATTATTTTTTAAGATTCAGTACGAAGTTCACTGTATATGTTCAAGCATTATAAATCAAAAGTTAGAGTACAGTTAACAAGATGTATAAGTTAAACCCGATTTTAGTATGAACTAGTTTTGTTTAGCCCAAACTAGTTAATAAGAGCCCCGCTACTCCTTTATCTGGGTGGTTATAAAAAAAGGTTAAGGCGGGAGCTCCGCTCCGCGCCCACCTTATCTTTCTGAGCTAACCTGTCCGTATCGGAAAATTCCTCCTTCACTTCGCCCGTTCTAGGATTAGTATCGCGGATTTGGCCTAGTGCGAAACCAGTTCATCCTAAAATCGGGTTTAGCCAGTTACATTTATATACCAAGGTAGAAAAAAAACTACATTGCATATGGCTGCAGATATTACTTCTACTTATATTATCTTTGGGTTATGGTTATATCACATTATTATTGGAAATATTAGTTTTAATTAAACAGTATGTGTTGAAAAGAGGTAATTCAATATGTCTCTGGGCCCATAACCTAATGTAAATAATTCGAATTTGTTGCGATTATTATGTTGGCCGGGTTGCCAGATGCTTACAATCCCTTAGTAATGGCCTTGGAGCACTCAAATATTAAGTTAACTTCTGATATAGTTATATCAGCCTTACTTAAAGAAGGACAACGAAAGGTGGTAACGTCAACAGATGCAAATGATTCAGCAATGATCTCGAAACAGAGCTGTAGCCGGAATAAGGCTATTATTTGTCACTTCTGCAAGAAAAAAGGACACTTCAAGTGGCAATGTAAGCTGTTTAAGATGGAGCGGCAAGACAAAAACGCAAATATGTTAGCCAGTGATAGTGTTAAGTCGGACTTTTTAACCTTTTTATCTGCTTCATGTAGCAGTAGAAGTTGGATTATTGATTCTGGCGCTACGTCTCACATGACGCCTAATCGTACACTTTTGGTTCCGGCTAAATCGTGTTCTAAAATAAATCTTTATCAAAAATGCAAACTTTACCTTGATCTGCAAGCTTACTTACGGACATCAAATTGGTTATTAATTCAGGAATTACTAAAGTATCATCTAACTTTATTCCCAACTTACGACCCTCATGACGCACGCTCAGTTTAACAGTACCTTCTGAAATCGAAACTATCTTTTGATTATTTGCGCATGTTATTATTTTACCAGAATCCTTTTAATGTAATTACTCTGCTTCAAATAAATTTCACTCTTTGACCTGTCTCTCGTTACAGTAATTCCCAAACAATCTCTCACTTCACCTAAGTCCTTAATCTTAAAACGTTTCCCAATTTTTGTTTTAAGTTCGTCAGCTTTTGCAATAACATCTGTGAATATATAGAAGTCATCCACATAAAGAGCAATAGCCAAGAAATGTTTGGTATTTTTAGTCATATATACACATTGGTCATATTTGAGTGCTCCAAGGCCATTACTAAGGGATTGTAAGCATCTGGCAACCCGGCCAACATAATAATCGCAACAAATTCATCGTCTAAACCCGCCTTAATAGATTGTAAAGCTTGATGAGTAGATTGAATCTCAGTAACATAAAGTTGGACATCCGCAAAATTTTCTAATTTAAAACTAAACAGTTTCCTCAATAGTGTAAGGCGCCTGAGTAGCCCTCCATCTGCGTAAGCTTTCTGTAGTGCATCCCACGTTTCTTTTGCAGTTTTGGCATTGACTACTAACGGAAATATATTTTCCGCACACATGAGGCATATTTTAGACCTCGCTTTAGCATCCTTTTTCTTAGCAGCTTCGGTGTCCAATTTATAGCTGTCCGTAACTTCGACACAGTCCCAGAGATCGCAGTCGGTCAGATACATTTGCATAGCAAACGACCACGTACCATAATTGCTCTGACCGACGAGTTTTTGTATTGTCGTCGAGAGATTTTGCATTTTGACAAAATAATATATTTTATTTTGTCACAAACCTTCCTTGCGTGCCCATAACCTATTTCCAAAAGGTAAGTGTGTATTTTTTCGTTCCAGCAACGAGGTGACTGTTTCAAACCATATAATGATTTGATTAACTTGCAGACTTTTCCTTCTTCCCCCCTTTTAACAAACATTTCAGGCTGTTCCATATACAACTCCTCTTCTAGGTCTCCATTTAGGAAGGCAGTTGTCACGTCTATATGGTGAACTTCTAAGTTCCTTTCCGTTAGATGATACTTTAGTAATTCCTGAATTAATAACCAATTTGATGTCCGTAAGTAAGCTTGCAGATCAAGGTAAAGTTTGCATTTTTGATAAAGATTATTGTAAAATTTTCGATTCTAATGTACTTGTAAATGGTAGACCTTTAATTTGCGCACCACGAAAAAACGGCCTTTATGTTGTAGATTCGGATAGTGATGGGGCGGCAGTCTTTTTAGAAGGTAAGGGTTCGGAAAGTTTCGAACTGTGGCACCGTAGGTTGGGCCACCTATCTGCTCCTCAAATGGAGATTTTGAAAAAGATTGTCATGGGCCTACACTATGATAAAAGGATTGAGATTGATCCATGTGTTCCTTGTAGTAAAGGGAAAATGTGCGTGAAAAAGTTTCCCAAACGCAAAAATAAGAGGGCAAAGGGAATTTTAGAGCTAGTGCATAGTGATTTAGCTGGACCCATGGAGGTAGATACTTGGGGAGGCAATAAATATTGTTTGATTTTCGTTGATGATTTCAGTAGGAAAACTTTCGGGTACATGCTGAAATCTAAGACAGAGGTTTTAGTTAAATTTAAAGAATTTAAAGCCCTAGTGGAAAATCAAACTAGTAGGAAAATCAAATGCTTCAGGAGCGATAATGGCACTGAATATGTCAATAAAGATTTTCAAAATTTTCTACGTCAGCATGGAATACGACATCAAACGTCTGTTGCATATACACCACAACAGAATGGGGTGTCAGAACGGACGATACGTACAATAACCGAGAAAGCAAGATGTATGCTTCAGGATAGTGGTCTCAATAAAAGGTTTTGGGGTGAAGCCATGAATTGTGCGATTTATTTGAAAAATAGATCACCTACTATGGCTCTTACAAATAAGGTGCCTGAGGAAGTGTGGTCAGGAAAGAAGGTTGATGTCTCTCATTTCAAAATATTTGGAAGCAAAGCTGAAGTACTTATTAAAAGTGGTAGAAAAAAGTTTGATTCTAAGTCGGTCGGACTAATTATGGTTGGCTATAGTGAGAATCAAAAAGGTTATCGTTTTGTGAATTTAAATGATACACGCAGGATTATAGTCGCACGAGATGCGGTTTTTAATGAAACGATGGTAGCATCAAGTAGTCCTATAAAAGATAACTCGGATGTATTAGTACTTGATAACAATGTTACCACTACTAAGCAGTCGACTGTAGTGGGTGTCCCATTATCGGCTGAAACTATTCAGGAATCAGCAGGTGTTGATGAGTTGATCCGCCTTAGATCAGGTCAATCAGATTTTGATGAAAGGAGCCCCGAACCTCAAGAGTTGGCTTCTTCAAGTGATCGTGAAGTGCTGACACCTGAAATAGAGGATCAATTCCACGATAGTATCGACTCGATAAATGTGCCTCTAGATATGGATGGTGCATCTTCATCAGTGGAGCGACGCTATCCATTGAGAAACAGAAAAACAAAGATAGATGAGAACTTTGTTTACAATTTTAACATGACGGACTATGCGGATCCTGTTTCAGTAAAAGATGCTATGACTCGAAGTGACAAAAACTTATGGATGATAGCAATGCAAGATGAATATAATTCATTGATTGAAAATAGAACGTGGCAACTTGTAAATCGTCCAGACAAAAATGTTGTGAAAAGCAAATGGGTTTTTAAACTGAAGAGGGGAGCAGATGGATCTGTACAACGTTATAAAGCGCGACTAGTTGCGAAAGGTTATTCTCAAATTTATGGAGAAGATTATTTTGAAACTTTCGCTCCAGTAGTCAAGCTATCTTCTATCCGGCTTTTACTTGGTTTGGCTGCGGAAAGGAACTTAGAAGTTCACCATATAGACGTGACAACTGCCTTCCTAAATGGAGACCTAGAAGAGGAGTTGTATATGGAACAGCCTGAAATGTTTGTTAAAAGGGGGGAAGAAGGAAAAGTCTGCAAGTTAATCAAATCATTATATGGTTTGAAACAGTCACCTCGTTGCTGGAACGAAAAAATACACACTTACCTTTTGGAAATAGGTTTGGTTCAATCAAAATATGACCAATGTGTATATATGACTAAAAATACCAAACATTTCTTGGCTATTGCTCTTTATGTGGATGACTTCTATATATTCACAGATGTTATTGCAAAAGCTGACGAACTTAAAACAAAAATTGGGAAACGTTTTAAGATTAAGGACTTAGGTGAAGTGAGAGATTGTTTGGGAATTACTGTAACGAGAGACAGGTCAAAGAGTGAAATTTATTTGAAGCAGAGTAATTACATTAAAAGGATTCTGGAAAAATATGGCATGCAAGATTGTAATGCTGTTGGAACTCCAATAGAGTGTAACTTGAGGTTAGAGAAAGGAGATAAACAAGATGATAGAAAATATCAAGAAATAATAGGCTCCTTGATGTATCTAGCTTGTGCTACGAGACCTGACATTTCATTTACAGTCAGTTATCTGAGCCAATTTAATGCCTACAATAATAGCACACACTTTAGTGCTTTGAAAAGGGTTCTGAGATATCTTAAAGGTACATCTGAATATGCACTATGTTACAAGAGAACTGGTAAACCTATAACGGCCTACGCTGATGCTGATTGGGGTAGTAATAGTGATGGTCATTCATTTACTGGTTATGCTTTGTTTTTTGGTGGTGCTGCTGTGGCTTGGCAAGCTCGCAAACAGCGTTGTGTTGCGCTTAGTACTGCGGAAGCAGAATATGTTGCTATTTGTGAGGCTGCCAAGGAGGTAATTTCTGTAAAGGGTTTACTGGCCGATTTGATAGGAAACATTGATAAGCCTATAGTTATATATAGCGACAGTCAAAGTGCCAATAAATTAGTTTATAGTCCATCAATTGGTAGAAGGTCTAAACATATAAACATTAGGTACCACTTTGTTCGTGAGTTAGCTAATAATAAAGAAATATGTATTGAATATTGTGATACAAAGGCTATGCCTGCAGATATGTTAACCAAAGGTCTAGGCGGCGCAAAACAAATGTTCTGTGTTAAGCATATTGGATTAAGTGGGGGTGTTGAAAAGAGGTAATTCAATATGTCTCTGGGCCCATAACCTAATGTAAATAATTCTACTGCGTAGTGTTATTTACATTAGTATGGAACCTTAGCTATTTCTAGCCTATACTGTTATGTTCTGTTTATTATTAAATACTTTTTTTAGTTAGCCAGTTCTGTCCCACTCCTGAGCAAAGGCAACAACTGTCTATCAGACCTCTGCAACCCACTTACTGGGCAACGAGATTCTCCTTGAACAGACTGATGGTCAGACTTTCTGGCTCTCTGAGTCAGCTATGTCAGTCATGAATGCAAAGTACCACTCAGCTATTAATTCCTCCACCTACATATAATCAGGATGTGTGCAAAGTGCATGCATTTGAGCCAGCACATCATCTTCAGCACCCTTATTCTTCTCCAGCACTGTGATGAAGGGATGCTGCGGAGACTTGAGAGTGAACTGGCATTTGTACTGGTGCCCTGGTACCAGGCGTGCTTTCAGGTCCAGGATCAGGAGACCAGCCATTGTGGATATTATGGCTGAATAGTTGCTGAAAAAAATAATACGCACATTCATTCAATAAAAAATAATATGATAGTAAATAATATGATTTTTTTATGTTTTGCAACTGGTCATGATAGAGATATTTATTTTTAGGAGTTGCTGACCTCAGCTTGAAATAGATTTTATTTCTTTTATTTGATTGATTTTACCAGCAGGATGAAGATAAACAAATACTCTGGTTTAGGATATTTTCAACAAAACCATGAAAAGATACTCACTGTGTACTAGGTAGTAATGTTACTACAGTAGACATGGTATGAGCAATTTCCAGCACTCCGAGCTCCACCAGAGCCAGCAGACCTTGACACGCCGTCAGGCTCACCCTAGCATCCTTGGAGGAACACTTCTCTCTCAGAAATTTCAGCTCTTCATTCTCATTTACAAATCTTTGACGTTCAATCGGCTTATACTTCGATTTAATCGTAGATATGAGCTTGTCTATAGCGTTGACTATCAAAACACTGTTGTTAGTGTTCAGTTTATATTCAATTTCGTCCATAATTGAGAATATTGAAATACTTTTGTAACAAATTCTTTGATTCAGTCGCCGGCACTAACAGCTGGCGTTGACATTGACACTTTGGCAAAAGTGGTGGGAAGTGGCCACAGGCAGTTGGGATTGAAAAATATCGAAATATCAATACGTCAATTTACAAATACAAGTTCACGTACTTGTTTTATTTCGATAAATTGAATGATATGTGCATATAGACTTGCAACGATTGAAAAATGAAAGGAATAAAAATCTGTATTTTCAAACTGACGACAATTTTTTTCACAATATTTTACTTATTTCACATTTTTTTTTTATGGTCAGTTTTTTTTTTCTATGTTCGACGATGGTAGTGTGTGAAGCGAGAGACCCGACTATCATTCCCCCACAGCCAGTAGGCGTTCGTTTCGCTGGATGGAGTAGTAGATGTTTTAATCAGGTTTTCACGAACTACTTTGCAGAGTAGCTAATCCCACCGTCTTTGGGGTGATGAGTCGTCGGGCGGATTAGAATTAATCGTCATTGATATAGGTTCCAATTTTAAAAAAATAAAAAATCGGATTATGCCTTGTTACTTTAAGTCAGTATTTACTAGTATTGTACAAACGCCAGCACATCAACTTACTTAAATCTGTCAAATTTCTTTAATAGATTTTCAACCTTATCACAATTTATGAAGGTTAATTTTCGATTGGTAAAATTTGACAGAATGGGGTAGATTGACGTGCTTTTTATTAATAACTTAATGTACGTGTCTGTACATTAAGTTATTAATAAAAAAATCGACTTGGATAAATTCAAAAATCAAGACAGTTTTCATCGATACTTTTCGTTTATGACATCCCTAAGAGGCAAATGAATGACAATTTGACTTAGACATCAGCTGTTAATTTTATTTAGTGGCAATCACGCCTGCACTCATTTTCCCTTTTTCTTTCATTTTTTTAATATTTCCACTGTCTTTCGATGCGTCGTTTACGGCTTTTTATTTCTGATAAAACAAATGGATAGTCCGGAGCACGACCTCCGGAGTCAGAAAATAATGGTTCTCTGCTTCTACTGTATTTTTAGATATTTAAAACTGGCAACTTTTAAACTGTCACATCAGATTTCATTACTCGTTCCATTTTATGATTTAACACCGATTGTAGCATGAATTTATAGACTATCAGTGTAAATTCTATGTTTAATGCTAAATATAATAATATTGATGATCTGAAACAGATAGCGAAGCGTTTTCTCACCGTTTGCTTTCCTGGGCTCGGCAAGCTGGAATTTTATTGAAAATAACAAAACTAGTGCTACAAATCTCGACAAACACAAAAATAATTGTAAAAATGTCGACGCCCCCAAGAGAAACCATACAGAAACAAATTCAACAAGACTGGGCTAACAGGGAATACATAGAAGTAATAACAGGCAGTATCAAGAAGATCACAGATTTCCTCAATTCATTTGGTACATTATTTATCTAATTGTATACTGTATTTCAATGAATCTGGAATGCTATGCTCGATTATTACTGAGACTACGTTAAACCCAGTTCAATGTAAAATACAAGTGAAACCTACCTGATGATGATTCATGGATTTGGGTGCTTACTTCAGATTAAAACTTATTTTACTATGTTCCGTGGTCCGAGAGCCGTTTAGTAACATTCGTCAAACCAAGATCCTGTGTCATTGGTCTAGCTAGGCAATAATATTGTACTAAATAAGAATACCTATCACATGTTTGTTTTCATTTCCTGCTCTGAAGGACTTTTTGCATACTTAAAATTATCATAGAATACAAAATATGAATAATTAATAACATAATTCTTTGTAACCAGTACACGTAAGCCTCCCAAAATCATAGCTTATTCTTTGTTTTCCATAGTTTGCAATAGTGCATACAGGGATCATAGTCTGTTGGTACCATGTTCCATTAAAAGTGTCTAGAAGAGGCCTCTGCAAGTGTGCCTTGGCCCCTCATATGTCTTCCAAAGGTCCAAGTTTCTGAGATTTACAAACAAAT
This sequence comes from Leucania comma, assembly GCA_958295575.1. Lineage (NCBI taxonomy): Eukaryota > Metazoa > Arthropoda > Insecta > Lepidoptera > Noctuidae > Leucania > Leucania comma. The sequence goes on from OY282480.1 coordinate 22,097,946, forward strand.
AAAATTATTGTTTTTATTTCCAGATATGTCATGCCGATCCCGCCTAGCTACACTAAATGAAAAACTGACATCATTGGAAAGGAAAATTGACTACTTGGAGGCTTGTGTATGTATTAAAAACATTATTTATTTCTGTAATATGTCCTGACATCATCATAAATGATCATACATTACTAGATTAAACCCTAAAATAGGATTTATACATAATTATGTAATTTATTGTTCTTGTAAAACAATGATTTCGTGAAGCTATCCTTGGTTTCTTCTTCATTAACTAGAAAAGCAAATTTACTGACCATTCCGCACCTTCCAAATTTCCTAAATATTTGACCGCAATACTTAAATTAGACTATAACAGCTTTTTTTACCAAAAAAATTGAACAGAACAAAATTTTTAACAGAAATGCCAACCTGGAATTCAAACCCAGGAGCTGAAACTTGTGGACGGACCAAAACCAGTAGAACTATAGAATTAGTACAATTGTAAGCTAATCTAGTGAAATTTTATAATTACTATGTAGATCTAAAATTTGTTTTTGTAATTTATTAATTATGATCTCTTATTATGGATAAGACTAGCTGTGAGTGTATTTTAAAAAAAGTTTTAAAAGATTTTTTATGAAAATAGAAATAATTTTTAAATCATATTATAATAAAAGTGTAAAAATTTGAAACCAGTAAGAAATATAAAAAAAAAACAATGACTTATTAATAATCAGCTTTCGTCTCACGCAAGCACTAGTTTTTAGGCACCATCTAGCTTGCCGCACACACACCACAACTATAAATTATTGTAAAAAAAAAAACGACATTTCAGTTATTTTCACAATTTTTATTTCTTTTCAGGTAACTAAAGGTGAAACACTGACATAATCTGATAATCATAAGTTGATATAATTAGAGTATTTAAGTTAAATTCCATGAGATTTGTATGATTTCTATATTATTTACTATACTATAAATAAATATAGTAAATATATAATATAAATGCTTTGTTTAAGTGTAGATTAGATTAGGTATAAATATCTTTAAGTATACAAAATTCTTATATCTATATTATATTGTAGATTATTAGATTCTCTGTAATGTAAAATGAGTTTTTATGTAAAGTTTTTTAGCTAATGTAATCATATGTATGTATAATACAATGTAATGCGCAAATAAGCACTGCCCCAGTTAAGCAGTTAATTGTTCAATTTGTTTAATATGTGACTGCTTTAACTGTAATTATATGTATTTAAAAAAATATAGGTGATTTTATTTTTAATTTAAATATCATATAACCAAAATTAAATAGTATTTTACCATAAATAAATTGTAATAATATATGTATATTATAAATAATTTATTAATTCTCTCGCCACAACATTACAAAATAGAGGGTAATAATAAATACATATAATTTTTATTAATATTGTGGGAGACTGGTGCCTAAACTAGGTTCAAAGTCTGTTTTTCAGGACAACTGGATCTCCCTTCATTTACATTCTTTACTAAATAATGTACATACTCATACACTGGCACGTAAAATACAATATCAGAGTAAAATAGAAAATATATTCTAAAGTTAGCGTCAATAAATCCTTCTTTTCACTATTGCATTCTCACTTCACTGGCTTTAAAACAAGAAGGACAGATAGATGTGCTTAAATTCTATATTTTCTCAAGTAAAATTGCTACGCCTTGACCGCCACCGCAACTAGAAGCTGCAATACCTCGGTTTATGTTACGACGTCTGAAATAAAATAAGAAAAACGAAATTAAATCATAGATCTGATTAGGTAACTAAAACAAGATGATTCTAACAAAAATACTCCCAACACGTTATTTTAATCATAACCAGTGATTCGACCCGGCTTCGCATCGGTCCAAATTAAACTTTAAACCTTCATCATTTGTGGTTTTATCTATTAGCGAAAATAGCCACGGGACCTTTGATAAGCACGGCATCGACTAGATTGCAGTTCATCTGCTTCTAAGCTACCCATTGAACGCTGGATACAGGGCAAAGTACTTCTTGAAGCCAGGTACCCTCTGCAATACGATCAGTAACATTTAAGTGCTGCTGGCTTTCCTTGAGAAACTGGGGTGGATCGAATGACACATTTGTCCTACACGTCCGCAAAATACGCACTTTGGACGAGGAGTTCCGAACACCAGCCCGACTTACAATGCAATAGTGAAAGCTGCATTATAATTCGTTGCGCAGTTTAGGAGTTAGCGAATAAAGAGACAGACACGTTTTGTATTGTCATCGTTATTGTTGTGGTACTGACCATTTCGCAGAGGGTACCTTACCTGGGTTCTCGAAGGACTTTGCCCTGTATCCAGCAACCACTGGACAGCTTAGAAGCAGATAAGCTGCTGTTTCGTCTTCCTCCATGTAGGTTTTGCAGAGTGGGCAGTCTTTAACCCCTATGACATAGAGGTGCTTAATAAAGGACCAGCTGTAACGGCCGTGGATTTGCGCAAATGAGGTTTAGTCAGTTAAAGAGCCTATTTCATGAAGTAACCATCAATGGAGGGTGGCGTATCCTTGGCCTGCCTGCATTCTCTGTGGTCTATCCGTAGTTTGTGGTGTAGATTTTTGGTGCGTTTCCTTATAAAATTGCGTAGGTATCCGAACGGGAGCGGAAAAATGGGTTCAGGACCCATCGTTGCCATACTCGAACCCCATCTGGCAAGTTCGTTGCGTTGGGAATCGCTATGTCGTTTCATTCATTGAATGGTTACTTGATTGCGTTTACCAACCTGGTTATGGCTTTGGTGACCATAATCAACGCAGAGTTACTTGTGTGACTGTTCAGCGCTTGCAGGACAGCCATGCTGTCCGAGCCTATGCGTATTGAGTGGTGCTTAACTTCCCTGTTTGTGATAACTTTTAGCTAGGAAAATGGCTGCCAGGAAAATGCCCAAGCCTAGAACACTGTGTTATGAACCCCGAATGGCGTGCGACTTTGTCTTAAACATTTAGGGATGAATGAAACAGAAATCTTACCTTAGTTCATGTACAAGATGTGTAGCCATTCTCGCTCCGGTTGCGGAGATTGGGTCTCCTAACGCTAAAGCTCCACCGCTAACGTTTACTTTACTATGATCTATCTTCAGCTCTTTAGCTGCTATGAGAGCTTGAGATGCGAAGTTTTCGTTTATCTGCAATATTAAAGAAATCAGTCAATTACCTTGTTGTTTTCATGTGAAATTCTCTTGTGTGTCCGTTGCATGACAGCAGGACCTGACAGTATACCAACGCTGCTATTTACTGTTTTAAATATCGTAGATATTCTCCTTTTTTGGCCTCACACATTTTTTAATTTTTTAATTGTGTCTGTGAGGGACAAACAAATTTTTTTTTTCTTAAACTAGACTTCTTAAATTCTACTTTGATAAGAAGTTCTCAAATATAAATCAAAAAAACTGAAAGTATCCTCACCTCGAACAGATCCACATCATCTGCCCTCAATTTCTGTTCCTCCAGCAGTTTCTTTACAGCATGGGCTCCTCCTAACCCAGCATCCTTGGGGTCTACTCCCACACAAGTCCATCCTACCAGTCTGGCTAGTGGTCGAAGATTATTACTCTTTACTGCTCCTTCATGAGCTATGAGGAGAGCCGCTGCTCCGTCTGCAGGGGCCTGTAAAGTTAATAAGGATATTGTCATACAGTGTTGAAAGAATCAGTTGAATGTGATAAGGAGTCCTACGTGGGCGATTGCGGTTGCGAAGCGATCCGAATTCATTGCAACGCGACGGCTTTGTCCTACGTGCGCGCGAAGTCATTTGTATCAAAAAAATCTCCACCACAAGAGTTCGCGCGAAAATATCTAACCAATTGATTTCGACCGGTTCGCTTTGCACATCGCCACACGTCACCCGCCACGTGCGATCGGTCACGTAGCCACCGCAATAGAGGACAAACTCGCGGTATTCTAACAACGCGTACAGTGCCGCCGCCGCGGAGTAACTTGGCGAGTCTGTAGTTAGGTTCCGCGCATTTTAACTTTAGCGCTTGTGCACTCGTAAAAATAAATGTTTAAAAAAAAACAAATGTTACGATGTGAATCGCTAGTTGCTTAAATAAATCAAGATAAATCGACACTTACGGAAATATTACCAGAAGTTAAGACTTCTCCATTTTCTAGTAAGGCTGGCAATTGGCGTAGATCTTCAGCCTTTATTGATTGCTGCGGGGGTTGATCTCTGTCTACAACAACTTGCTTCTTCTTTAGCGTCACTGTTATGCTGGCCAGTTCTTGTACAAATGCTTTTGATTCTTCAGCTAGAACGGAAGTAGTAAAGTGGTGGGTCAATGATGGGCAATAAGTACCAATCGGTTCTTGTTATAACATCAGCTTTTACTTAAAAATCCCCACTCTATAATTACTACTGGTCGGCATAGCCTGCTTTTCCCGGGATTTCGGATCTTAACATGGATATGTTTTCTGAATCCCGGACAGTAAGTAATTTTTTATCAGATTTTTTTGGTTTGATATATTTTTTTCTATCCAAGTCACTAACAATCAAGTACGTTTATCCCTATCATTATATTCATCACATCCCCAAGTGTCGCCATACCGACCGGTTTTGTGCGTCTCGTATCCATCAGATTCCTGCGACCCTCACTAGGTGATCAATCCACCTTTTAGTAGGCCTTCCAACAATCAAAGGAGACGAAAAGTTCTGAAGTGGCGACCACGTACTGGACGCAGCATTGGGAGGCCTTATATTGTGATGATATTATTTTTAGTATTGCTGATAGTTCTACATACCTGCTTTCCACCTCAAATGGCTCTGCACAGCAAACTCATCTGCAGCTTCTCTGGTAATACCGTACTTCTTTGCCAAGTCCTCAACCATTTTCTGCATCGTCAGTCCAGTAAAACTGTCAGGTATTTGCTTCTGTATGTGGTCTTCCAGCAGGTATGATGCGCTCAATGCTGTTCCGAATCGGACGTTTCTTACAAGTATTGGTAGTGAAGACATCAGGTCTGTGCCACCTGCTAGAGTGATCTTTGAAGTGCCTATTAAGATGTCCTGGAAAATATAGAGTATGTTTTAGTTCGTGAAACTCCGGAGATTGAAAGAGGTAGTCATCTTCCTGCCCTTTTCCCATGTTATTTGCAGGCGGTGCAACACGTTTTCTTCTTCCATTCTGCCTTGCCACCAGTCATGCTATCACTAATTTCCTTCTCTTTCATATCACTCTTCAGTACACAATCCATCCATCTTTTCTTTGGAAGTAGTATTGTCGATTTTTCCACATGCTTCGCGTTCTCTATTGATGGTCCAACCATGCCTAAAAGATGTACAGCACTCGATATGCTTTGCTGCTTACAGGTCCATAGTTTGGTCCCTAAGTCTGCCCAAGTTTAATTTGGATTTTTCATATTTAAATCCAACCTGTTTTTTTTGGTTGGCAATTTAATGCTCGGAGAAAAGATGGTTCATGGGGCCGAAAATGGACAACGACATGGTGAGGGTCGCGAAAATTCGAAGAGTGTGGGACGCACAGAACCAGTCACTATGGTGACACTTGGTGAGACCTATGTCCAATAGTGGGCTTCTTTAGCTTAAAATGATGATGACGTGCACTTCTATTACTTACCATACCATGGAACTTCTGACATGTCACATAAAATAGAGATTTAAGATATCTTTGATCCTACCCACAGGAACTTTCGTAATATCTTACTTTTATATCTTAGTTTCAAGATCTCTTACCACAGCACTGTTGATGATAGCTTGCAGTCCAGTCCCGCAAGCCTTACTGACGCCTAACGCAGGGCTGCTGATGGGAACTCCTGAGTAGATGCCGCAGTACCGCGGTGTTTTACCTCCGTCACATTGGCTTAACTGAAAAAGATGTCGTTTCCAATCATATTGTTGGCTTCCCATGTTTATGGCATGAATAACATGTGGAATGTCCTCATTGAAATTGGTAGACTATTCTATCGTAACTTGATGTTTTGTCAGTCTGTTGTTGAAAGAAATGGGTACATCCTGGAATTGCAAGAAGTAGGTATGTTATCTGGATTAGCGCCTTTGGCAGGCCCTCTTCTTGCATGTTTGCCATAGCCATGCTCTAGGCATCAGACAACCCTGTTTAACTATCTCTTTGGAGATTAGATACTGGCGTTATGACATTACTTATTAAATAATACGTACAAAATTAACATTTCCAACGATGGTATTGTCAATAAGAGAAGGGTCTACGTTGGCTGAATAGATAGCTTCCTTCGCCGCGGCTGCGAATACATGCGATGCTGGCAACTCACGCAGTGGTCCGCCATAACTGCAAAATGGCGTCCTTTTCGCGCCAATTATAAAAATTGCTGAAAAATTATAAGTAACCTTAATGCCATAATATTTATCGTTATTACGCTAAACGCCAATCTCAATACAAATAATCTTATAAGTAGTAGTTATATCACTAAATAATAGGTGCAAAATCTTTAGACTTTGAACCCAAACGTACGAAAACATACATATTTATAACAATCAGTAATCTTACAAACACCTGTTTTGCTAAACAAACAGCTGATAAAATCCAAAACAAGTTAATCTAATCTCGACTTTAAATCTAGTTTATTAAAATTTATGATCGTAGTGCAACTTCTATAAAACATTCTAGAGCTTCTCTATAAATTGACACTTTATCGATAAAAATATCGATAATTCCAAACAAAGTTCGATTACATAATTTTTATACGAACCTTTAGTGCCAGTCGCCATTTTGAATTTAATACGTTTAAAAGAAACAAATTATACGAATGTTATGGAACGTGTTTTGAATGAAACTCGTAGTCGTACATTAAAATGTTGATAGGTGTGTTATCAACGCCAGTAGGTACGTAAATAATGTTGATATAAAGATACTATGTACTGCGGGGATCAACATCTATTTTATATGCCAAGATAGTTATGTTTTAACAGAATAAGGCGCTCGTTTTTTGCGATAAACAATTGTTATCATTGCTTGAAACGAAAAGTTCTATTCTAACAGCGTTATCATTATGATCTATCGTGATAACTGAGAAAAATTCTTTTAATTCTAAAACCGAGTAAAACCAGCTGACTTATTGTTATTCTGAATTACTGATTCGGGCATTGAGCGGAGGACCTAAAGGTAACCATGGAGTTTCTTGCCGGTTCTTCTCCATATGAAAAGACCAATTTGGAATTGTAAGACTAACTACACTAGCTTATAACGTTTTATAAGTGCCCATGTAGGCCTATGTGAAATAAAAAGATTTGTATTTTGTACCATTCTCGACACATGCACTACTTCGCTAAAGCTATTGTTTCGGAGACAACTGACACTGATGATTTTGTAATATTTATGACGATTATTATAATTGAAAAAGAAATAAAACAACAGTATATAACAACAATAATTAAAATGTATTTTCATTATTTACAATTTTTTTCGGAGATCGATAAAATGCATACAGTAAGACGGTATAGGTAATAGTAGATATGATGTGTTCTTCATAATAAATTAAACAGTCTCAAGAAGAAGGGCGATTCCTTGTCCACCGCCTATGCATGCTGAACCAATGCCTCTCTTCAAACCACGGCGTCTGGGAAATGAAACAGAATAACTATTATTACGAGTAAGCCAGAATCATGAGGTTAAGTCGGTTCTACAGCCCTTTTTTCTTTCATCTTTGGCTTTGCAGCCTACAGAGGTGTTGTAATATCACACCACTAGTTACTAATACTAATTGCCCAACCCTAATGTCATTACCGATGTAGGTGTGACGGACTGAACATCGTCTTTATATTGTAATCTCATGTACTTGTTCTAAGTGTAATAAACCAAGAATTCACAAAGACTAATGTCTTTCATTACAAACATTACAAGAAGAACCTCTTTAAGTAAGCCCCAGTCTCTAAGCCTAGCCATTAGTCTACCTAGGGAGTTCATGGTCAGCCCCACAAGTGATGCGTGATGCTCATATGGATAGAAGAAACTACAGAATGCAGGAGTGACGTACAAGTCCATAAAGCTTGACTGTGCTTCAGCACCTGCGTTTTCACCACCTTTCTTTGGGCCGGCTCTAGTCTTACCAGCTACAGCGGCTGCACCACTCTTATTATTATTACAACTCAGTTACAGTGTAACACGATACCCCCTGGTAACATTGGCTGCCATTCTTCCGGGCTTCAGTATGTAGATAATAAAGATTGATATGCAAGAAATATCCTGTTTACCTGAGCTCATAAGCCAGATGTGCGGTAATCCTAGCCCCCGAAGCTCCAACCGGGTGTCCCATGGCGATTGCTCCTCCGTTGACGTTGAGCTTGCTCTGGTCAAGACCCAGCTCCTTAACGCATGCCAAAGTCTGAGCTGCAAACGCCTCATTGATCTGTTGACGACAAAGAGAAGCCAAACTCATTCATAATGTGTAAAGCATTTCAAAGTGAGGCAATAGAAATTACAGTCATCAAAACAGTTTAAAAAGACAGGTAGAAAATACCACATGGTCTTGTAAGAACCGATGTATTTCGATCTTTGAGTTCCATATAGCCAAGTAGAAGCACTTCGGTATACCTGGGATAATCCAAATGGAAAAGTCAGTAGTCTTAGTTTTTACTAAGTACAGTTTACCTCGCTTTATACAAGCATTCATGCGGAAAATTTTAAGATATTCGTACCTCAACCAGATCGATGTCATCAAGCTTCAATCCCGTGACTTTTAGAAGGTTTTGTATAGCAGGCACAGGTCCGATGCCCATGACGGAAGGGTCGACACCTACTACGGACCATCCCAGTAGTCGTACCAGGGGTTTAAAACTATTCTGCTTGACGGATTCCTCGCTTGCCAAGACTAATGCTCCAGCACCGTCGTTGACACCCTGTAAAAGAATAAGAACATTTGTTGAATTCTGTTACTGACACATCATTTATTTTTTAGCGATGACAGTGATTCTTTGTGATCCATGATACTTACAAGTAATCATCTCGAGTATTAATAGTGCGGACCAAGAGGTAAAGGAGTAAGTTTAGGTATAGGTCCAAGACTAATCAATTAAGAGCACATTAAAGGTATATTAGGGGCAACATAAATGTGATATTGAAATCCTCAATCTGTTTACCGTTCTGTCCCACGTCAGTACACGATTCCCCGACTTTCTAGTCTTTGCATGCCAATAGATGGGAAGACTGGAAAACCAAAGATACATAAAATAAAAAAGCTTACAGAAGAGTTGCCAGCAGTAACGACGCCTCCCTTTCTGAAGAGCACGGGCAGTCGACTCAGCATTTCAGTCGTGGTGTCAGGGCGAGGGTGCTCGTCTACCTCCACCAGTTTCTCTTGCTTCTTGACCTTCACCGGCACTGGGGCTATCTCTTCTTTGAACAAGCCTTGGTCATGCGCTAAAGTCAGAAGGAATTTGTTAAACTCTATTATTGGATTGGCTAAGTAAGCCGAACTGAATAACTTTAGTCTCTGAACATTTTTGTCGCCTTGACATGTTTATGTAAAAATCCATGCGAACGTTGGAGGTTATGTCTAAATTACACCTAGGAAGATAATCTAGAGTCAAAGAAGTAGTGCTAAAACCTCAGGCCTTTTACCTGCCTTCCACCTCTTCTGTGATTGCAGAGCAAACTCGTCCACTTCCATCCTGTGTAGTCCATACTTTTCAGCCAGATTCTCAGCCGTCTCCGGCATAGTGAAGTTACAGGATGTATCCAAAGATGACGAGGTCAGGGCATCTTCGAAGGGCATCTTTACTCCTAAACCGACTCCGAATCTGGTGTTCCTGACGACGAAAGGTACTGCTGACATGTTCTCTGTGCCACCTGCTAGGGAGGTTTGGGCTACTCCTGTAATAATGTCCTGGGGATAAAAATATTTTAAATAAGTTTTACAAAGTTTTTAGGCCAGCAATACAGATAAATAAAACCTCCTTGGTAAAGTCCATAGCTGGATAATCTGAAGTATGTTCTATCGTTTTTGCAACTAGAACATTGAGCTACATCTTAATCAGTTCATTCATCGATTCTTATCTAATGGGAGTTCTTACCTGAGCACTGTTCACAATAGCTTGAAAACCAGACCCACATAGTCGGTTAATTCCGAGAGCTGGCTTGTCTTCCGGGATCCCTGCCTTCAATGCTGCGTGACGAGGGGATAAACCACCGTCGGATGAGCCGCTGATCTGTGGATTAAACATTCTTATTAAATCATGCAATAACTCTTGAAATATGCATTGCTATCCACTGGCTCACACATCGTTCGGATGTGTCGCTTTTACTTTTATAGAAAATTTATCAGCCACGATAACGGGATTCACAATATCAGTCAACGTTTTGGGAACACATTCATTGCGCGTACAGCTAAGGAGTGGAATTCTCTGCTGGAGTCTGTGTGACCTGATAGCTACAACCTGGGGATCTTCAAGAGTGAATAGCTGGTTACTTCTAAGCAAGCGTGTTCCATCGTCGACCATATCATCGCTTTCCATCAAGCGAGATAGTGGTCAAACGTGATCCTATCAATAGTAATCATCTTCAGAAGATAAGCCTTCTTAAAGTAAACTGCGTTTAATACCTCGCCTAGGTTTTGAATTATTTACTTCAAAGCCTGAAAGAGGTGCTGAGGTATGGTAATTAAGTAGGGTTTCCTGTCTAGTTAAGCCTCATGAGCTTTTGTTCTAGCTACTGGACTAATGGTTTTCATTAGATATCTGTCTCCCCGAGAACCACAAAGATACTGACCCCATTAACTTGTCCAATGTTGACAGTATCGATGACCTCGGGAGCGATGCTGCCGGCTTTGAGAGCATCCTTGGCTGCAACAGCTAGCAGGTCCGCAGGGTAAATGTCCTTGAAGGCGCCTCCGAACCTGCCGAACGGAGTCCGCTTAGCTGCTACTATGAAGATACCTGCATGTGGATGATGAGGGGTAAGTAAAAGTTGATCTCATTCTGGATTGTGTTAATGCAGTAAGCTATAAGCTTGAGATGTTAGTTTTTCAGTAACTCAGTAGTTTGTCTAACTAAATAAGTGTTCATGAAATGGTTTTACTTTCGAATGATTTTAAAACAACTGAGGCGCGGTTTTCAGGTAAACATTCGTGAATATAAATTTTCCGTAGAATATTATTCTAAGGTAGAATATCACACTTCTATCATAATAGAGGACTACACATAGATATCCGTGGGACTACATGACCTAAGGCGCGTTTCTCGGACTGCATACAAAAGAAAGAGATGATACCGTTATGATTATAAAGTTAAAACATTATAACCATTGATGACTTTGGGGGTAGTGGGGACAGAGAGTAAAGTCCCACATACCTCCGTTGAAAAGGGAGGATCCTCCGACCAGACAGGTGTTATATCTGGTGGGCTACTGCCCGATAGATGATTTCGGGTTTGTTCTATATGTTGCAATCGCGCCGCGAATCTTACTTGCGCAATGCAGGATTAGTTCATTTGTGACGACATAGATGTCGCTACAATGACTATAATGTTAAAACGTTGCTTGTAGAATGATCTGACAAACAATCAGAATGATTGCATATATTATTATTTCCACAACACGCGGCATATAAGTTGAACCAAAATGACGATCGAAATTCAATGCGCAGTAACAGATTTTCGGGTCTCAATCGAAGCGTAACATATTTGCCGCGTACGATAATTACTTTAAAAAATGTTAGAGGTATCTTCGTGATTTTTTTTCTGTCATACTAAATTAACTGTATAATGTTATAAACACACTTATCTATCTGGCTTTTATCCTGAAGAAAAACATATATTTTTCTGATTTTATTTATAGCAGTAGATTATAATATATTATTGCGCATTTGGCTCCTGAATTCCTATTGAAAAATATGGTCAATCATCTTTAAATAAAAACATACTCATTCAACCAGAATGTTTTCAAGTCAGCCTTGCCACTAGTATATTTATGTGGACATTGACCCCTGTGTGAAAGTCCGTACAATAGCATTAAAACCTTGTGACATAAAAGATAAGGATCAGAATCGCTTCGCTACACACAGTTTTTAGCTAATTTGTAAACAATGATGTGAATTTATCTAAATGTTTGGTTGGAAATAAATTAGCTGAGGTAGGTATGGTAGTATTACTTTGTTAAAACCAAGAAGATTGTAATTCTTGCTATAATTCATACATCAAAAGTAAATTATATAAAACTAAAAAATACATCATCAAAGTATAATTCTGCCGGATTTAATCAACCACGTCTTATATAGTTAATGAGTTGCTAAAAAGCGCTTTTCAACACAGTTCAATGCACTATAACTATACCCTTAACTATTGTACCATATCTATAGATAAATACACAGTACATAAGTATTACACATTTATAGAATCTATACTTACTAATATTTTAGAGAGGTAAAAGTTTTACATAGAGGGTAATCTCTGAAAATTCTAAACCGATTCTGAAAATACTTGCACCATAAGAATGCTACATAATATCACCGAGTGTCATAGACATATTTTCTAGTTTTAGGTAGGTAAAGACGCTGACAAAAGCTAGTAATATATAAACTAACCTTTATTGATAGCAACCGCCATTTTTGTTTTAATTCACACACAACCACGTCAACACAGCAACAGAACGGACTGGTTCTGATAAGTTTACATTCTCTATCGTATGTAATCGGTATATTGGAGGATTACGTTTTCATTATCACGGTTTATTTTGAAGTAAGTAGGTATATCGTAAGCGAATCGTGTGCCCCCACTAAATGTTGATAACGAACTGAGTCTAAAGTCCGGCGCCAAAACCAGTTGCCTAGTTTATGTAGGAATATTCTTTTGAAGCTGGTTATGCGTGGAGCTAAGAATGCGGTAAATTAACTAGCTAATATTTTTTGTGTTTCATCTGGCAAGTATTTAGCGAGAGTATTTGCTAACAAAACTTGATAAAATGGACTTTACTTCAGTCTGTTTCTTGAAAAACCTAGGGTTCTCAAAGTCAAGAGTTTTTCCTGGGCAAACATGCTCCATCATCGTCCACATCACCGCTTACCTTCAGGTGAGATAGTTGTCAAATGCTGAGAAGCTATCAATGATAAGAAAAAAAAACTGATATGCATTGAGAGTCCATTGCCGAGCCCAGAACGAAGCAGAACGTGACTCATACGAGTATCCAATATACTCTTGCTTCAAATTAATGGTCCTAACATATTCTACACTTTTGAGGACCATTAGGAATTCCATTGACGCTCCCATAAACGTGACCACCTAAACTAGGTATCTAAAGGTATAATATCATCGGCTTGAAAAGAAGAATGTCGCTGACGCTAAGAATAGTCCAAGATACCAGGTACCTACAGAAGCCAGACCTCAGGCTGCGGGAATGTTCGACAGGTAGGTTTAAGTCAGTAAAAGTCTGACGCCTTTTCGTTCCACCGTGATCGGAAGAATAAGTTATTTGATGATTTCTTAGCTCGAAAACAATAAAATATTTAAAAAAAAACATACGACGTGTGAACGTCCTTCTTTTTTGGAAATTGGTTGAAGATTAGACCATAAAAACGAATTAAAAATATAGGTACGTCAGGTGGACTCAAAAAAGGCTACAGAAGCTTAGCTATACTAACTAACCTAGACCTAGATCGAGTCTGGCTAGTTGGGATATACTTTGAATAAATTTAAATCAGAAGCTAGAAAACATGCAAGCTATAAATAAACCTAGATGCAGATATATGCAAAAATTTGCAATAACACTATAAAAAGAGGGTTAGATCGAGGTGCTTTATAGCAATCCTCGGTATATTCCCATTTGATCTTGAGTGTCTGATCCCGAAGAATGGGGACACAAACAGGCTACACTCACCCGTCACTCAAGGTTCATTAGAAGACCAGAGCCAGATAGCATTAGTCTAGAAACTGCTGAAACCAAACCCTTTGGCGCGGTGAGGCACATCTACCTGGGCCCTTTTGCCAAATTCTTCGCAGTCTATATTACGGTGAAGTTTTATCACACAGTCAAGCACTAGTTTAAATCAATAAAAAAGAAGTCTCAAAGAAATTGACATAGGTCCTTTAGTTATTATAAACACTGTAATGAAGAAAAACAGAGATACTAAATAAGTAATTAAACACAAAGAGCGGGAAAAACATGTAATTAGCCCCTAAGTCTTGTAGCCCTTCTTTTTTTTAGTGTGTCGAAGGAGTATGCGTCTGATTTAATGGACACACAATTTTCTTTTCGTTGATATAGGTTCGCCAGATCAAACAGTTTCGATAATCATAGCTATGCCTTGCCCACCGGCGATGTTTGCTAACGCAAGAGCTCTTTTCAGACCGCGTCGCCTGAAAAGAAAAACAAAGTTTTGAATCGTCTTATAGACTTTTCGATCTAATTAGAGATATCGCCATAAGAGCTGGAATGGCAAGATGAATATATCTGAAATATTATAAAAAAAAAATACAAAAACAAGTATATGTATATATTGGGCGGTGTCAGGGCAATTTCTTACAGGTTACCTTTACCTTTAGATGGATTAAATAAAGTAAGTAGGTATATAGTTAACAAACATCAGAATTAACATATGAATGTAATATATAACATATAATATACTTACAAGTAATAAATATATAATTGAGAAAGGAGTAGAAAACGCATCTCTTCTATATGTGATGCATTTCACAAATGATCACCTCGAATTGGAATGTGTTGTTGAGATAAAATAAATATCTTTTCTTATAGACATGGGCATCGCCAAGGGGGGGCAGGCTTGCTTTACAGCTTTAGAGCCTAGTTTAGGCACCAGTCTCCCACAATATAATGTCCCATCCTACATGTTACCGTAAATATAAGGCTAGCAATTAGGAGTTTGGAGCTCTGCCAAGAGCGAAACGACAGAGAAGAAGAATTAGGAGTTATGTTGTGGAGAAAATAAACTTTTATTATTATTTTTAACATACTTTTTTATTATTCTCTATACTTCCAATAGCCCCCCCTTGATCATCGGCTGGCGACGCCCTTGCTTATAGATATAAGTATTTCACCTTTTTTACCTGAGCTCATGCGTGAGGGTTGACATTATCCTGGCTCCAGATGCGCCGGGCGGGTGGCCTATGGCGATGGCTCCTCCATTAACATTTAGTTTATCTTCATCTACTGCCAACTCCCTGGCAGAGACTAACGTTGTTGCTGCGTATGCTTCATGAATCTGGAAGCAATGAAAAAAGTTCTGGAACATCAGTTTTACTTAATTTTTTCCGGCTATAACGCTAGAATCCTCCTTCTTGCTTACATTTGCGATTGCAAGACCGGCCGTCAACTGTAGTTATTTTTTTTTTTTAGAAATATGCTCATGGATGTCCTCTGCCCTGGATGAGTGGAGGGGTCTGTCAGACTCTTGAATGACTTCAACCACCCCGTTGTTCCCTCGTACACTTGTGTCACAGGCTGATGGTGCAGGATGACTTTTGTTGTTCCGGACTACCGATCCAATCTCCGCGGGTCTCGTCCTGTATTGGAGACTGGCTCTCCTATACGTCTAATTTATAAGAGGCGCGCAGAACGCTACGTGCCACCGTCTCGGGTCCAAATTGATAGACGGAAGGTCCACTAATCCGTCAATCTTTAACCGCAGTTATCTACATAACATAGGCATAAAGACAGGATAAGGTAGGTAGATCGGATAGGTTTGGGCATTAAGTCCGCCTGTGTACCTTTGTGTTGCATGAAGTTTTAATAAATAAATCTAGGTACACCTACTACACCTCAACTAAATCCATATCATTGATAGTCAGTCCGGTAGTTTTGAGAAGTTTTTGCGCTGCAGGTACTGCTGCGATACCCATCAGCTTTGGATCCACTGCTACACAAGACCAGCCTACAAGCCGAGCCAAAGGTTTCAAGTTATGATCCTTCAGGGCTTGATCGTTAGCTAGAATCATCGCCGCTGCACCGTCGTTAATACTCTGAAAGGACAATAAGTAATAGCTGAAAATAGTACATTTTGATACAAGTGGAGATAGTTTGTCATTGCGACCGAGGCGGAAAACAGCTAAACCGCAGGCAAGGACATGGAGCCGAGTCCTACAAGGACAAATTTTCACGTATATCAAACGACGTTTTGCAATACACTTCCGAAAAATTAATTATAGTGTATTTTAATAAAAATGGAGAAACTTTGTCATCGCAACCGAATCGAATGTCTGTTGTTGTTGTGTTAGAAAGTGCAAAAATACCTTTTTTTTTTTGGTTTTCTAGGGGAACGCCCGGACTTTGGGGATACCTACTCTAAAACAATTGCCGTCAATGTGTGACAAAATCAAAAAAGTTCATTACTAACACTAGCGAGGTGTGCCGGATGGGCCCGAACGCGGAACAATTTGCATCTTTGCCTTCCAAAAACTACACAAAATAGAAAACCCTAGTTAAGACGATAACGTTTCTTTGTATGAAAAGAGGCATCCGTCTCTATATATCTGTGAAAGGTAAAATGGCCCTGCTGTCTACCGACAACGATCCAAAACTCAAGTTTATAATGGATCACAAACTCACGGTAGAATTGCCTGGTGTGCTGATTCCCTCAAGGAAAACTGGTGCTAATTTGGCAAGATTTTCTAAAGAGGGGTCAGGTTGAGGATGCTCATCCGTCGTCATCAGTACTTCACGGTCCTTGATCTTCACTGGCACTGGAACCAGCTCATCGTTAAAGAAGCCGCTTGCATCCGCTGGAAAGCATTAAAGATTTTGTAAAATAATCGTTTTTTTTTTTCAGATTTTTCTCAAAATAGAATTAAAAATAAAAATAACATCCACAACACTCATCTAGTCCCAAACTAAGCAGATCTTGGGCAATGAGTAGTAGACGACTGATAAAAATACTAATATAGTTCTAAATTCATAAATTCATACATATTTTTAGATAATTTACATCCAGACAAAACAAATGATCGTGCTCGTCACACAAACATTTGTCCTGTGTTTTTATCAAACCCACGACCTCTGGCATAACAGTCAGGGCCACTAACCACCGGCAGCAACAGGCTGGCAGCTTTTTCTGGAAGGATTGACTGTCTTCCAGAAAAAACTGCCATATCTCACCATGTTTCCACTTCTGCTGCGACTTAAGAGCATACTCATCAGCTTCTCTTCTAGTAACACCATACTTAGAAGCAACGAAATCAGCGATCTGCCACAAATACATATTGCAGTAAGAATCCAAGAAAGCCATGCGGAGGTAGTCTTCCATTTCATAAGTTTTCCCCAATGCAGTTCCAAAGCGGACATCACGGACGAGGAAAGGGACCGAAGACAAGACCTCCATGCCACCGGCGAGGGAAATTTGAGATGCACCTATAAGAATTTCCTGAAAAAATAAAAATGATAATTGATCCATGTTATGGTGTCGGGGCTTATCGTGTTAATATGTTAGGTTTACGAGCGAGAAAGAGTGATGGATATATACATCCTAGATCCCTTTAACAGTTCAGTTTATGTCGTCAAATAGATCGTGTTAAAAGCTCGTGATAGGGCCTCTGGTAAGCTAACTAATCTGCAAAACGCTTGGGTCATGGAGTCCGAGTGCGCGTCTCCTTTTTAAGGATATTTTACGACGACTGATCGACACTGCGTGATCAGAGGGCTGGCTCGTCCTTCGCCCAAAGAATTAGCATTGGCAATGCTGCCAGTCTTCTGGGCGGATGAAGCTATGCGGAGGAGTACTTCGACGCCTGAGTATGTCTGCTGTACTTTGTGTTTTTGTATTATATCCTATATAAATATAGTTTTAGAAACAATATTGTTCGAAATAAAAATGTACTTAGTTTATCTCTGAAAACATATCGTAATTCATAAGGTCCTGATCACCTCAGGTCAAACACTCATTTTGCGACGTACCTGTGTACTGCAGATGATGGCACTGAATGCTGACCCAGACAATTTGTTCAAGCCGAGAACAGGGCGGTCGATAGGGATGCCAGCCTTCAATGAGGCGTGGCAAAGTGACAGGTCGGTTGGACATATAGCACTTACCTGGGAAACGGTAAGTATTTAATGTAAGCATAAATCACCAAAATCAGCTTTATGATGTTCTCACTGCTGGGACTCAGGTCTCCTCTCTAACAGTAGAAATGGGCTGTAATCCACCACGCGGACCCAGTGCGGGTTGGTCGATGTCACGTGTCATTGAATTTTTTGTTCTAGGACATGACGGTTTCGTCACGATGTTTTCTGTTACCGATAATGGTGATGAAATAAATTACACAAAGTAATCCTGGCATAATTTCTACTATCACGCAGCCGAAGCCCAGGCAGCAGCTTTCTCTTTGTTTTTTAATTGCTAACCTGGCCGATATTAACGGTGTCTACAAGTTCAGCAGCCACATTACCAGCCTTCAGGGCTGCTGATGCTGTTGCAGCGAAGAGATCCTCAGCTAAGACATTTCGGAGCAGACCTCCGTACTTTCCGAAAGGAGTACGTTTACCGGCTATTATAAACACTCCTAGAAACAAAAGGTCAACGATATTATTAATCCTTTGTTAATCTTAATCATTATCCTCTGCCCTTATTTTTGGTCGAGGCTAAATTTTCCAAATTAATAAAGAAGTAGATAGATAGATAGACGTATTCTTTATTATAAGTAAATAGTTATTGTTGTTGTTTGTAATTGTTGTTTGTTTGTTGTTGTTGATAGATGTATTGTTGTTGTTGTCGTATGTTGTTGTTTATTGTTTGTTATTTTTATTTATTATTTGTTGTTGTTGTTGTTGTTGTAAGTATCAAGTAACTTATTCATTATTGTTTTTCCCAAGAGGACGCCGGTGTCCGCACACCTATTGTCTTTCTATTGTGTCTCTAATTACGATATTCAACAGGTTAAAGCGGGTCTTTTAGTAAGTGTAAAAATGTGTGAAAAAGGCCTAGGGAACGACCCAGGCCTCCTAGGTTCTAAGGGACTCCTAGGTTGAGAGTACTAGGCCACGAGCAAGATCGCCTATGAGATGGACTAACTAGATAAAAGCGGCAGTAAATGGCTCATCATCACTACCTAATTACATGTATGTGGTACCGGCAATCTATATAATCCGGTATTCTTTACAATGCCTAGGCAATGTATAGAATACGGGTTAAAGTAAGGCTTTTATTTTCAGGTGGTGATAAAAAAAACCCTACCCTAATCTGCCTATGTCGCAGTGCCTTAAAATTACATCACCTCCTTCCCTGCTCTCGTCTCTTACACACATTACCGGCTGCGCATTAGGATTGTATAGAATACCTGAATTATACAGATTGCCGGTACTATCATTATGTACGAGGAAGGTGGCCATCAGAGAGGAGTGGCGGCGTGTTGTAAAGCTTTCCACCAACACCTGAAGTGATGACAACGATATCAAAAGCGCAGATACCGGCAAAGAAGATTTCTGGTAGATAACCTGATATTAATTCCTTGGTCTTTCTTAAAAAATAAGTCAAATCTAGTGAGAACCACAAAAAAAAACAAGCAAAATGATACTAACCTTTTTTTGCTGCGACTGCCATGGTACCGACCAGCTATATTGCATTGTGCAGCTGCACTGTATATTGCTTTTAAATTTATGTACCTAGGTATTATCTTTTTTTAGGTGTTCTGTACCTACGAGCAGTTAAGTTTGTAATAAAAACCTGATGACTATTATATTTTAATCTCTAAGTTTCGGAAATATCGATAAAAGCAAATAAAAATAAAAACATTTTCAAGAAGGCGGGCTGTTTGTTGTCAAGGTTATGTTGTTATTGCAGGTTTATGAATGTTCAGTTTTAAGTAAAGGTATCACAAAATTAATTGCAATTTATAGCATAATGTATATATTGAAGTTATCTTTATGTTGGCAAATTTTTTTAATTACCAATTCGTCAAATTACTGAGAACTGCATCGTTTGTCTCATGGTAGCAAGCGCGACTATTCAGCGTGAGATCCTGGGTTTCGATTCCTGAGTTGGGTAAAAAGTACAATTGGGTGAAATGTTTTATGAGTACCAAAGTAGTAGTAGTAGTCAGAATATCTCATCATCATCATCATCATTTCAGCCGAAAGACGTCCACTGTTGGACATAGGCCTCCCTCAAATATCGCCACAATGAACGGTCCTGTGTGTTTTGCATCCATCGGATTTCCACAGCCCTTGAATATCTGGACCGTTAAAAAAATTCAACACCCTGGCATAATCCCGGCGGCCCACGCCAAGGAAACTAAGAATGTCCTGGACAGATGGACACGCTCATCCAGATACTCTTCGACAATGCCTCAATCCTGCAATGTCTAGTTAAAAACTGCCACCTCGAGAATCATACAAGAATGCCACTCTGCACTGGATAGAGAAAGAGTCACAGTGCCGAAACACAATACTGAGACGCTGCAGTGGATTAAAGGCCACAGCGACTCACTGGGTAGCGACGTGGCAGATAAACTGGCCAGGAGGGGATCTGGTGCAATGGTGTTCGGGCCCGACCCATTGTGCCGGCCCCCTTTTGTCAGCTGAGTAGTTGGCTACGTGAACAAACACATATAGGGGGCCATTCAAGTATTACGTAAGCACTACAGGGCGGCGGGGGGGGGGTCTTTGCTTCTTTATTTTTGATGACATGGGGGAGATTTTTTAAGAGATGTTCCAAAATCACATGAAAATAAGTAGACAGATACATCACCGAGCAATGTTTATATAAGCATGTGGGGGAGGATAAGATCTTTGCTTACTTTTGCTGACGAGGGGGGGGGGGGGGGGGAATATTGGCGAAAAATTTGCTTACGTAATATTTGAACGGTCCCTAGATACAAGCAGAGCGCTGTTGGTCTTCGACACCAGCATGCAGTGAACACACCGCACTGATGTGATGTTATGTTACGAAATGATGTTCACAATAAACAGACATACGATTGCAGCTATTCTGGAAGATTTGCTGTCATTTATTGAAGTTTTCCATGGTCTATCTCCGAAGCTCTTCATCAGATCTTCACCAAAACTGTTTTCAGATTTATTCCTATACCTGTGCTATAAGACGAAGTAAGGTCTCAAGTATAGGGAAAATCAGAAAACTGTAAATTTGTAGTTACATCACAAAAAAAAACCTTTGCGATTCGGAAAAATCTTCGAAACTCAATTCGGGAATTGAACTGTTTCATAGGTAAGTATGTACGGTACCCTCAGTGCGCGAATCAGACTTGCACGTGGTTTGATTAGTAATATACTTACTCGTAGAAGGTACCTACCTAAATAACAAAACTAAGTAAATAATTATTATAAAAATGTTGTACATAACGTTTTGGAGTAATGGCTTGTTTTGTCATTCTTATCTAATCTTTAGATTTTATTGTTGAAGTTATTTGCTTGCTAAACGGCACCTTTAAATGCTTTTAGTTTAGACAAAAAATATTATTTTAATAGAATGTATTAGGTAGGTATTTACCAAATCAAGTTGCCTTAGTAATCATTTTATAGATTTTATTGAGATTAGTAGGTAGGTAGATACGGCATAATATCATACATGTCAAGCCTATCTATTATAAGCCGCGTATTTACAATATTATTTGCTTTATCACCAACATGACACGCAGTTATTTTATTTGCTATCATGAGATGGCAACATAACACAAAACAAGAACCTGCTAATCAGTGTAAACTCACATCCCACATCCCACCTATACACACAAAGCGTTTTGGGCACACATTCATTGCGCGTACAGCTAAGAAGTGGAATTTCCTGCCAAAGTCTATGTTTCCTGATAGCTACATAGTAGGGTATTTCTAGGTCAGCGCGCTTTTTCGTCGACCGTATCGTCGCTTTCCATCAGGTGAGATAACGTTCAAGCGCGAACCTATCAACAATAAAAAAAAACTACTGATAAATAGATGTGGGGTGTACTAATCAAGTGTTTTTTAACAAATGCGAAAACACTTTGGTGCCGTCAGAGGCATCCATCTCCATCAGTGCCTGTAGCATCTAGCTTGCAGGCAGCAGATCAATCCAGGCGGACTAGCACGCATTTCATATGTCGTGGCCAGATCATAGAAATTGATCACTTCATGATATGACCAACTAAAACTGGCCAGATCGTTTAAACGTTAACATTTGATGATAAGTCAATCTTCATTTGGCCATATCATTGATGTAGAATTTCTATGATAATGAAACATGACTTAAAAAGGTAATGGTAATAAAAGATCTAACGAAAGTAGGCCCAACGAGGATTGACATAATATCATCAAAGTTTAAAGTTTAAAATGATCTGGCCAGTTTAATTTGGCCATATCATGAACTGATCAATTTCTATGATCTGGCCACGACACGTGATTTTTATTTACGTGGTAGTATATTATACATTGTTTCAGTCTAGCTTATATGATGTAATAACTCTTTAGCTATTTCTCACACTAAAATTTTACATAAAATAGCCATTTTTACGACTGATAAAAAATGTCAGATACATTATCCGTAACTTACTTGACATTTATATGCTTATCAAATCCAAGATGTAAAGGTACATGATTGATTATATAGCTGTTTTTTTAAGGTGGGTTATCATCCAATAACTTCTCACGCTCTAGAGCGGAGAGGGAGGGCGTGTCAGATTATTACTGACTAAAACCACACCTATGTTCCTTACCAATCCAGGACCCTGGGGTTCCCTTTCGGACTACCCATGGCCTTCCAGTAAAACCGTAGGAGCCCAGTAGGCTTCCACCCTGCTGGGCCCCTACGGTTTTACTGATATCTCAAAGAAATGCGCGTGTGGAACAGTGCGTACCGTCGACGAGTTGGGCTCGGTCTGGATGGTTACTAGACCGGACGACGACCATATATTGCTCATCGTCAGCAAGCCTAATTATATAGCTGGTGATACGAACTTTCCATGGTAGTTTGCTTCGTTCAAGATGACCAGAAATAAATAAAAGAATAAAGAGATTTTTTTTCAACATATAATTAAATAACCTCCAAAAGTTAATACTTCTTAAAATAAACGCTATCAAAATATTATTGACTTAGCATACAGTAACAGTGCCTCTTATAAACATGATTATTACATTTATTTACATTCTCGATCTTGGCAATAATTACACAATTTTATATAAAATAGACAAGAAAACGTTATGCACAAGCCTTTTGCAAATGTTAATAAATATATAATAAAGATATAATTTACATGATCAAATTTCAATTGGTATTTAAATATCACGTTTCAGTTTGAAAATTACTGGTTTTTTTTATGTATTATTAGCTTTTTATACTCATTCCATCTCGTTCACGTCTCATTCATTCACTCGTTCAGTCGTTCACTTAAGTTAGTGTGATGTTTAGACGGCCTCAACCAGCAATGCGATGCCCTGGCCTCCTCCGATGCAAGCGGAGCCAATACCGCGTTTCAGGCCACGGCGTCTGGGGAAAAGAAATGTTTTAATGTCAGCTGCATTTCAGTTATTTGCTCGTCTTTGATTAGTAACTAGTGCTTGACTGCAATTCCACCTGATCGTAAGCAGTGATATAATCGTTGATGGTGAGGCGCACTAGTTTATTAAGAGCTTATTCACCCTTTCCTGTAATACAGGTGTTCCTACCTAGTACAGGAGTCATGGATACAGGAGTAATAAATAACCTTATAATAATGTTCGCACTGCTAGGACTCAGGCCTCCTCTCTAGAAGGGGGAATGGGCCGTAATCCACCACGCGAGTCTAGTGCGGATTGGTGGATGTCACATTTCTTCGATTTTTTGGTTTTAGGATATGCCGGTTTTCTCACGAAGTTTTCCTTCACAGTTATGAGAGCAGTGGTGATTAAATAAATTACACAAAGCAATGTGTTTCATCTCGCGACGTACGGCTCGTAAGTCGGGGCAACATTGTATGTAGTTGTGAGCGCAGTGGCCGTTACAATGTTGAGACAAAATTGAATATGCATTTTGTACAGCCTCGCTCTAATTCAAGCAATAATTGTTTATTGATTGTAATATTTTCAATTGATTGTCTCTTTATTGCGAGATGACATACGTATTATTAGCAAACCGATGCATTATTCAACTCGGAGACTGAAAAAGCCAACGAACTTGAGCGAGCAAAAGAAGAACTAGTGTCACTCCCCGCGCATCAAGATTATTCAATAATATGTCCTTCATTTATTAAACACAATATGAATAAAAATCGTATATACAAAAATTAGTGATTAAATTGACAGTAGACTTGAAAACTTTTCAGCATCTTTACAGTTACATTAATTAATTAAGTAGATTGGTGCTTTTTAGTTGTCAGTTATGAAGGTACTACATTCTTTTTAGGGGCGGGTTTCTGAATTGAGTATGCCAAATTTTGTCAGGTTTTCAGGTTTTATAAATAAATAAATAACCACACTATACCATTAGTAAGACATGTAAAGATAATTCTAGTCCTTACTTGAGCTCATGCACCAAGTGCGCGGTGATGCGGGAGCCCGAGGCCCCGAGGGGATGTCCGAGGGCGGTGGCGCCTCCGTTCACGTTCAGCTTGGACGGGTCGAGCTTCAGGGCCTTGGCGCAGGAAAGGGTCTGGGCGCAGAAGGCTTCGTTGATCTGTTGGACATGTTAGAGATTTGTATTGCAATTAGCTGCTGCGTTGTTTGAATTTTTAACTAATAATACAATGTTAATAAGTGCTCGATTACGGAAACGCGGCGTGTTGCGCGGCGCGTCGGGCGTTCCGTCGTACATTGCCACATGTTAGTGTTTGCGCGAGCGATGACGCGGCCCGCTGCTACAATGTACGACGAAACGCCCAACGCGCCGTTTCTCCGTAAACACGGCCTAAAACTAGCAGGAGCTGTCTGCTCAGCTGAGCTCAAATGCTCATTTAATTATTTTCTTCATTTAATTATAAATATCATTGGGGTTGATTAGAATAACGACTTAATACCCTTAATAAAAGTAATTCCACCACTAGGGGGTTCAGACTCATGTACTGGATCCATGGAACACGTTTGTGTGTCGACGTCTAAGATACAATGTGTAACCTAAACTACATCAAAATCTCTATGTAGTATAAAACAAAGTGCGAAACGAATTTTGATGCGGTTTGCAATAATAGAAACAGCAATAAAAGAGAGGTTTGTGTGTATAATTTGCACCCGAGTGAATCCGGGGCGGATCACTAGTCTAAAATGGCGTCGCTAGCCGATGATCAAGGGGGGGCTATTGGATGGAAGTATAGAGACTAATAATAATAGTTTTTTTTTTACAATAATAAAAGTTTTTTTCTCCACAATTAAACTCCTAATTAACGCCTTATTTCAACGGTAACATATAGGATGTGATTTATATTGTGGGAGACTGGTGCCTAGACTAAACTCAAGGCCGTTATTTCTGGTCACCTTGGCAAAACTATGTATAACTTGTATTTACAGTCGACAGCTTTTGAAGCTGTAAAGCAAGCGAAAATTTTAATATTTTACTTTAGTAGGTGGAATACCCACTAGAATGTTCAAGGGAACTCTAGTCACCGCCAAAATTCTTACCATAATAGTGCTAAAGGCGCATAACGGGCGTAATAAAAGAAACTCTTGCTGCGCGGACTTAAGGTGCATTTTGATTAGTTACGATAGCGACTCGCTGCTGTAGGCAAATATATTCAAGGTTGCGTTCGTACCGTGCAATATTATTATGAACATTAAAAGCGTTGTTAGTAAGTTTAAATTCGCATGTTTGCTTTCGCGGAGTGAAATTTCTGTACCCTGTACAATTTCGTAGCCCCCCCCCCCCTCTCCCCTTGGTGATGCTCTTGCTAGTCTATCTAAACTACACAATAACACAGTTTCACTCACCTCAATCAGGTCAATATCGTTCAACGTCAAGTTGGTGACCTTCAGCAGGTTCTCGATAGCGGGCACGGGACCGACGCCCATGATGCTGGGGTCCACCCCCACGTAGGACCAGCCCACAAGCCGCGCGAGGGGCTTCAGACCCTTGGCGGCCTCCTCGCTGGCTAGCACGATGGCGCCAGCACCGTCACTGATACCCTGTATGAGGAAGGTTAGATGAAATTGCAGTTAGAGGCCGAAGGTGCCTATTGATGAGCTGTGGTGCAATTCTCTAAGAAAACGCAGCGCTGCCGCAACGACGAACATCCAAATAGGATACATTGAAGTAACAATCCAATGTATAAGGTACATTAGGTTGACAATCTAATGTATCCTATTTGGGTGTTCGTCGTTGAGGCAGCACTGCGTTTTCTTAGAGAATAGCACCACTGTACTAAGAGTGAGCCAGTCAATCATAGATTACTTTTAGATTCCATAGGATGATAATTTACGGGAGCAAAAAAAAAGGAAGTCTTTTTAAAGTCATAAACAGACTGCCAATATTCTTTTTATCGTGCGCATTATGACTTTCTACCTAACCGAACCTAACCTGCATACTGAATAGTGATGAACAAATTGATTACGCCCAACGGCAACGCACTCATTTCATTGTATAAATCTAGATGCAAGTTAGCTTGACGCTTTATTATAAAATTAGTATACAAATTATCTTAGCTGATTTGTTATTTTACCAGCATTTATCGAAGATACGGTCCCCTGTTGGCTCGTTTTTTAACCGATTTCCAAAAAGATGGAGGTTCTATGTTCGACTGGATAAATCAGCATTTTTCCCCTTTTGATCAATGAAATATATATACAAATCTAAAGATATGCCACTACTCCTCATTAAACTTGCATGTCTAGGCGTAATTACGAAGTTAAGGTTTCAATTATCTTCAATCAAGACAAGAATCGGTATATCAATTTTCTGTAATCAATCAGTAATTTAGTAAATAAAAATTTTGACTTACAGATGCAGTACCAGCGGTCACAAGACCCTCCTTCTTGAATACGGGAGGAAGCTTCTTCAGGCCCTCGATGGTGGTCTGAGGGCGGGGGTGCTCGTCAATTTCAACCTTGACCTCTTTCCTCTTGACGGTCAGGGTCACCGGCGCGATCTCAGCCTTGAAGACGCCCGCGTCTAGTGCTGTTATTTAAAATAGAAAATTAGGAAAAATATCTACTGACTCGACTGCTGAGATTTAAATATAATATAAAAAGAATAAAGCGGTTTATGTTTTTCGACATCATAATGGTCCAAAACCCAGGTTATTGATACGAGGCGAGGGTCATAAGGAACCCAGGTTATTGTATACGATTTTTTTATTTTTTGTGGGTTCTTTGTTTTAGGTGGGAAAATCAGCCGATGTCATCCTCCGCCCTTGGGCGGAGCTGAGGATAGTGTCAGATTAAAATCCCACTCCTGTTCCTTCTTTGCTTTTATTGCAGTATCTATATTAGGATCTAAATTTATTTTGTTTGAACCAGTTATTTCGTAAAATTAAAAGGCAAAAGATAGATTTTTTAAGCAATAAATCGCTACCAACATAATACTCGTCGGTTTATCGACTTACCTTTCTTCCACTTCTGCTGAGACTGCAGCGCGTAGTTATCAACCTCATCCCTGGTGATGCCGAACTTAGCTCCGAGTTTCTCGGCAGTCATGCCCATGGGCAACCCGCAGAAGGAGTCAGTGAGACCAGCCCACAGGGTGTCTTCGAAGGCATAGGTCTGGCCCAGAGCTGTGCCAAACCTGACGTTCCTGACTGCGAAGGGAGCTTGGGACATGTTCTCTACTCCACCAGCGAGAGAGATTTTGGCAGATCCGGTTAAGATGTCCTAGGAGAAAGAGTATGTTATTTATGAAAGTTGATTTTGTAAAGAAACCGAATACTTCAGGCATGTATCTCACTAGGACAGCAGCAAAATGTGTTCAGCTCTATGCAGAATACCACACCTGGTGTTCGCTTATTTGTGTAAAACTGAATATCAAGGAGCAAGGAGATTGAGTGGTTCACCACTGGCATCCTTGTGGCTATAGGCCACAAGGATGCCAGTGGCTATCTTAACTTAACATTCTGACCGCCACAGTCATGTTTATACAACCAAGCAAAATGTGTCCAGCACGCTGCAGTCACGACTACATGACAGATTAAAGGACGGAATCGTAGCTTAGCGCCAAGAGCACGCTTTCGCTTTGAGTTGCTGGTGAAAAGGATAAAGGGCAGTGGTTTTTAAACCACGCTTGGCAAATAATAATAAGTGATCGGTGTATATCGCCAGGAGTAGCTGAAATCTCTTAACAACTGTAACTGTTAGTTGGAACAGCCTAGAAGAAGGACCCATGAATCTCATAAAACAGAAAATGATGCCGCAAACGGTTGACGCCGGTGGCCACCACACCCTACAAATGGTCGCCGCTCGTTTCCTGTGGCTATCGCCAGCAACTTAGCACCGACAAACGCCACTTGAGCAATTAAACCTTATGATACTGGGTGCATGGGTTAAAAAAGTAGCAGCAACAGCCCACAAGTGGCTGTCGCACGCGTAAGCTGCCTTTGTGACTGCTTCTCGTGGCGGCGTTTGCCGTCGTCGCAACTGTGTGCGGCGAGCCTAAAAGCCCTGATCGACGGGCGATTAAAACCGCGGTCTTTGGCTCGTCGATAAACCTCGCCAGTGTATAATTACAACAACGAACGACGCCTGGCTCGCGGCTCGCCGTTCAAAACTGTGTTACTCGCTAGTCGATCAGCACCGACGAGTCACGAGTAAAACCGCAGTATAGGCTCGTACGTCGATCACCCACTTTAGATGTCGTATAATTTAGCACCGGTCAACTTGCTTAGAGATAGCCTTTAGGCTATATTAAGCCGAGGACAACAGAGTTGAAGGTAGTCCAATGGATTGAATTCGAAACACTTCTTTTTTGGCATCAGTTGACTGAATCTGGACTGCTATAGTATTGTATGTAATTACTATGCCTTGGCAAGTATTCAAATACATAGTTGTCACCATAGTGATATTATACTATGAATTGATAGTGAAATTACAATATCAATTAATTGAGCATGTTATAGAATCAGCCTTATAATGTTCGCACTGCTGGGACTCAGAGCCTCCTCTCTAGATAAGGGAATGGGCCGTAATCCAACAAGCAAGCTCAGTGCGGGTTGGTCGATGTCACTTGTCTTTGAATTTTTGGTTCTAGGACATGCCGGTTTCCTCACGATGATTTCCTTCACGTTTTGAGAGCAGAAAGACTTTACATAAAGTAATGCGCCTAGGTGGATTTAAACCCGGGACCTACAACTCGTAAGTCGGGGCCGTTACCACTCGACCATCCTTGGCCACTCGGGCATGTTATACTCTACCCCAGGGCATGTTGTACTCTGCAGAAAACATCGATCTTTGAATTGGAACGCTCTTTCATTTCTATTGTCGACTATATCATCGCTTACCATCAGGTGAGATAATGGCAAGCGCGAGCCTATCAATAATAAAAAAGCCGTGACCGGAGTCCATCGCACAGGAGCCCCTTTTTTACATGGGATCATCAAATAACCTCTCCAGGTGGAGCGGGAAAGAGTGTCAGGTTTTTACTGGTTTAGAGGTAAGCGGAACAAGAGAGTACAGTACGCAAACCTCCGTTGAAAAGGGAGGATTCTCCGACCAGTCGGGTGTATTTCTGGTGGGTAACTGCCCGACAGATGATTTTGGGCTGTCGTATATGTTCAAATCGCGCGGAGAAGTTTAATTGCGCGATGCAGGATTTTGGTATTTCTTCGTAGTTCTTATGTGGCGCCACAGATGTCGCTACACTGACTAAAACGTGTTGCAACATATTTTATTTAGATTTCGAAGGTGGGAGAATTTCTCAGTAGTTCAATAAGAGGTTTACTTATGAGGTTTTGAAGGCCCCCCGAGCTTGGGGCAGACAGGGCACTGCCCCATCTAGCCGTGTAGCAGCTATGCCAGTGATTACACACCAAGTTGCTTGACTCTCTAGCTTGTATACTTGCTTACCTGTGCACTGTTAACGACAGACTGGAAGCCAGATCCGCAGAGCCTGTTCACTCCGAGTGCAGGCCTGTCCTGGGGGATACCAGCCTTCAGCAACACGTGACGGGGTAGGTAGATACCGTCAGTTTGAGATGCCTGTACAAAACAAAGGTGAGGTGTGTTATTAGGGAAACGAAACTTACCCTTGGGAATCGACGATACGAACTAACGTATTTATTTTTTGCAAAACCATTTAAAAATTCCGTTTGTTTTAGATGAAATAAATAATCAGACTGATAGTAAGCAGTTTTTTGCACAAGTTTTTCCAGCTAAACTCAAAAATATTTTGCGTTTCAACCGGCGCTCTAAACCACTGCGCTAAACGGGTCTTCGGGTAATGAAAAAATGCCCATCCCTAAAAGGTGATTACTGATCTGTTTCCTTTGTTTCCAAAGATCCAACACTAAATCTGATACTCACCGCCATAACTTGCCCCACGACTACTGAGTCCACCTTCTCAGGGGCGACTCCTGCCTCCTTCAGCGCCGCCACTGCAGCTACGGTCTGCAGCTCAGTGGCTGTAGTGTTGCGGAAGGCGCCGCCGAAGGTGCCGAACGCTGTGCGCTTGGCTCCCACGATGAAAATACCTGGTAGAACAAGGATAGCATATAGTTTAACTAGCTGTTGTCAGCGATTTCCTCCGCGTGAACGTCCAAAACAATCCCAAAAAAACATATCATCAGGATAAAAAACATAGGAAATGGTTTACCTATTTGTCAAGTTAGGTCCAAATCAGTTCAGATTTTTATTCAGATCAGAAATAATTTACGTCATGCGTCTTAAGAAATTGAGGGTAGTGAGGATATTTTCGAGTATGAATGGAGATGGCTATCAAAGAGGGGGAAAAAAGAGACAGAAAAAGAGTGTAAAAGATTTGATTGGTATCCTTTTATTGAGTTCGGAAATTAACAAATAACTCATGGAGCTAGAGGGTGTAATATTTTTATTGACTAAAAACTAGGTGGGTTTTCGTTTAGTTGCCCTTTGCGTTTTTGGGGCCACGGTAACTCTTTCGAACGTCATAGCTCCAGGCAAAGGAGATGACCTCTGAGATGACGACCATGCCCATAAAGAAGTATGGAATACACAGCTACTACCACAAGCAGCAACCGACCACAAAACATTTGTGAAAAACATTGATTTATTAAAAGTAAAGATACGTTACGAGCTAACATCACAATCAGAAAACCTGGACTCTAAAGACACAATATCTATGATCAGTGTCATCACAGTCGCACACTTACAGTCACTGATAGACAAGGACAGAGTTAAGAGCCGGCGCTGTCGAGCGAGGGAAATCGGAAAAAATAATATTTTTCGTAACACCCTCGTTTATATCACAAAGACCTGATTTCAGCAGTCCACGCCTATCCTCCGCTGTTTTGATTCATTCTAAGGTGAAAAGGGTAGAGGATAATGATGTTTTTTTTTTGAGAGCAAACCCATGGTGGCATTATAAATAGACATGCGGTTATGCTCTCACGGTTACTTCTAGATTAGCGTGCTCCATCGCATCGCATCCAGTCTACATCATCTTACTATCAGGTGAGATTCGAGCGCCAACGCAACATATCAATCGCTGGGCAGATTTTGCGAGGGGGGAAATATCCAACAGTTGATAATGAAATCGTACGTGTGGTGATAAGTAATCTGTCAATAAGCCTACCATCAGATATTATTCTTACAATAATTCCTATATGTCGTAATCTAAAATTAACGCACCGACTTTGGCCTCGAACGGTAACTGTTTTAAACTTGGCATAGATAGACTATTGGACTTTGACCCCGCTTGACAAAACAGTTTTTTATCGTAATTACCTATAGATACACGTACTTTAGGTGTCGTTTGAAGTTCCTAAACACGAGTACCTAAGCGTAGGTAAACCACCTGGAACTCATAATGGCAGTTCGTGGGGGCCGAAAACCCAACGGAAACTCTGTCATTAGAAATGCTACAGAGAGCATGTACCCGTAAATAGGTATGTAATGCAAGCAAAAGAGGAGGCCGCGCGCGTTAGGCAATAGCCCTCACGCCCCAGCCGCCGCAGGGATTCCAATCCCAATTTCCGGCCACCGTAGGCTTGGGCTTGCGGATGGCGAGCAATGGGTAGCTCGCCGTCCGACCGTTCAATAACCGTCTGGACCGGGCCCAAGTCGTCGACGACGGCGCGTATTGTTCCATGCTCGCCTCAAGGAGATGGCAGCAAGCCGTAGGGGCCCAGCTGGGTCAAAGCCTACTGAGGCGAAGGGTCTGCTTCTGAACGAAAAATTCGGCCCTGGTATGAAAGGCAACGAAGGAACAGGAGTGGGTTTTTAGTCAGTAGAAGTCTGACATTATCTCCCGCTCTACCTAAGGGCGGGAGTTGTCATTGGATGATTCTCCCACCTAACTTGGTTTAACCTACGAGACGGTCGTAGGGTAAATCAAACATTTGTAAAAAAGCGCCATTGTTTTTTTACACGAGTCTTCTGTGGGACTTTTGATACGGAGCCTCTGTGGGGACTTTTGATACGGGGGCCCTGTGGGACTTTTGGTATGCGGCCCCTATGGGACTAGCTACTCCATTGGCGAAAAGCAAAAGTGATCTGAAGTGTGACAAACCTTAACAGAAAGCTTCTCCAAATGGCCCAGGGTCTTGGTGTGCTATTTTGGATAACATAAGAATTTTTGCCTACGTCGGAGGCGGAGCCTCTGTAGCGTAGAGGCCCCGTATCATTGATACGGCAGATACAGCGGTAGCTACGCCTCTGCCTCTCGCTAAGCTGTCAAGCTTGTTTATGGTGTTTTTTTTTCCTAGCTTCCTCCAACATAATTGGAGTCTATTATATATAAGACTACTACCCTTTCATGCCAATTCTCGCTGTTTTGCCTCTCGCGCTTTCATTCCGCATACTGTTTATGGCGGGTTATAGGAACCGAGAGAACTCTGGAACGCAAAGGGTAAATAAATGACGGAACACGGGTTTCAGTCAGTAAAAGTATTCCCTTACGCTCCACCCAGCAGGGAAGAGAGCAAGGAGCGCGAGAAGTTACCTATTTGATAATTTCCAGCACTTTTCACGTCTTTAACGTGACTTACATTTTGTAATTTTTTGCGCACAAAAACATATTCGTTTTGATAGTTCTTCGTTATCGCAAAGACAAAAATTTAAAAAAAAAAAACTGGGCATGTGCCAGTCGGATTCACTCACTGACTATCACTTAATTCAATTTCCTAAGGTCCCTATGAATTATGATTGTGGCCGTGCCCTTGAGAGTGTGCCCGTGGTCAAAATATGGGTTTATCGACATAAGCAGCCGTATCTCTTTTTTTTCTTTAACTTAGAAGTTTGAGTTTTTCACAGCTTCAAGAGACCGCAGACCTGAGTATGGTTTTGATTTTAACACAATAACTCCAGGCGTTCCTGAGATAAAAGGTCTTGACAGACAGACAGGCGACAGTCATTCTATAAGGGTCCCGTTTTTCCCTTTTGAGGTACGGAACCTTAAAAATATAACATTAATGCTGGTAAAATAATAAATACGACAAAGTTATAACCGCAGTCTATCTTCTAGTCTATAGGCGGCTTAGAGTCTATAACTACCCTCTTTTTGATATTTAATGCTGGGTATAGAAAATGCAAAAGGACAATTAAGTACCTACCTACTGTCACTACTACTACTAGTGCTACTGCTGTAAATGCCTAAAGCATTAAGTCCGCCTTTGTACCTTTATGTGCATGATGTATAAATAATACTTATGATTTGCATCGCTTCTCTGTTCCGAATTGTCTGATATGGAAATCGATAATTCGGCTGACAGATTTAGAAAAATAATCTTAACTGCCGTAGATATTTTAACACCTTCAGTGCCGAACAGGCTTATTTCGGCCCACCGCGGTACTTCAGCTGGTGCAGACGAAGAAAATTATGTCCCTCTCACTGGTGCAGAACGATTATCTCACGTGTTTATGTAACAGTTTGATAGAAACAAATATATATTTCAACTTGTAGTCGAAAAGTAGGTGTTCCCCATAAAAACATTATAGCAAGCCCTTTTCGGACTATGACTTAGGTGTGCGGACGCCGGCGTCCTCTCGGGGAATAATGAATTAATTCATTATTCCCCGAGAGGACGCCGGCGTCCGCACACCTATTGTCTTTCTATTGTGTCTCTAATTACGGTATTCAACAGGTTGGTGAAATACACAACCGCAAGCAACAAGTGACCCGACGCGGCGCCTCGCCATTTACTGTTGTGCAATTTAAGTGATCTAACGTAGCATTCATTCGATATAATCAACGATGAAAAGCAATAAAAGAAAAATACAAAGGAAAATAGAGTAATTCGCTTTGCTGATCAATAGTAACAGCAGTGAAGAAATATTTTATCCTTAATCTTTTAATTTATTTAAGAACCCATTTACCTATTATTTCCCAACAGTGAGTCCACTCACATGGTAAATAAATCATACGGAATTTTTAAAAAATCGTATAATACCAAAAAAAAATAAAGATAAATAAAAAAATTACAGAAAATGCAACCAAAACCTTTGCGTGATATGTTTTATAGACAGGGATAAGTAAAATAAAGAACTTTTTCATTTATTTTACGATAATTCTGTTTTATTTTTGATATCCCCTTATTTTTGTTTGTCCCGTAAACCCATCAATACTAAAAATACTTTTAAATGCGGTTCAGGTCGATATCGGCCTGCAGCTTTCCCTGGTCTATTTCTTATTTCCTGTTTGGTAGATCTCGGGGCGAAGCGAATTTAGGGAATTTGGGTTCAATGTTATCCTAACAGTACAAAAAAAAAATGCATCAGACCAACAAAATACAACGGGCACCGGTCCGGACGATCATGAACGTCTTCTAACAGGTCAATCACCTTACTTTTCAGTACCTAATACCTATACCCACACACTAAAATTATAAATAAAGGGAATCCTTTAGTTATAATTTTCATCATGAATAATTCCATTGTTTTTGATCAATCCCACAACTGTTACAAAAATAATAAAAATATATTGCTAATTCACTGAGATAAAGTTGTTTGTAAAAACTTTGGAGTTTGACCCCGCGGTAATATGTTGTTATTGTAACATATTAACAGGTTATTAACCTATTGTCAGGCTATTCAATAAGAAAAGATACCACATACCTTTAGCTGCTGCGGACATTTTTGTGTTTTTTAAGGATTTTTTTTATTAAAAAATAATTAAATCTTCGCAACACGCACACACACTTCACAACTTAATGAATGAACATTGAACAAATTATTACGTCGCGGTAGTAGACCGATTGAATGAACTGATAAGCCATTGAAAATTGAATGATCTACTGATAAATGAACGAATGAAATCAGGGTTACAAGAATGCTAAATTCAATTTCCAATGCCGTGCGAGAGTACCACTTCACTACAGCTGTGACTACAGCTACAAATTGAATGTGCCTGTATAAAGAGAGGAAGTAATGCGATGTTGAAGACCGTATGGACGCGTAAATGAGATTCCTGGAACATATAGTGAACATTAATACTGTAAATAGATATACAAGCGGCTGGGATTCGTCCTTCGCAGAGCAGAAGTTTTCACAGTTCACTAATGTTTAGGCCGTTTCAGCATTGTATGTACGACGACGCGCTAATTAGAATCCAGTTAGAGAGTAATGCAGCTGTTGGGGCTCCTCATAACGCAAAATACACTCAATGTTGTTTATTTTTAGAGTTCCGTACCTCAAAAGAAAAAAACGGAACCCGGATCACTTTGTTGTCCGTTTGTCTGTCTGTCCGTCTGTCTGTCTCAACATATTAAAATTAAAACCATATCTTCAGGTCTGCGGTCCCGGTCCCTTGAAGCTGTCAAAAAATCAAACTAAGATATGGCCGTTTATGTCGCAAAAATACGTTTTCGACACTCTCAAGAAATCAAAAAAGGGTACACCCAGCCAGAATCCTGAAATTTGCAGGGAAATTGTCTTGCTGTCAAGACCCTTTATCTCGGGAATACGTGGAGGTATCAAGTTGAGACGAACATCCAAATCGGATACATTGAATTAACAATCCAATATACAGGCCTGTTAGGTTGACAATCCAATCTATCCTATTTGGGTGTTCATCGTTGAGGCAGCGCTGCGTTTTCTTACAGAATAGCACCACTGCTCTTTGAATTTCCATTTCCACATGAAAGGTTTTCATGCTCTATGTTCCACACAGTTCACTGACTTGATATTAGGCTTGTTGAAATAATATCGATACATTAATAAATCGATATTTTTCCCGATATACCTATTAGTTTAGCGTGATTAATTTCACCTAACATGCAGTTATTAATCAAAACTCCCGATTTTCAATAAATCATTTAGAACATCTCTAATCTAGTTTCAAGCGCATTTTCGCAATGTACATGTAAAACCGGCTAAGTATAATAAAGTAATATAATATCATACGATATTGACCTTAGGGCCAAATTCACCAAGAAACTAATCGCGATTATATAAACAAAATGCAGTTTGAGCTCCTAATCGAGATTATAGCTTCGTTTTGCGTTTCACCGCTATGAATTAAACCTAGTTTACCCTAAACTCAGTTTCAATTCTTTTGTTGTCGCCCATGTTTACGACACGGATCTTTAAACTAGATTACGCTGAGCTCAGTTTAGTTGAACTGAGTTTTTATATTGAATGGTGAAATCAGCCCTTAGTCGTAGATTTTACTATTTCCAGATTGAAACATATTTACGTAAATTTTAAATCGTCCGCTGAACTTAAGCTGTTAAGCTACGTGATGTGTCACAAAATTCGGTGTGGTAACAAGTGTTAAAAAATAAAACTGAGATACAACTAGGGCTGCAACGGAGGCAGAGGCGGAGGTGAATTTGGTTGTGGAAAAAGTGTTGTAATTGTTCGATATTCGGTGATACCGCTAGGCGCATCTCTACACTGTTAAATTTTGGTCGCTTTAATCCCGTGGAGGGTCGATTCGGTACATGAAACACTATTGATTAGTAAAGATAAAATTTTAAAAAAAGTACTTTTTTTCTAAAAGTCGAGGTAATATACGCATGTAGCTACGAAATTATTATTTTTTTAAGTAAACGAGTCAATGACCATGTAGGTAGGTCGCGGTCGTTGTGTACTAATTATCTACAGTTCATTGACCTCGCTCAGCTTACGTTTACTACTAAATAAATTGATTTCGCACACGCGTAAATTAATTCGAGTTTAAAAAAAAAAACTTTATTTTTTCATTTTCTCTTTACAAATCGATAGTTTTTGACGTACCTAATCGACCCTCCGCGGGATTAAAACGACCAAAATTTAACGGTGTATAAAATATTTATAATTGACAAGGGCCATTATGGGTAAAAAAAATATTTTTTTTTTGTAAACTAGTGTATAGTACGGCCGACGGATCTTGGCGCGTCTGAGGTTAGGCTCTGCGAACTTTAGCGCTTGTGCACTCGTAAAAAAATAAATGTTTAGAAAAAATTATTACCAATAGCAGTTCTTATTGCTGTTAACAACAGTTATTGGCATTTATTTTTATAAATCATTTATTTGGCGCGCTTATTTTGAGCGCTAAAGTTCACAGAGCCTAACTTCAGACGCGCCAAGATCCGTCGGCCGTACTGTATTTATGTTAATTTTTGTAAGTTGTGTATTATAAATGCACGTATTTAATTAGATACACGTGTATTACGTAATATTAAAACAAAGATTTTTACTATAACAAACTGTAAATCACAATGCTGAACGGTAGGCCGCTTTACACGGATGTGTCGCATATTATATAATTTTTTTTTTATTAAATAATTTGTAAACTAGTCCTAAGATTGCCTCATTTCCCGCAAATATAAAGTTTTCTTTTTCTTTCTATCTTAATATTTTATTTTTATTTTTATTTTCCACTGGTAACGTTATACTTGACAATGACGGCTGATCGCTGTAGATCTCTTTGGGCTAAGTGGTGGGTTGTTGTCGAATTTTCACCGATAAAACGCAACGGGCTTAGCAACGACCAAAACGGTTGATAAAAACGGTCCTCGTCGGGACTGGTTAGAAGACGAAACTATCGTTGAGTGAAGTAGCTGCAGAAAACTTTCGTTGTTGCAACTAGTTTGAGGACGGTTTAAGAGTGGCAATAAAATTTGTGATGTATTTATAGTCATAAAGTTCATTACTAATTGCGCGAACTGGTTTGGAAATGATAACGCGACTAGTGTGATAGATGAATTATTGCGTTCTCAGCCTTATTTTCTTAGCAGTAAGATAATAAATCACATTAACACTTCGATCCACAACTACCCAACTTGTTCATACAAAAGTAGACTCTAAACATCGGAATTAAGGCCTATAGTGGCGTGGATGTGAGAGGACACCGGTGTCCTCTGAGCTAGGACAGATTAAAGCGTTTATTACACCACGCACAAGTTACACAGACTGTCTTAAAGTTTAAGCATCTATTACACCACTCGATATTACGCACAAGTTACACAGACTGTCTTAAGCGTCTATTAAACCACTCGCTATTCAACACAAATTACACAGAATGTCTTAAAATTTACTTCCGAGTAAGACAGTCTGGCTCGCGACGTCGACAAAACCGGTCAGTATATCGACTGGTGTAGATCCTTTAAAGTTTACTTCCGAGTAAAACAATCTGGCCCTTATTATACTACGCGACGTCGATAAAACCGGTCTGAATATCGAGTGGTGAAATAGAAATGTTTCGAAGACTGGTTTATGCAACGACGAAGACTGTTTGGTCGCAGGACGGAATAACGCTTTCACCGTCGTGTCTCAGAACGTTTTTAAAACGATAATGATGACGTGACGAGTGTAATAATTGAATCAATAGATTCTCGATCGTATTTTCTTAGAAATAACAACAAGATAACAATTCGCATTCAGTAAATGGAAGACGTTTGACTAGTTTTGTGCAACGAAGACTGTTTGGTCTCAGGAAGGAAAACGGTTGTTCCGTTGCTCAATAAAAAACGGTCTTTGAAAGCTGTTCGTTGTTAAAACGCCCACCCACCGCTAGTTTCTGGTTTCACGACGACTTATCTAGCATCAAAAAGTATAATTTCTTTATTTATCGTGAGGAATGCTTATGCAATGACCGATGGTAGGTCTGTGAGTGGGCAACTGAAGAAGTTTGTGTTTCGTGGAAAATCATCAACCAACGGCGACACTCGAGGTGAATATTTGGAGATAGTTGTACCGGAGCTACTGACGGCTGGCTACTCGTTCTACACGTGGCCGTCGGCGCCCCTATTAGCCTGGTATTTGTGGACACAAAGGCGCCATTTGCGCGGTCTCCGCGTCCTAGAACTCGGCTGCGGAACTGGCTTGCCTGGGATCTTAGCTGCCAAGTGCGGCGCCCGTGTTACGCTCACTGACAGTGTCGCCCTGCCCCGGTCCCTACGGCACTTGTCTGCGTGCTGCGAGGCGAACGGCCTCGTCCCTAACCGTGACGTTCACATCCTCGGACTTGCCTGGGGCCTATTCCTATCAGAAGTTCACTCACTTAGACCAGTAGATCTGTTATTAGCTTCAGATTGTTTTTATGAACCTTCTCAGTTTGAGGAAGTGTTATCGACTGTCGCTTACCTGCTAGACGGCACTGACGCCCGATTTTTATGTTCTTACCAGGAACGCAGTGCGGACTGGTCCATTGAGGCTCTACTGAAGAAGTGGGGACTGAAGGGAGCTCTGCTGGACTTGGATTCATTGAGTGAGAGTTCGGGAGTTGACTATCGAGCGCTGGTTGGAGACCGATCTTTGCATTTACTTGAAATAGTTGCAGTCTAAGGTTATGGCCAGCACCGCAAGAGCAGCTCGCCTGTACGTAGGCAACCTGCCCTGGACTGTAGGTCATCGGCAACTCAAAGAATACTTTGCTCAGTTTGGACCAGTACAGAGTGCTAGAGTAGTGTTTGACCGCTCCACCGGTCTCAGCAAAGGATACGGTTTTATAGAGTTTGCAAGTTCCACCTCTGCTGCAGATGCCACCAACAAGCAAGTGCATACTTTAGAGGGACTGAACTTAACTGTTCAAGTTCAGAATAGTTAAACAGATTGCCATAGTTAGCATTTACAATGGCTGAAGCACTTCCAGAATACCCAGATTCAGACTTTTCTGATGATGACCAGTCTCCTTTGGACATATCTTTCAATAAAGCAGCTGATTATGTGAGGAAACTAACTAACTCACTAACTAACAACCAACTGTTAGAACTGTATGGTCTCTACAAACAAGGACTTGATGGCAAGTGTAATGCTCCTAAACCAGGGTGGCTAGATGGTAGAGGTCGTAGGAAATGGGAGGCCTGGAGGTCCCTAGGTAACATGCCAAATGACGAGGCCAAACAAAAATACATTGCATTAGTGCAGAAATATGCCCCTGAATTGACAGACCTCTCCGAAGACAATGAGACAGGAATGAAAGAAGCTTGGGTGGCTGTGTCTTCAATGCGCAAATCCCCAGAACCTGAACTGATACACAATGAACTTTCTATATTGGATGCTGCACGAGAGAACTGCGCTGACCGTGTCACTGAACTCCTTGAAAAGTATCCAGAACTTCGCCATGAGACGGATGAAGATGGTCTCACTGCATTACACTGGGCTGCCGACCGAAATGCTACAAGAGCATTACAAGCTGCTTTAGATGGAGGATGTCCTGTAGATGTAGCAGATGACAGTGGCCAAACTGCCTTACATTATGCTGCTTCCTGCGGCCACATTGAGTCAACTAAGATATTACTAAAAGCTGGAGCATCATTATTAAAAGATGAGGATGACTGTACTCCACTGGACTTGGCTGCTGATGACGATATTAGGAAAATTCTGGAAGGTGCTACGTAGATTTAAGATAGATTCAGTTGGACACATGAATGCTATGACCGTTATAATCTTTTCTATTTTTCCGAAACTGTAAGGTCATCAACATTCATGTGTTCGGCTACCCATGCCAGTTTTAGTTAGAATTAATATTGGGTTATAGTAGTTATTCGTAATAATAAACTCTGAATGTAATATTTTGTGTTTTATTGCCAATTTACAGGACACACTTTAACAGTTAAATATGAGATATTGATCAATATTTTAAAGGAGTTGGGAGTCTAGAAGGCATTCATACAAAATGATACCATATTCACTCAAAGAGAAAACTTCTCAAATACAAGTTATATTTTCTTTCTGTTCCCAATACAACAGTTTTCCACACATCACATAATTTACATAGCAATCAACACAAGTTTATGTTCACGCTCGAATAAGTTTAATATTATTACTGTATTCACAATCAAACATTATGTAACACTTCTACATTATCGCCAAGCTATTTTATTCTTCGTTACGTACAAAATATGAAAACCCAAGCAACATTTATATTATCTTATCAAAATTAATAGTTATAATATATTTAATCAGTCGTAACTATTAAACAGTTACTATAATTTTAGTTCTTTATCATTAGCTAGGTTTTTCTGGCCTCCCCTCAGAAGCCAGCCGTATTCTGAGAAGAAAACCAATATCTTACAACTATCAATGATAGTGGTTCGCTGATTCATTGAAAGAATAACCCTTCCATTACTTCCACAAATCACCCTTTACAAACATAGTTTTAAATATTTATTAGTTTAGAATATATTAGTCAAATATCGCACGCATTGGATAAAATCAGCTAAAGACCTAAAAATAGATGGAAATAAAGTATTTTTTATAGGTTTCATAGACCGGAACGCCGGTCGTTGCATTTCACGGGTGTGTGTATTTTGAATTGAAACTCCAGATAGACAAAATCTTAGTATATTGTTTGACACGGGAATCGAACTTAGCTAGGACCTCCGACCAGTTGTCAGTGTCCTTCACAACTTTCCTCTCAAATCACTCCTCACAAAATATTTTTTTTTTTTTTGGCCTTTGCATCCATTCACATACCTCCTCCTCACATGACCATACAAAGACCAACGAGATTCTCTTTCAACGCTTAAGTTCGCCTTTCAATTAAGGAATTAGATCATATTGGTGGTTCTAGTTATTGTACTATTACTCGTATCTATTAGATAGGTACCTATGGTTCAAGCCGAATATTTACCCTTAAACGGTCTCTATTAATTGTTGGTAGATTTTTCTCGTGACTTCACTACAGTGGTTTATCACACGATGAGGGTACAATACGGTTGGCGGCTGTGCTGCGTATCGTCGATTCAATTCCCGTGCGGAACAATAAAAAGAAAAGAAAGTAATGATAATAATCGGACCAGTATTACTAGAGGTCAGGTTGGCATTAAGGTAATACAAATTCTACAAACAAACAATATTACCAATTTATATTAAGATGTAGTTTAGATTATATTATTATTAATAATTTAACAATAAGTCAAATACTTTGTGCATTATTTATAAAGGAGCATTCTCGATCATGGAAAAATATAAAATATGTACTTACTAATCTATTATTATTATATGTTACAGTTAACACCTAGTAAACTTAGGGATTACAGTAATAAATGACTTGAAAAATGAGAAGTTTGGCGAAGAATTAATTTTAATTCACTAGTTTCTGGTGGAAAAGGGAGAGGGAGGCCTTCGCCCAGCAGTGGGACATAATAGGCTAAAACTAACTAACTAACTAACTAGTTTCTGGTAGCGTCATCGATCGCGAGGAATTGGTAGATTTGGTACTTCTCTCTATTATAAATTATATATCTTTATTACTCGTACTACACTAATACTAATTATATTCTATATGTGAAAGTAATTCTGTCTGTCTGTCGCTTTCACGTATATACTGCTGAATTGATTTTTCTGAACGATATACATATGTATATTAATTACTAGCGTCCCGCCCCAGCTGCACATGGGTATTACAGATAAAATAGTAGGTCTACCGTACTGCCCAATATCATCCAATTCCGTTTAAAATAAACACACAAAATCTTTCGCCATTGTAATATTAACGCGACTAAATAAATTACGTAAATCCTGTTAAAATGCTACCTATGCTACACTACAACAGTACAATCATTACAATAATAAACAGATACACAAGATAATGTAGATACAATTATTTTTTAGCCGACTTTAAAGAAAGAGGATATCAGTTCGTCGGAATCTTAGAACATACTATCACTACACAATTCCGAAAAGGCTAGGCAGGTTAGATATTGCTATACAATTCTCTCGTATGCGTCCTGGCCTCCATATCAGCACTTTGTCGCAATCAATTAATATTATATAAGAATCTAAATTCTAACATACAAATCTCACAAGGAAATGGATCTAGACAAATTGCTATACAACATTATTTTTAGTACATGCGAAACCTGAATATAGTTTGCTCAGAATTAATAACTGAGTCGATTACAATAATTTTTACACCATGTTACATATATTTTTTCCCAAAAATATTTAAAAAAGGTCATAAGTTGGACATCATCGACAATAAGTACAACAGGTCATAGCGGGCATTAGGTGCTAGCGCACAGTTGGGTGCGGGAAACAACTCCTCTACCGCCCAGATTCCGGTGACCATGTATCTGTGCGGAGAACCAGGTAACATAACAAGCTTATGACTTTGTGATATTTCATGGTACAGTTATGAAATTTTGTACATAGATTCTTTAAATAAAAATACAAGACACGTATTTCGGATTTCGCATACACTAAAACTAATTTAGAGTCGCCACATTGTCCGTGAGACATACAATGCTATTTTTTAATCTATTTTTAGTAAATAAACATTTCTTTTTCAGTCGGAACTCAAATGTCCCTTACTCATTTCTCTAAGCCCAACAATTATTTATTTAAACCTTAAACTGCTTTCGTCGGATTAGTCCGACAAAAGTTTTCGTGTCCTATTCGCCAGGGTCGTGTGTTAGCGACTGGGTACTCCATTTCGTTTAGCTCTTCAATCCCCATAGGTGATGGAAGACCTGACGAAGATGGAGTATTTGGTCGTGGATGTGCGACCGTGGCGGAATAAACGCGAGTAGTTGTCGGAAATATCCGACATAATTGTTTTAAATTCGCATAAACTAGTATAGTGTGTTGGGGTAACACCGACGCTGGGGTAAGAACATATAAATCAAATATCTCACTTATTTGGTTACATAGTTACATTGTATGGCGGCACGTCATTATGACGTGGCACGTAATGTGGGTAGCATTAAAAATACAGCTAAATATGTGAGATATTTAATCTATACGTTATAACCCAGCATCGATCTTACCCCAACGCACCTTATACAATAAATGAGTGTACCTAAAAGTCTATAAAACTGACTTCAAAGTCTATCAATTACGTTCACATTTTCTGAAAACTATTAAAACCACGTTTAGCTAGTATCACGAAGCACAGTCCACTTGGCTACTGGTCCTGGCGCGCCGCTAGTTGTCCTTGGCTTCCTTGTGCGCGAGCGCTTCGCCCGCGTCCAGCTGCTTGAGCAGCCGGAACAGCGCGGCTGCTTCTCTGATGCGGGAGAACTCCACGCAGAAGGCTTCCACTTCAATGAACAGTTCCTGGAATGATATTATGTTCATTATATTTTGATCAATGCCTGACATTTGCAATGTATTCCCAGACTCAGATATTATGGGCCACGGAATTGAAAGAGGTAACTGAAGGCATACAGGAGGGTTATGGTCGGTAAAAGTCAGACAGTTCGTCTCACTGCACTGAGCGGGAGAAGTTATCTATTTATAAAAGGAAAAACTAGTCTGTTTCTTCTTTATACACTGTTAAATTTTGGTCGTTTTAATCCCGCGTAGGTTCGATTCGGTACATGAAACCTTA
The DNA here is from genome assembly GCA_958295575.1 of Leucania comma. Lineage (NCBI taxonomy): Eukaryota > Metazoa > Arthropoda > Insecta > Lepidoptera > Noctuidae > Leucania > Leucania comma. The sequence continues at coordinate 22,142,602 of OY282480.1, forward strand.
AAAATTTGTAAAGATAAAAATAAAAAATAAAGTACTTTTTTTAAACTCAAATTAATTTACGCATGTACGTATAGTGTTTCATGTACAGAATCGACCCTCCACGGGATTAAAACGACCAAAATTTAACGGTGTATGAATCAGTCGACTAACATTTGGAGATAGGTGGAACAGAAAGTGAAGTCCCACATACATCCGTTGAAAAGGGAGGATCCTCCGACCAGACGGGTGTTATGTCTGGTGGGCTACCATCCGATAGATGATTTCGGGCGGTTATAATTATTAAATTCCACATAACTAGCTACATAACTCCTCTCCGGCGATCGGAGGTTGATGGTTCTTGATGCTTCATGATGCGGCATAAAACATAGAATCGCCAAACTTAAGTGTCAGTGGGCAGGGCACATTGCTCGCAGAACAGATGGTCAAGGAGTCAGAAGTTCTGGTCTGGAGTGGCGACCACGTACTGGAAGACCCAGCGTTAGAAGGCTTCTCACACGGTGGACCGATGATCTCGTATGGATGTGAGACGCGACCGTTCGTTGTGGCGACACTTGTGGACACCTATGTCCAATAGTGGACGTCTTTCGTCTGAAATGATTTATTATTATAACTTGTCCTTCCATACCTTAACATTAATAATCTTGTTCCTGATAAGCGACTGCAGAAACACGCAGACCAGCCGGACGAGGCGGTTCTGCATGTATCTATCTCGGATTGTCTCGCACGTCGAAATGCAGTTACTTATATACAGGTGCACGAACTCCACTGGCAGGTCTACAGATGTTGTTAGTCTGTGGAAATCAGGTTAACACAGTTAGGCCGTGTTTACGGAGACGCGGCGCGTTGGGCGTTTCGTCGTACATTGCAGCAGCGGGCCGCGTCATCGCTCGCGCAAACACAAACATATATGGCAAAGTACGACGGACCGCCCGACGCGCCGCGTCTCCGTAATCGAGCACTTAGATTAAGACTACCGTAAACTCTGTGGATCCTATGGTATAAATATGAGGTTCTTGTATCTGATTTTGATTGTGGTTTACCCTATAGAAAGGAACCCCTGGTGTCCTAAAATACAAGCTACAACTTAGTTTAGGCACTACTCACAAATTAATTATATCATATCGATATTTTAAGTTTTAGTTTCCTATTGTTTTTTTTACTTGTGGAAGATAAATAAAAATAAACATTATTACAACTTGTTGAATATCAGAGCGCAGAGCTACGAAAGACACAATGGCTTTTTAATTGTGTCTCTAATTACGGAATACGAAAGGGCAATTAGTGGAAACAAATTTCAAATACCTAATACTTTTTTTTTTGAGGCTAAACTAACATTTTGATGATTCAAAAGTGCCTGTTAATGGTTTATTTGGAATAAAGTTTCTGATTTCCTTCCATTTTGCTGACATTTCATTGAAGCACGCGTAGAACATGACATGTTGTCGACCCTAGCCTGGTACTTATCGGACGGCGAGTTACCCCATACTCGCCGTACGCAAGCATGACTTGAGTTAGGTTCTGTTATAAAGGTCTTATATGCAAAAGGCGAATACACTACATCTGTCCACCGCTTTAGGGAATATAGACAAGATATAATTGGGAATTTGCTTATGCTTATTTTTTTTTAATATTTTATACTAAACAACAAATAACACTAATAAGAAATCTTTTCGAGAAAAGTCTCATAATTGGTTATTAAATGAAGCAGTAATTAGCATCCCAAATATTAGTTTGAGGAAGAGTGGGGGCTTAGTGGGAGTATCTCGCTATCTCTTTTGAGCACACATAGTCACATTTCAGTATGTGCATCCTTATATAGTTTTTGTGTTTGTTAATTAGTTTTAAGCTTTGCGTCAGTTCGCGCAAATAAACAGTATTTCTTTCTATCTTCTTTCTTTCTTATATTGTTATTTGAGAGTTCTCCTTCCACCAGATTTGAAAGGTTCCTAACTTTACTCATATTGAAGGAATTTCATACTTTCTATTTGCGTTTTTAGATAAAGTTACTTTTGATATAAATAAACAAAGTATCCAATTGCGTTCAGGTTTATTTTTGGTTTGTTACTAATATTGATATTTTGAATAATTGTAATTTTTAATCTAATTGATTCTTTTAATTTATATAATAATATGTGATTTTTTAAACAACCACAGTGTGTGTGCTTGAAATGATATGCATGCCTTTAATCGATTTGTTTACATGGAACCATCCTCTGAACATATAATAAAAAATATTTTATAAACAAGTTATTGGAGTATCTTATTAATAAAAAAAAATATATGTTACCTGTTAACAACCTCCATAGAATGCAGCGACATTTCCATGTTGACTAGAACGCTGAAGTATTCCGTGATTTGTTGAGAGTGGATCAGTTTGAGCAGTACTGAAATAGCGACCATCGGGTTGTTTTCTACCAGCTCTGGTAGCTGTGGAACAAATACCAACAATTTAGTTTGTTCCGAAAATATCAAGCAGTTTAAAAAAGAATTAATTAGACAAGTTGATTTTTCACATGATGATGAGACATGTTACTAAAAAGTTATGGTTATATATGTGGACGGAGAGGGAGGTTAAAGAAAAGATAGCTGAATTGTGTGAGGAGTGATATCAAACAAAAGGAAGTTAGTGAAAAAAAACCTCAATTTTTTTTTTTAAGTAGTATGAATTTTCGCAGGATATGTTTAATCCGACGAAGTGCGAAATGCACTCGCGCGCATAGGGCTTGGACGAATTATATTCCTTAACTTGTTACTTTAAAACTGTAGGATTTTTTATACACCGTTAAATTTGGTCGTTTTAATCCCGCGGAGGGTCGATTAGGCACATGAAACAGTATCGATTTGTAAAGAGAAAATGAAAAAATAAAGTACTTTTTTTTGAACTCGAATTAATTTACGCATATACGAAATTAATTTCTTGAAGTAAACGTCAGCTGAGAGAGGCCAATGAAGTAGGTAGTTAGTACGCAACGACCGACAACTACCTACAAGGTCATTGACTCATTTAGTTAAAAAAAATAATTTCGTACATGCATATATTACCTCGACTTTTAGAAAAAAAGTACCTACTTTATTTTTTAATTTTATCTTTACAAATCGATAGTGTTTTTCATGTCCGAATCGACCCTCCACGAGATTAAAATGACCAAAATTTAACGGTATATGTTTTCCTGTAATGAATAATATACTAGAGACCAATTTTACGTTAACGTATGGGACCCTAAAAAAGCCCATAAAGGATAACTTCACTGTTCGTCTGGCTGTCAAAAAATGTAAGTACTCAAAAGCGCTTTGCGAATTTTTTTTTAACAAATGTCTATGTAACATAAAGTAGGTCTATGGGAACATAGCGAGAGCAGTGGAGCCGAGTGGCAACGGACCCGATTTACGAGTTGTATATCGCGGGTTCAAACCCAGCCAGGGGCATTACTTTGTGTAATTTATTTCATCACCACTGCTCTCAAAACGGTGAAGGAAAACATCGTGAGGGAACCGGCATGTCCTAGAACAAAAAATTCGAAAACATGTGACATTCGCCAACTCGCACTGGGCCCGCGTGGTGGATTACGGCCCAATCGCCCAATCCCTCTCTTAGAGTGGAGGCCTGACTCCCAGCAGTGCGAACATTAAATAGGCTGATAATGAATGAAAAAATGATAATGATGGTAACATAAAGCAGTAAAACAACTAAGCAATAAACAATCAAATATGTTATACAAACTTAGTTTCACAAAAAGGGAGTCAAATTGTCTACTGCAGTGGGGTGGAAGAGTGAACTCCTCCTCTCAGGCCTCGAATGAGGACTTACTTCACATATATCGACCTGTTACAGTCTCTACACATTTGCCGGAATCGGCCAATTTTGCCCACAAGGGGCCCTCCGGGTGCAGGCGCTGGGGGAACCTGACTGAATCCACAATACTTGGTGCGGGACCACTTACTGCTTCAACGAGGGGTGGGATTAGAACAGCCCCACCCCCGACCACTGTCTTACTGAGTAGACACGGACTCCCGATATAATACGAACAAAATTTTGTACTCGTGTTAAGTGTGATGAAAACTTTAATAGCGCGATTCAGGACGCTATTGTTCGAGACAAGAATTTATAAGGAACTAGGAGTCTCAAGTTCGCTTCCCACGGAATGCAAATATTTTTTGTGTTTTTTGCTGCCGCGTATGTTTGTTTCGAGTTCTTTTTTTATTTTTTTTTAGATATTATGATGGATATTTTATATTTTTAATGTTATTTTATTAAGTAAAACAGCTAAACGGATATATCGGATGTTGTCCTGTCAAATACAAAAAAAACGATTACAGTGCCATCTATTGGATAAATTACAAATCTAAAAGTAATGAAGGAGTGAAAAGAAATAATATAAATCAGTCTAGCCGTTTAGGATTTCAGTATTATACACACGTGGTCTTATAGAATGTCGGTTTTACTCGCGGCTCGTTGGTGCTGTGGTGCTATTCTCTAAGAAAACGAAGCACTGCCTCAACGACGAACACCCAAATAGGATACATTTGATTGTCAACCTAATGAACCTATACATTGGATTGTTAAATCAATGTATCCTATTTGGATTTCGGTTTTCATAGAGAATAGCACCACTGATCGTCTAGTTTTGAACGACGAGCCGAGTAGAAAATGAAGCCGACGAGCCGCGAGCCAGGCTCGTCGTTCGTATTGCAATGATACACCGGCGAGCTTTACCGACGAGCCAAGACCGCGGTTTTACTCGCCCGTCGATCAGGGACTTAAGGTTAAACTATGTCAATGAATCAACTGACTTAGTTTTGTTTTTTTTGGCGGTCCGCACATCCGGGACAGAAATCTTCCGACCTTCCATGACCGATGAGGACCTGTGTCCGGAGGCGACTTTAGACTTCGGAGCGCCAGTGTGCAACCAATATCTTAGCGCCCAGTACACTAGTAGGCATGCGGATGAAACATAAGGATAATGTACCCCAAGTTGGACACGACTAAATGTTTCAAATTTTTTTTTGTACTGTATTACGGCTAGGTTTTTCGACACTGTCAACTTTTTTTTTTTTCAAACGGAAATTCGGGGGTGAATGTGCAATTTTCAATTATGTCGGGAAGTACTTAATTACTCAAGCCCCATTAAAAAGTAATATAAAATCTATTCATTTTAAGCATTAATTTATTTTTTATGAAGACAGTTTTCAGTGACTATACAAATGATATAGCATGAATAGACGTCAGATTCACACAGATTATGAACCAGATAAATCATAATAAATGATGTTTATTTTGCAAATTGGTTATAAAAAACATTTTTGTAAATCTTTTACGGCAGTTTAAAGTAGATGAGCCCCACAAGTTTACCATGGTCGATAATGAGACTACAACAGCCAATACCTTAAAAATATTATTTATAAGTTATGATCACAATATGTGGGTAGGTCTACAAATGTACCGAGCAAACGAGCAAGACAGTGCTAAATACTAGGTACGTATGAAGTTGAACATAGCGCGGAGTGCTCGGCCGAGCGGCTGCGTCTACAACTCGCTTACATCGCTGTCTCGGCCGAGCAACATTTTACTGTCTCGCCCTTTTACTCGGTACGTGTGATCAAGGCATTCTTTATTTATATATTCTTTATTGTCCACCGCATAAGCAAAAAATATAAGAGAAACATTATCTATACTTATAATAAATCTGTAGAAGTAAAAATTCTGTACATTGATAATATCAAAAAAAATAAATGGCAGGGGGTGTTACTAGACCGACACCGAACCCAAAAATGTGATTAAAAATTTTTTTGTCTGTCTGTCTGTTTGTTCAGGCATCACGCAAAAACTGCCGGTTCGATTACGATGAAACTTGGTATAATTATTCTTTAATATCATGAGCACCACACTAGGTAGTTTTTATTCCGGAAAAGTATGTACAATAAAAAACAAACTTAATTTTGCGGTTCGATCCCTAAGCCCGATTACTGTACCAACCGCAAATAATAAGTTTGTCGCAGGTTACGTCACCCGTTTCGATTGTAATTAGCCACAAAAGGCCCGCGCTGAGACAGAAGTATTAATACCGGTAAGTATGCTCGATAGATAACGTTCTACACAATTTTTTTTTTTTTTTTTTTTATTTGGCACACCATGATTATAAACAAAAGTGATTGCAAATTTTAATTAAACATAAAAAGAAAAATAGAAATATAAACTAATAAAAAATAACAATAATAAGTTGCACGGCTGCGCCAAAAAGGTTCAGTTCAGCATATGTCAGGCAACTGCGGCTACGCAGCAGTTGCCTGACGCTGGTTTTCAACGGAACCTTTTGAGTGTAGGTACGGATGAAAATCAGTTTTTTCATGTGAGAAATAAATAAATTTTAATAAATATGTAAGTATATATACAATAATGTTAACAAAATGATAAATCATAAAAGATGTTAAGTGTCAGTTGTGTAGATATGTAATATGAATAAATTGTCATGCTTAGTAGTAAAAACCAGGCTCGAGCCACCACTGAAATTGCAGGTTACTTATTATTTATTATGCATGTGGCGGTTGAGCGCAGTAGACGAACATCAAACCAGCGAAAAAATTTTGCATTTAACAAAAAGTGATTGACTAAGGGTACTTGAGAAAAAAAAAAATCCATTACGATCAGATTATTAATAATTATTATCTATAGTTTAACCTTTGTCGGTAAAGTGTAACTAAAATTGTGAAATATGTGTAGATTAAATGGCAAAAGGTAAGTGTCGCTTATCCCTTATAATTTTTTATCTGTGCTTCGAATCAAGAATGTAAATTTATTTTCGAAATAAGTAAGTGTATGTATGCTTTTGCTTTTGCAGTTGCGAGTCATAATGTCACCAAATAGCACTATACACAAAAAATTCATTGATAAGTTTCGTCGTTCACGCGAACGAAGTTGCGGTCACAGCTAGTTTTAAATAAGGGTACAATGGGCGGTCTTATCGCACAGGGCAATTTCTTACAGACAACCTTTGACTGATGAAAGGAGGCATGGATTTGGATGGTGAGTGGAGGGCATTAGTCGCAGACAGAGGTAGGCTGGACTTCACCCGGGCGGAGCGATAGGGTGTGTTAGACTTTATTGACTAAAACCACACTTGTGTCCTTCACATTCCAGAACCACAGTGTCCCTTTCAGAAATTCCCCATGGCCCTAGCATGCTACTGATGAAGGTATCACTCAATTCCCGGTACAGTGTACAGTATCAGTGGGAACTGGAGCACTGAGCATAGCTGTGAGGTGTGACTTGAGATTTTGATTCATCAATTTTCAATCATTACTATTATGCATTTATTTATCTCAGGACCCTGAAATCCTGGACCTTTGAAAGGCATATGAGAGGCCAAAGCCAACTCGCAGAGGAACTTTAGACAATTTTTATGGAAAATGACACCAACCGACAATTATCCCTGTATATGCACCAACGGACAGTCAGACAAACTATTGGGACATATGGAAAATAAAGATATAAGGCTATGGTTCTGGGAGGCTTCAGTGAACTGGTTACCAAGAACTATGTTAAGACTATGGCCCCTGCCTGCAACAATTATTATTATTAATTGGTAAGATACATTAGCTATTAGCTGATGTATGTTTCAAAGAGAGAGATTAGTCTGTCCTAACGATTTTTGAATGAGTTCAATATGGGAGCTTTCATAACACTTTCTTGGTGCCTATTCCATGCTACACGCTGTTTCTGTTGTATTGTGTTATGTGCTACATTCACTATCTGTTCTAATGGCCCTTATGGACATAGCATATCACTGAGAAACAACGGTACTTATAAACTTCAACGGAATGATGATGATGAATCTGGTGCGGTAATGTTTGGACCTAAAACTATCATGGCCATTCTGTTAAGTCACCTGCATGGTTGGCTATGTGAAAACAGCAGAGAACTTGGCGGAGTAAAAGTTGAAACCTTGCATGGTATTTTTGTGGTGAGCATGTTCTTTTCTGGCTACATCTGTCTAGTCACAGGATGTTGGACCTATGAAAAATATTTCTGTGACTTATAGACTTATGTGGCCTGCGTTTAGTGACAGGGACAATCACTTGACACTGCTCACTAAAAAAACAACTCTACACAATAGGCATCACAGATAGTCCCCTGTGCAGAGCATATATGGAGACGGAAGAGATGATCTTGCATGTGCTTCTTAAATGCACAGGTGTCAACTAATACATGAATACCACTCTAAAAGCACCTTCCCTCACAGATGCCCTGGAAAAGCTTCACCACGGATCAGGTGCAAAAACCAAGCTCCGATACAACATTTGGTACAACATTTCACTGAGTGAACATTATGAAGGTGAGGAGAGTATTACCAAGAAGATATATTAGAGCCACTTGAAGTTCTTAGCTAACTTAAATAAAATGTGGGCCATTACATTCCGGTCGTGGTTCAGAGGAAGAGGAAATGAAATGCAGTTGCCCCTTTTTGTGATGCAGTAACGTAAAGTTTACATCAACATACCTAACACTACAGATTCTAGAACATCTTGGACTACCGGGTAATATTCTTTTTTTATGTGGGAATTTATCACTTTTTCCAGTGTCAGACTTTTACTGACTCAAAATCCACAGATTCTTTCAGTTTCTCTTTAAAAGGGCCATAGTGACTGTTTCAAACAATACGCAACCCTGGCAGTCATCAGCCCAAGTAAAAATAACAATTAGAAGCAAGGAATTAACTAATCGTTACCTGGTTGGGTGTGACTCCCATCTCGTACACAATATGTGGTTCTTGATCCAACAGCGCCAACAATCGCTGTTGTTGCTGCACGCTCAGCGCTCCCTTCAGCGCTAAAGCGCTTAACTCTTTAGCTTCAGCCATGGCGTTCATTGGGTCTTGGGGCTTCTCTTCAGGCTTCTTCTCCTCAGATTTTTCCTTCTTTTCTTCTTGCTGATGGAAACAAAAAGTTTCTTAAGGATCTGGTTAAGCATGGACAAGATCTTTATTAATAAAAGACTTTCATTTAAAAAATACTTTTGTGTAAAAAAGTTGAAACCTTGCGTGGTATTTTTGTGGTACGCGTGTTCTTTTCTGTCTCTACACTTTCCAAAGGTAGGACTGACTCGTTACGGGGAGCACAGAACACTGACTGAGGAGCTAAGAACACTATGAGGACCAGTAACGAAGTCCAAGATAAGGAAAACAAACTTGGAACAGCAGGTAAACAAACTATCACCCACTCCGAACAAAAGCAAAGCGAACAATAAAAAAAAGTTTTTTCTTTGTTGTCAGATGTCATTTCACTTGACGCTAGAGTCGTTCGTTATGTATCGATACTCAGCTGTGTTAGTTTATCGGGATTTGATTGATTAATATATTCAATAATATACATCCACTTCCTCTACTGTAATTTATAAAGGTACACGGCAAATAAATTGTATCCGTTACTATGGTTACGCGCAGCCCCCCGCCTCGATTGAGACCCGAAAATATCGCACTGCGCATTCAAGGTCGATCGCCGTTTTAGTTACAACTTATATTTTGCTTATTATAGTGGTTTGAGTCACCAGCATTCGTAGGACAATACGCGAAGCGAATTCCTACACATGGTCCCCGGGTAATGCTTATCATGGAACACTAACTGGTGGTATGTTTCGAAGGTTAGCTTGCGACCACACTGAGCAAAGACGTACTATCAAGCGGCTTAGCCGTGTTCTGGTATGGCGTTTAGAGTAACCAGTTTAAAGGAGTCGGGTCAAAATAGCTGTTCCGACGCAGGTAGACCAACCTGGCTCACGCTATTATGGATTTAACGGAAGATTAGTGATGAACGCGGGAGCTAACGGGATCCGAGGCACGGTGCGCCGCTGACCACCCGCAGGTAGTTAAAGGCCCAAATAATGTGCTAGCTACACGTGAAGGCTTTCGAGAGGGTTTGGAACGAAAGCCTTATTGCTAAGCTTCCTTCCTTCGGTCTGCCCACTGGTATGTGTAATTGGATCGCAGACTTCCTAAGGGATCGGTCCATCCGAGTGGTAATTGATGACTGCTCGTCTGGTCAATTAGATGCCGTATCATGCGACCTCTTCTGATTCTAGGCAAGCTTGCTCTATCGGCGATCATTATCATCGCTTACCATGAGATGAGAGAGAGTTCAAACGTGAGCCAACCAAAAACAAAAAAAAGGAAGGATCTGATCGAAAAATTGTATTTCTGTGCAATAGTATAAAAACCGTCGTGGTCAAAGCTATGTGTTTAATTAAATAATATTAAGGCGGGCCGTTATTTGCTATAAACACGCTTCGCAATCAAAACCAAGATTGTGTGCCATAGTAAGAAATTGAATTTAATTAAACTTTTAGACTTCATACCAGCTGTCCTTGTGCCCCCAACACTCAACATAGTCAATCAAAAAAAGGTGATGTATAATACTTAATTTTTACGACCACGACTTTTCTTCATAATAATATTTACATTTGCGACCGTAGTTAACTAATCACCTAATTATTACTTACCCTACGAAATTGTCAGGCATTGTTGGTAAACAAGTATAGCAAAAGACTATTTTGAAAGATATATTAATTTATTATTACTACATAAGATATTCTTACTATGGTCACAATAATGATAAAAACAGATTTAGCTTTAAAAAAGTAATTATTCTTCAAGTAAATGTTTAAGTCTACAGCAGTTACATAAAATGTCTTAGGCAAATTCCTGGATCATCAAAAAGCATGATATAAAATGATTTATTACCACTAGGCCCACTCTATCTCTCCAAAAGTACCAAAATAAAAAGTACGACCACGATTAAATTATATTAAAACAAAGTTAGTTAGTTATTAGTGAACGTACTCCATTTTATATTTGGATAATAATATGCTTAGCAGGCAACACTTAAACCTCAACGCCACCACTGACTGAGTATCAAAACATTGTTTATAAAATAACACAATAATAATAATTCATTTATTTCTGAGTATACGGTTATGTACCGTACAAGATCATTAAAATGTCCATTGTCCATTGCTGGTGTATATTAAAAATTATATTGAAAATAGTTTTTTTTATATATTATCAAGATTGACAGAAGACATTGTCTTCTAGTAAAAAACAAAAAATAACACATTATTTAGTACTTTTTTTGATAATTAATTTATCAATATTTATTGCAGGCGATGCACTATTCTAGCACAATTTAGTTATTTAAAAAAAAAAATACACATGACATTTCATTAGTATTTCTTATAATAAAATGTAACAAAATACTTAATTATGAAAGATTTCATAATCAACAAGTCAGCATTTTAAAAAATTGTTCGCCTATTTAGTTAATATGTGACAGGACTTTTTTATTTAAAACACCACGCTTTGCAAACTATGTTATTGTACTGCTTACTCATGTTTTGAAAAATAAACTCTATTTATATTTACCTTAGATAATGGATCTGTCTCCGGTAGAATCTTTAGCGACTTTTAATATTGAGTCTTGGAACTTTTTTAAATTAAAATTTCTTTATTTTAATTAACATATGACTCAAAACTATTATAACATCACAATAACAGACACGACCACACAACACGAGAACAAATACAAGACTGAAGCCTCTATAGCCATAGACTGGAGCATTGCACGACTTTGCACGATGTGTTTACGGGCAATCTATTGGTGTTCATCGCCAGGACGGTGTTGCCAGCACTCTACGCACAAGCGACGCGCACCGCTTGCGCATCCATCGTGGCATGCGTTTTTGTGTCCGTGCGTTTTGAACTTAGAGTATAGAATATTTTGAAGTTGACATTAGTTTTAGGGCTACAAGAGACTGAAATGTATTAAATTGTAAATGATTTACCTAACATAAACATATTTTTGATAAAATACAGCCTAATTAAATAAAAAAGCTGATTAAACAAGATCTGGTGTTTGGTAGTAAATATTCGTATGTCCCAAGCGAAATAGACACAAAAATATTTGCTGATTAATCCGATGTAAGCGGTTAAAAGCAAAAATATTAAAAATTATTAAAACCGATTTTACATCGACACTCGGAGCAATTTAATTCATTGCAAAGCAAAATATCGATACAAAGAAACTGAATCGATCATCTCTATTAGCGATATGTTACCAGGCAAATAATAATAACACTATGCAACAAAATAGAAAAAAAACAAATTCACTGGGTTCACTGTACGTAATTACGATTCCCTACCCTAGGCCTAATTGAAATATATAAATATTTTTTTTACATCACATCAAGTTTAGTAGTGAAAGGCATTTAGTGATTTAACTTAAAATTGTATGAAGTAGGAACATAAATTGTTATTCTACATGAAAAAAACCTTTTTTTTTTGGAACGATTGGTTTTCCTCCTATAGTTATTAGTGGCAGTGTCCCTTTGAAGGATCCTACGGTAGTCCACAAGCATGGCAAGCAACCATCTACCTTGATAACGCTTTTTATACCCTGTAATTTTTTGATGAAATTTTTCACCGTGTTCATCACTTATTATACCCAAGTATACGGAAAGAAACTTAAACGGGAGTGTATGAAATGGATTTTCAAAGCCATTTTGCATCTTCGCTTATAATACACATTTGAAAACATGTTAAGTTTTTAATAGAAGTCTCGTAACTTGTGATTCCCAAGGATTTTTTTTTGTAATGTCAACAAATTAAATTGACCATGCATTTTTTCAATGGGACTGAGGCTATCATCGATATATATGTACTACGGAGGCTATATAATAAAGTAGAATCTTTGATTAGTGCTCATATGCCAGGAGCAAAGAAATTGTGATTGGTTTTTGCCCCACTTAGTATTTGAGAAACAAAAATTCAGATCCGCCTTTGGAGAGTGCTTTTACATTTTTTTTTTTTTTTTTATCAAACCAACGTCAAGTGGCAATGAAGATAATTCTCCAGACACCTAAGTGTCTGGAGAATTATCTTCATTGCCACTGATGACATATTAGCATACTTCACTGAAAGTTTCGAGTTTTTGAAAAACCTTTCACAGTGGTTGTGCAGTTATAGACGCCAACATGATTTTTAGGTTTACAGCACTGCATTAGTCCACCAAAAAGTATCTGGTTTTTAAATATTACCTATAGGACAACTCGTCAAATATTTATACCATTTTAAACAACATACTATTAACCCACAATTAGTGCTAGATTTTAAATTTCAATTTTAGTTTAAAATTAGTAATACTCTCAAACTAAAGCGAAAATGGCACTATTTTTTTCACTTTTATGAATTAATTGACCACAAATTGAACAAATTAAGTGAAACTTAACAGAAAAATGCGACATTCTGTAGATTTAAGAGTAATATTACTTTGTTCACATTAATGATCTACCGAATCGAACATGTACGCTCGAACAAATGTTGCGCAAAGTAAACAAAGTGAGATTTCGGTTTTGGGATGTGATATCTAAATATAAATGTGTAGTCTATCGTTTATAAGGTATATATAATACGAATCACCATCCGGAATATCGGTGATTTTTTCGGTGTTGCATAGTGTAATCTGACAATAATCGAATTTTAACAACTAGAAAAAGAATTATAACTACAAAACTTAATAAACGCGTGAAAAAAGGAAGTTATTTTCCTATCCATTAGATGGATAACTCCAAGCCGAAAGATTATTTCACATTACAAGACTACAATTTTAATATACAGGGCGTATCTGACATCGTACCACAATCGAATGCCATTGATTCAGTACATGATTCTGGATCACCCAGTGGTGAAATTTTTCATCGGTTTTGTCTTAATTTAAAAAAAAATCTACGATTTTTTAATTTGATAAAATCGTTATTTTAATATTTTTTGTGAAAAAAAGGAATGAATTACTTCTAAAATTAAAAATGTTGTCGGGTAACCCCGACAACATTTTTAATTTGGGTTAACAAGAAAAACGATTTTATCAACCCCTGCAACTTGCGATCGGCGCGGCGGCAGCGATCTCTCTCGCCGGGCCTTGGTTCAGGCCATGGTCCGTATCGAGGAGGGATGGCAGGCGGTCGCCTCCTTCTGCGAAGCAGTAATGCTAGCAAAGGAGAAGGCCGACCGCATCAGGCAAAGGCAACGTGGCGTACGCCCCAGCCGCCGCCAAGATTCCGATCTCAATTTCCGGCCACCGTAGGCGCGGGCTTGCGGACGGCGAGCAATGGGTAGCTCACTGTCCGATCGTCTGGTAACCGACCGGACCGAGCCCAAGTCGTCGACAGCGAGTACTATTCCCGCGCGCCTCAAGGAGCTGTCAGCAAACCGTAGAGGCCCAGCCTACTAGTTGCAGGCAGGCAGGGTCGAAACCTATTGGGGTCCTGGGTCGGCTTCTGAAAGGAAGGCTCGGCCCCGGTAAGATAGGCAACGAAGGAACGGGGTAGGTTTTTAGTCAGTAAGAGTCTGACACTATTTCCCGCTCCTCTGTCTACTGAAAATGTCATCGAGGTTGATTAAAATAACGATTTTATACAATTTAAATCTACAAAAGCACAGTTTTTTTTTTTTAAGGAAAAAGCCGACAAAAATTTCCCCACTGGAGTGTCCAGAATCATGTACTGAATCCATGAATAATCTGATGGTATTAGTTTGTGGTACGATGTCAGGTACACCCTGTATAGACCTAAAAAGGATTGAAAATCGGTGTCTTGATATATATTTTTTTTATCCATATCACACCAATTACAAATGGGCTAGTTAATAGTGTTTTATGTGTCAATGTCGTGGCCGGATCATAGAAATTGAACACTTCATGATATGGCCAAGTAAAATGGCCAGATCATTTTAAACGTTAAAGTTTGATGATATTTCAATCCTCATTTGAACTACTTTAGACCTTTTATCAATGATAATTATGGCCAAACCTTTTTAAACTTTTGAATACCGTAATTAGAGACACAATAGAAAGACAATAGGTGTGCGGACAACGGTGTCCTCTTGAGTGATGACAGTTTAATTTGAAACCAGCGCTTGTGTATGGAACCGTCATGAGGTTACATATACACTTATGCAGGAGAAAGTTAAAAAACCGACCAAGTCGAGCCGGTCGGCCGGCGAGTCGGACTCGCGCACGAAGGGTTCCGTACCATTGTTTTGGTAAACAACAGAACAACAACAAAATAGGCAAAAAAGGCGTTTTTTGTATCGGAGCCCCCTTAAATATTTATTTTATTATTTATCATTTAAGTAAAAATACAATCGAGTATTTTGTGAATATTTCAAGTGCCTACTTATTGCCTTATTGTATTAAGAAAATGGCGTTTTTTGTGTGAGGCCAGCATAAATATTTATTTTATTTTGTTTTTAGTAATTGTTGTTATAGCGACAACAGAAATACATAATTTGTGAAAATTTCAACTGCCTAGCTATCGCGGTTCTTGAGATACAGTCTGGTGACAGACAGACGGACAGACAGCGAAGTCTTAGTAATAGGGTTTTTACCCTTTGGGTACGGAACCCTAAAAAGCTTTTGTCAGGTAACTCATTGAAGGTAAGACGAGCTGTTGACCAAATTACAACAGCCTATAAAATTATCAATGGGTACACTGATGCGTCGGGGTTACATGCGGAGTTATGTCAAGTATTTGTTCCGAATAATTACAATCGCTCTAGAAAGTATAAATTATACACCGTTAAATTTTGGTCGTTTTAATCCCGTGGAGGATCGATTCGGTACATGAAACACTATCGATTGATAAAGATAAAATTAAAAAAAAAACGGTAATTTAAAAAACTAAAAAACCCGACTGCTTTTCTGAGCATTCATGAAAAAGCCCTAAAACAAGAAAGTCGTTGTACTCGATTGCACTTATCTATATATGTAATATTTTAAATACTGGCAGTCGGGACCCATTCTAGAACCTATATTACATTGCAGATTACTCCAATCTATTGACTAGATGGCTGACTTTCTAGAATGGGTCCCGACTGCCAGTATTTAAAATATTATATAGATAAGTGCAATCGAGTACAACGACTTTCTTGTTTTAGGGCTTTTTCATGAATGCTCAGAAAAGCAGTCGGGTTTTTTAGTTTTTTAAATTACCGTTTTTTATTTTTTTTTAGTTTTATTTTATTACGATATTACTTTCAAAGTAATTACGAATCTAAAGACACCTCTCAAACTAAAATCCATCGAGCCGTTCAGGTCGCAGAGCGTGCCAAACATTTGAATTTGGCGCAAAAAATCCGCCATTTTGTTTTTTTTTTATTTTGATATACCCAGTGTCACTCTCACAGTAAATACGAATCTAACGACACCTCTCAAGCTAAAATTCATCGAGCCGTTCAGGCTGCAGAGCGTGCCAAACAATTATACATACATACATACATACATACATATATACATACATACATACATACATACATACATACTCTCGAAAAACATAACCCTCCTTCTGGCGCAGTCGGGTAAAAATGAAGTACTTCTTTTTAAAAGTCGAATTAATACACGCATATACGAAATTAATTTCTTTGTTGTTGTTGTCGGTCGTTGCTGACGTTTACTTAAAGAAATCAATTTCGTACATGCGTAAATTAATTCGAGTTTAAAAAAAAAATACTTTATTTTTCATTTTTATCTTTACAAATCGATAATATTTCATGTACCGAATCGACCCTCCGCGGGATTAAAACTACCAAAACTTAACGGTGTATTATATATATATATAATGTCCTATTTTGTCGCACTGTAGCTCGATCCACCTCTCCTATACCGCGTATGCTAACGATGCTCAACGCGCTCGTGGAGATGAACCCTGGATTGGATTTGTTTGCTGATGAATGGAAGACGATATTATTAGAAAGTTCACGGTTCTGTGAGAAGACAGAACGAAAGGTTTAAATTAATTTAGTGTTAATGGCTATTTTGCTGTACTAAATAAATAAATAAATTAACGTTTAAACGACCTGGCCAGTTTGAGTTAGCCTTATCATGAAATGATTAATTTGTATGATCTAGCCACGACATCAACACTAATCACATCATTAGGTAATCATCACTCATCACTGTGAAATAGTGGAATAATACCTAATTATACGGAATCTTACACCAAATGGTGGATGGAACGAATTTATTTAATTTTATTTAAAGATGTACGCGTACTATACGCGGCAAATAAGTTGAACCAAAATGGCCGTCGTTTCTATAGTTACCGCTTCGATTGAGACTCGAAAATCTGTTACTGCGCATTGAATGGGTCGATCGCCATTTTGGTTTGGTTTTATTGTATATCGTTATTCCCGAATTCATTACAGCAAATGTTTTTGCTCCAGCTACATCATCATTAGCCTTTTAATGTTCCCACTACACACTTCACATGTCTTCGAATCTTTGGTTCTAGGACATACCGGTTTCCTCACGATGTTTTCCTTCACCGTTTTGAGAGCAGTGGTGATGAAATAAATTACACAAAGTAATGCGCCCGGCTGGGTTTGAACCCGCGACGAAGTTGAAGTTGGGGTCGCTACCACTCGGCCACCACTGCTCTCGATCCAACTACTAATAAAATAAAATATAAGTAATTAATTCCTGGCCACCGACTTTTTTATTGTACTCAACTACAGCAAAGCCAAAGGAGAGTTATGATTTTGACGGGCTATGTATGTGTTGGTATGTATGTTCATCTGTTTCCTCATAGCTCCTAAATTACTAATTGGAACCCGACAAATGAGGTATCCCTAGAACCGTCTTAATCGTCCACTGAACATAGACTACGTGATGTGTTACAAAACTCAATGAGGCGCATTCTACCGGACAAAAACTATCGTGTTAAAAAAAATAAGATAAATACACCGTGTCTGGTATGATTTGAAAGGGCTTAACTTGTACCTACATTTCTAAAATATTGCACAAAAAAGTGACGTCCTTTAGCGGACACAAAGTCATATGTTAAAAAACAATGTTAAGGTAAATACACCGTGTTTGATATCATTTGAAAGGACTTTACTGGCAAAATCTTCAGTTGGAGCCGTAATCTTAACATATGTATTTATCAGTTGAGAGGCTACGCAGTTGTTTCACTGCTTCACTAATGAACACGTATATGTTAAGGGGCCGTTCATGTATTACGTGAGCAGATCTTTTGCAAATGTTGAGCCCCCTCGTCAGCAAAAGTAAGCAACGCTCTCACCTCCCTCCCCATGCTTAGGGGCCATTCAAGTATTACGTAATCACGACAGGGGGGTGCGGGATCTTCGCTTTGCTTATTTTTGATGACATGGGGGGTCTAGATGGTGACTACGTCAGCAGTGCATATTTTCTTAGTTTCTTAAGAGAGAGAGAACGACATCGTTCTCTTAAGAAACTATGTGTCAAAATCACAAGAAAGTGAGCCGACACACATCATTAAGCAGCATGTACTCGTACATCTATCGTCATTGAAGACTTAAGAGCAATGGATTCGTGTTTCATGAACTGAGAACTGTTAATTTGAATTAAAAATGTCAAAATTTTAAATTAACTTCGTTTTTTTTCTTTTATTTCAAGTATTCCTTTTTTCTAGACTTACAACTACTGTTCATAAATTAATATTCAAACTAACACTTTGACAAATGCACATGTCAATGATTAAAATATATATTCTATGCATAAACAGTAACCACACACCTACATAATTATACACGCAGTCAAAGTCAAAGTCAAAGTCAAAATTTTTTTATTTCATTTATTTCATGGCATGGGCGCTTATAAAACGTCAGAAGCTAGTGCACGGTTCCAAATTGGTCGTTTCCTATGGAGAAGAACCGGCAAGAAACTCCATGGTACATATACACCGTTAAATTTTAGTCGTTTTAATCCCGCGGAGGGTTGATTCGGTACTTGAAATACTATTGATTTGTAAAGATAAAAATGAAATATAAAGTACTTTTTTTTTTTCAAACTCGATTTAATTCACGCATGTACGAAATTAATTTCTTTAAGTAAACGTCAGCTGAGCGAGGCCAATGAACTGTTGGTAATTAGTACGCAACAATCGACAGCTACCTACAAGGTCATTGACTCGTTTACTTAAAGAAATCAATTTCGTACATGCGTATATTAATTCGAGTTTTAGAAAAAAGTACTTTATTTTTTAATTTTATTTTTACAAATCGATAGTGCTTCATGTACCGAATCGACCCTCCACGGGATTAAAACGACCAAAATTTTACGGTGTAAATTTCTCACAGCGCGAATTATGAGGGTACTTTGGTGACGTCTGGTCAGTCAGTTTTGCCATGTTGTTTGATGTACCTACATGTTTGTTTCAATTGATTTTATTGTACGTATAGTACGCGGCAAATAAGTTGAACCCATTGTTGTCATTACGCGCAGCCCCCCTCTTCGATTGAGACCTGAAAATCCGTTATAGTAAGTACGCGGCAAATAAGTTGCACGCGGCAAAATGGCCGTATTTGCTATGGTTACGCGCAGCGCCCCGCTGTGCCACACTTCGATTGAAACCCGAAATCTGTTACTATTTTGGTTCAACTTATATGCCGCGTATAGTAACTTGTTATAAATATTGTGTATATTGTGGTGTTTTGGCGGGATTTCTTCGAGTGAAGATCAGCGACTGTTTTAATTATTCACAAATTGATTCCTAGTGGATATAGTGATGTAACAAATTGGCGTAGTTTTGTATCTCAAGTGTCTGCGCAACTGGACAATATGTGGAATCATTGAAACAGGCGCGATCTCGGTGAAATGGAGCTGAGAATTATTAAATTGTAGTTTTGACTACCTCAGCGAAGTTTACCGAGAAGGTTGACTTGATACATTTGCTGGCAAATACTACAAAAACCATATTCTAATCGTAAACCAATTAACTATTTATACGAAGTCATGGCTTAAAGGACTTAGTGTCCAAGCCAAAAACATTAACAAAAAAAAAATTATAGCGTATTGTTGTAATAAATATTAGTGCTAACACACGCTCGGACTTGGTATGGACGGACCACAGATTTGGTTCATCTTTTTATCTTCTTTTTCATCTTTATCTTTATTGTGGATCATAGGTAATTGTACATGATACAGATGGTGTTAATTAAATATTTTACGAACAGCCATGTACTACCCTTAGGGCGTACAATAAAATGTTGGAACCTATAGTGAGTTTACATGCATGTCAACAATAATACAATTAGTTGCAAATTATTGGATCATTCACATATTGTTGGAGTAACAAATTTCAATAGAAAACAGTTTTTATATAAAAGAACAGAGTCTCTTCTTGTCATGTTTTTCATAGTTGTATACAAAACGCATCATGACTTGGGCAGATTGTATTTTATTGTATTGGTAAGGTTTCGTACCAAATCAGTCCATCTATTATTATTCGAGTCCGTCTAGCTGCACTACGGGTATGGTTCGATCTGTACCAAATCGGTACACCAACCAAATTTTTCGGCCGAATAAATTTCGTATACCCGTGTGAATAGTACGACAATTGCGCGTTTTTCAAAGACACTTTCGCCTGACCGCGATGGTACATTCTGTCGACCTTCCCATGGCCCGACCAACTAACATATGTTATACGGGCCGAATCGTGGGGCAGCTGGAGACTTAGCACCCTTGGCCATCTTATTTTATTGTTTGCAGGCGCTTCTTGATCTCTTAAAAATAAGCCACGTATGTCCCTGGTTTGCATTCTTCCTAATGAGCTTGCAGAACCACACACTACAAATAGGTGTAGACTTCGCCGCCGTGTCGCCAGTTTGATGGTATCGGCATTCATGGGTTATCGTTGTAGCTCCTCACGCTCCATTTTGCTCCGGGCAGCGTGCCACGCGTGCGCGAACTCCCGCAGCCTTTCGAAGTTCGCCGGTGAGCTCACCAAATCGCCGTAGTAGACCAGACCGGCCTCCGCACGCCTTATCCCATGCACCATCTTGCGCGATGGTACAATCGGCAATTGAGAGGAAGTAAGCTTACCTTGGTAGGTTTGTGTGGCTGCGTGTGCTGTCTCCTGTCGAGCTTCTCGGGTCTGAGGCCGATGAGACCCTCGTAGTCCGTGTCGTACAGCGGGTTGTAGGCTCCCCGGTTCACCAGGCACTTCCACACCGCCTGAAGAGATAGTTACCAGTGATTACTTTTAGGATATAAGTAGGTAATTGGGGTAAGGCATTATTCAGAAGAGTTACCGGTTACCATGGAAAGAAAAGGGCAACTTAATGAACACAGATGGGTTTAAGACAGTAAAAGTCTGACACTCCCTTTTGTTTCATACTGAGCGGGAGAAGTTATTTACTTATTTCATCCTTTTAACCTGCTTTGCCTGACCTAGGAGTGCAACCCAAGGTTCCACGGTGAGCAGTCAAGCTTCCGACTACTCGACGAAGTAGTCATTCTCTTTATCTTGTTTACATTGTTCTCACATAATAGCAGCAACAAAAAACATGTAACCGAGATATTTGTAATACAAAACAAGTTTGAAAAGAGTGTCCATGGAGTTTCTTGCACATTCTTCTCCATAGAGATCTACGCACGCTTTGGAATGTGCAATTAGCATCATTTTTTTCTGATAGAAATAAAATGCTTTGAATCTTTGACTGACATATTTTGTAAGGGTTTAGGGTTAGCCAATTGGATGACTGTCCGGTTATCTGTGGGCGATAGAGCGTTGTTCCTTGGGTACCGCATGCTATTGGAGTAGGTATAATAGTAAAACTTGTGACGGATTTGTGAGATATATTTTTGGTCCATCGTACCAAGTTCGAGCGTGTGATAATACTAATTCGCTGAATTACACTCGATTTTGGTACGGACGGACCAAATCTGTCGCATGAAAATCAAGCGTTAACACACGGAATGAGTTATTTAGCAGTCTCCCACACTAAGGCAGAAAAAAAAGTAGGTAGTGATTACAGAAAAACTGGGAACTATGCACATAATAAATATTGTTTGCAGTATGAGACGGGTCTGCCAGGATACGGCAGCCTTGGAACAAGTTCATTCAGCATTGCATCAGCCTTATAATGTTTCCACTGCTGGGGCTCAGGCCTCCTCTCTAGGAGAGGAAATGGGCCGTAAACTACCACACGGGCCTTGTGCGGATTGGTGGATGTCACATATCTTCGAATTTTTGGTTCTAGGACATGCGATATTTTCCTTGACCGTTTTTTAGAGCAGTGGTGGTGAAATAAATTACACAAAGTAATGCGCCTGGCTGGGTTTGCACCTACAACTCGAAGTCAGGGACGTTACCACTCGGCCACCACTGCTCTCAAATAAAAGTTTTCAGTTGATTCAGCAGTTGATTTCAACTTCGACAGACGAAGTTCATTGAATGGTGTACATTTCTACCGATCTTCTTGTAGTATTAATAGATTACCAACAACCGTCGCAGGTCTGCTGGGAGA
This sequence comes from Leucania comma, assembly GCA_958295575.1. Taxonomy (NCBI): domain Eukaryota; kingdom Metazoa; phylum Arthropoda; class Insecta; order Lepidoptera; family Noctuidae; genus Leucania; species Leucania comma. Next base: position 22,164,927 of record OY282480.1, read on the forward strand.
AATATCTTTCGACATATGGGGCCATTCATTTATTACGTAAGACGATTTATACTACTTTTTGGCCACCGCCTCCCCCTAAATAAGAAAAAATAAGAATAGGCCGACCTTTCCCCCTTAGTTTACCTATACACATCAGAGCACATATCGGCACTAGTGCAGTTGCCCACGCTTTTTTAAATTTTAACTTTTCGCATTTTTATGATCTTACATAAGTACGAGTACTATCAAGACTCCCTCCCTCTTGTAAGAAAAAATTTGACATAGTTGAACCCCTATGCAGTACCTTTGTACTCCTAAAACGAACTTGAGATATTTTTCTATTTAAATATGATAATATCTATAAGTACCAGTGGGATTCGAAAAAATCTTTCTGTGTAGGATAGCCAGATTTATGACGAATAGTATAAGCTTAATATTATAACATCATGGTCCCATATACGCGGATGAAACAACGGCGGACTACTAGTGAATAAATAATGCTTGTCTGTCAAAATCACCTTATTTGAAATGTGTTGCTACAATTATTGATCATAATACCTTGTCAGCAGTGATCTCAGTTGTGTCCAACAAGAAGGTGGGCAGTGGAATAGGTCCTGAGGCCTTCAGCGTGCGATGTAGAGGCATGTAGTCGTTCGATATGAGAGACTCTAGCAGCTCCTTCATAGCCATGCGATTAGGTGGGCTCCTGAAAATTTAAATATGAAAAAACCTAAAAAAATACATTAGGACAACTTGAGAACCTCCTCCTTTTTTAGAAGTTGGTTAAAATTTTTCTTCCTCCTTGTGGTCAAAACATTTGCTATAATATACTAAAATCTTTCTTAAGATGAATTGTCTGGGCTGTGAGAATAATCGAAAGTATCACAGCGGCCCTACAACACAAAGGGATAACTTATAGAAAACAGGTGAATTTTATACAGTAAAAGTTGCTTCACTAAAAGTTGCTGAAATTATTTGAAGATTTCCTATGCCAAAAAAAACCTATCTATACACTTACCTAGTTTGCCTATCACACTGAAAACACCTCTTTTTTTTTAGACTTTTCCTCACTATATTGGTTGACTATGTTATATTCACTGTAATCTGATGGAATTTAGATATCCATTTGTATTTTTTAAAACAGAACATTGCCTCCACTCTAGGAATTATTCCAGTACCTCTACTATGAGTTTTAAGCAATAGTATTCGTCGCTACTCGATATCGACGCCGTAAATATTTTGTATGGCAAATTTTGGTTCTGCAAATGACCGCTAGAGGCGCTGCAAAATTTGCCATACAAAATATTTACGGCGTCGATATCGAGTAGCGACGAATACTATTGCTTAAAACTCATGGTAGAGGTACTGTATCATTGGGTGCATTCACAAACATGTAAAATTAATATACGTAAGACACCTAGACCTGTCACAACTATCCGTAAGTCATACAAATGTTCCGTGTGATAATGGAATCTGCGATACTGCACACCAATCAATTGCTCAATCAATGCGCCAAACGTGCGATCAGATATATAAAGATTAAAATAGCAAAATCATTGATATATTAAGGTTGAAATAGCATAATCTATTTACAAACCCATCAGTAAGGGGTATGAGTGCAGGTGCCGCAGCTCTTGCCATGGAACTCATGTCTGCTACCCTCTCCGCCACTATAGTCTGCAATGCCGAGTAGTCAAACTCCAGGTCCTTTGGCGACACGTCTGTCATCATGACTTGCTTGGCAGATTTTTTCATTACCTGTAAAGAACAGATTTACACTTTTTATTTTAGTACCGTATTTTGTATTCCACTGCTGATCAAAAGCCTCCCTATTCTCTGTTTGAACCTGTCTGTCTTAGGCTATGACAGAGAGGCTAAGGCTAATCTTTGGCTAAGTTAGCCTCGCAAACATGATCAGATTGTCACACCACCTTCCCCGTGTTCGCCCTTGACCAGTCACAGAATAAGTAATGTCCAGTGAGTGACAATCCTCACCCATTTGTCTGAGTGCATTAGTGCGATGTGGCCAGCCTGCTCCCACTTTACTTTCTAGTAAAGTTTAACTTTAATTATTGACGTGTTTGGAACAAAAGCAGAGCTGACACCAAATGATTTGGCATAAGGGTGGAAGCAAGATGATTCAGTGTCTATGGCATCATATAGTAGTGCATACTACTTATCAGTCCTTCGACAAATACCACTTAAGTGGGATATAGTCCCATTTATGATGCATAAAGCTGAAATAAGTTTTCTTGACTTATTTTCTGATGCATCTATAAATACTTACATCCTTAATATTAACCGGCAGGAACCCATGCAGCTGCCCAATCAGCAGCCTCTCCTGTGGTGACAGTGGCACCAAACCAGCCTTGCCCTCAAGCAGGTGGAGGAATAAGGAGGCAAATGGGTTATCCATCTTGTATACATCAAAGAGGATTGCTATGGCCACAACACGCTGGCCGGGCAGGGAGAGGTCCCCGCCTGTTATTAGGGACGATAGCAGAAGACATACTGGAAATGATTAAATTTTAATTAGGTCATTTGTTTTTCTAATTAAAATTGTAGTTTTTGAACCCATAAAGTTAAATGGAATTGTAGCTAATACAGTAAAACAATGCTTAGTAAATTAGTAATAGGATGAATAAGCAGTATTGTCATTGCCACATATAGCCGTTTAACCTTAGAAGAAAATCTTATTGGATTCATAAAATTGTACCCTAAATTGAATCAAATAAAAGTTTTTAAAAGCCTGCTAAACTTACAGTTAAAATGGTCAGATTTAGGAAACTTCTTCTGCACTTGAGTGCATACAGAATCTAGAGTTTGCTGGTCTACTGTCTGCTCTGAAAATAAGCTGCAAATAATAACAAACCATTAAAAATATGTGTCACTTGCCCTAACAAATAAAGAGGTTAGGTTATGCCATGCATGGTTACTTACTCTAATATGTATTTACTATTTTCATTGACTAAATGTTGCGACATTTTGACTAAATAATGAATAAATAACAGCTTCCTTTGGAGGTTTATTTGAAAAAATATCTATTTTCAAAACATACAAACTTCAAACATACGTCAGAATTTGACGTTCAGATATATAGTTTGCCAGGAACCAAAATATAATTTTGAATGTCATCATAACATAATTTATTCCAAAATGGTAAGTAAAAATTAAAAATAAAACCCACGAAATTATCGCGTTGCAGTAAGTAATCACATATAAAATTATTGTTAAATTTTCCCGATAAAATATACTGCTAGAATGAGATTCTAACTAATTAAACATCACTTTAATTGACTGGGCAGGGAACGACAGCTTTGCTAATCACAACATAATAAAAAACAATGTCGCTTCCTGCTGTCTATCCCTGTGTACGCTTGTGTCTTTAAAACTGTGCAACGGACTTTGATGCGATTTTTTTTAATAAATAGAGTGATTCAAGAAGATGGTTTATATGTATAATACATGCATAATATATTTAATATCACCATTGCACCCGTGTGAAGCTGGGGCGGGTCGATAAGTAATTTATAAACTGGCGGTTCAATTACAGAGTGGATTATACACCGTTAAATTTTGGTCGTTTAAACCCGTGGAGGATCGATTCGGTACATGAAACACTATCGATTTATAAAGATTAACTTAAAAAATAAAATACTTTTTCTAAAACTCGAATCCGCAAATACGAAATTAATTTCTTTAAGTAAACGAGTCAATGATCTTGTAGGGAGTTGTCGGTCGTTGCGTACTAACTACCTATAGTTCATTGGTCTCGATAAGCTGACGTTTACTTAAAGAAATCAATTTCGTACATGCGTAAATTAATTCGAGTTTAAAAAAAGTACTTTATTTTTCATTTTTATCTTTACAAATCGATAGTATTTCATGTACCGAATCGACCCTTCGCGGGATTAAAACGACCAAAATTTCGCCCTACAAAGCATACATTATTTAATACATTATTCCCCGAGAGGACGCCGGCGTCCGCACACCTATTGTCTTTCTATTGTGTCTCTAATTACGGTATTCAACAGGTTGTCCCATTTTGTCACACTGCTATAGCCCCAATAATCACCAGTGCAGTGGTGCCTCACTTTGTGGTCCGATGCTATTACGGGCTGGGCGGAATTAAATTGTGTAATTTCGACGCACAATCCCAGAAAAGAAAACCGGCAGGCTAGCAACTAAGAGTCAATGTTTTGCATAGACTTTGGAGTTTTTATAGATGTCGAGTACCTACATCATTTCCGATCGTCTTGCTGGCTCACTTCTCAACCGACTCTAGCTTGTAGGTATTTGACAGGTCCATCCCAAAGATGACTTTATAGCTTTATAGACTAGTACTCTATACATAATCGTTCTAGTGCTTGATTAATGTTAAGCAGCTTTTCCTGCGGTTCGCCGTCAATACTCAAGATTTTGGAACGAGTGCATCACTTCCAATGATCCTCTTGGTTCCTTAATTGTATCAAGCGCAGCGAATATCCTCCTTTACGCGGAAAACAGACACGCTTGGCTTTTCGCATCATTAAACCTGTACAAATTGTCATCGCCCCTTTCAGAACCTGCCTTCGAGAACAAGTTCAAGCGCTCACTATACCTTATCATCAGAGAGACGACCTGGGTCTGTGATCCACTGGCTCGTACGATGAGCATATATTTCGCGGAAACAGTGCTGAGGTCTAGACTTAAAGGTATAGAGGTTTAAACACGTAGGCACGCAACACAGTTTGCTTACTGACAGTATGATAATTCTATCTGGTGTATTATCATTAAAATACGACTTGATATTTATTATTTGAAATTAGTGTCGATAAACAAACAAAAGCACAATAATATTAGTTACCTACTTCATAACAAGGGTGCTATACAGATTTACTTTGATCATTATCTTATCTCGAAGGCAATAAATATTCATCAACAAAGAATATTACCGTGGTCTACGAATACGTCGTAAATATTTGAAGAGGACTTAATTTTTCTGTCTGGTCAAACATGAAGACAGTAGAAATCGGTCATGTTTCTATACTATATAATTGCTAAACGCATATACATAATTTTAAGTTATTTCAGATTCAGAGAAGAAGACTCGTCCAATTCTACGAAGTCACGTCTTAGGGCCGAAACACATAACCGGGTTGCGGTGCCGCGGCGGCACCACCTTGCCGCGCTGCTAAAATTGGCACTGCCACCCGCCGCTCGTCTTCGCGTCGCCGCAACGCAAGTTTTAGCGTTGATTGTCGTATCTTACAGGGATAACCAGTTTCTCGAAATTTTTGAGTGTGGATAGACGTTTTTTTGTCACGGATCATTATAAACGTACGCATATTTGTTATTAAGAAGACATTACTCTATTTTAAATAAAAGACAAAGAAGAGACTGGATAAATCCATTTATTAAAGTTATGGTACTTGCTCCACGGTGCACACCGCAAAAATCTGCGTTGCGGCTGCTGGCGCTGCCGATATTAGCGGCGCGGCGCGGCGCCGCAACTTGGTTACGTATTTCGGCCCATACTGTTTCATTGTCATCCGTCTTCCTGCCCTTAAATTGTTCGATATTAATTGGGGTCAGCGCAACACGTTTTTATCTTCCATTATCTCCTATCAATCGTTATGCTATCTCCTTCATATCACTGATACTAGTATCCGTATGTCATACTGTTTATTAAGAGAAAGCTCTATCGCTATATATTTACCTTATTAAGACATGACTATTTTTGGTCTATTATGGACAGAGAAAGGTCGATAACCACTTTGTCTCCTGTGTTCTGTCCTTTCAGAAGGTCTAATGCGTTTAGCCTAGTTTTTGCCACAGTTTGCACAAGACTGATCTAAATTTTTCGAGTGCCTTATCATACCTTTTCATGTAGATTGCGATACGTGTTTACTGATTTACATTCCCAAATTGTTTTTGCATTCCAATTCAGTATCAAAAGATAGGGCTCTTTTAAATCACCGTGATTGTTTTGTTTTCTATTATTATTTCATAACTAGTTTCTTGTAGCGACTTTGCCCGTGTTAATGTAGATTATTATCATAAGGGAAGAACCTATCCTAATACTCGATGCCTAATACTCGTTTAAGGACATGGTTTTTAATTTCGTATGTCATATTGTGATTGTCGAAGTACTAAGCAGATTTCGGTTCCACCTAGCGACGAAACCGTGGGGGCTGATGATGTTATTTCCGTATTCCGGGAATCGAACACCGACCCACTACAAAACTTTTTCGGTCGGTCTTTTATGAGACCATACTAGTCAATGCGAGTACAGGTACTATATAAAAGTTATAAATATAAGTCAGAGAAAGTCAGAGAAGAGTCAATGCAGTAGACCGCCCAAGCAGCACGCAAGCGTATCAAACATCAATGAAGCAGCCGATATACAGCTTAGAGCTGTATAAGGGCTGTACAAGGGTGTAAAACACAGCTTTAGGCTGCATAAAGGTATCCGCGTACGCTTATGGTTCTATATCAGAGTATTTTTACTCAATTAAACAGCTTTAAGAGTTTTTTGACACTTAAGGCTGCGTTTTACACTTAAAGCTGTATATAGGCTGTATATTGCACGTCACCACTTCCTTTATACAGGTCTAAGTGTTATATTAGTGTAAAATGATACTTATTGCTGTTTATTGGTGTAAACGAACTCCATTATACCTCTTATTCGTTTGGTGTAATTGTACACTCTTATAACTATTGTGGTGTTATAACTACTGCCTACAAGGGTGATATACAGCTATAAGAGTAAATGAACGCTATAGTACAGCGTTAGGCTGTATTACTAATGGAATCACTCGGATTGTGTTTTTGTGAACATCAATATGGAGGAAAAGACCGGTCAAGTGCGAGTTGGACTCGCGCACCAAGGATTCCGTAAAAACTTACTCGCACCGTGTCCGTTCTATGGGCCCTATGATTAAAAAAAAAGAAATTCAATTATCTCGAAAACGGTGCGTCCTAGGTCAAAAATAACCAAAATTTTAACCCCCCTGTGACACCCCCGTGCAAGTACCAATAGAATACAAAAACGTAAAAAAAAAATTTTTTTCGTGATCGAATCGGAGCAAGAATTCATTCCAGAAAAAAAAATTATCCGAGCAATTGGTGAATATTTTAATATAAAATAAAACTAAAGGCACATAACTCATAAGGCCATGAAACTTGGAACCTAAATAGTTTCTATGGTTGAGGTTAACCCAAAACTACAAAAAACAAAAATGCTGTTGGTATTCTGTACCAATCAACTAAGGGTGGTGAAGAGAAAACATTGAATTAAGAGGAAGGTTAAAAGGAAATATTTAAATATTACAAATACAGATAATTTATTTAAATACAACAGACAGTAGAGATAGTAAAGTATAATTTATTGGAGAAGATAAAGTAATAGATCACAATCTGCTTCTTCAATGATGATAATAATAGACTTTATACGCAGCATTTTGATGTAATCCCACGATGATCTGGAGGGTTAGAACTGTCATCCTTCACCAATGCGTCCGACGTCTAATCACTCGCTTAGTAATTTTAGATCGCCTTCTGATTCTCGTGACCTTGATATTAGACCAAGTCAAAGGCCTTATTGTACCTTTTCTGAAAAATAGATGAAAGATCGGTTACAAATCTTACTCACTACTTCACAATAAGTATATAAATTGTTAAATTGTATTCGGACATATGAGATAAAGTCGTAGGTAGCTGAGGATTTTTTATTCCTTATACGTATCTCTAAAGATGGTTAGAAATGTACGTACTTGTTATGAACAATTACACAGATTATGGAGTAAAAATACTCTATTATACAGCCTAAGTCGTAAAAATACTCTATTATACAGCCTAAGTCGTAAAAATACTCTATTATACAGCCTAGGTCGTAAAAATACTCTATTATGCAAGCTGTCGCCATTTTGCAATGTACATAATGATTTTATAAACATAATAAAAGGCTTATTTGGCAAAAGCCTAAAGTCATATCATGATTATCAGCTTGAATTACGGTTGATTTGCATTTATACCTATTATTTCAACATATTTTTTTAATATAACCTAAAAAAATAATAACATTACTTACCGTATTTACTATTTTCCTTGATGTTAAAATTGATTATTTCGCTGGCGCGTTAATATTTTCACCGAAAATATACACACTTTTACAATGAAATTAAATCGGCACTATAAATTCACCATATTACTAAGGTCAACAAGTCCAATTTAACATATTATATTTAAAATTAAATGTATATGGCGTAGTCGCCATTAGTAAAATATTATAAAAAATAATCTTTAAGTTTGGATTCTTTCGTATTCTTACACCAATTAACAGCTTTTTGCTGTTTAAGATAGTTATAATTGAATATCTGTAGAGTTAAAGTGTAATTGTACACCGATATACAGCTTAGGGTGTACAAAAACGCCTTTATACAGCCGATATACAGCCAACACGCAGCCAATATACAGCTTTTATTCTCCACTTACACTTAACGCTGTATATAGGCTGTATATGTGGGCCCTTTTTGGAGTTACAAGGGCTGTATATAGGCTTATACAGCCTATATACAGCTTACTATACAGCTTAGAGTGTAAACCTGAACCTATATACAGCCCTTGTACAGCCTTTTGTGCTGCTTGGGCGCACGCCGAAGGTCCACTTGCGAGCTCGAGATTTACTAGCGTGGTGGAGTTTAAACTACGTTTAAACACCGCTTATCAGTGACGTGCGATCTACTCTAAATATTGTTAACCACTCAAATATCACACTAATATTTTACAGGCGAAAGTGTGGTGTTTGTTATTTCACACTTGGCAAATGGGTAGACTCCGATACATAGGGTGTATTTCCACGCTTTTTACCCCCGGATTATGTTTCCTTGGATGGCTTTTAAAAAACCTCATGGGTGCTCAGGCTAATTTGATGACTCGAAAAAAAACATATTTCAAAAAAAAAAAAAAAAAAATACAACCGACTTCAAAAACCACCAAAAAGTGCAAAATAACTTTTAATTTCAGAAGTCGGTGTTTCTTTAATAGTTTGGTCTCTTCGTTATTTAACACCGACTTCCGAAATTAAAATTTATTTTGCACTTTTTGGTGGTTTTTGAAGTCGGTTGTATTTTTTTTTTGTAAAAAGTTTTTTATTTCACACTTTTTGGTAGTAGTACCCCTCAGCCAAACTTAAATAGATAGGTACCTTCCGCCATTCGGTTTCATCATCAAATCATCATGAAAATTCTAATAATACCAAACACGGCTAGGACACACTGATTTATTACAAAGTTCCGGCTCTTACCTACCTTTCGTCTTCATCATCAGATCAGTTTTTAGTACCCCCTCCCCCTTTTTCATTTAGTCAGCCACCGACTACATGTATAAACAAAGCAATTTTACTTGTTACGACAGTTCTGCTAAGGTTTTTTGAAGAGTTCCGATCTATATCTTCGTAGTTCATCATCAGATCAAAACAATATTTCTATGGGACCAACTCGAGAGTATAATCTTTCAATCAAAACAAAAATTTTCAAAATCGGTCCACAATTGACCGAGATATCGGCGAACAAACACATACAAACGACAGTTCTGCTATGAATTTTTGAAGAGTTTCGTCCTATATCTTCGAAGTTTATCATCAGATCAAAAAGATATTTTTATGGGACCAATTCGGAAGTATAATCTTACAACCAAAACAAAAAAAATTGAAATCGGTCCACAGTTGACTGAGATATCGGTGAACATACATAAAAAAAAAAAATACATACAGCCGAACATAGAACCTCCTCCTTTTCGAAGTCGGTTAAAAAGTGGCGAAGTGTGAGAAGAAAAATGCATACTGATCGACCGACAAATAAATAATTCTACTTACACACTGAGTACTTAATTAAAAATACAAATAGATCTGTGTTGGTGCGGGAATCGAACCCGCGACGCTTGCGTCTCAACCAGCGCTCTAAACTGCGTTAAACGGGTCGTCGGGTAATGAAAAAACGTTCATCACTAAAAGGCGATCATTGATATGTTTCTTGATGTCTATTCTCAGGGATGGTCAGCACCCACTGTTTACTTCTCACGGGTGCTCGAGCCCCCAAGCACCCACGGTGTCGGCGCCCCTGCTTGGAATAAAAAAACTTCTTTCACGCGAGTGTAGCCGCTGAAACTGTTTAGTTTGTAAACACAGCCAGCGGAATCGCCCGCGTCAAAGTAGGTTTCTCCATACATACTTTAGAGCCCGTTTCCAGCATTTAGGGAGCATTTCTGAGCATGTCCCACAATTCACCCCGAATTGTGGGAAATTCTCTCTTAGTACTCTCCTATGTCGTAAAAAGAAACTTTCTGCAAAATTTCACTTCTAGTGATTATGTCAATCAGTCTTCACTTTCTCTTTTACTATTTTTTTTTTATATAGAAGACCAATGAACCCGAACAGATGGGCGAAGATTGTCACTCACTGGACGCCTAAGGGAGGTCGACGCCGTCGAGGTCGACCGTGACGAAGGTGGTGTGACGATCTGATCGTGTTCGCGGGGCAAACTTGGCCAGAGATCGCCCTAGACAGAGAAGTTTGGAAGGAGAAAGGGGAGGCCTTTGCCCAGCAGTGGGACACTTAACAGGCAATAAAAAAAAGACCATTACAGCTAAATGATCTCAGTCCTACACTTTCTGTATCCGGCGGATTTTTGCAATCACCAGTGGTATACATATTATAAGTACTAATTGTAACTTCCCACAATCATAGGTGTTTCTTTGAAACCGAGAGGGTCTCTCATTCGTCTGGCCTAGTTTTTTCTTTACAATTTGATATTTTTATTTGCATATTAGTTTTCCCCGATCACTAAGCTGAATGTATCAGATGCACTCATTTGCGCCCAGTGGCTTACGACACAATTGACACAAAATAGATAGGTACGAACACGGATATCTATGGGTACGAAGGCTGGGCCAAATCAATAGGACGTTCTCTCTACTGTTTCAAAGAATCACCCAGGTATTGATATTGATCAACGGTTTGGCGAGCAACGTACCTCGATTCCTGCCGTTTTAACCCAGGTCCGATTAGACAAGTGGTTCAGCATGGCTCTCCACTCATTTGCCCATACCAATATCAATTATTAGACCATTTCAGAAGCTGAATGGGGTGACTCCTCAACTGTTTAGCAAGAGGCCTACATCCAAAATGTCAAGGTTGTTTTAATAGCTATGCTACAGTGGTTTTTAATGAGATCTGTAGCGGAACACCAACTGTTCACCCAAGTAGAACGCAATCAATACCAAGAAAATCCTTGTTTATAAATGACCTCTTCAATAGTGTTAACACACGCTCCAACTTGGTACGACGGTTTTAGCCAGTCATCGTCCATCCGTACCAAGGTCGGGTGTCACTTAGCGTTATTAGTATTAACACACGCTCGAACTTGGTACGACGGACCAAAATTTACGCTGAGTCACGCTCGACCTTAGTATGAGACGGACCAAACTTAGGCTGAGTCACGCTCGACCTTGGTACGGAGCAGACTAAGCCCGTATTAACTTACCCTTGGATTCGGTACCTATGTACCGAATCCAAGGGTAAGTTAATACTATAAAAGGTAGGTGTTGTAGGTATCCTAAAGAAATATCCACTCACTTTAAAGTATCTACTTACAAAAGTAACAATTTCAACTACAATTTGTCCGAAACGTAGCATGTCTTTTTTGACCTACTCTCAGTTATTTAGCACATAGTGGTAGCATATATTTTCAAAGCAAATAAGAAACGAACGCATGTTGTAAACAGTTCGTCATTACTGTAACAATAGCTTCGCTGCTGGGGCTGAGAACAAAACCGTTCATTTAGAATAAATGACCGATACCGTTATCGAACAAATAAATGAAAAAAAACTCCATTAATCGCCTACGCTTCACATGACTTGGCCGAATATAGTTATCGTCGAAACGCTAATTGTAAACGCACACTTTTTATCACACCAGTTTCTTGTCCTGATAAGATTACAGTGTCATATGGCTCACAACAGCGCCACCTCTACAGCTTTAAGTGAGCGTACCTTGTAAATACTAAACGTGTTATTGTGAGAATGTAAAGAAATTAACGTTAGGAAGTGATGGTGGCGTGTATTTCTGTTAATTGTGCGAAATGATACAACATCCTTCCGTTTCCATCATGTCCATACAAAATAACATGCAAAACGCAAGACCCTTGGATTTCCACAGCGGTGAAGAACATCCTCAAAGAAGCAGATCTTCGTCTTGGTCATTACGGCGAATGCAAAATGGCTTATCAAGACACGAACCGAGATATTCGTTACAGTATCAGGTAATGTCTTGCTATTTGTGTCCTAATAATATTTAAAAAATATTAAACTTTGACACCATTTAAACGCAAGCAATAAAAAAAAAACAAAAGATAGTACAAGGCGTACAAGCTCCTGTCATTAAACCAAGGCAGATTTGAGAATAGATGTTGCCTCATCGCTCACCCACTTGCCCTTGATTTAGTAGGTATGTGTGTGTGTTGTTGCAGGACATTTTAGGCCACTCTTTAACGAAATAGAATAACTATAAAGACCAGAGTGACTCCGAACTAAAGATTGACATCAGAAATTTTAATAATAAATTTTAACATGTGTATTCTTGTAAAATTTATTTATTTTCCAAATGAACATTATCATAAAAATTTACAAAAACATGTATAATTATTTTTTTTACTGCGTAGGACGAAGCGTAATGCGCAAATGAATCACTTTGGAAATGACTCGCGCTCCTGAGCTATCGATTTGGATTTATAAGCATTGGTATTCAAAACATAAACGATATTTTGCCGTGAGCGAAGGAGATGACATACATTCGATGCTCTGAAATAACGTGTAAACTGGAATGCTCAGCTAACTGTCATGCACAGCCTGTCACAGAAAATAATTATTATCCCCCGTGATATTTTAGTTTTTTTATTTGTGTATCACGTATTTCTAGATAATTGTTGCAGTTTTGGTGTTTAGATTTTTATATTGTCGCCATAACAAGTGTTTCTGATGTTTGTAAACTGTAGAAGACTCTGTAATATATTGGCGAACAACAATTAGAGGAACGTGTCACTATTATTTTACAAACAGTTGTTTTCAACCGATACGTCGCTATAGGAATGTGAATCGTGTCTAATTTTATTTAATTATTAGTATATTTTCACATGGGTGATGGCTTGGCAGTCGGACACTCGTGTAAGTTGCTAAAACTGTAATTTTTTTATTGGTTGAAACTTTTAATTCTTATAAATTTTTATTATTTATCGATAATACATACATGTCCTTGTGAACGATTAACATTTTAATGCGTTTTATTTTCCGGAACGAGGCGATTTAATTTATTCATTTGCTTTGTATGACATTATTGTGTTATGAAGTTTGATCACAAAATGATTACTAAAACTAAAAGTGGTGCAAGTGAGGGCCACAAAGAGGTTTGCCCTTCAACTTAGTGTTACGTCCATAACGCAGCTTATGTAGGTGCTATTGGTATTACATGTTCTTTTTTGCGAGACAGTGTTTTGGGGCTATCAATGTTGCACAACTTAGTAAGTGAATTAGTCATGTTAGTTCATGGAAAGTGGGTACAAAACCTTTGCTTTACCATGTAATGTACGTTCAAACTTATTTCACCTGTATCTGTCTCCAGTCATTTTTACAAAACATACCAGAATGTATTCTTGTTGTTTTCTTTATATTTTCAACTTTATTATCAAAGTGTAAACTTGAAAATCCACTGTCACAAATAGTGTCATAGTTTTTAATGTGTCTGCAAAGAAGTTTATTAAGATAATTAGAATCATACATACAGTTCAATGATCTCTTGGTATCATGAAGAATAAAGATTCTCATTCAATTCCAGTTGAAACTAAAACATAAAGTAAACAGAGTTTATTTGTCAACAAATGGAGGCTTAAACAGTAACACAGTTTTGAATATTTGTCTAAACTTTTTTATGTTAGGAAGTTTTATCTTCATGCATTATAATAACAATAATATCAGCTTATTAAGCATGAGTGCAACCCTTGATTTTCGCCAGTTGATGGGCCATTAGGAAGCTCAATGTTAGCGGCTGATAAGGGCCAGGAAAATACAACAAAATTTACTGAGGAAATGAACAAATAATGTTTTTATGCAGCACCTGTTTTGATTTTAGCAAATACACACTTTACAGGAGTCCTAGTGGATTCCTAGTTTGATTTTTTTATAATGCAACCCCATTTAAAAAATAAAAATAGTTTATTGATAATATAATATAAAAGATATCAGATTTTTACCATATGGCTCTGGGTATTTTCCTTATGCACTTCTGTTACATAGAAAAACTATTAAAAATGTTGTTGTTCTTAAAATATATTTGCTGACAAATTTCCTGATAACATTTACTTTGCTCAGTGAGTGACATAAGGTTCAAGGCCACGTCTGCATTTGTTTGCCATTTATAAAACCTGGATGTGTCTGGCTTGCTAGTAGCTGCGAGATCATTTGTAAAAGATAATTTTCCCTCCTTTTTTTATGCACCTGTCATATTGTCTCTCCACCACCCTAGGTTGACTGGTAGAGAGTGCCTAAGGCATTAAGTTCGCCTTTGTACCTTTGGTTGCAGGAAGATTAAATAAATAAATAAATTTTTAATTCATAATATAAACAAGGATGAGTTTAAGCGTTAATTAAAGTCTCTGTAATTTGTACACATATTACTAATTAGTGTTACTTTTTAGTTTATTTTTATTTAAATTTGTGGGTAGAAGCATCAAAGGTTGTTGTTCTGTCTGCAAGATAGATTTTCGTTACAATAACCTGATGGTTCCATTGTATTTTTGAAACTGTTGTATTATTTTTGGATTGTGAGGGTCAAAATTATTCTAAATGTGTGGGTACTTTAAAATAAACTGTTTATGCTTCAATTTCCAACTTTTTGTATCTTTTCCAAGTCTGTCAAGGGACCATACTGTAAGAATTAGGTTTAAAATACAAAAAAGAAAATGGCTATTTCTCTTAAGTCTTATGGGATAATAAAAGTGACCAGTAACAAAAAATAACCTTGTGGAACACTTATATTTATAGCTTGCCAGTACTTGACTTACTTATTAGCAAAAAAGAAAAATGTATATAAATAATTTAAATATTAGCTAACTGGACAGTCCAATGGTTGAGCAATTGGCTACTGCGCTGCATATCGCGGATTTGACTCCAGTACAGTACAAATATGTACATGTAGGGCCAAAGGCCTCAGGTACCTATGTGCAGGGCCTACTGATAGTTTTTCCAGGTCTGCGAGTCTTGTGTATGTGAGTTTACGTGTGAACATACCGATGATACAAAAGTAATTTAGTGTGGGGTAAAGTTTAAAAAATATAATTATATTATGTATATTTTTAGTGATATTTATTTTCTTGATCTACAATCTAACATTATATAAAAGCGAAATACCATTCACAGATTAATAACGAAATATCAGAAACTATAACACCTACAAACTTAAAATTTGGGAGGTAGGTTCCTTATAAGGTGTAGACATCCTCTAAGAACGGATTTTACGAAACTCCACCCCTAAGAGTGTACAATTGGGGTTGGAAGTTTGTATGGAGAAACCGACTTTTTGCGAGTGAAACCTCTGGCAAAAGCTAATATAATAAATTGAAAATTGGATATTTATAACCTAAGTACATAGAAAGGTATAAAAATTACATAGATAGGTAATAATTCCCATAGGTTTTAATTTCTATGCGATGAGTACAGGAAAAAGCAATTGCTAATTTAATTAGTTAAGAACTATTTTATGTCGAGTTGTAGACCAATAACCGTAATGAGTAGGAAGGTCAAGCTATTAGAACGTTTAAATAGGTATATTACGCGGCAAATAATTTGAACCATTTGCTATGGTTACGCTCAACCCCTCACTACGATTGAGATCCAAATTTATTTTAATTTAGTGGTGTATGTGGTAATCCACATACACCACCTACAACTGATTTTGAAAATTCTTTTACTAATTTGAAAGCTGCGCTATCCTTACTAGTGAGTCTAATCCCGCATGAAAATCGCAATCCTGCAAGCCTGCGGGATTGAAGTCGGCAATCCCGCTTCATTTGCGCGATAGTTATTTTTTGTAAGCCCTTGAAATGCATTTTTTTTGTTGTTTTATTTTTTGCAGGTCTTAGTGGCAATATGACTTGCAAAATGCTAAAAACTAAAGACAATTTGAATTTCGCGAGCTACACTGGCGCTTTCGCCTAAGTAGTATTATTAAAAAAAATAAAGACAAGTTTAAAATATTTTGTATGTAAAGCTACAAGCTATAAAAATATTTTCTAATGGTTTTTCATAGGTACTAATTCTGAAGAAAAGTCACGAGATCCATGGGAAATTGTTAAGTCACTTGTTAATAAGGCTATAAATAAGTAGACAGGACAGCGCGTCGTCTAAACCCGTTTTTCTTAGCAAAAAAATGAATCCCGCAGGTGTGCGGGATCCCGCATGAGCAATCCCGCATTTCTGATCCCGCCAAAAAGGTGCTGGATCCCGCGCTTGCGGAATTGGATTTCCTCCCTACTATACAAAGTGTATCATGATAAACGTGCATCCTGACACTAGAATATTAAGAATTTGCTGTTACATGGTTTTTTAAAAAAGACGTTGGGCCCTGAGTTTCTTTCGGTGTTTCTTCTCGGGGTAGTCAGCTAGGAAACACTGGCCTCATCCAGTTTAACTGACGAAAAAATATGTGTAAAAGTGTATTTAAAAAAAACCTACTTGCAAAATAAATAAGCTTTTTTAAAATAAGTAATTTTTTAACCTAAAATAACTAAAACTTATTTTTGTATAAAAAGTTACCTAAATTGATAAATTCTTAATAAATCTTGATTGCATTCTAAGCGTGTTTATGTGTGCGTGCGTAGATCTAGATAACCAATACTTACCGGTTTTTTTTATGGTAGGTGAAAATCATCCAATGACATCCCCCTTTCTTGGGCGGAGCGGGAGATAGTGTCACACTTTTACTGACTAAAAAACCCACCCCGTTCCTTCGTTGTCTTTCATACCGGGGCCGAGCTTTCTTTTCAGAAGCCGACCCTTGGCCCCAGTAGGCTTCGACCCTGCTGCAGGCTGAGCCTCTATGGTTTGCTGACAACTCCATACCGACAAGCATTTTACCTACGTTAAAAAAAAAATACCGTACAAATATAATATTACTTGCCTACTATTACGATATCAAATTTCTTAAAAAACTGGCAAGTGCGAATCGGATTTGCGCACGAAGGGTCTCGTACCGTCCGTAGCAAAACACGGCAAAAAAATCACATTTGTTCCATGAGAGTGCTTAAATATTTATTTTAATCGGTTTTTAGTATTTGTTCATATAGCGGTAACAGAAATACATCTTCTGTGATCAACTGTCTAGCTATCACGGATAATGAGATACAGCCTGGTTACAGACGGACAGCAGAGTGATAGCAATAGGGGTTTTTAGCCTTTGGGTACGGAACCTTAAAAATACTACCTTTAAGTAAAATTTGGGTGCTTAAATAAATTTAATTTTCTAAATTGGGTGTACAAAGATAGATGTGTAGTTATGGGTGTGCAATTTTCTAAAGTTGTCAAAAAATAAAAGGCCGGTTTTGACATTTGTCATCGCGACGAGAATATTATGCCTAGTTTTATACGAGGGCCCAGCCTCGGCCAATCGCCGTCGCTAGCCATTGTTTGAACGGGAAACCCCATTTAAATAATGGCGATGCCCACATGTAAACTAGGCATTAGATACACAGTAATAAAGAATACTTGCAATTTACCCCATCATAATTTTTAACGCGCCAAAAAATTATTCATTTTTTTTAAAACGCTTTATAATTAATTATTCTTTTACTGTTTCTCTCAGTTTCGTTCCCAGTTACATTCTAGGGTTTTTCTCAAATGTCAAAACGGGCCTTTTATTTTTTAACGAGTTTAGTTACATATAGTATATTTTCTACAATATCGCGGGCGAAACCGCTGGCAAAAACTATTACAATTATTATATAAATAAACAAACATATTATTTTTATATATTAATCTGCATTGGCTTGACTGCTAAAGTCTTATCTAATATTAATAATCTACTGATGTTAGTCATACAAACATTGTAGTAATCCAATTTATTAAAATGTAAATTGCTTTTGTTTTCAGACTGATGAGAATAGCTTCCTACTTCGGCTGCGGATCGTAGGGGCCTACTCATTGGCTAAAAAGGATATATTTGGTGCTAGGTGAGTTTTTTTTTAATATAATGTTTGGTTAAGAGTATTATAGTTGTTGCGTTTTAGCATGACAATATCGTGTATTTTTTTTTTATAGTAGGTAAAATCATCCAATGACAAATCTCGCCCTTGGGCGGAGCGGGAAGTAGTGTCAGATTCTTACTGACTAAAAACCTACCCCGTTCCTTCGTAGCCTATCGTGCCGGGGCCGGGTATTCCTTTCGGAAGTTAACCCATGACCCCAGTAGGCTTCGACCCTGCCTGCCTGCAGCTAGCAGGCTGGGCCTCTTCGGTGTGCTGACAGCTCCTTGAGGCGCGCGGGAACAGAACGCGCCGTCGACGACACAATATCGTGTATTGACCTATCCACTTTAATTGACATTCTGAATTTAAAAAATGAAAGTACTGCATTATTTAATATTGAAACCGTTACTTTATGTCTAATTACTTACAGAAATACATAAGGGAAATAGAAACAGTTGCCAAATGCTAAAACCTAATAAGTATTATTCATAACAACTTTGTTCATCAAATAAAATCCAATCATGCTTCTAATATGTGAGCACAATGTAGTTAAGTAAAAGTAATTAGTAAGTAGAAAAAGTAATTAAAAAAATAGAAATTGAATGAAGCTACTGGCACATAAGAGATGACCGGTCTCATCTGACGGCGCCCGTTCACGAGCATGACGCGTGCATCAGCCTACACTCAGCTCAACCACCTTGTATCGGAGGCACAACTGCTAAGCGTAACTTCGGAACTTCGTAGTATTATCTGGTTTTTTTCCAACTGAAAAATCCTAATGTTGCTTTAAAAAAAGAAAGAATAAACATGTGACGATAGTAAATAAGGATCACAAAATAAAAAAATAAAAACGGCCAATTGCGAGTCACGAAAGGTGCCGAACAATCCGTAGCAAAAACGGAAAAAAAATCACGTATGTCGTATGTTGTATGAGAGCCCCACTTAAATATTTATTTTATTCTGTTTTTATTATATGTTGTTATAGCGGCAACAGAAATAAATCATGTGTGAAAATTTCAAATGTTTAACTATCACGGTTCATGAGATGTAGCCTGGTGACTGACGAACAGACAGACGGACGGACAGCGAAGTCTTAGTAATAGAGTCCCGTTTTACCCTTTGCGTACGGAACTCTAAAAAGTAGTCCTTGCAGTCTATTGGTATGCAACTATAGACTATTTTTTTTTTGTCAGTTTTTGGCAATAGTCTCGCCTATTACAAAGGATAGATAAAATAGACGACGTCATGAAGGCATTGCGTCCCACTCTGTGTCTGCGGAGCGAAGGGGAGTAACAGACTTTTACTGACTAAAACCCACATGTGTTCCTTCTGTTGCCTATTGTGTTTCAGGTCCACGGTAAAGGTAGAACTATAACACTAACACGTAAGCCAAACACGCCGTTCTGGGCGCGTCGGTCTTCATACATTTTATAAGGCAACAAGAGAGAGTACTACTAGTAGAGCTACACTTGATCCACGCCACACGACGTCGTTCTACGTACAAATCAGGTATATTACACGTGTGCGTCGGTCTAATGTAGTTCTAGCTTTAAGCTAGGACTACATTAGACCGCCGCGTGACGTGGATTAAGTGTAGCTCTACAAGTCCAGCCCAGGTCGGCGTGTCTGGCACACGTGTGCGCAGTGTAGTTCTAGCATTACTCTTTTAAATAATGTAAGGCCATGGTAACGGTTTATGAGTTATAGCCCGCTGGCAGACGGACAATGGAGGCTTAATAATTTATTTATGATATATGATTTACATATATCATAAATATGATTACATATATCATAGATATGATTTACATTGATACAGTGCTGGTCTAGCGCCGGAACCCAGTGATGCCGGCGCCAGCTACTGTATCAATATAAATCAGCTTCAATCAAGGTTCAACATCATTTGTTACAAATGTTATATAGATAGGATCATTCTGTTTTAATTGAGATTAAAAAAAATGCTTGATAACAACCAAAAGCCTATTAACAATTGTTAACAGGCGGCTCTCGCTTGTTCACTATCTCACCTGCCCTCCGAGCCAAGTTACAATCTTAGCGTTTTCCGTTAACGCTTGGAGTTGGCCACGCCCCCAACTCCTTTGTTCGAACAAACGAATTGGGGGCGTGGCCAACTCTAAGCGTTAACGCAAAACGAAACGTTTGTAACTTGTCTAGGGGGGCTGATGGTAAGCGTCGATTTGGTCGACTATAGAACACGCTTGCTTAGAAGTAACCTATTCACTTGTTAATAATCCTTAAAATAAAAGAGAGCTGAAAAACTTAAACCGCTTTATTCCAAAACGCGATCTAAATAGTTCCAGGACTATCACTAGATTTAATTGGCATTAAACCTAGTAATAGTCTCGGAAATTCATTTAGATCGCGTTTAATTCATATTAAACCTAGTAATTGTCCCGAAAATTACATTTAGATCGCGTTTAATTCATATTAAACCTAGTAGTAGTCCCGGAACTATTTTAGATCGCGTTTTGGAATATGGCGGAAAGATTTCAAGGCTAAATACGATATTGCATTATTTTCAAACGATTGTCAGTAGAAAAGAAAAACGTCTCAAGCATATCCTCGGAAAATCTGGAATCTGGTTGTAACCAGTTTCAAATTCTAATCAGGGGATTGTAAATAATTAAGTAATCAGTTCATAAAGCGAAGCGGAAGAGGATCTTCACACTCAATTATGATATTAGTCATTGTTCAAGTATTTTAAGCCGTTATGATGACTAATTTCCTACTACTTATAATTTTATTCAAGCTTTTTGCGTGTTGAAGAACTTAAGTTTGAAGGTACGTGGAACAGAATGTAAAGTCCCACATCCTCCGGGACCGGCTCTTGTCTCTGTCCTTTTCTATCAGTGACTGTAGGTTTGCGACAGTGATGACACTGATCATAGATGTGCGAGTTTCGAGTCCAGGTTTTCTGATTGCGATGTTAGCGCGTAACGTATCTTCTCTTATCTATTATATTTACACCGTTAAATTTTGGTCGTTTTAATCCCGTGGAGGGTCGATCCGGTACATGAAAAACTATCGATTTGTAAAGAGAAAATTAATTCCAGTTTAAAAATAAAAGTAATTTATTTTTTAATTTTCTCTTTACAAATCGATAGTGTTTCATGTACCGAATCGACCCTCCACAGGATTAAAACGACTAAAATTTAACGGTGTATTAGAGTATGGTTGGCAACCCTAGACATGTGCGAGTATTTAATTTTCATGTCCCACACACAATCAGGGCCATATCAATGTCCTATGTTGCCGAGATTCGGCTCACTGCAATCAGTAGTACACATTTACACGTCCACCACATTGCCTTGGTCGTCAATTGTTACCAAATTGATGGACGCCGGAGATCTCTGCGATTGTGATTGTGAGTCATCGATTTATAAATATTAACTTCGTCAGTCGGTTGATGGAAATTAGTGGTGATTTTAATGATTTGGAACCTCATGCGGCGGAAATATAACCTTATTGGTATATTTTCGAACCATTTAGGGTTGAGTTTCTCGTATCATCATCATCATTCTCTTGCTCAGGCGTCTCCCAAATGTCGCTTCAACGATCGGTCTTGTGGCGGTCATCGGTCCATCTTATGGGAGGCCAACGCTGCGTTTTCCGGCGTGCGGAGCGGCCCCATCGAAGGGCCATCCGTTGAGCAATGTGCCCTGCCCACTGCCACTTACGTTTGATGACTCTTCGGGCTATGCTCGGATAAATTATGTCAAAATTTAACATTAATATGAATAATTACGAGTTGAAACACGAAAACATTCTGTTTCAAAACAAAACAATTAAATTGAGTTGGAAATGAGTTGCTTGTTTATTTAAATGCTAATTGTCCCGTATAAAGATAGCTTCCAAGAATATAAAGAAAATTTTAGTTTTTGCTAGAAGCACATTCAAATATAATTTCAAGAGAAGAAACGAACACGAGTTTTTTTTAATGCTTCTAAATTTTTGCTACAAAAAATTGTTAAAAAACATTTGGCAACCCAACATACAACCAATGACAGATTAGCTATCATAAATCTAACAATTTAAGCAAACAAAAAAAGTTTTTTGACATGCATCGATCTGGTATAATAGGAAATTATCAAAAGAGGTGTTGTATATCAAGTGCCAAATCGGCTGATATCGGTTAGTGTGTGGCGTGTGGTGCGAGTCTAGTCTAACGAGGTGGCGCCGGCATTGACAGTCGGTTAAGTCCGCCGAATTAGTGACGTCACTCGTATTGTAGCTTTAGGTAGTAATACCTACTCAAGTTGACATTAATTGGCTATTACATATACCGATGTATAATGTAAATGAATGTCTGTTTCTACTGATAGCTATCCTGGGGGTTTTAAAGTCAATTGTGAATAGATTACCTTTAGGCAAGTGTGTGTAACATCATATCATACTATCAGATGAGGCAGTGGTGAAGCGCGAACCTTTTTAACCGACTTCAAAAAAAGGAAGTTTCTTAATTCGACCGTATATATGCTTTTTTTTTTAAATCATTGTTATTATTATAAAGGAAGGTACGTTACGCGTTCACATCGCAATCAGAAAGCCTGGACTCGAAACTGGCACATCATTGATTAGTGTCATCGCAGTCGCAAACCTATATTCACTGATAGACAAGGACAGAAATAAGAGCGTGCGCTGTCGTGCGAGCGAGATCGCGTTAGCTGCAATTAGGTGACGGGCCTGATTTCAGCGGTCCACTAGCGGTCCAGCGGTGTGTGAGTTTCTAGTCCAGGTTTTCTGATGGCGATGTTAGCGCGTACATATTGTATCTTCCCTTAAAATCTATCAATGGATACGAAAGACCGAAATTATCTATCAGACAGTTGCCCCCACTAGACAAAAAAAGGTTAAATCCTCCCTTTTCAACGAAGGTATGTGGGACTTTACACTGTTCCACGTACTTCCAAACCAAACACAAGTTCTTCAACACGCAAGTAGGCTTGGCTAAGGCTTGTAAGAATAAAATGATAAGTAGAGGAACTTCAATTACTCATCATAACGGCTTAAAATACTTGAACAATGACTAATATCATAATTGAGTGTGAAGATCCTCTTCCGCTTCGCTTTATGAACTGATTACTTACTTATTTACAATGCCCTGATTAGATTTTGAAATTGGTTATAACCAGATTTCAGATTTTCGAGAATATGCTTGAGACTTATTTTTTTTTCTACCGAAAGAGATCGCGTTAAGAGCTAGCGGTAGGGCCTCAGCCCAGGGTTGAGGGTGCGTTATGTTCCACGTGCGCCTTCAAGAGATTCCAGCAGGATTGACGGGACCCTCTAACTTGATGCCTGCCAGAAATACAGGATTGTTTTAAAGAATCACGGTAGTCCTGCAAAACAAAGATTAACTAAAGTAACAAACTCGGGGACTAAAACCCACCCGGTGTTTTAGTCAGTTACCGGCTTATTCCAAAACGTATTTTAGAACGCTTTTAATTGGCATTAAATTCAGTAATAATCCCGAAAACTACATTTAGATTGCGTTTAATCGGGATTAAATCTAGTAATAGTCCCGGAACTATTTTAGATAGCGTTTTGGAATAAGGCAGTATAGGTTTGGAAGGATTTGTCAAATTGGTAGATTTGATGTTGAGTATGTCGGGACTAGTTTTTCTCACGTTTAGCCCCCTTGACCTATCATTTCTGCCGAAAGACAGAACTCAATCCACTGTTGGACATAAGCCTCTCTCAAGTGTCGCCTCAATAAACGGTCCTGTGCATTTCGCATCCATCGGATTATCGCAACCCTTGCCAGGTCGTCCATCGGTTCTGCGAGCAAAGTGCCCTACCCATTGCCACTTAAGTTTGGCGATTCTTCGTACTATGTCGGCAACGTTGGTTCTCTTCTTCATTTCTGAAAAAATCTTGGCCTATCTATCCAAATTTTCGATATGAAAAGTAGTTTATGACATGCTTTCTTTTAGAGAAAGAATTTCCATAATCGGATTACTAGGTAAGTAGGTACTAAAGATAAGACGTAGTTGCAAAAAACTACCGATATACTTTGGTTTTCTATCGCTTTAAGCGTAAATGGCTTTCGAATATAATATATAAAGGGCCTGTGGGGTTTGGCAGGATAATGGTAAATATTAAGAGTTGATATCCTGATTTCATAATCAGAGAGGCGACTAATCAAGAATATTGCATGGGGGTCCATCTGTCTATTTGGATTTGGTTTCCGCACTTAGTCATGGAGGCCTTAAGTGTACATGGTAGCGCCTCATAGAGCCGTGTCTCACTGAGACGCTGTGGCGGCATAGCCAGGTCATCGTCTTTTTGCCCTTGTCGTTTTATTTGGGGTCGATGCAACACGTTTTTTTCTTCCATTCTGACCGAGCTGTCACGCTATCACTGATGTAGTCGTGACCTGGTTATCGTCATAGCCATCATCATCATATCATGACGTCAAAAAAATTATCAGCACCGCCATAGTGTTTCAGTGAGGCACAGGCTTTACTTCAACCAGTTGGCCTCTCCAAAAGCATCTTTTACGGTACCGAGGACCATCAGGCACCAGCTTTTTGCTTGCGTGTGAGTTTGTTCTCTTAGCCAACCACGTAACTTATCGAAGGGGATTGACACAAAGTGACATCAGCCACGTCATTGCTCAATGATCCACTGTGTCCTTTTGTCCACTGCAGCGTCACAGTGCTACGGTCAAGTACAACAACGTGTTCTAGTGCATTCTTGTGCGGGTCTCGATGTAATGCAGTTCTTTCATAGGGATTGAGGCACTATCGGACAGTACGCGAATATGACTCCATGACTCTTCTGCCTTCTATGGCGTGGTCTGCTAGAAAGATGCCAACAGATTCCGCCTGGTGGACGATGTTGAGTTTACCCAGCAGTCTGGATATTTTTGAAGTTGAGGTCATTGGAGAAAACTCTGTCTTCGGTTCCAAGGGGTCCTAGCATAGCATCAGCCTTATAATGATCACTGCTGGGATTCAGGACTCCTCTCTAGGAGTTACTGGGCCGTAATCCACGACGCTGGCCCAGTGCGGGTTGGTCCAAGGGGTTCTCCTAATACATCTTACAACCTGATATTTGCCGGTCTTGCTCTTACTGCTTAAGATGATGAAGATGGTTACGTTGTTCCGCTTTATAAATATTGTATTTTGACTACATCCAAATTAAAATTCTGCCTATTCATCGGACCTTGCTGACTTTTATCACACAGTAATAAGTTGATATGATTGGACTCAACGCTAATCTACTTCTGCGCACTACCAGTCCCACCCCAATTTTATTAAATTACTGTATAAGGAAACCGCTCCAATTTTCTTTGTCCCCGAAAGCAACTCTCTTGAGATTATGGCATGATAAACTTATGGTATTGGCACGAAGTCGCTTGACTAAAGGTAGAACTGCGTACACGTGTGCCGCACACGCTGATATGGGCGCGTCGGTCTACATACATTTTATATGGAAACTAGACTTGTAGAGCTACATTGGCTCCACGCCATTCGACGTTGTTCTACGTACAAATCATGTTACACAAGCGCGTTGGTCTAATGTAGTTCTAGCTTAACTCTCGTAAGAGCTGTGAAAATAGCCTTTCTCCATTCTTCACCGCTTTTTTTAAGGGAGTTGTCAGAGTTATTGACTGGCTTATTTTATGAAAAATTAATTTTATAGAGTAAAGAAAAAGAACAATAAAGTACTGAAGAGGGTTGTATTGATGATTTTAATGACGTCTGTCGATCTATTATCCTTATTTATTTATTATTCTTTTTTTATTTATTTACTTTATTTAAATCTTTGGACATTCTGCACCGCTCGGCGTCTTTATGTCGACACCGCCACCGGCCTTCGCTGAAAATCAGCGCTTTGAGCTCATCGCTCTAAGCATGAGGCCACAGCTTTTACTGAGCGTTCGGCCGTTTTGCGCAGATGTGACGCATATCTTCCTTATATAGTATTTGTGTTTGTTAATTAGTTTTAAGTTTTGCGTCATTTCGCGTAAATAAACTGTTTTTCTTTCTTTCTTTTTCTTCTTCTATTCTATTAAACATACAACTTGACACTGACCTGAAAAATGAAAAAAAAAATTGAAAATTTAAATTTCGCGGGCTAACTTGGTTCTTCTCGTTTTCTTGAGAGCAGCTGTGGCCGAGTGTTAACGGCCCGACTTACGAGTTGTAGGTCGCGGGTTCAAATTCATCCAGGCACATTACTTTGTGTAATTTATTTCATTACCACTGCTCTCAAAACGGTGAAGTAAAATATCGTGAGGAAACCGGCATGTCCTAGAACCAAAAATTCGAAGACATGTGACATCCATCAACCCGCATTGGGCCCGCGTGGTGGATTGCGGCCCATTCCCTCTCCTAGAGAGGAGGCCTGAGTCTCAGCAGTGGGAACATTATAAGGCTGATGCTATGCTAACTTGGTTCTGTTCTGTCCCTTTGAAATTAGACCATGGCCGTGTTGTTGTTTTTATTTAAGTTTCTATGTACTTATTTCATCATATTGCGTTCCATTATCTTAGCTCTTAGTACGTCTTCAGTTATCATGGCTTTTGTAATTGACCGATACTTCTACGAGTTCCGAATACATGAATTTGTGTCTTGATACATAGCCAGATACTTGTAGGCGCAGATAAGGCCACTCTAGAATGCAATCGACTGATATGCTGGGGATTTTTCTTAGTAATTGTCTGTTCATAATAAATTAAACAGCGTGAGAGATGCTAAAGCATACTTATATTGTTGAAAACTACAATTAAAAAGAGAGCACAAAGTACACCATGACAAAGATAAAAATCCAAGTAAAAAGGAAACGGCAATTGAATCAGCTTTAGAAATTTAGTGATGTGACTCTAAAACTAAATCATTTACGTTTAAAGTCACATCGCTAAATTAGTAACTATAAGGTGTATATGTTCATGGATTGAACAGTCCCTTTACTAGGTCTTACGATTCTCTTAGTCTGTATTGTAGAATGTACATATTCGTAAAGATATCGTCTTCTTTTCGCGTGTTCGGTAATAATCCGGATTCGGAATTCTTCGTATGCTACTGCTCGATTTCACGGCCCGCATCCGCATCCATTACATTAAACACTTGTATGAAAGGGACATTTGCGGGGGTTACACATGCGGAACAATTTTGCATGCGTGATGAAATCCGCACGATATTAAAAAAACCTGAAGGAGCGTGAAAATATGCTCAAGGCTTCCTTTTATGACGTGGGCACTAATAAAGGATGTTTCAAAATTCAGCCAGTAAGGATAAAACGGGGTTTTAAATTTTGTATGGAGAAACATACGTTCGTGCGGGTGAAGCTGCTGGCAGAAGCACGGACAGACCGGACGGTCGGACAGCGACCTATCCGCAGGCCCGCGCCGAAATCGGGATCGGAATACCGGAGGCGGCTGGGATATGTGCGTCGTTGCCTGCGTTGCTCCTCCTTTGCTAGCATTACTGCTTCGCAGAATGAGGCGACCGCCTGCCCCTCCTCCTTGCTTCGGACCATGGCCTGTACCAAGGCCCGGCGCGAGAGATCGTTGCCGCCGATCGCCCCTACGAGGACACGGCGATGTTATGCGCGGGGCACACCTCTACCGTGTCCTTGGTAGAAGCTAGTTTAACAATAAAGCTACGTCAAAGGTCACGCTACGACTCCATGCCCTGCAAAAGTCAGTCTATTTGATAATAATATTGCTCGAGAAATGTTTGTAAGTCAAGCGATCGTCAAGGAAACGTTACGCTAGAATGAAAAAAGAACAATGTTTTGCCTAATCTAAAATAATAAATATTCTACTGTATTCGATATGTTATGCGTTTTGAGGCATTTTGGTACTGTTTTGTTGCCTTGTAAAATTAAGAACTGTAATAGTTGTTTTCTAGCCTATACACCGTTAAATTTTGGTCGTTTTAATCCCGCGGAGGGTTGATTTATAAAGATTTTTTTTCTAAAACTCGAATTAATTTATGCACGTACGAAATTAATTTCTTTAAGTAAACGAGTCAATGACCTTGTAAGTAGTTGTCAGTCGTTGCGTAGTAACTACCTACAGTTCATTGACCTCGCTCAGCTAACGTTTACTTAAATAAATTAATTTTGTACATGCGTAAATTATTTCGAGTTTAAAAAAAAGTACTTTATTTTTTAATTTTCTATTTACAAAACGATAGTGTTTCATGTACCGAATCGACCCTCCACAGGATTAAAACGACTAAAATTTAACGGTGTATTTTCCTACTGCTTGACAAAGGCCTCCCCCAAAACCTTTCTGGTATTCGTCGGTACGAGTCCAGTACCTCTACCATGAGTTTTAAGCAATAGTATTCGTCGCTACTCGATATCGACGCCGTAAATATTTTGTATGGCAAATTTTGGTTCTGCAAGTGACCGCTAGAGGCGCTGCAAAATTTGCCATACAAAATATTTACGGCGTCGATATCGAGTAGCGACGAATACTATTGCTTAAAACTCGTGGTAGAGGTACTGGTGGTAGGTGCCTGGGTCGCTTTTCCACCTATTTTCAAGTCGGCTTCAGCGGCATCGTCCATTCTCAGTAACCTTCTTCGTAGAGATTACTGCCCAGCGATCAATGTGCATGCGGATTACGTAATCCGCCTAATCGCATTTTAGTCTGGCAGGCTTTTTTCCTGCGTAATGGTAATCTAGTAAGACTTGAATAATTAAATTCACGACGCGTGGGATTGCTTCCACGGCTAAATAAGTCTGTTTGCTTTGTCGCACTTGTGTGGACATGATATCGGTTCAGATTGATTAGCTTTATATAATCATGTCAGTGGTGTTAATAGGTTTATTTTTTATATGGCTTGTTTTTTAGTGATGTGACCTTAGATTCGTTGATTTCTTTTCTACTAGCATTTGGTCATGAATTCGATCAAGTGGATTTCTATTATAGCGGATGCGAAATGGAAGTCGAAGCCAGATAAATAATAGCCTATGCCTTTCCTTGGGGTTCAAGTTTAACCTATACCAAATTTTATAAAAATCGGTTCAGTTTTTTTACCGTGAACATCGAAGAACTAGAACAATTTCACTATTAACAATTGCATCACTGCTTACCATCAGGGGCAATGCGTGACTACTGTCGACGCCCTCTGCCCCAGCTAGGGGATAAAAAATAAATAAAATATAAAAAAACGGTAATTTAAAAAACTAAAAAACCCGACTGCTTTTCTGAGCATTCATGAAAAAGCCCTAAAACAAGAAAATCTGGCAGTCGGGACCCATTCTAGAATTGAGAGACATTGCAGATTACTCCAATCTATTGACTAGACGGCTGACTTTCTAGAATGGGTCCCGACTGCCAGATTTTCTTGTTTTAGGGCTTTTTCATGAATGCTCAGAAAAGCAGTCGGGTTTTTTAGTTTTTTAAATTACCGTTTTTTATTTTTTTAGTTTTATTTTATTACGATAACACTTTCAAAGTAATTACGAATCTAAAGACACCTCTCAAACTAAAATCCATCGAGCCGTTCAGGTCACAGAGCGTGCCAAATATTTGAATTTGGCGCCAAAAATCCGCCATTTTTTAATTTTTTTTTGATATTCCCAGTGTCACTCTCAAGGTAAATACGAATCTAACGACACCTCTCAAGCTAAAATCCATCGAGCCGTTCAGGCTGCAGAGCGTGCCAAACAATTATACATACATACATACATACATACATACATACATACATACATACATACTTACATACATACATACTTACATACATACATACTCTCGAAAAACATAACCCTCCTTCTGGCGCAGTCGGGTAAAAAATAGCTTTATTTTCCTTCTACAATTTTGTTTCCACTTGACTATTGAGATGATGAATATCTAATAGTTATAGTTATCTTAACTTAGTTTTTAGTAGATATTATTTAGTTAGTCAGCTAGGGGGGGATATAGGATCTTAAGTAAGTTACCATCAGGGAGGATCACAGTCAAGCACTAGTTTATCTTATTAAAAAAAATCTTTCTAGTATCCGGGCCCTGGAACGAAGGCAAAGTAGGAACAGAAGTGGGTTTTTAGTCAGTAAAAGCCTGACACACCCTCCCTCTCCGCCCAAGGGCGGGAGAGGTCATTGGATGATTTTACCAGATAAAAAAAAAACGTCAAGGTTGCAGACATGTCTTTTTACCTCTCAAATGCTGTGTATTTTAGTAATAGATGAAACTTGAGAATAATGTGGGTTATCTGTTCATTCCAGCGACCCTTATGTGCGGGTGGAGTTGCAGAAAGTCGATGGCGACGTCACCATTGAGACGTTTCTCACCAAAACCAAGAAAAAGGTACGTCATCCTAACTTATAAAGCTGGATACAGACTGCTATGACGTAACATGCAAGGTGACATGAAAGAAGCTTTAGATAGATTATTATTCATAAGTGTGGGCGCAGCGAGCGCACGAACGAACATGTACATAATCACATATTATTATTTATTTGTTTTTTGTATTATGACTGCGTGATGTCAAAAAAAAAAAGTTAAATCGCATCTGGCGCGTCAATCTTGTAAATCTAACTATGAAAACAATATCAAAATTGGTAGACAAGCAACAGAGATATAGTGACTGGCCTGTTGGTCTAGTGGTTAGTGACCTGACTGCTATGCCGGAGGTCGTGGGTTCGATTCCCACCCAGAATAAATGTTTGTGTGATGAGCACGATCATTTTTTCTGTGTCTGGCTGTTATTTATCTATAATATTTATGTATTTAGAAATATATAAGTATGTTTATCAGCTGTCAGGTATAACACAAGCTCTGCTTAGCTTGGGACTAGACGGTAATGTGTGATAGTTGTGGAAATATTATATTATATTATATAACAATTAAAAAATATTAGCTGTCTTTCCCCAAGACGCAGTTTCCTATGGCCGTACATGCGTGATGAACTTTGACGTCAAAATCCATGTCGAACTTCTCTTTCTTATTAACAGCTTTGTAACTTCGTTGTTTATCGAAAATCATTTAATTTAGCCAATAAAAAAATTGCATGCAAATTACAACGAAGGAAAAAAAGGAATCGGAGTGAGTTTTTTGTCAATAACACTCTGACACTTGAAAGAAATCTCAATTGAAAGAGAGATTGAATGTTTTAATAGTTTGCATAATGCACTTGTGTGCGCAAAGCAAACTGTGTTGACATTATTTGAATGTATGAAATAATGACGTCAGCTAAGCGAGTTAAGCTGAATTAACTTAGCTGAGCTTGTTCGTCCGCAATCGGGAAATCCCTTGCTGTCTTGCTGTACATATTTCATGTCTATATTTGTAATGATGACGTGTTGGTTTATATTAATATAAAGGGCAATAGGTCAGTGTTATCGGTACGAATTTTTATTTGATGCGTTATCTTTATCCTTTCAGACATTGAATCCAACATGGAATCAGGAGTTTGTATTTCGGGTGAGTGGTATTCTGTTAATTTTCTTGATTATTATTTTAATTTGAAATATCTTATGTAATTACCTAAGACGTCACTTCCAAAAATAAACTTATAATTATTTATAATTTAGCTGTCTTCAAGGCTAGAGTGAATAATAATAAGGTTATATTATAAAATAATAATAAGGTAAATAGGTTCTTAATAAACTAATGCGCCTCATCATAAACGATTGCATTACTGCTTACCATCAGGTGGGATCGCAGTCAAGTACTAATTTATACTAATAATAAAAAAAAAGTTGACGAACTTAGACATCCATATTGATCTTCGGTTTGGTGGTTATAAAAAGCTGTACGAGTTTCACAATGGTTTATTTGAAAACAGAAAAACAATTTATTTCAAATAATCCATTTACAGGCACTTTTGAATTTTCAAGAAGTCAATCAGTCGGAAAAATGAAGCCAATTGTACATTCCAAAGCTTCATATGATGCGCACCAAAATTCTTTCGGTATAAGCGGTGGCAAAAATTTACGTCTAGTGGCGTGTCCACCAAACTTTGTAAAACTCTCACCAGATACAATATCAGAGACATCAAGGTCAGCCTCGGCGGCGTGGTCCATCATCAGGCCACCTTTGTGGAGGCTGAGGCGATTAACAGACTGCCACGCATCACGCTGCATGTTGCCTTTCAACGCCCCTACGCGCGTACTTGCGGGAGTGCAGATCAGCATCATCATGCCGGTTTTTTACGCACTCACTAGTTCGAGTAGTTCCGTTTAGTGAATTCATGGCGGTTCTAACTCATTTCATTCGATGCCGCACTCATCACGCAAGGCACTGGGAGACTCGGTGTGCCTTGCGTTTCGCCCCGCACCCATGCGCGTGTGCGCATGTTTCTCCGCTTGCAGGCGCTTGATTTGCAAGAACGCGCGTGGATGCATTTTCTGTGTTGAACTGTGCGTGTTTTCTATACAAACGGTAACGTTAAAACACGCATTCACGCGCTACGCTGCGTAAATTCGCAATATAAGCATGTCAGCAAAAAATAACCTTAATAATTTCTCTCCTTTACTCCTCTAGGTGAAACCCACAGAACACAAGCTGCTCATCCAAGTCTTCGACGAGAACCGCCTCACTCGGGACGACTTCCTCGGTATGGTGGAAGTCCCCCTATCCTCTGTCCCCACGGAGTCAGCCGCTTCGGCCCGCCCCAACGTCGTTAAGTACCCGTTGCGCCCGCGCAGGTCCGTGTAAGTAATGCTCTAAGCATGCCGTGAGCTTCGTATTCTTTTTTAATTTTTTTTTTAGATGAAGGATGATTTGTGCTAAGAGCTTTTGAGCCATGAGTTTAAAGATTAAAATGAATTTGTGTTTTTTTACTAATCGTTGATAAGAAGTTGGATTTACCTGTATTTTTTCGTGGAGTGTTTTAAATCAAATTTCGCATGATACCGTCAGTGGAACGCCTTATTTTCATAACCTGTAGGTTTAAAATACCTTTACACATTTGTTATAAGGAAGTATACTCCATTCGCATTAAGTTTAGACATTCAAACAAACTTTTTATCGCTATCTGTTCAACCCATCTTCACTTCTATTGCGTTGCTAGTATGACAAATGGCAGGTGCAGCAAAAAGTTTGTATTGTAACCACTTTTTTTTTGCTTTGAATGTCATCCTTATGCCTACAGAATAGAAGTGGAAATCGGTTGAACGGACAGTGAAAAAGATTTGTGTATAAATGTCTAATCTGGTTTTGAAAGGAGTAAACGTTCAAAATACTTTTACACTTTTGGTATAAGAAGGTAGGCGTTCGAAGGTTTAAAATTATGTGTGAGAGGCCAATCTTGTGGATGACTGTTCTAGTCTTCGAGTTTGAGGTTTAGAGTTGGTCGTTTTAATTCCTTGGAGTGTCGATTCGGTAAATGAAACCCTATCGATTTGTAAAGATAAAAATGAAAAATATAGTGCTTTTTTTTAAACTCGAATTAATTTACGCATGTACGAAATTGTTTTTTCTATTTAAACGTCAGCTGATCGAGGTCAATTAACTTTATAAAAGGAGAAGCTGACTGACTGACATATAAACGCACAGCCGATATTGCTGGGAGTAGGAGCGTGAAATTTTGCACAAGGTTTTCTTTTATGACGTAGGCGAGCATTAAGAGAGGATGGAAAGGGTGTCCAAAGTTGGTATGAAACCCCTGTCAGAAACTAGGTTAGCTAAAAACAATTTTTGACCTGAAAATATGTGAAATAAATCAACACACTTAAGTTGAAGTATTCCTGTTTCGGCATAAATTTTTTCCGCGCCAAAAGTTTCGGCACCCAAGCTATTCGTCTTTCCGCACCAATAGGTATATTAGCTTGCTGCCGAATCTGGAAACAACATACCAAAAATACCTATTGCTGTCGAAATAGGAATATCTAGAGTGCCGAAAGTTTTGGTGCCGAAAAAATCGGTGTCAAAACAGGAGTATTTCCTTAAGTTCACTTACAGCGTATGTATGCATTCAAATTTTGTTACATAAAAAAATGCAGTTCTCAGTACTATTGAATAAAAACATAACTTAAAATTCCTTGTAGCGGTATGAATCATCCTTATACAATTTAGCTACCTAACTCTGAAGGTATTTTTTTCTTCTTGTTTATTTATATGTGTGTTTTGTATTTCCTAACAGAACTGTGTGAGTGTTTTGAGTTTGTATTGCTAGTAACATATTCTTTATTCTCCCTTTCTATAATAGTATACCTTTTGAGGGCAATTTTCGTCGCCATAGTACGTCAATACGTCTGTGACACGTACCTGCTACTATGTTGTTGTTGCTAATATGTTGCCTATAAGGGGCCGTTCAAGTATTACGAAAGCAGATTTTTTGCATATTAAGCCCCCCCTGAGATGGCGCGATGAGCTAGACGGATTCCTCCAGAACTGGCAAGAGGAAGCGCAGGCCTGCGAGAGGTGGAAGGCGTGGAGGGAGGCCTTTGCCGAGGAGTGGGACAGAACAGGCTAATAAAAAAAAAAGCCCCCCCTCCCCGTCGTCAGCAAAATTAAGCAAAGGTCTCACCCCCCCACCCCATGCTTACGTAAACATTGGTACATGCAAAATTGTAAATCTAGAAAAAAGGAATACTTGTAATTTATTTCAAGGATTGAAGAAAAATAAGGAAAAAAGCAAAGTTAATTTAAAATTTTGTTATTATTTATTCAAATTAACAGTTCTCAATTCATGACAAACGAATTCATGACTCTTAAGTCTTTATTGCCATTAGATGTATAGCAACATACGTTGCTTAATGATGTGTGTCTACTCACTTTCTTGTAATCTTGAAATATCAACATCGTTCTCTTTAAAAACTAAAAAAATATGCAGTACTGACGTAATCACCATCTAGAGCCCCCATGTCATGTCATCAAAAATAAGCAAAGCAAAGATCTCCCCCACCCTGTAGTGCTAACGTAATACTTGAATGGCCCCTAAGACGTGTAGCGACATCAATGACTCCACATAGGATTAGGCACAAAAAGACCGCGTCTTTCATCAGGCGGCTGCGTGGAAGTCGCCACAGCATCTTGAGTGCTATAGCTGATAGATACGATTGTCCTTTCATGTGGACATCAGTGCAGTGGACAAAGTCCCTGCTTACTATTGTTTATTAGTTTTTTTTTTGTGTTACTAAGAGGTAAAACACAGATACCGGAATTAAAAATAATTATTTTTATACTCTCTGTAATCATTTCATAGATTTTGGTGTTGTGTGTTCAATAAAATGTTAGTTAATTTAATTAAATTGCAACCCTTCGAATCCGGACGATTCGTAAGTAAATACATATAAATTGGGATTTTATTATTGCCTTTTTTAATATTTGGGTGTTTTAATTGGCTAGACAACTTGGCAAAGCTTTTTAACTTATTACACAAATATTCTAATTTAAATGTTAGTTAGGAGATCCCAGTATGAAATGTTTAGAGCTTTTGACTACCCTGCTAACCTTTTGTGTAACTATTGTGTGCTTGAAGTGTTGTGTTAAGTATTTATTCAGTGTTAACTATATTTTTTTGGTTTTGGATTCTGATGTTATGTGAGATGGAATAATTTGTATCTATTATTATCACGTTAAACGCCATGGGGTAACATGTGGGCCTCAGTAGAAAGAAGCCAGGTTGAAAAGCCCGGCTTTCAAATTTTACATGGAAGATTTTATTAATTTAAAGATGGCAAAGCGTACAAAAAAACGCTTATTCCATTATCAGTTCGAGTAAGTATCATTTACCAAAAAGCTGTCATTATGTTTTCATTACCTATGTAGTTTGTCTGCTGAAACTCCGACCTCCTCTTTGGGAGAGAGAATGAACCGAAAATCACATTATGCTGTACCACTGTACAGCATACACTAGTGCAATACTGAAGTCAAAATACACTAGTGCAATATCATCGGTATTATCGTACTATACACTGCACCAAACCTTTTTTTGAGGTTATGTGTCTGGGTCTATATAAGCGCTTTTTAAAGTATAAAAGCATCAAATATATTCTCCGGTTCCGGGTGAAGTGCGAGAGTGTTGTGAGATTTTTACTGACTAAGGACCGAAATTGCGTTAAGCGGACGCCCGCGACTCGTAGCGTGACAAAGCGCGTGTGTCGTGTGCGATGGTCTCCGCCGTGGAAAACGGATTATTACCGGCGCAGTGTCGCTAGTTCAACTAACGGTGTGCATGTAGTCGAGTCGATGGAGAACTTAATATTTATTTTGTAGCAAAAAAGATGCGCTTGGCCCGGCTTCGGAACACTTTTGTTTGGGACCACGCGGGTGTCCGATTAACGCAGTTCAGGCCCTAAAACCCAATTGGGTGTCTTCCGCCCACGTTGTGCCGAATTCTGCGTAGTAGAACTATATTTCCCAATTAAGTTAATGTTTTTTCTATAATTATTATTTCCAACTGACTTATATATTTATGTGTGCTGTACTTGTCATCAACTTTTCTGTGTACACCAACTGATCTACATGTCCGTGTGGCACAGTGCTCGGTCCCGCGTGCGCGGCTACATAGAAGTGTACCACGCGCTGGTGGGGCGCGTGGGGGAAGCGGGCACGGAGGAGCCGACGCCCGAGAGCGACTGGGAGCTGGTCGAGCCTTCACCCCAGCAGGGAGTCGTGCAGCCGGTGAGAATACTTCACTTTGTTACAGGCACCAATTCCATAAGCCAGTGACTCGTATTACGGTTCTGTCATGATATTACTCACGGTGAATCACTCGCTTGTGTAGCGCATTATATTCATTACAAGGTTTCTATAAGGCAATTCTGCTTATGAAGAGGACTACAAGACCTAAAGCGCGGTCACTCTGACAGCGTACAAAAGAAAGAGAAGGAAAGACGAAATGCTTGCAAAATATGGAGCATTTTAACGATTTACTAAATTCGTCATATTTACACAATATCGGCAAAACATTCTTCAATTCTAAAAGATTTTTTTCTGTCTTACTATATTAACTATATTTATTATGTTTTGAACGCATCGTCTATCTAGCATTTATCCGGAAGAATAACATATCGACGCCTTCTGGTAATAAGTTAGTAACCGCAAAAAAATGTTTTTCAATTACCGACTTATTGTCTGGGTAATAAAGTCGATAATCGAAAAACAATTTTTTGCAATTACCGACTCATTGGAGTCGTCGATATGTATATTTTTTTATTCTGTCTACTTTAGCGTATTATAAAACTCGCGATAAGCTCCTGTAGTCCTCTGAACCGGTTTCTGGAAAGCTAAAATAAACATACATATCGGAAATATTTAATGCATAATTTGCTAAAAGACTCAATCTCTTGTGAAGTGATTTGATTGTCTTTGTTTTAGACTGGTAATCAAATAGTAAGGGCGTCTTCAAATCAGCCGCAAAGAGCCGCGCGTCGGCAGCACGGCCGCCGCGCTTTGTTTTTTCATATAAATAAATGATGAGCGGCAGTCGCACGTTTTTATTTAAACGCGACTTTGAAAAAATTGGTCAATTTTTTTTTAAAGAAGAAAAATTTTCGTCTTGATTGGCCTTTCAGAAATCCAGTGTAAAACTATAAAAGCACCCGCTTTTGTTATTTGATTTTCGCCCTTATGTGGCGTAGTTTTAAGGCTTAGCAGAGTTTTTCACTCCCAAGTAAAAAAATTCTCTGTAGAAATGAGCCGATAGGTTAGGACCCAACTGTGGGTCATCAATGTGTTCAAGACTGATTGAAAATACTACCTCAACAGATTTTCGTCAGTGGCTTTACTTGGGCGATTTAACGCGAATGTGATTGCGAAGCGATGCGGCGTTATTAATTAAACGCAACGTATGTGATTTTAACGCGACGCGGTAGCTTTGTTCTACGAGCGCTTAAAATCGCCGCTTCAATTGCATCTTCAATCGCAATTTATTGTATTAAATTAAATTTTTGCGTTCGCTTCGCATCGCTGCACGTGCTGTTGATCACACAATAACCACACTAATAGTGTTATTTATTATACACTTTATTATACACCATTATACATACTAAAAGGGTATTAAGACTAAAATACATATGCGGCCTTATCGAGTTGTTTGTTTAAATGCGCCGCTTCGCTTAAGGATCGCGTTCGCGTAGTATCGCCTACACGTTAGAAAGGCTCATCCTTCTGTTAATTTGCATGTTTTCTTCACTCCCCCACATTCTTGCTTTTCGCTTTTGTTGAGTACATTGTTGAGTGGTTCCCTCGTGGTAGGTCGTGTCCTGCTCGGTCCCGTCGTTCACCGGCGATGACTGGGAGCTGGTCGACACCTCGCACGTAGCTCGTGTATGTTTTCTTTTTTTTTTTTTGTTAAAGCTTTTCTTTTGGGCCAACAATAAAGGCTAATTTAGACGGTACGAGTTTCTAGCCTCGAACGTACGATAATCGAGTTTCTTCGTCTAAACACATACCTAGACGTGCGCGTTTCTCGTCTCGAACGTGCGATTCTCGCCAGAGTGGACGAGCGACAGGTATGACTTACCTCTTTCTCGTCCACTCTCCGATTTTACGATATTCGTATGAGCAACAAAAAATGTCACACAAGATCGTGTATAGACAAGTCGAGATTCTCGTTAGCAAGAATTTTATTATTATAATTTTGCCGTCTAAACAAACGCAGGACATTATCGCCTAGCGACTATTGCTTATGAGTCTCGTATGACATAATCGTAGGCGAGAATTTATTTCTTACCTGTGTGTAAAACACTTTGATACGATAATGTTATGGCGATTATTGCGTACGATTTCTCGAACCAATACGTTCGAGAAACTCGCACCGTCTAAATTGGCCTTGAGTGTCTCTAAGTAGACCAGTTGCTTTTGAACTGCATGCCAGTTACGTAATTGTAGTTTGGAGGCAGATTTTTATTATCTTGGCTTGACTTTGACCACTATCTCACCTGATGATAAGTGATGATGTGGTTAACGATGGAGCATGCTTGCGTAGAAATAACCTATTCACTCTTGTATTGACTTAAATACCCCCAGGTTTCAGCTATCAGGTTAAAGACTTTGACAGGGAAATTTCTGTGCAATAGGGTATTTGACTGGTTTCTGTTATAAACAGATACAGAAATACATGTAGCTGACTTCACACGCTAGTAACGCTATAGTGACTTCAGTACTTGGTTTATTCATTCATTCTTATAAGTTTTTGATAGTTAAACACCCTATAGACAGAACTGAATCAAAATTGTCAAGCAACCACTCACAGTCGCTTGAGGTAGACATTTCGTAACACATTCAAATAAATTCGCAGTCGCCTTCACTTGTTTTAAAATATGGGAAAAGTATTGCCTAACATTCCATGTTTTTACTTTTGCCAATATTGGTCTGGGAGTTGGTTACATTGTTGAAGTAGCTACTCGCTCTTCTTCCGTGTAAAAGTATATGAAATTAGGATGAGTGAATTTTATTAAGGTGGGAAACCATCAATAACTTCTCCCTTTCTAGGGTGGAGTGGGAGGACGTGATAGACTTTCACAAATCACACAAATGTTCCTTTTTTGCCCATTGCGTTTCAGGACAACGGTTTTCCTTTCCGGAAGTAAACCCATGGCCCCAGTAGGCTTCGCCCCTGCTGTTGTTAAATGAATTATTGTATTGGGGGGGGGGAGACATCATCAAATAACTTTTCTCGCCCTCGAAAGAGCGAGAGGGAGTGTCAGATTTTTACTGACTAAAACTTCCGCAGCGACTCCTCATGTTCAAACAATCCCGCTCATGATTCTAAGCTCAATACTTCATGCTTATGATCAACCAAATGTTTCTTGTTCCAGGCTATCAGCGGCGATCCCTTGCCTCCAGGTTGGGAGGAGCGGCAGGACGCGAACGGCCGGACCTATTACGTCAACCACATCGAGAGGTCCACGCAATGGGAGCGACCCACCTTCACGTTAGTATATCTTCTTCTGTATAGGGTGACTGGTAATTAGTGACCGATAATTAGTGACTAATTATCAGTCACCCTATATATAAAAGCGAAATACCATTCACTGATTAATCACGAAATTTCAGAAACTATAATATCTACAAGCTTAAAATTTGGCAAGCAGGTTACTTATAAGGTGTAGATCCGCTAAGAACGGATTTTTCGAAAGTGCACGCCTAACGGGGTAAAACGGGGGTTTGAAGTTTGTATAGAGAAACCTACTTTCACGCGGGCGAAGCCGCTGGCAGAAGTTAGTATTATATACACCGTTAAATTTTGTTCGTTTTAATCCCGCGGAGGATCGATTCGGTACATGAAACACTATCGATTTGTAAAGATAAAAATGAAAAATAAAGTACTTTTTTTTAAACTCGATTTAATTTACGCATGTACGAAATTGATTTGTTTAAGCAAACTTCAGCTGATCGAGGCCAATGAACTGTTGATAGTTAGTACGCAACGTCCGACATCTACCTACAAGGTCATTGACTCGGTTACTTAAAGAAATTAATTTCGTACATGCGTATACTCGAGTTTTAGAAGAAAAGTATTTTATTTTTTAATTTTATCTAAACAAATGGAGTATAGAGAAGTTCTTTCTTAAAATTCGATTTTGTCGAAAACTTGTCATGAAAATATTTTGAACAAGACTAACTGTACCGTAAATTGCTATCTCAGGCGCAATATGAGCACGGAATCCCAAGCGGAGCGTATGGAGACCGCCGCGACGGAGTTCCAGCGCCGCTTCCACATCTCCGTGGACGACGAGCACGCCAGCAGCCCCGGCACGGCGCAGAACCACCACCAGGTAGGAATTGCTGTCCAGGGTGACAACCTGGCTCATTGTGTTAAGGGGGCGTTTGAGGAGGAATGTTTAAAGCGGGAACTATATTAGCCCTACACGTGGGCCACGCCTGATTTGTAGAATCGCGTCGCGTGGCGTGGATCTAGTGTAGCTCTGCAATTCTAGTCGCCATACAAAGTGTATGGAGACCGACGCGCCCAGATCGGCATATGTGGCCCACGTGTGCGCTATGTAGTTCTATCTTAAAGGTAGTGATTTGGATGTTTGCCCGTAGTTTTGCCGTAATGGACTGATTTAATTGTAGGGTTGAAGAATAGTTTTTATATTGGGACAATGAAAATGAGTAAGTTCATGTTCCTATTTAGCATCTTGATCATACGTGAATTGCGCTTTATACACCGTTAAATTTTGATCGTGTTAATTCCTTGGAGGGTCGATTCGATACATGAAACACTCGATTTGTAAAGATAAAATTAAATAATAAAGTACTTTTTTTAAACTCGAATTCATTTACGCATGTATGAAATTAATTTCTTTAAGTAAATGTCATTTGGGCGAGTTCAATGACCTGTAGGTAGTTAGTACGCAACGAAACTACCTACAAGGTCGTTGACTCGTTTACTTAAAGAAATTAATTTCGTACATGTGTATATTAATTCGACTTTTAGAAAAAGTACTTAATTTTTTAATCTCATTTTTACAAATCGATAGTGTTTCATGTACCGGATCGACCCTCCACGGGATTAAAACGATCAATATTTAACGGTGTATAGTTTTTTCAGTATTTATTTTTATGTTGGTATCGAACGTGGTTATGTATGCTAGTGAGGGATTTAATAAATGCTTCTGCATGTATTCTATGTTTTTTCTTTATAGGGTCCGTATGCCAGTCGGCGTGGGAACTCTTATAGCATGGGTCACCAATTACTTTAATTAGGGTTCGCTTTTTTTTTAATATGACCATCGCGGTTCGGAATGTCAAATTTTAACGAATGGGTTCGGGTTGGTACATTATTTTATTAAATAATAAAATATCATTTTTGCCTGAACACTTTAAAAAAGATCACTACAATCCTTACTCAGGTAGTGTTAAAAAAATAAAATATATAATTAAAATTAATATCTGAGATGTAAAGGTTAATCGGTCCATTACGGCAACATACGGAATTATGAATACAAATTTATTTTTTATCACCAATATCGTTCCTATATGAACAATCATGGCGGTTGACATTGAATGCGCAGTACCCGATTTTCGGGCCCATTTCGAAGTGGGGGGCGGCGTGTAACCATAGCAACGGGTTCAACTTATTTGCCGCGTACTATACTTTTTTTTTAATCTAAAAGGCGTTAGCAATAATGTCATTTCTGCTCTGTTAGCAGCGGTATCGGTACTTCACAATAAATGGAAGCATGCGTATTATAGACGTATATTTATTGAGACAATATATAATTTATTTGAGTAAGAAGATTTATGTTAGTTACTGATTCTGTTAGTCAATATTTTGTTTCGCAGCATGGGCTTCAGCGATAGACGTTATGTACTAACAAGACATCAATCAATACATTCTACATTTCTCTACTGGAAGTTTGAATGTCAAAAGAAAACCATTCTTTACTAAACAACGTTCAATAAAGTCCAAATGTTTTAGTATTCGAATTTAGACTTTATCACAACATACTACGGTTTTTTTTAAAGGTCGTTTGCGATCAATTATGACTTTATTCTGTGCTTAAGACTTCAGTTCAGACTTCCAGTAAAATATTCTATAGCCGTGTACTCATTTTTTATTTACTTTTATTTGCACTCAGCAGCTAAAACATTATCAACTCTATTTGGTATCAAATAAAGCATGTTTTCGTTAGCTTCAACTTAAAATTTATATTCAAAATTACACGTTTCGCTTCAAATTTCTTAATCTTATTATTATTGTTATTTACAAATGTTGCATGATTGGTTAAGATTGCATGTTCGCTTGCCGCAGTTAAACTAAGCGAGTCATTGACCCTCAAAAGCATTAAAGAAATGTGCCATTTATTACGGCAACGGGTTGCCAAACATGTGTAAGGCCAGTATCAGACATTGTAGAAGTTTATACATCCATCGTAAGCCGTAGCATTGGAATATCTCTAGGAAGATGGAGCGTTTACTTGATGAAGGCCGAAGGAGGTGAGAAGCATAGCACCGGTCGTCGTGGCGACACTTGGTTGAGGTCTATGCCCAGCACTGGACGTCGTTCGGCTGAAATCATGATTAGCGCTCAAATTTAGGTTATCAATCTTTGAGTTAAGAGGTATTGGATTAATGGCTTTACGTATTTTGCAAATATCTTGCTTCAAATATTCTATGGCTTTGCTTGCCTTTGTCTAATGTCTGACACTGGCGTTATACAAATGACAGATATGTAAAATATAAATATATTGTAAAAATCGTTTTATTACACTATATTTTAAGAAATGTATAAAAATTGAGTACATGGTTTCACATTGGGACATTTTTCTGAAAGGTTTTTTCCGATTGATATTGCTCGTTAATCTTAATTTGATATTGTCAAACTAGCAAGATTATAAAATGTATGTTAATATTCAAGGAAGAACTATGTGTATTTTTATATGAGATCTTTCAGGAAATTTCAGACAGCCATTCACACATACAAACACTAATTTATAGTCTGTGCTCATCGGTACGGGTGTTCCATAGACATCTACTGTGTTGTCCTCACTTTCATAGACAATTCTACAGCACACTGATGCTTCACGCTTACAAGCCCAATATTTCTGGGAAATTAATAAAAAAAAAATTGGGCCACAAACTTAGACGTGCAGAGAAAACACTTGTAAACAAAAATAATGCGTAGATAAATTCTTTGTTGACTGCACGAATAAGTTTTTGCGTCAAGTATTATCCAATGTAAATGTCTAACAGGAGGACATAAGCAATAGAAGTATGGAGACTAACTCGACGGACCCCACGCCGTTTTCTACGCCAATCAGATCGCCGGAACCCGTTGCA
The DNA here is from genome assembly GCA_958295575.1 of Leucania comma. NCBI lineage: Eukaryota > Metazoa > Arthropoda > Insecta > Lepidoptera > Noctuidae > Leucania > Leucania comma. The sequence continues at coordinate 22,208,842 of OY282480.1, forward strand.
GCTGAGGCGGCGACGAACGCAACTAATAGTATAAGTGATGAAACCGACTGTGATAATAATTTAAGGAACAATACGATTCAGGAGGAGGACGACGTTGTATGCGCTAACGAACTCGTCGTCGACGCTCAAACTGACGCCAGTGCTAGTCAAAACACAGCTACTGAAGCCCATGCAGATCAAAATGACATAACGAATGCAACTAACGAAGTTATAGATAACAGTACTGACGAAGTAGATGTAGTCACAGCTACGGATGACAGACAGAATGACAGTCGAGGAGACGTAGAGAATGTTACAGAAACAATTGAAACGGAACCGGTTGATGAGACGGAAGCTAATGTGACAGAAACGCGAAGTGACTCGGAAACACAGAATGAAACATCGACAGAAAATGTGACAGAAATAGCCGCTGAAACTCAAGCTGAGACAGAAATAGTCGCAGAAACTCAAGCTGAGACAGAAATAGTCGCAGAAACTCAAGCTGCGATAGAGACGGTCGCAGAAAACGTGACAGAAACGCAAAATACAACGGAAATAGACACAGAAACTGCGACAGAAGTGACAGAAAATGAGACTGATCAAACAGCACTACCTCAGACAGAAGTGGTCGTAGAAGATGCGTTAACATTCGATGAGAATCACTTCAGTACTCCGACGGGGGCGTCGCCCGTGACGTCACCGGGGACCCGGCGACGGAGGACTACCACCAGCTCGTTGGACGACTCAGAGGTAAGACACCGGAGGCCGTGTGCGGGTCGCGATGCTATGTAGCCGGGTAGGCTAGTTGAGGCGGTGGTGTAGGTGGACGTTTGTTTGTAGGGGAAAAGTCATCTATTTAGGTACAAATTTACTATTTCTTGTATCTGTAATTACGAGGCGAATAGTCGTCCAAATGGCACATTGAGTTTTAGAAATATTTACATACCTATATTATGTTTATATTATATGTATTGCATAAGTATGATTATGTAAATACTCGTAGTACCTACACCACGGACTACCTGAATATATTTTCTATTTCACTGTGAAATCCATTCAAAGGTTGTCTGTAAATCTCGCTTTTAGCGTTGACACCCGCCATTGATACATTCACTTTGAGCTCCTTCTGTATTTTTTTATCTAAAGATTATAATTTTATCAATCTATTTAGAAATTGAAGTGAGTCCTCCTTTAAAAAAAGTAGGCGTTACATTGCCTAATCTGTGCTACCCCTTTTTTACGAGGGAAATCATCAACTTACTTCTTCCGCTCTGGGTAAAACGAGAGGGAGTGTCAGACTTTTACTGACTAAAATCCACTTTTGTTCCTTCCCGCCACCCTGTATCGCTGTGACAGTCACTATCTATCTAAACTCTATTTGTTTGGGTATTTAACTAAATGTAAACAGTCTTCACATGTCTTTTATCTAAAAAATCTAAAAAAAATATCTAAAAATGTTTACAATTAGTTATTTACCTAAACCGATGTTAGGTAATTAACTAAATTTAAATTGTCTTTGTGTCTTTAAAAAGACATATCAAGATTGTTTACGTTCAGTTAAGTACTTAAACAGATGGAGTATAAAGCCCAATATGTCATATTAACGCATCGATATTGAATCTGAAGAAAAAAATTTGAATTTTAGAAAGGGAGAGGTAAATGTCAGTGTATGTTTTTGTCCGTCTTTTGGGTTATATGTTCAAATCTCTTTACGTCAAAACTTTTTGCATTCAAATTTAGGCCTTATTAAAACGTAATACGGTGTATATTAGCGTCGCAACCCGCACTAGGCCTTCGGCGGAGTGCTTTGGGAAATTGTCTATGAGTAAGTGTGAGGCACAACATGCTACTGTGATGTCTGCTTACGTCACTAACACTCGAGGCCACGCGTCGCGGCTAAGACTCACCGACAAGCGACAATGGTACTTAAAACTTAGGTACTTAGGCTGTTTGTAGCACAAGTCTTGGCTAGTCTTGCAATTTGGCTTTCGCACTGCCGTGCTTTGAATTTCGAATGAATTTATGAGCTGCTTATAGCCTGTGCGCTGATTGGGAGTTGTTTTTATGTTAACGTGATCGAAACATTTATCACGTTTCTGATTGGTTAAGAGCTTGGAGTGGGCCAATCGGAGAGCCGCACATCATGAACGTCTCGATTGCGTTAACGTAAAACAAACTCGCACTAATTACTCTGTTTACAGATAAGTTACTTTTTAAAGGCTGAAAAGGAATTTTAAGTTTTCGGGTAGTGAGCTTGAGAACTGTTTATTGTAATAATTTATTGCTTGTGCTACAAACTATCCAGTTGTTATGAACTGCAGACTACAGTAAAATTATTTTACGTTTTTATAATATTTAAAAATGATAACAACTTGATTTTTTCGGTGCATTTTATAGTCCACAGTTCACAGCAACAGTATTGAAAAAGAATCGCGTTCATAATAACACAATTTAACAAAAATCAAACTAATTTGACTCGCTTTTGACATCTCGTTCTAATTTGACATTTTATCTATTTGACATCGTATCTATTTGACATAAAATGTTTGCTTGTGCTGTTCCGCTTGATTAACTGTAGTTTTTAATGTTAATTAGTATTTATTCTGTAGTATGAGAGTTTGTGTAATTTTGCTTCGACGTAGATTTTTTGGCGGTTTTGAATTTATCAGTATGGCTTGTTATTTTAAGATATTTTAATGATTTTTTTTTATTTTATTTTAGGTGACCGATAAATCGCATTAGAAAATGTCTTTGTATTTGTGAAAAAAAAAATATTATTAAAACGCAAGGGAGTTTTATCAAATGTATCATTGTAAATAATGAATGCTGTATATATTTAACTTTCTTGTTCAGCTTATATAAATTAGTCACTGCAATCTTATTTAGCAGTTACATTATAAAAAAAAAAAAACTTATTAATTTATGCTTCAGGCGTCACAGTGTTGCCAGATACGAGTTTAATAAAAGAGTTGTACTGTAATATATAAGCTTGTTTGTTATATAGAGCATAAACATTTGAGTTAGGGGGTTATTATGTGTAAATATGCTACTATCCACACTTTGTAAATAAAAGTGTACTGTCAAAAGTTTTCAACCTCTTTGAGATATAATTGTCTATGTTTGGACATGCATTCTACATTCAAACTAAAACAAAACACTATTCAGACCTTAAAAACGTTTGTCAGTACACGCCTCACGACGCTCGAAGCAAACACGACCACATCGCTAAGTAAATAAGGTGTACAATCCAATGCTGTTGTTATAAGGAGATATGTTTGTAGGACGAGACGGACGGCTCCACAGAGAGTACCAGGAGTAGCAGCGCCAGCAGTACGCAGAGTCAGAACCTGCCGAATAGTGATGGTAAGCTAGCGTCAGTATATTCTTTATCTGTGAAATAAAATTGAGGTCGTGACTTTATGAGCGAAAGCAGTGATAGCGTGTGGACTAAATGGTGAAGAAAGCATCGCTTCGTGAGGAAATCGGCATCTCCAAGAACCGAAAATTCAAATTCATGTGACTTCCATCAGCCAGCACCACCTCGTAGGACCTACCTGGTAGATCAAAGCCCATACACTCCCTGCGTATAGACCCGCATAATTGTATTGTCTTTTATGTTAACCATAGGTCTTCCACCCGGGTGGAGTATGCAGAGAGCGCCAAACGGCAGGATATTCTTCATCGATCACAACGCGAAGACCACCACATGGATAGACCCTAGAACAGGTATGTGTGTTGAGGTTAGATGGGACAGGCTAGAGGGTCCGAAAAAGTAGGGGCTAGAGGACAGATGTCATCGTCGAGGAGGCTTATTTTTTGTGGTGGGAACTTGTTCAATGAGTTTTCCCCTATAGGGTGGAAGGAGTGTAATTTATAAACAATTTGCAAAGTAAATATCAAATATTTGTTCTTTTACTGTTTTATTGGTGGTATTATAGTTCGAGCAAATTACATAATTAAGATATTCTCTGCATAAATTCTTTAAAAAAATAAATAATTTTGTTAATAAATCTCTAATTAAAAGGCTGGACCAATTTTGATGGTCTGTCGTCTGTAACTAGCTTAATCTTATATTTATAACTGCATATATTAATTTTGATTTTGTGTATACCCGAGTGGGTCTTTGAACAGTTTAGATTTATAATGGACCCTGTAGGTGGCGTTGCAATCTGATTATTGGAGTTTTTTGAACGAATGCTTCTAAAAAACAAAAAGCCATCGTTCGATCAGTATTGCGTCTACCAGATTTGTAACTTTAGAATTTTTTATTGATAGGTTTGACTAGCTCGCTAGACCACTACCTCACCTGATGGTAGCATGTAGTCGATGATGGAGCACGCTTGCCTTGTAGTATCGTGTTCACTATTGAGTTAAAGATCCCCAGCTGAGTCCGACTAACCAAGCGCTGCCCGCAGGCTGCGCGTCGAGCCTGCCCACGTCGGCGGCGCCGGCGCCGGCGGAGGCGGACGAGCTGGGCGCGCTGCCCGAGGGCTGGGAGGAGCGCGTGCACACCGATGGACGCATCTTCTTCATTGACCATAGTGAGTATTACGATAATATAATAAGGTTCACTTCAAAAAAATGGCTGCCAATTATTTTTAGGTTTGGCCAACCCACTTTTGTTTCTTGATTGTTAGCAAGGACCAGAATACCTGAAGAGAATGTAAGTATGATATTTTTAATATTTGTTAAATCTAGGAGTCGGTTAAAACTACTTTGCAATGTTCTCACACTATAAAAAAGAAACTATATAAAATAAAAATAATTTTATTGATAAATAACATGGTTGTTTAGCAATAATAAATCATTACTGAAGTTAGTGATATAATGTATAGGATGACTGGTAATTAGTGAGCGATACTTACACACGTCATTGTAGTCATGATAACAAACAACTTTTAGTGTGGGATCAAACCTGAAATCGCGAAATAAATCTGCCAAGTTCAGTACAGCGAACATAAAATAATGTACTTTGCAGTTTTTTTCTTTCGCGATTTCAGGTTTAGTCCCAGAGTAAAAGTTGTTTATTATCATGTCTACAATCACGTGTTTAAGTATCATTCAATAATTACCAGTCACCTTATACACTGTTAAAACATTACAAAAACAAAGTCATAAATAAAATAAACACCGTGTCTTGGACATCAACACACATTCGTGTACTATGGATTCAATACATGACTCTGTACCGCCCAGTGGTGAAATTATTAGCGGTGTTTTCTTAATAAAGAAATAATTTGTACTTTTTTATTTTAAAGTACATAAAATCGTTAAACTAATCAACTCCAATGATTTTTTTAATAAAAAATATTAAATTATTTTTATTTACGTGAGAAACAGGCTCAATTGTTCTTTTTTTTATTTCAAATAAGTAATACGTCGATGAATATTTCGACAGGGCGTTTTTTTTTATATATAAACTAGTGCTTGACTGCGATCCCATCTGATGGTAAGCAGTGATGCTATCGTTGACGGTGAGGCGCACTAGTTTAAAAAACAAATTAAAAAAATACAGAATGACAGCAATATTTCCGTTCCAGACACGCGTACGACCCAATGGGAGGACCCGCGGCTGTCCAACCCGCAGATAGCGGGCCCCGCCGTGCCGTACTCGCGCGACTACAAGCGCAAGTACGAGTACCTCAAGAGTCAGCTGCGTAAGCCGGTACGTGCATCACTCATCATCATTTCCTTGTCACCATCATTTCAGCCGCAAGACGCCCACTTTTGGACATAAGCCTCCCTCAGGTTTCGCCACAATTCACAGTCCTGTGCGTCTCGCATCCATCTAATTCCCGCAACCCTTACGAGGTCATCGGTCCACCTTGTAGGCGGCCTTCCAACGCTGCGTCTTTCGGTACGTAATCGCCATTCTAAAACCTTTCGGCCCCAATGGCCATCTGTTCTGCGAGCAATGTCTGTCCCTGCCCACTGCCACTTAAGTTTGGCGATTCCTCGAGCTATGTCGGCAACCTTGGTTCTCTTGCGGATATGTTCATTCCTGATTCGATCACGCAATCCTTGTCTTGGTCCCCAATCAACATGCCTATTTCTTCCATACTTACTTCTTTAGTTGTTGTTATCTTTTTGTATTAAATGTGTTTCTTTTTAACCGACTTGAAAAAGAAGGGTGCGATGTCATTTTATAGCTAGTGAAGTGGGTACTTACGGGGAGTGAATAAAAAGATGTAATACGGTTACTTTGTTCACTGATCGTCCACACTAGTAAAGATACATCGGTCAATTTTGGTCGTTTTAATCCCGCGGAGGATAGATTCGGTACATGAAACACTATCGATTTATAAAGATAAAATTAAAAAATAAATTACTTTTTTTCTAAACTCGAATTAATTTGCGCATGTACGAAATTAATTTCTTTAAGTAAACGAGTCAATGACCTTGTAGGTAGTTTTTTTTTTGTCGGTCGTTGCGTACTAACTCGACTTTTAGAAAAAAAGTACTTTATTTTTTAATTTTATCTTTACAAATCGATAGGGTTTCATGTACCGGATCGATCCTTCGCGGGATTAAAACGACCAAAATTTAACGGTGTATAAACATTTAAGAACAGAAGAAAAATAACTGTGTTGCTAATGTTCGTTTAGGAAGTGCCATAGTACGAAGCGAATTATTTCTGAGATATTCTGTATCTTCATGTATTTTTTTAGGTGGCAAAATCATCCAGTGACATCTTCGCGCCCTTGGGCGGGGCGGGACATAGCGTCAGACTTTTACCGTCTAAAACCCACTCCTGTTCTTTCTTTGCCTTCGTACCAGGACTCCAGGGTGCACTTTCAAATTACCCGTGGCCCCAGTAGGCTTCGACCCTGCTGGGCTCCTACAATTTACTGACATCTCCTTGAAACGCGTGGAACGTTGCGCGCCGTCAACGACTTGGGCTCGGTCCGGACAGTTACCGGACGGTCGGACGGCGAGCAATCTATTGCTCGCCGTCCGCAAGCCCGCGTGTATCTTCATGGGATGCAATTAATCATCAAGTTCCATTTGTGTGTTTCAGAGCAACGTGCCAAACAAATTCGAAATCAAAGTACGACGTAACTCAATCCTGGAGGACTCCTATCGCATCATCAGCTCTGTGAGTCGACTGGACCTGCTCAAGACTAAGTTATGGGTCGAGTTCGAATCGGAGGTCGGGCTTGGTGAGTTCTTTTGTTTTTGGCTTCATTCTGTTTGTGCGTTTAGCCAGTGTCGAGTTTAAAAAGTATCTCGTTTTTGATACGGTATAGAGTCAATATTTTTCTTGTCTTTGGGCCAAAAGTTGAAAGGAAATCGTTTGTCTTGGTATGGTCATGTGAGGAGGAGGGATCAAATCAAATCAAATCAAATCAAATATGTTTATTTGTTACACATGAAACGCATGTTACTAAAAGAGTTATGAGTTTAAATGTGGATGGATGGAGAGGGAGGCCAAAGAAGAGATGGATGGATTGTGTGAGGAGTGATATGAAAGAAAAGAGAGTTAGTGATAGCGTGACGAGTGACAGGACAGAATGGAAGAAAAAAGCATAACCCTCCTTCTGGCGCAGTCGGGTAAAAACGTGTTGCGCCAAAGAAGAGATGGATGGATTGTGTGACGAGTAATATGAAAGAAAATAGAGTTAGTGATAGCGTGACGAGTGACAGGACAGAATGGAAGAAAAAAAACATAACCCTCCTGGCGCAGTCGGGTAAAAACGTGTTGCGCCGACCCCAAATAAAACGGGGCAAGGGCAGGAAGCTGATGATTGGGCCAAAACACATAACCGCGTTGCGGTGCCGCCCCAATAAAACCGGTAGTGACGCTGCAATGCGACTTAGACAGATAATAATTTTTAAATATTTGCATGCTGAACGGTAAAATGTGGCTGAGCTGTAATGTAATCCTAAGAACTACTATGTACTACCCATATTTGCAAAATAAAATTCTATTCTATTCTATTCTATTCTAAACTGAAACGTTAAAGGAATGGAGCTATATAGGGTGTGTCGCTCCAATCTTCTTTCTCGGTCGCATGCCTGATATTTTAACACAAGTAAGGCCCCAGTGGATTGTCCCAGTAATTCTTGTCTATTTATCCTTAAGTGCTCGATTACGGAGACGCAGCGCGTCGGGCGGTCCGTCGTACATTGCCTTAGGTTTGTGTTTGCGCGAGCGATGACGCGGCCCGCTGCTGCAATGTACGACGAAACGCCCAACGCGCCGCGTCTCCGTAAATACGGCCTAAGAATGCCCTTCCCCACACGCCTATCGTGACCGTCGAGCATGGTTTAAAAGCTTGTTGCTTCATCTAACGCAATCCAACGCGATGTTTGATGGAGAGGCAACGCGAAAAAATAGAGATAACGCCTGAAAACTGTTGGCATTCGGAAATTCCGTGATTTACTTAAATATTTCAACAAAACTTGTTCCAGGTAATAAGTGTTTTTTTTAATCATTTAAAAGTTTTTGAGATAAGTTATCATCATACAGAATCCCAATTAAATGTACAAGGCATCTAAAGAAGTAATTTGTTATATTTATAACATATGAGTATATTATGGAGAGTTAAAGTTCAAGTAAAATAGCAGATTTTCAGAGGTCTTTACTGAATTAGTTTTACACAGATTTATGATTTGATTTCTATAGAAAATAGACATCTAGATAATATCCACAAAATATCTGGAGAAATATGTGTAATAACATCATAATCACGTAAGAGCGGTTGTATGAAAATGTACCTCGGGATGGCTCCTTTTAAGTAAGTTGTCTTCAATTGTTTTGTAGACTACGGCGGCCTCGCCCGCGAGTGGTTCTTCCTGCTGTCGAAGGAGATGTTCAACCCGTACTACGGGCTGTTCGAGTACTCCGCCATGGACAACTACACGCTGCAGATCAACCCCAACAGCGGCGTCTGCAACGAGGAGCACCTCAGCTACTTCAAGTTCATCGGCAGAGTCGCCGGCATGGCGGTCTACCACGGGAAACTTTTAGACGGTGAGATATTCCCTACCGGAGTTTGTGTTTCCTGATAGCTATAACCTAGACTTAAGTCAAGAGTGAACGGGTTACTTCTAGGCAAACGTGCTCTATCGTCGACCATATTGTCGCTTTCAATTAGGTGAGGTAGTGCATTTACTCTTTTAAATCATATTATGAGTTCCATTAATCTAGGTTACATATTTCTTGTCGCTTCTATTATGTGAGCACAATGTAGATAAAAAATGAAAAAAAAAAATAGACGTTGAAATAAGCCACTGGCAGCTGAAAGATGACCAGTCCCAACGAGCATGGCGCGTGCATTATGCTCGTGAATGCCACTCAGCTCAACCATTTTGAAGGGAACTGAATGACTCAATTACACGCGCCACCATCAGCGAGACATATGAGTGAGCACAAACTCAACTGCCCTGCTTATTTATGTCAAACAAGTTTTAACTTATTCACATTCACAAATTTTTTAAAAAGCGCTTCTACATTATATAATTCTATTGGTTCCAAATACAAGAAGTAATAAATATTATCAAAAGCTTCATTAAAATAAACAAATTAAATTAAAAAAAAAACATTTCGAAAACAATACAAAAATGGCTATATTATTATATCTCTCCCAATATATATAAAAAAATAGAACTAATTCGTAGGCACAAGTGACTGTGGCTGTGGAGCAGGAGCCGCATTAATATGATGTTTTCGTTCCACTTGCAGCTTTCTTCATCCGTCCATTCTACAAGATGATGCTGGGCAAGACGATAGAGCTGCTCGACATGGAGTCCGTGGACCTCGAGTACTACAACTCACTCATGTGGATTAAAGTATGGTCATACTGAGCTTCATTTGAGAATAACTCTAACAATATATTCAGTTAGTGTATGTACCCTCTTGGGAATTATAGTTATCTTAAAAAATGGCTGTAACTTAGGGTTTATACTGTCTTGACTAACTTTTTGCCATATGCCTGAATCAGTACACTACATTTTGTGGTTTACAAACACAATAAAAGTATTCTTTAAGGGGCCGATCAAGTATTACGTAAGCAGATTTTTTGCAAATATTAACCCCCTCCCCCTCGTTAGCAAAAGTAAGCAAAGCTCTTTATCCCCACCCCCTTTATGCTTACGTAAACATTGGTACATGCAATTTTCAATGTGTTCTGGTTTCGTTATTAATTTATGAGAAGTGGTTATAAGTCTAAAAATAAGAAATAGGTTTGAAATAGAGGCTGACTCTAAATCTTCAAGGCATTTCAAGGACATTGGATGTTTTTTGCTTTCGTGTGATTCTGGAACATCGATATCGTACTCTGAAAAAACTAACAAAATATACTGCTGATGTAATCGCCATGGATGGAAACTCCCCCGTCCCCCATGAAATCAAAAATAAGCAAAGTAAAGACCACTCACCTTAATATTATTTATTTCAATCAACATTATACAACACTTAGTCCATGACAGACGAATTCATGACTCTTAAGTCTTCAATGACATTAGATTTATGCTGCTTAATGATGTGTGTCTGCTCACTTAAAAAATATGCACTGCTGACGTTATCTCATGTCATCAAAAAATAAGCAAAGCAAAGATCCCCCCACACTCCTGTAGTGTTTACGTAATACTTGAATGGTCCCTAATAATTTAAAAAATATTCCTATTTTACAATATACGTAAAAAAGATCACCTCTCTTCTGACATATTTAAGTTGATTTGGCAATGAGTTAATGTGGAAAACTATTTGTTTACAGGAAAATGACCCGTCGGAGCTGTACCTGACATTCTCAGTGGACGAGGAGCAGTTCGGTAAAACGATACAGAGGGACCTCAAGCCGGGAGGCGCCAACATCTCCGTAGACAACGACAACAAGGATGAGTACATCAAGTTAGTATCCTCGTACCGTATTATTCGGGGTTGACACAACACGTGTTTTCTTCTCTCTCATGTAATATCTGATCGCCATTTTTTTATGGAGTTTCATAAAGCAAAATAACGAAAAAACAGCTCTATAACGTTCCAACTTTTGGGACTCAAACCTACTTGAAGAAAGGGTGTTATATAGATATCTTTCTTCTACTAAATATAACCTAAAAACAACGGATCAAAACCCTTGTCCGTATTCTGGTCCACAAGCGTAGTTAAACACTACTGCACGAGATGAAAATATCATCATCATTTCAGCCAAAAGCCGTCCAATGTTGGACATAGGCCTCAACCGTTACCCCGCGATCCTCACCAGGTCATCAGGTCACGTTGTGGCTTTCAAATAAAAATATAACATGACTTTATTCCTACCCCCCAGATTAGTAATCCAATGGAGATTCGTCAGCCGGGTCCAAGAGCAGATGTTCGCGTTCCTCGAGGGTCTCGGAGGCTTAGTTCCTCTCCCTCTGCTGAAGATCTTCGATGAGAACGAGCTGGAACTGCTGTTATGCGGCATCCAGCACATTGACGTCAGGGACTGGAGAGCTAACACTTTATATAAAGGAGACTACCACGCCAACCACATCGTGGTGCAGTGGTTCTGGAGGGTGAGTACGCAATGGGCCATGATGGTTCTATTATACTTAAATTTTGTGTTACTTCTTTTTCTACACTCTATATCAAACCTTTTTTGCCGTACGTTCAACCGATTTTGACTTCTATTCCGTAGCCATAAGGATGGCATTAAAAGCAAAAAAGAGGTTACAACACCAACTATTTACTGTAGCTGCCATTTGTCATGCTACCAACGCAATAGAACTCAAAATCGGTTGAACGAACAGTAGATTAGGTTTGTTTAAATGGCTAATCTTATTGCAAATGGAGTATATTGTTCAGTAAACTAATATCCAGTTTCAGGAATGTAAATTGTCTTAAAATATGATAAAAATTGACAACCACAGCTAAATTGCTGCGGTTAATTAATTGGCATTTGCTTTTTGTATTTCTTTGTAGAATGCCTCATAAGAGGAGCAAAGAAAACTTTGTTCGTTTTGATTAGTTAACTAAATGATTAACAATTTACCTTGATAGTTGTGAACCAGTGTATCGAACAAACTTTTTTTTTTAATCACCCCAAAAACAAATTTATGGTTAAGAGCCATTTCACAAAATTTGATCGCTCGAGTTTAGGTAAAAGACGGCAGCTTTGTTCATGTGTGCGTAGCTATCCACACATACACAACGCGACCAGTGTAGCACTAGTGATGAGACGGACTAAACAATCTTGAGCCGTTATAATCGTAATGCACTTTGGTTAGATTTATAAATAAGTGATTTTATTTATTCAGTCTATTAATTATTTACATATTTATTTCATGTTGTTTTTGTTAGTACAAACAATTGTACAGTTAATGTTACAACTTGAGATCTGTATCCTACAGAGTAGGCAAAAAGAACAGTTTAATTATTTATTATAAACATGCTGCATAAACTAAATATGAACACTATTAATACTAATTGATTATGATATTAATGCTGTCTGAACTAATAAAAAAAATGTTATGTAAGTATTTCTAAAATATATAATAGAAATGGACAGGGAAACAACCCAGAGATTCAAAATGTTTTATTTTAAATAAACCATTTACAGGCACTTTTAAAATTGCAAGAAGTATGTCAGTCAGAAAAAATGATGACACTTTTTGCAATCATGTTATGTATTACAAATATCTCGGTTACATGTTTCTTGTCGCTGCTATCATGTGAGAACAATGTAAATAAAATAAAAATAAAAACAATTTTAAAATAATTTATAGATATTAAAATAAGCCACTGACAGGTAAGAAATGACCAGTCTTAACTGACAGCGTACGTTCACGGATACAAATAATCCAACACGCGCCACTATCAGTGAAACATTTGATTGAGGATGACAAACTCTTTACCGCCATGCTCATTTATATCAAACAAGTCCAGTAGTAACCTAAAACCATAAATTGCTCCATGGCACTCACATTTAACTTTAAAAAAAAATCTTCTACATTATACAATTTATATTATAAAATAGTTTTCGAATTAACAAATATATTTCCAAAAGTAATCAATTTGTACGCCGTAGTGGTAGTGAAGGTTGACCAGCATGGAGCCAAGCATTTTATCTTGAATATAATCCTCCAACTTTTAAACCCAAGTTTAAAATATTGTTAAATTTAATTATTAATTCAATTTGGTTTCATTGAGTTTCATGATGTTTTCATAGATATATTGACCAGGCACCGTCACAGGATTAGGACAACAAATCAAAGGCTTAAACAGTTCCATTAGAGAATTGCACCTGCGGAGCAATGGCTCTGATGGCTCTTATCTGTAGTATAAAATTGAGTAGATATCTACAGCCCATAGTAAGATACCGTATGACATGATACTATGAAAATAACTAAAATAGACAAGTCTAGTATGTAGTATCAACATCCGTAAATTGACGGTTTTTTTTTAATATCATATAAAACTGCTGAGCTAAACCGTCCACAGCGGCGGAAGGGTTCTGTTTACCATGACACAATGGTAAACAGAACCCTTCCGCCCCATTGCAAAAAGTAATAAAACAAAAACATGATTATTCAACAAATTCTACAAACTACTATAATAATACTTTGTTTAATAAATTAACGAAAATCTTTCCTAGTGAAAAAAAAAAAATACGAATAGAATCAAAATGTTGTAGTCGTAGTATAATAATGCGTTCACGATACGCGTGCTCGATAATCGGGACGCGGGAAAAAACGGCACAGGTCCTGCGTCGGCGGGCGTTCGAGCCGTACTAATCGCTGCCCGCTTAGGCTTCGTATTATATTCTAATTTAGAGTGATTTTAAAAACGATATTATGTCTAAATATATAAACGGATTTTACTGAAATGTTGGAATTAGTTTAATCTATGAACATTGTTTATATTTACATAGTTTTTTTTAAATGTAATTACGTTTTATTCAAACCAAAAATCGCGATAAAACAGCGACATAGAACGTAAAAATTGACTTAATATTTTATTTTTTTACTAATGTAATTAATGTTATTAATCATCGAAATTCTGGTACATGGTTGGTTGACAAAATTATATGTCTGATGCTTTGTGTATTTTTTTCGGTCAAATTTATAAATATTAATAGTAGATATAAGAGTCTGAAATTGACTCTGCGTTGATTTTTTAGAAAAGTACTTGTGGGAGATTAATTACCACAAAGTCAACAAATTAGTTTTTGGAAATGTGTTACATGAAGTGTCAACATTAAAGACTGGTCTATTTTTTACATATATTCAACAATGCCGGATTATTACGTAATATGGTAAATTAGGCGACTAAAATCTTAGATTTACGCGCGAAAACGTGAAATGGCTCTTAATAATAATAGTTATAAATCGATGTTTTGTAACACGTCAACTAAATTGATTTGTGTTTAGTTTTATAATTCTCATGTAAGTGAATTTATGTAATTCTTATTGGAATAAACCATCTAAAACTTCAACAACCATTGACTTGCGTTAAATTTATGACGCATCAACTATTGCATTTGCAAATAAAAAAAAGTTGAACAAAAACAATTAAAAAGTTTAACTTTAGCAGTCCTGCGAGCATATAGTCGCTTAGTTTTAAGTTTGGTAAGTCCTAGCTGAAGGCTATAATTTTTTTTAAAGCCCGCACAGGCTAGTTCAGTTAGCAGTCGACAACCTCATTGGTTGTCCTGCCTACACAAAAAAATAGACGCAGTGCTCTTTTTTCTGTCGGGAGCCATGTGAGGAACATCTGGTCTGGGGATTGTCCGCTGTGAAGTAAACATCAATAAGTCAGTTGTTTTGTGTGATCTGCAGGCCTAGCCAAGTTACGACTGTTTCGTTTCGAGTTGTCCACGCCTCCAGTTCCTTTGTTCTGACGTCATCTCAACGCCCAGTCACGTGGTCAGAACAAAGGAATTGGAGGCCTGGCTGACTCGAGGCGTTCGACGCAAGACAAACGAAATAAAAAGGTCGTAACTTGGCTAGGGGGGCTGGAGTAGTGTGCTTATTGCCTGTTATCCACTCATCGCCTATAAAAAGTATCTGGAAAGATTTTTCTGTTATCGGTGTTCTGAGCCGACATGTATAATAAACTAGTATTAAGTGTTTCAGTTTGTATGCGTGCAGGTGGTGCTGTCGTTCTCGAACGAGATGCGTTCGCGGCTGCTGCAGTTCGTGACGGGCACGTCGCGCGTGCCCATGAACGGCTTCAAGGAGCTGTACGGCAGCAACGGGCCGCAGCTCTTCACCATCGAGAAGTGGGGCTCGCACGACAACTACCCGCGCGCGCACACCTGGTCAGTCGCACGAGCATTGCACACCGGTGCCATACCAGCGCCCGGCAGCCACAAGGCTTTATTTTTTCTTTAAAAAGCCAGTATCACGTGAATAGCTTGACAAAATCGCGCGGCCGCCCGCGTCTATACTGGTTTTTAAAATATAAATATAAAGTTTAAAATTATTTCACACTGAAAATGCTCGCCGCGTCGCTGCCGGTCGCTGCCAATTCCGGTGTGAATCAGCCCTCACACACCGTTTATCAACATTTTTTTTTGTGGGTTTTGCTACAGCTGGGTTTAAAGACAGTGACCACAATTAGCGATTTTTGGGCTTCAGCTTGAAGTATATATATTTGACCATAGTATTATACCATACAATCCCCAATAGTCTATAAGTACAGTCTACCTCCCATAAGCCCATCATTTTTAATGGCTTATCCGACCTATCCCTGGCTGTCCTCCCCAACGATGACCTAGGCCACACACGCTCGCGAGCACCTCCTGTGGGGTACGGAACCCACAGGAGCGAGCATGTACGAGCTTAGTCTTAATTAAATTTTATTTATATTATTAGCTATTTTTTACAAATCCTGGGTAGTGCTTTAATTTTATTAATTGTTAAATCTTAAAAAAAAATTGCTTTTCTTATTTTTATCGACAATTATGTTGCTAGATTCATCTCATTTTATATTACAATCATAAAAACGAACACTATAAAATCGTAGCTTGGCGCTGAAAGCACAGTTTTGCTTTTTGCCGGTTTTAGGATTAAGATCGCCTCAGGCACAGGCAACCGGACCGGTTAAGCTAACGTCAACCTCAGGTGGGCCTGCGAGAGGCTATTCATAAAAAGCCAAAACTGATGTTATAGTTGTTCTATTTCACCAAGGCGGATCGGTGTTCAATGTGTATGTAAATATTCGTATATATTTTTCTGTGTGCGTAAGCTCGCAATGCTCGAGAGAGGGTTATACTTGTAGAAAATAGTTTATTCACGCAGAAACAATGTGCACACTGCATGTCAGCTTACTTAACCAAGACCGACCCGCCTTCGTGAAATAGAATATTAATAATTACGCAATGCTACTAACTGGTCAAATCTATTTCCAGCTGAAGCTGCGGTTTGAAACCACAAGATGACCAAAGCAAGCTGTCTTAAAACTCTGTCAATAATAATCCTCAAAGAATGAAAAAGGTAGAGAAGTGACATTATCCCACCTATAACAATTTATTTTTATCTCTTCAGTTTCAACCGCATCGACCTCCCCCCCTACGAGAGCTACCAGCAGCTCCGCGAGAAGCTCATCAAGGCCATCGAGGGCTCGCAGGGCTTCGCCGGCGTCGACTGAGGCTTCGCCCTCTCCGCCGCCTTGCTGCTGCGCTACCTGGCCGACAGGCTCAGAGGCACCCTGGACTGATGAGAAGGAAGATAGGCTGTAATGTATACTTCATAAAACGTCTATATTAAAGTTTGCATGAAACTTGGCACACGGGAACAATCAAAATGGGCATTGATTTAAATATAGATAGGGCTGTTCGAACGTTTGTTTACAGTGTCCCACGTAGGTGAATCAACGCGATGGCGAATGTGAAGCGATTCTGCGCGTACGCAACAAGCAATTGTTACTCACGGCACGTGGGTGCGGTGCTGAAACAAGCGTAGCGACGCGATTGCATAATTGATTTAATATATTTGCGCGTGCTTTAGCGTTTATCAGACCGCTTCACAATCGTAGTCGCGTTGAATTGCTCAAGTAGAACACCGCGTTATACAATTTCAGAAGAAACACGGGTTTTTTTATTGTCTGCGTACACGACCATTCCCGAAAATAGTCGATAGCGTGGCGAGTGCACTTCCAGCTAGCATCAGAGAAACGCGCGGCCCTGTCTACTACATAAGTAATTGGAAATAGGTTTTTTTTTTATCCTAGAAGTACATTCTCTTGGGATTGTATACGACTTCCATTCGAGCGAAACTTCTGGCAGGAGCTACTAATAAAACGACGAATAGAATTAGGCAACTGAGGGGATTTAAGTACTGTTAGGGAAACCGCTACAGAGCACGCCTCGCCTCGCCAGCAGTGAGAGATGTCATTTTGTACAAGCACTTAAATATTCAATTCAGTTCAATTTATTCAGGAAATAGTTTCTACATACATACATAGTGTTTGAAATCATAAATGAAATCAATATTATTGATAATATTCTATATTGCAAGCGGGATAGACACCTGAGCATAAAACGAGACGGTTATGGAGCCGAAAAATGTCAAATTTTCACTTGTATCAAACGACGTTTTTCAACACACTCGAAAATAATGAGTAAAACTTTATAAACAATATTTAGTAACAAATGGTTGCGCTTGAGGTTTGATTCCGATTTAAAAAGTTGGGAACTTACACCGTCAATTTCCGTTACGATAGATTTTAATCGGAGCCTATATAATAATAATAATGGTAGCGTGGAGAATCTCCCTCACTCTCTTCTATTGATTACTCTTTCACTTTTGTTCTGTTTCTTATTGCCGCGAGTTCGTTCTTCATTTATACTTATCCGAGTTGTTGAACACTTTTACGATCATTTGACGACAAACTACACTTCTGAATGCGGTTCCTATCTAACCACTTATGTTGTATCCCTACTATAAAATTAAATATAGTAACTAGTGCGGCGGCTGATCTCCCAGCTGATTCTAAAGCGGTCGTCTGAGCTCTTGCTTACCTTTTCAGGGGCCTGGCCATGTCGGTTTAAATAAAAGTATATCAAATATATGTTCCATAAAGTGTCTAAGAGGCCTCTGTGAATTAGCTTCGGTTCCTCGCACTTCTTCCAAAGATCCAGGACCTTACAGTTGTGAGATATAAAAAACATTAATAAATGGTTTATTACCAAGCATCTTGTTCCATCATTTTTCGAATGTGAGAGAGTAAATTAGCTATACAGTCAAATAGTCCTGTCTCTTTTTAACATGCCTTCAAATCTCGCGTTGGTCTATTACAGGGCCATTAAGGCGTATTCACGACTTCGGTCTTAGCGGCACGGGCGCGGCTCGCGGGGCCGTATCGGTCGGCGATTGGTCGACGCCGCTCATAGCCGCCATAGTGGCGCGCGCTCGACCAATCGCCTAACGATAGCTAGACCGAGGTCGTGAAGTCGCTGTTACTGTGGATATTTGCGAATGATATTTGAGTGAGTTGAGAAATTGAGTTGTCTAATTTGGTTGGTCGGAGAAAATAAGGCTTTAGCGTCGTATAGACGTAGGAAACTTTGCCCTTTTTAACAAAAAGCGTTCTTATGACTACTGCATTTGAGTGCACGTTTTCCAATTTTTCATTTTAAAGTAAAATAAAGGTCTGTACTGACTTGTAGATTCAAAGATTCATGTTTTATTCTCATGTATAATACCATACCTTCAACCTTTAAAATTAAAAAAAAAGTGTCGGCTGATTTTGTGTAGAAACTATCAAAATACCTATTAATACGGCAATCGTTGCTCTAACATATAAATTATAACAGAAAAAAACTATGCGGTAGGGTTAAGAGGGTAAAAATAGCCTATGACCTAATTTCAGACTTATCCAATATACCCAAAAATAATTCATGAAAATAGGTCCAGCTGTTTTGGAGGAGTACGATAACAAATATTGTGACATTCAATGATTCGAGCTTGTAAAAAAAATACATACGACCGAACATATAATTTCCTCCTTTTTGAAATCGGATCAAAACATGAAAACAATTTCACTGACTTTGATGGTTCATTTAGACATTTAATCTCCACTTTAAGGCTGTCTCCCGGATTATACAAACTCCTGCTCAAACATGGAACAGTAATATACCATCACGTGATACTTATAACAAACTAGGCAGTACTCTACAAAAAAATTTATTACTGTATAAAATATATTTCTTAATATTACATGGTTATGTATTTCATTTCTTTTTCTTTGGTGATTGTGAATGATACAAATCATTTACAAACAAGATTAGTACGGTTCTATAAAAGTCGAAACTATTTTTACGGAAACTAAATTGAGATCTTACCTTAAATTATTCAGACCTAAATCTTTCAACATTAAATGAAGAAAATTTGTAAATAATAAATTTTAACTATCCATAAAAATTGTTACGATTTCATGAATTTTTTTGTAAGTCCGAAATGTCATGTTTCGGTATTAATAGTATCGTATTTGCTGACAATGCAACAAAGACGTATGTATAAAAATTCTGATGATCTGTACAAATAGGTCTGATGTGAACGTTTTATACATAGTTATGTAACCGCAAATTTAAACATATTTGCCAGTAGCATCGTATTAAAATCGGTATATAGTCCACTTTTGCCAAAGATCCCAGAATATATAAATTAAAAAATGAAAGAAGTAAATCAACAAACGTCTCTATTCGCCGATACAAAAAATAAAATAGCAAATAATAAAATAAATAATAAATGAGTAATTAGTACGTGTGATTAGTATTCTAAACGAGTGCCTACCTATATTTAATTGGTGTCTAAACCTGCATACTTAATTTTTATTCTTCACTACGACAATAATTTTTTATATAATTGTCCTCACTTCTTATGCAATGTTGAGCAATAAAAGGGCGAAGATTAGTAACATTTATACAAATACACACCGCGAAAGCCTTTTTTAAATAGTTTGCTGATAGATGCAATTCACTTTTGAACGTTTGCTAGACAATAGATATGCACAGAGTGAATGTGTGAGTGAATAGTGGCAATATTGTTAGTGTAAGTTTCTAAACAAAAGTTAAACAAAAAGATTTGGTATATGTTACTAAGTATCACTGCCTTGCAGATTGTACAACGTTTTCAAAAAGCCTTAGAATATGTAAAAAAAATCTAATAAGGCGTAAGTTATCAATGAATCCAATTGAAAATGAATCTTATTGTTATAGCTTCAAGGTTATGTATCTGTAGGTACAATCTGAACTTAAGTATATCGCGAGATAAATGATTCAAGAATATAATTTCGTGCAGCATAAACCTGCATCCCGTTATTCCACCAATAGAAACATAGTTATAAAGACGTGCTGAATGATCATTGGTTCAACTGTGCGTCTGACTTAGCCTTGGGCCTATAAAGTGTCTTGTCATAATTTTGTCGCAGCAATAATAATCGTACCATGAGTCTAATCCACCTTCGACATATTAGCTTTACGATTAAGCCATAATAATGTAACGTTGATATAAAGCTTTTACTATTAAAATACCTAAAGTGCGCCATTATTAAGGGCCCTTTTCATCACAGGGCTAATTAGAAAAAATTGGTTTTCGGATTATATTGCAATAATTATTCTTAGTTTTAATTAGCCCTGTAGTAATAGACCCATTTTACTTTATGTGAAAATTATTATTAAAAGGTGATATTGAGAAAATTAAAATGTAAAATTATAATGTACATGCTGTTTCATTTTCTGCCTGTCAATTCTGACAGCTGTCAATGTCGAAGTACGGCAACCAAGGGCCTTTGATAAGTGAGTGACGAAGCCTATGTGCAATGTTGATAATTTATTCCACACATTATTTACGATTTTAAATTCTAAATAACGTGATATAACCGGGCATGGTGGAGAGAAGTGTAAAGTTTTATGAGAAGTTTCAATTATTAGAGATTGCTAAAGTAGGCCACCCTGTCCGGACTTGTTTAGTGATTAAATAATTATTCATTTTGCGTCCTATACCTTAGATAATTGCTTTTCGCTTGAATACATAAAAATATATTTTCATATATAGCACACTTGTACATAATTTTAGTATAAGGTGTAAAAAATTGCTATTTGAAATATGTATAAATATAAAATAATTAGATAACCAAACAGTCTCCATGAAATGGGCAGTTGAAATTAAACTATTAATTGAATTAAAGATAATATAATATTTATTGACGGAGCAATTGTTTACACCCTGTATTTATTTAGTTTTATTCAAGTTGCGTTTTCGTCTATGATTGTTTACTTAATTTAGATAGTTTTATCAATATATTATTTGTATGTCTTTATAATTTTAGGCTAAGAAAGATATTATATAAAGGTGCTATGCACTTAGCCCAATATTTACTGTATGTTTCCTTTTTGGCCTCATTTCTTTTAATTGGCCATTGTTTTCTGTACCTATTACTGTTATGCATTTCTTGTATCAATAAAATACAAAACAAATCACATTTTATAATCTACATTTTTCACAAGTGAAAATAATGTAACGATACATTTTCGAGCTATTTTATTATTTGCCTAAAATTATAAAGATGGTTATCGAAAATAAAATTTGTATAATTCCATATTATTAACGTTTTTGATTGTAACATGTTGACGAAACATCGTGATATTTTATAGACATAGTTTAAGAGACAGAAAATTTTAGATGCGTCATCTTTGAACTAAAAATCTCCTGTCAAATTAACTCAGGAAAAAACTGTTTTTAAAGGGCCTCGTAACTTTTGCTAAATAATAATGTAAATCGAGTATGTAAAAATTTAGCATTTAAATATAAAATAAGATGACGTAATCAAAAATAAATAATTGCTTTACTAACCTAGCTCTTAGACTACATTACTTTAAAGGTGACGCGTCCTACTACACAGCTGTCTCTTGTACTATAAAGATCTATGCAACAATAAATTCTCGCGCTCGCACACATTAAAACTGGAAAGAATTCACCGTAATTTTGACAGAAACACTGTTGAAACAGCTTCCATAGAATAACGCTGCTTACATTGTTAAATAAGTTCACTCAAAAGTCTGACCCTTGCAACCAGTTCCTGCCTTTTAGTTCTCTAAACGTTGTAATGGTTAGATTGTGGTACTGAGGGCTTACATTGCAAATATACATTATGAAGTAGGTAGTCTTTATTAATCAAGGATTTAGATAGCTTCTGAATAATATAATTTATAGTGAGTCAGGCAAGGGCTGCCCCTCTACTATTTTCTATAGAATATATTTAGGTGTAGGGAGTTTTTCCCAGTTTTGATGTGTCGCTAATAACAAAATAGGGTTGTTAAACAATGAACAATACGCGGTGTTGTCTAACGTAATCAACGATATTTTTATTTTATGTTTACGATAAGATTATTCATGTAAATATTAATAAATATATTTGAAATTGAAAAAAAATTCATTATAAAGTCATTATTTTGATTTGGGATTTTTATTTTTTACCTTTGTACGAGTATGAGAATGTATCGTTGGACTGTGTAAGCGACGGATGAAAAAAAAATTGCATGTAACGGAGATGAGAATGTTAAGATGGATGTGTGGAGTGACAAGAATGGATAGAGTGAGAAATTAGTACGTTAGAAAAAGTTTGGAAGTGGCGTCAGTTTACTGAAAAGTTGAAAGGGAATCGTTAGTCTTGATACGGTAAAAGTTACTTGTGGATGGATGCCATAGAGAGGGGGAGAAATGATGGATGGATTGTGTGGAGCGATATAAAAGAACAGGGAGTTATAGTGTGACTGCTGACAGGATATCGTAGAGGTGACCCCAAGGTACATAGGACAAGGGTGTGGGTCAAACGGGGTCAATAGGAACGCAGCGGTGAATAGAAACAAAATTTTTAAAGATTTTTAAGTACATTATTGATTTCTGTCAAAGCGTCGATTTTTATTACATGTAATAAATAAATTGGAATACTTAAATGATGGGAAAAATTGATAGATAACGTAAAAATCCTCTAAAAAATTTTTCTCTGTACACTCTTGCTTTCCTATTCACCAGTTTCACTGTACTAATTGCAGACAAAAGTGCAGTCTTCGTTCGTACATAAATGTAATAATTGCTAATATCACACAAACTCAATAGTAACATGACACATATTATAATGTTAATAATTATAATATGTAATGGTTTAATAGCCAAGAGCCTCGACCAGCATCTTGGGGATCAAGGGCTTGATTCAGAAAGCGGTACTCCTGGACACGGCTCGTATTGTGAGGAGAGGTTCCTTTCTCTAGAGTCCTGATCGCCGGTAGCTTGGTTAGACTCTGGTCCTGATACCGATGGGATACTATTTTTTTTTATTTTAAAATTTTCATCATGTTATATTTTTTCCCAAAAATATTTAAAAAAAGGTCATAACTTGGAACACTAAGCACAACACAGGTCACGGTAGGTCATAGCGGGCATTAGGAGCCAGCACACAGCTTCTTCTTCTTTTCGAGTCGATGGTAAACTCGCTAAACTGTTGCGGCCCAGTAGGTGGCCACGTTAACTGCAGCATCAGTGACACTCATTAAATCCTCCATAGTGCAGGTGTATGAGCACACAGCTAAGGTTGTATATACGCCTGCCGGGGCTGCAGAATTGTTTGAAAGTACTACCGTGGCCCTCGCAAAAGAAAACTGTAGGAGCACTAGGTTTTAGTCAGTAAAAGTCTAACACTCCCTCCCACTCCCCACAGAGCAAGAGAAGTCAGAATGATGATTTCTCACGATGAAATCGCGAAATTAGCGTTTTACTAAACACCTCTGTCGACCCCTATAAGGAAAACACGTGATGATAATATGATGTCACGTTGTATTTAAAGCTATTGATTACAAACACCAGCTGGTTGCACAGATTAGTAGGCTCGTGATGCAACCGACGCCAGACCTTGACCTGAGGAAGTGGCCGTTCACCTCATGTTGAAATACCATCAAACTAGTTATACTGCGGAGTTGGCAGGGATGTACCTGGTACTAATTGGATGGTTTGTAAGTTAATATGGGTTATTTATTCTTGTTATGTGGGCCAAGTTCAGCGGGAATTATGTTACCAAATTCTATATGTTTTAACCAGTCACGAACATAGCTTATTATGTTTTTATTGATTCGGCAAAAGTTGTTTTGCCATATACATTCTGCCGAGCTAATTAAAAGGAGGTTAGTAGTAGTTTTTTTTAGGATTGAATACCTAACTATGCAGAGAATATACGCATAAACGAAATTAATTGTTTTAAGTAAACGAGTCAATGACCTTGTAGGCAGTTGTCGGTCGTTGCGTACTAACTACCTACAGTTCATTGACCTCGCTCAGCTGACGTTTATTTAAAGAAATTAATTTCGTACTTCTGCCAGCGGCTTTGCCAGCATTTAGGTCAGTTTCTCCATAAAATCTTCCAACCCTAGCTTTACCCTCTTAGGAGTTTGGTAAAATCCGTTTTTAGCGGATATCTACATCCTTTAAGGAACCTACCTGTCACATTTTAAGTTTGTAGGTAGGTGTTATAGTTTCGTGAATAATTAGTTTGCTTTTATATATATAGATAGATACTTTTACGATTACAAATGGCCTACTTATTGATATTCACATCGGGACGCACTGCAACAATTACCCCAATAGAGCACAAATTAGTCCACTTTTTATTTTTCAACATTATGTGCGCGCGGTGAAGTGGTAGACATTAAAAGAGCGGCAATGTCTATCGTCGATAGTACAAAGGCGCATATTGAAATTCTTTGGACACGTCTCCAAGCACGGGCTGTTCCATCTACTAGAGGCTGATGAAGGTCATTTGTACGAGGGACCTATCAAATTGTCATAATTTAAGTGACGGAGTTCTAAGGTAACAACAATCACAATAACAACAATAACAATCGAATTGAGTACCTCCTCCTTTTTATAATGTCTGTTTAAAATAGGACGCTATTAGGAACCTACGTATAATTGTTAAGGTGTATGTGACCGCAGAGGGCAATGGGGTACGCATGAACTAGTTTGGACAAATACTAGTAAAATGATGAGAAATTATATTTATTTTGCAAATAGATTTTTAAAAACACTTTTGAACGTCATTTTTTTTTCGTCATTTTAAACTAGATGAGGCCGGTGTTTCCTAGCTGACTATCCTGAGAAGAAACACCGAAACAAACTCAGGGGTCAAAATCTCTTTTAAAGGCCATACACAAACATGTAATGGTCAAATAATAGTGGTCAGGTCTATCAACAAATAAAAAAAAGATCCAATCGTAATTGCGGAACAAACAGAAAAAAAACGATCCCGACAAATTCAGAATCTGTTCTTTTTTTAAACTCGGTTAATAAATCTGTATAAACCAAGAGAAAATTTGAAAAATTGTCAACATCGGTTCACATTCTAGGCAAGCGTGCTCCATCGTCAGTCGCATCATCGCTTACCATCAGGTGAGATAGTGGTCAAACGCGAGCCTATTCACAATAAAAAAAAACATTTGCCGAACATATCGCTGAAAAAGATGCAAAAAAAATCTGACGACTAGAGAATCTCGTTATTTTTTGGAAGTCGTTTAAAAATGATATGAGCTAGTCCAACAGCTAATATGTCAGCGATAAGACAGCCATTGTATCCAAGGGCGTCGCCAAGGGGGGGGGGGGGGCAGGGGGGGGGGCTACGGCCCCCCCTAGAGGCTTGCTATACAGCTTCCGAGCCTAGTTTAGGCACTAGTCTCCCACAATAGCATCCCACATGGGCATTACCCATCCTATATTTTATCGTAGATATAAGGCTAGCAATTAGGAGTTATATTGTGGGAAAAAAAACTTTTATAGTTTAAAAAAAAAATATAGATATTGTTCTCTATACTTTCAATAGCTCCCTTGATTGTATCCATAGATTTAAACTGTCAAGCACCAAGCGGACACCGTTGTCCGCACCTGGAAAGACCTCACGGCGTTCTCAACTTCCGCACGACGCAGGTGCTTACCGAACACGGAAAGTTCGCTAAGTACCTGTTCCGGATTCGTGCGGAGGATTCGCCCGGGTGTCGCCACTGTGCGGAACATCCGGAGGACACGGTGGAGCACACTGTAGAGGTGTGCCCCGCCTGGGCGGAGCATCGCCGTGTCCTCGTGGGGGCGATCGGCGGCAGCGATCTCTCTCGCCGGGCCTTGGTTCAGGCCATGGTCCGTAGTGAGGAGGGATGGCAGGCGGTCGCCTCCTTCTGCGAAGCAGTAATGCTAGCAAAGGAGGAGGCCGACCGCATCAGGCAGAGGCAACGGGGCGCTCGCCCCAGCCGCCGCCGGGATTCCGATCCCGATTTCCGGCCACCGTAGGCGCGGGCTTGCGGACGGCGTGCAATGGGTAGCACGCTGTCCGATCGTCCGGTAACCGACCGGACCGAGCCCAAGTCGTCGACGGCGCGTTCTGTTCCCGCGCGCCTCAAGGAGCTGTCAGCACACCGAAGAGGCCCAGCCTGCTAACTGCAGGCAGGCAGGGTCGAAGCCTACTGGGGTCATGGGTTAGTTCCGAAAGGAATGCTCGACCCCGGCACGATAGGCTACGAAGGAACGGGGTAGGTTTTTAGTCAGTAAGAGTCTGACACTACTTTCCGCTCCGCCCAAGGGCAGGATTTGTCATTGGATGATTTTACCTACCATAAAAAAAAAAAAAAACCGTTGTCCGCACACTTATTGTCCTTCTATTGTTTTTCTAATTCGGTATTCAAAGGGTGTAGTTCCTGTGAATTGTTACTTTTTTTGTTTTACAATATAGTTTATTTTATTTTATTCTTTGTGTTTCTGTACTGATATAAAACGGGTGTGTAATGGTGTAACGAACTAGGCGCCAGCTATGCTGCAAGCAACATTAATGTCCCATTCCTGCGCAACAATTATCTAGGTGGCTATATGTTTAAATACAATGCAATATCCCAAAATATTCCAAAATCAATGACATGTTATTGCGCATTTATAACCAGTCACGTTAAGACATCTTGTACTGTTTGGCAACTCACACTTGACCAGATTGAAAATCCTCAGCGAGGTCACGCGGCAGAGAGATACAAAAGGTCCAATGCGTTTGGCTGCTCCACGAGGGGACTGACAGAAGGTGGCGAATAACTTGACTCGAGATTTTATAGTGGGGGAAGCCCCACCCATAATTCCTGACATTTTGACATGTTTGAGCTACCCCCACCACGGAAATTTTCAGTCAAATTATTTGCCGGCCACCGCCTACGATTTCTTTGTTCTGATGACGTCAGAACAAAAGAATTAGAGGTGTGGCCAACTCGAGGCGTTCAAAGCAAGAGAATCGAAACGAAACGGTCGTAACTTGGCTAGGGGGCTGGACGTGTTAAAATGTCAGTCGCGCTAGCGAGAAAGAGGGAAGGAGCTATACACCCTATATAGCTCCATCTCGTTAACAGTTTAGTTGACAGGCCTGTTGGTCTAGTGGTTAGTGGCCCTGACTGCTATGCCGGAGGTCGTGGGTTCGATTCCCACCCAGCACAAATGTTTGTGTGATGAGCACGATCATTTGTCCTGTGTCTGGGTGTTATTTATCTATAATATGTATGTATTCAGAAATATATAAGTATGTTTATCAGCTGTCTGGTACCCATAACACAAGCTCTGCTTAGCTTGGGACTAGATGGTGTTGTGTGATAGTTGTAAAAAAAAAAAAAAAATATATATATATATGATAAATGATGATGATGAAAATGAGTTTAAATTAGGTCGTAAACTACGTAGGGCCTCAGTTAGTCAATAACCTACATTTTCACCTTCTCCATTAGGGCCGCGGTCATCATCATCATATTTGCCGAATGGCGTCCACTGTTGGACATAGGCCTCTCCCAAGTGTCGCCACAATGAACGGTCCTGTGCATCTTGCATCCATCGGATTCCTGCAACTCTTGCCAGGTCATCGGTCCACTTTGTAGGAGGCATTCCAACACTGCGTCTTCCGGTACGCGGGCCACGGTACTTAAACAAATTAATTTCGTACATAAGTATATTAATTCGAGCTTTAGAAAATATATTCTATATTTTATTTTTACAAATCGATAGTGTTTCATGTACCAGATCGACCCTCTACGGGATTAAAACGATCAAAATTTAACGGTGTATACACCGTAACCGTTTTAATCCCACGGAGGGTTGATTCGGTACATGAAATACTATCGATTTGTAAAGAAAAAAATAAAGTACTTTTATTCAAAACCTCGAATTAATATACGCAATTAATTTCTTTAAAAACGAGTCAATGACCTTGTAGGTAGTTGTCGGTCGTTGCGTACTAACTACCTACAGTTCATTGGCCTCGCTCAACTGACGTTTACATGAAGAAATTAATTTCGCATATGCGTAAATTAATTCGAGTTTAAAAAATGTACTTTATTTTTTACTTTTCTCTTTACAAATCGATAGTGTTTCATGTACCGAATCGACCACCGCGGTATTAAAACGATCAAAATTTAACGGTGTATACTGTATATGTAAAAGGAAAAACTGACTGACTGACATATCTACGCACAGCCGAAACTACTGGGACTAGAAGTGTTTGTATGAAGAAATGTTGGGCAAAGTTTTATTTTATGACGTAGGCGAGCACTAAGCGACGATGCTCCAGAATTCACCTAAAGGGATGAAATGGAGGTCCAAAGTGTGTATGGAGAAACCTATTTTCACACTAGCTAAGTAGCTGGCAAAAGCTACTCGTATTGATAAATTACACCCAGACTCAGAAAAATGATCGTGCTCATCACACAAACATTGTCCTGGTTGGGAATCGAAGCCACGACCTCCGGCATAGGTCTCAGGGCTACTGACACGAGATCAGGGCTGTAGCAAGAGTCAAATTTGAGGTAGGGTAGCATTGGTTGTAGATAGGGCGGAAAAAAAAAATTATAATATGAAAACTGTGGTATGTTCGGAAAAGTTTAGTTTAGTGAAACTAATATGAACAAACCATTTAATTATAATAATTTATCTTAGTTTTTGGTAATTTTAGGTAGGGCATTGCCCGACTTTGCCTCCCCCCCCACCTAGCTACGGCCATGCACTAGATCCTCGGCTCCTAACCTAGGGGTAATTACCTATGCAGGGGTAAAACTGGTATTCTGAAAGGATAATAAGCTAGTAACTTACTACAGACCAATAGAACTGGATCTAGCTCACTAAATGAAATCTAAAATTCTTAATTACGTTTAGTAAAGCCCGTAAAGATTAAAATTATATAGACAGGTAATATGATTGTAAGAACTTACTCAATATTTTTTTGCAATTTTTATATCACAATTCAATTTCGTGGCAAGAACAAAATGGTTAGGAACCACTGCACTAGATCAACATGTCGAGCTTATCGTATCAAACCGACTAGTTCTTACCAACGTGGGTTTTCTGCACTTCCCCACATGATGTGTCAATATAGCCGAGATGATCTGTCGTAACGTAGAGAAGGGCGGCGCGCACGCGGGGCTCCGGTGTGCGCGAGTTGTGCTGAGTGCGTGCGCGCAAGCGTGTCGATATGTGGCGTCTGTGCTTCGTGGCGTGCTTCTGTTCTGTGCTGGCCAGTGTTGTTGATATCAATGGTGAGTTTTGATGATCTTTAATTTTGTTTATATAGAACAAAAAAAAACAATAAAAAATCCTGTCGAATTTAGAACCTCCTTTCTTTTTTTTAAAGTTGGTTAAAAATTAGTATTATTTTCGTTTTATACAAAAAAGGAAAAATTCAAAAATTCTTACAACATTGGAAAAATAAAATAACACCAATTCTGCCGTCGTAATTAAAAAGGGCACAAATAACATTTTTTAAAGACATTAAGTTACATACATATTTGGGATCAGAAAAAAACACCGACCGAATATGTATTTAAAAAAAAAATCGAAAATAAATGTTAGTTGTACCGAATATGTATTTAAAAAAAAATCGAAAATAAATGTTAGTTGTGCCCTTTTTAATTACGACGGCAGAATTTACCGTAATTGTTTTTTACTGTATACAGAAATTATTAAATGAAAAAATTCCTATTTAATTTATTAATTCATAAATATCGATACCTCATAAGTACGAGTATAGATATTGAGTCAGACTCATTATATTTAGGAGGTATTAGGTTCCTGGATCCTGCTGCCAATAGATGTAGGTATTGGTAAATGCTGCAACAGGAATTGACTGTGCACACTGTTTATTGGTCATTCATCAGAATTTAGCTTAAAGCGTGCGTACCACTAAACACAATTACCGGTGCCGTTTCTTCTGCTTCATAAATAAACTTAATTAAAATAAAATTTATTAATTTTATTTCTATTTTATTTATTTGGCTCACCAACAATTGACTATAGATATACAAAGATATGAAATACATGAAATAAACTTATAGACTAGTGTAGCAATTCCTTACAGGTAAGCGCACCATGCGTAACTTTATTGTTAGTTGATAACTACTCACCGAACATAATTACTGCTTATAACTAAATTGTTTGTAAAACTAAGTTAACATGCCAATTAAAATGAAATGCAAATTGAAAGAATCCTAATAGCATTGCCTTTTCACTATCCCTTTTTTACGTGAAAACGGGGAAAAATTTTTTTTTTTCGCTCTGAGTGGACTTGGTGGGATTTTCAGATTTTTACTGACTAACCCACAACTGGGGCTGGCTGCGCTAACTCTTTCGAAGAATCTACAGCCCTGGCAGAAAACCCCATCAATTTTGCTGACATCTTTTTTAAGGCTTGCGTGAAACAATACACGCCGTTCCCCATTTGACTTGGCCTATAATATAAGGCGTAAACTCCACCATTGTAACTTGTTGCATGAAGTGTCAATAAATAAATCAACAATCCATGATCTACGCTGTATTCTATTCTACTGGCTTCAGCGTTTTTCCGTCATCAGGAGACACTCAGTAAACACCAAATGGTTTTTCTTTTTGAAGAGGGCTTGTCAGACTTTTCCTGACTAAAATCACACATATGTTCTTTCAACCTTTTGCGTTCTGGGACCATGGCTCTAGCAGGCATCGGCCCTGTTGGACCCCTACTCTTTTTCTTTCATCCCGAGACGTGATTGGAACACTACGCGCCGTCGACGACTCGTGCTCGGTCCTTATAGGCTCACTGTTAAGATTATCATCGCCTTATCAATAAAGCACCTGCCTGCATAGCTACATAAGCTATCTGACCGTCAGGCAGTCCGTTTTAGCGGTCAAGGTCTTCACAACAAATAATAACATCGGCCTACAAGTAGCCACCTAATTGTTCCAAGTTTGGCACTGAGTGCGCGTGAGTTGCGTTCGTGATAGCACTTACAACACAATCAAGAATGATAGTGTTTGAATAGCTATTGAAATAAACGTAAGCACTGAGTAGTCAACTTGTTGCGCCCTTTACCGGAATGCGCATTGAGATTGGTGCATTGGTTGAACGCTGATTGAACTGCTGCGTTGAGTGAACAAACATTTGAGCAGTGGTGGCCGAATGGTAACGGCCGGTTCAGACCCAGCCAAACGCATTACTTTGTGCAATTTAGTTCATGACTACTGTTTTCAAATGTGAAATAAAATGATTTCAGTTTGACCAACACCCTATCGACTGTCCCCAGGTAAACTCTCGAATCTGAAAATATTCATTGTTTCTTATTTGTGTTTTAAGCTCAACATAAAGATATATTTTAATGTGTGTACTCAAACACGATATTATCAGTATTTATTGCTTTTTGAAATTATGTTTATTTACCTACTTACAGATATAATCATTCATGATAAAGTTATTCATAAAATAAACTTCATATCGCTCTCCTATAATAAGCCTGTAAGATTTTCAATATCGATACTTTAACTGGGGACGGTCGCTATTATTTCCCTGTCCCTCTCGCACTATCTTCTATCTCTCTGATTCTTTCTTGCCCCATTCCAGACACGGTGTTCGCGACCCTCCCGCCCCTGTACGGGCTGGACGACTGGGGCCAGTGCAGGCGTCCTGGCGATGTGTACTGCATCGTGGACGCGGCGCTCTACTCCAAGGAACCTTCACCTACTATGATGCTGTTACAGGTATGTGGAACCCCTAGTGGATAGGTATTTTTGGTCAGGAAGAGAGAGGAAGGTAGATTAAATCAAAACAATGAAAGATAGGTGACTTGCCTTGCTTCTTCCGCTGAAATCAGGCCCGTCGCCTAATTGCGGCAAACGCAATTTCGATCGAAAACAACGCCGGCTCTTATCTCTGTCCTAGTCTATCAGTGACTATAGTTTTGTGACTGTGATGGCACTGATCGTAGATGTGTTAGTTTCAAGTTTAGGTTTTCTGATTGCAATGTTAGCTCGTAACGTATTTTCCCTTATAATTATATCAATGGTCACAAGTACCGTCTCAGCCTTACTTGATAAAGCGGAGACTTATAATGAGAGACCACTATACCTTCATAGATTCGTGGGAAAACCGGGGGAAAGCATATGTTTGTGCTATTTGAGCTTCATAGCTTCTCACAATATGAATTCGTATAGCCGCGTTTTTTCTGAATGAGCTACATGTACTTCATCGTCTATTTGAAGAAAGATACCAAATCAATTCGAAGAATGGTATTTATTTTGCAAATAAGTTTTAAAAGATGTTTTCACATGTAATTTTTTTCCTTAGTTTAGACTACTCGTAGATAGATGAGGCCGCTTTTTCCTTAGTGACTGATAAATGATATTTATTTTGTAAAAATGTTTTGACGTGTAAAACACTTAGGTACACGTAAATTTTTTTTCGTCAGTTTAAACTGGATGAGGCCGGTGGTTCCTAGCTGACTACCCTGAGAAGAAACACCGAAACAAACTCTCTCTTCTGTCTTTTAAAGTCCATATAGTAAATATGTAATTGTCAAATCACATGAGAACCATGCAGATTTGTCTGAGATGGTCTTTTGAAGAAAGAACTACACAGATTTGATTGGACCTGTCCAGTCAAAGCAAGAATTTGTTAGTATTAGTAAAGCTCAACTCAGGACTAGATATTAGGGAACTCAACGACTTGACGAACATTACCAAGGAAAGAAACAGCGAAACCAACTCAAGGGTCCGATTCTCAATACTTCCATATACTACTTAGCCGATGAAATTTCATACACACGGGACACTTTTAGCTCAAAGGTCGGTGACACGATGTGTTGCAACTGTGTTTAGATCGTTGATTTAGAATTCACCTTGTGCTAGACTTGGAAAACGGCTAAGTCTAAGTATCCTCAAATAAATAGGCCAATAACCAAGGTGAGCTAGGTTGTGTGGACATTCTAAATTAATGGTTAGCACACAAACGTTATTAGTTCTATTGTAAATATTTGGATCAATTATCGTTAAAGTTGTATGCTTGAGATGGAAGTAAAACAATCATTTTAGTAAAGAATAGTTGCTGACGACGGCTTTGCCAGTGTGAAATTCGAAAATTATTTATTTAAGAATCACCAACGAGTATTACAAGATAATAAACCCCAAAGATATAAAAATTGGTATACCTAACCTTATCTTATAATGCACACTCAATTATAGGCAACCATAGCTTAGACATAACTGCATAACCGAACGTACTCGGCTCTAAATAATTATATAATCTATATTTATAATAAATCTGTAGAAGTAAAAATTCTGTACATTGAAACTATCAAAAAAATAAATGGCAGGGGGTTACTAGACCGACACCGAACCCAAAAATGTGATTAAAAAAATTTTTGTCTGTCTGTCTGTTTGTTCAGGCATCACGCAAAAACTACCGGTTCAATTACGATGAAACTTGGTATAATTATTCTTTAATATCCTGCGCATCACACTGGGAACTTTTTATCCCGGAAAAGTATATACAATAAAAAAAAAATCTCAATTTTGCGGTTCGATCTCTACACCCGATTACTGTACCAACCGCAAATAATAAGTTTGTCGTAGGTTACGTCACCCGTTTCTATTGTAATTAGCTACAAAGGGCACGCGCCGGGGCAGAAGTATTAATACCGGTATGCTCGATAGATAACGTTCTACACAAATAGCAATTGAACACAAAAAACTCATTGATATGTTTTGTCGTCCATGCGAACGAAGTCGCGGGCACAGCTAGTATTAAATATAAAGGTAAAATTAAAAAAAAATCCCTGACCAAAAAAAGTAAAAATTTAAATAATAATCTACTCTTTCAGCCTTTTTAACTTCATTAAAAGAACCTATAAATATTTTAAAGATGAGTGTCACTGAGTCGGGGACCGCAATATGCAGAACTTCGAATTGAAAATACATAATAGTTTCAAATGTACGGAACTTTTTTTTTTTGTATATCAATCTACATAAGCCTACCTAGGTACTTAACAGTAACCTAAACTTAACGGAATGCCTTGTTGCGTTAAGTCCGCCTATGTACATGAAGGTTAGATAAATAAAGTCTTATTGCAGAACTTGGCCAACCATTGTGCACATCTCAATTCGTACAGCCGTTTGTGCGTGAATAGTAACAAACATAATATGTAAGTTAACACTTACGAGCACCTGTCAACTAACTTTCGCCTTATACAATATTATTTTTAGTATATGCGAAACCTGAATACAAAGTTTGTTCAGAATCAGTAACGGAATCAATTCCAATAATTTTTACACCATGTTATAATTTTTCCCAAAAATAACAAAGAAGTTGGATACCACCAACACTAAGTCAACACAGGTCACGGTAGGTCATAGCGGATATTAGGTGCCAGCGCACATATTGGTGCGGGAACAAAATAACCCCTTAGTCACCCGGATTGCCCGGTGACAATGTATTTTTGCGGACAACCAAGTATCAACAAGCATATAACGATGTGATTTTTCATGAAAGGTACAGTTATGAAATTTTGTACATAGATTCTTTGCATAAATATACTAGACCCGTGTTTCAGGTTTCGCATATATTAAAACTAATGTTGTTTATTATAGTTGTATTATTAAACATCAGTTAAACTTGTGTTCTTGATGCCTACCTGTATAAAGTAGTAAAATACCTACGTAGCTATATGACCTAACCATAAACAAAGATATTCATTATTTATCTTGCGAAGAGCTTAGTTTTACGAGAGGATCCGCACATACATCATTGCTTTCCATCAGGTGAGATTGTGGCCAAGCGCGCGCATATTCATAATATAAGAAGAAAATATCACATTACTTACCAACCTACCTCTAAAGATGTACATTTGCAGTCGGCTTTTACACAGGCCCATTGAGGCATATAAAGCTCTACAACATATTTTTAATACATGTTAAATCTGAATACTGTTTGTTCAGAATCAGTAACTGAATCGATTCCAATAATTTTTATACCATGTTAAATTTTTTTCCCAAAAATATTTGAAAAAGGTACAGTTGGACACCACCAACACTAAGTACAACACAGTTCAAGTTAGGTCATGGTGGGAATTAGGGGCAACGCACAGCTAGGTGCAGGGTTCTAGGTCAACGGGAAGTACCTTATGAATTCGCCGAAATCTTTTTTTTCGACATAAGCGACCATATCTTTTTTTGTCGTAAAATCAAGTTTGATTTTTTCACAGCTTCAAGGGACCGCAGATTTGAGAATATGGTTTGCGTTCCCGAGATAAAGGGTCTTGACAGACAAACAGACGACCAACAAAGTGATCTTATAAGAGTTACGTTTTTTCTTTTAAACGTACGGAACCCTAAAAATAATGTGATCATGAAATGCTGCTGCAGCGACATCTATGTCGTAACATAGGAACTATTCTGCATCTCGATATCAGAGTTCTTCTTGTAATAGCATAGCATAGCATCAGCCTTATAATGTTCCCACTGCTGGGACTCAGGCCTCTCTCTAGGAGAGGAAACTACTACTTCTTGCGATAGGAACATTTTATAAAAGTCCAAAATCAAATCTCGGGCAGATGCCTGGACCAGACCAATACCCGTCTAGTCGGAAGATCCTCCTTTTCAACTCAGGTTTGAGAGACTTGACACTGCTTCGTGCGTCGTCTAAATTGCCAAAAAAGAGTGAACAATAAATAACTAGTTGTATTAACTTCTAATTTGAAATTTGAAAATTCGTCTAACGTAATGTATGTAGGTATGTAGTTAATTAAATAAAAGAGAAAGTGTGATTACTTCTGTTTAAAATTATTTAGATGTTAAATATGTCACACTAGTGTACTCGATTTTTTTTTGAGATGTAAAATAGTTATATAACTTCTCCCGCTCTGGCTGGTGCGATAGGGAGTGTCAGACTTTTACTAATTACGACCACAAATGTATGCTTCAGTTGCCTCCTTGCGTTCTGTGACTACGAGTGTCCTTATCAGAAAATCCACGTGCACCTGCTGGGCCCTTACAGTTTGCTGACATCTCCTTGAGGAGCACGCATTTGATAATGATTACTTACTTCTGAAACGGGAATGAAATAATTCGCTTAATTACTGATTAGAATTATTTATTGGCGTTCTCGTTTTATGATTTTTCAGCGTTTCTTTTCTGTCAAGTATATGTTACAGCAAAGTGAGAGGACAAAACAGCGCGGTCCAAGTACTTAGATACTCTTTGGTCGTTGGATGTGGCTTCTCCAACAGGCACTGGCTGGCTGGCTTGGCTGACAATTTGGTTATGCTTTGGCTCCAAATTGTCGTAAGATGCCTTGGCATGGCATGGCTGGCATGGGTTTGGCTTTGGCTTGGCTTGGCTTGGACGGGGCTGGACTCATCACGTGATGTTACACTTCCAAAAAAATACCTACCAAAACGAATATAATCTAAACGTACAGACGAACAAACAAACACCGAAACACACCGAATAAAAGTGTCTTCTATCTTTTTACCTCCGACAAACCGATTGACTTTTAAACCCAAAGTTCGCGAGTTTATTCGTAGGAAGTTGGCAGTGGTTTCATCACAGCGTTAATATTTTCTAGTTGCCGATTTGAACCATTGGTTTGACTTTATTAATATATATATGTATATATTATGTTGTTTATTAATTTGTGTATATATATTATATAATTGTATTATATTTATGGTTTATTAGTATATCTATTCTTGTATTCCCTTTTTCTCTCTCTATATTATTGCACCTACCACTACTTGTCTCTCCATCACCTTAAGGTTGACTGGTAGAGAATGCCTAAGGCCGTGTTTACGGGAACGCGGAGCGTTGCGCGGCGCGTTGGGCGTTTCGTCGTACATTGCTGCAGCGGGCCGCGTCATCGCTCGCGCAAACACAAACATATGGCAATGTACGACGGACAGCCTGACGCGCCGCGCAACGCGCCGTCTCTCTGTAATCGAGCACTAAGGCATTAAGTCCGCCTCTGTACTTTTGTGCATAAAGTGTTAAATAAATAAATAATAATAGTAAACGGTCGACCTTCAATGCGTAGAGAAGATTTTCTAAAACTCGAATTAATATACGCATGTACGAAATTAATTTCTTTAATAACCGAGTCAATGACCTTATAGGTAGTTGTCGGCCGTTGCGTACTAACTACCTACAGGTCATTGAACTCGCCCAGCTAACATTTACTCAAAGAAGTTAATTTTGCACATGCGTAAATTAATTCAAGTTAAAAAAAGGTACTTTATTTTTTCTTTACAAAACGATCGACCCTCCACGGGATTAAAGCGATCAAAATTTAACGGTGTATATTATACCTTCGTGTAGGTACTCGTGTCCCAGATACTCCCACCAGCGACTAAGATTAATTTGATGAGTTTGCAAACAATAACCTTTTTGATTGGCCACCTTGGCCTCAACACTTCTATTTGTGGTCTATTATTTATTATATTACTTTAAATATACTTGTTTCTTTGTTTGGCATACACGAACAAAATAATTGTATTTATTTATCTTAGCAGCAGGGTTAGAACTGTTACATTTACATAAAGCATGTTTTGTTTGAGTTTTTTTCCAATAATTATAACCAAATTGTCATCTAATGGATTCCATTATGTATGATATCCATTAGATAACAATTTGGCTTATAATTAAGAAGAGGAAGTTAAAATTCATTCTTAGTTTTAGATAATAACTGAGTGAGAAAGTAGCATACTACTGCTGAAATTATTTTTTTTTTTTTTAATCAGTCTAGTAGTTCATGAGTTTTTTGTTACAAATAAAAATACAAGCATACAAATCTTTCCCTTTTATAATAATAATATCTATAGATTTACGCACTACGCACTTCTCAATTTTAATACCACACATTTAGGGAACGCGTTGAAGTCTTTTGTTAGGTTGGTCACATTTGGCGAATGAGCCGTTTGCCGTTTGAAATTAAAATATCTTCATCAACAACTAAGTTATATTATAATCAGAGGTCGGAGTAGGTAGATTGATTTAAGGTCGTTGACGTCAAACGTAGAGGAGAATATGGATATGCCTCCAAAATACCGGAACTTCATATTTATTGTGATATTTGTTCTGGAATTTTGAAATTAGCACGAATTTGTGTTTAAGGCACGTTGAAAGCCAAAATATGGAAATTGTATCCGATGAGGATTAAAAATAATTTACTTATGTTTTTGTTTAATTAAAAATAATTATTCATTGAATTCAATCAATCATTCATATGATAAACGATTTTGTTAGCCTATCTGTATGTTTTTTATTTTATTTTAGTCCATAATTCCAATCTCAGAACTTTTTCCGGTACTTCCCGCACATTATGGATAAAATGGCATGTCCATATTATAATACCTTGACGCAAGTATATAAAATCAATCTACCTACTCCAATCTCTGATTATAAAGCTTCAAATCTGCTATTAAGAAAGAGAAGTGCAACGTGGTCTTTGACATCAAAGGCCATGACACCCGTATGGTCGCTATAGAAAACGGCGACATGGCGAGAGAGACAGATATATTTGTTTAGGATTGTTGTATCTCGTTAGCTTTCCAACCGATTTTGTCATTATTTTTACAATTAGTATTCTAGTTTTGTATATATATATATATATAAAAGGATAAATGATATTTATTTTTTCAAATAGGTTTTAAAAAACACTTTTACACGTCAACATTTTTTTTCGTCAGTTTAAACTAGATGAGGCCGGTGTTTCCTAGCTGACTACCCTGAAAAGAAATACCGAAACAAACTCAGGGGTCACAGTCTCATTTAAAGTCCATACAGTAAATTTGTAATGGTCAAATCACATGAAAACTATGCAGATTTGTATGAGATGGTCTTTTGAAGAAAGAACCATACAGATTTGAGTGGACCTGTCCAGTCAGTGCAAGCATTTGTCAGTATTCGTGTAGCTTAACTCTATAGCTCAACAAGGACGAACAATACCAAAGACAGGACATTTGGATAGGCCGCAGAAAATACTCAAATTGCCAGACATACATACATTAAAATTACTGAAAAGAAAAGACAAAATAGCAGTCCACATAGTCCTCACATTCACAATAATAAATGGAACATGTCAAACATTAATATGTCAAATTGTTAAATAAAAGCAATTTACGTCACATTGTAAAAATAAATAATAATAAAACACAATCTAAAAAGAAATAAAAGAAAAAAAAAATAACAACAGTTGTAGTGCATACTGGAGCAGGTCAATCCCAAGCCTTTTCGTCCTCAATATAGTCCTTTACAGTGTAAAAAGCCTTTTGGCAAAGTTTTCATTTTACAAAGGATTTGATTTTTTTAAGGCTTAGTTGTTGAACATGACTGGGAAGTTTATTATAGAAGTGTATCATTGGCATCTAAATGAGCCCCCTTTTTTTAAAAGCCTGTTTTCAGGAACCACAAATTTGTGTTTGTTCGTAGTATTAAAATTATGAATATCACTATATTTTTTAAAAATGTTTATATTTTTATGGGCATACAAAATGGAGAAACTGAGAAGGAAAGGAGAAACTGAAACACCCCCTAAGGAAATGAAACGGGGTATTAAAGTTTGTATAAAGAAACCTACTTTCACGGAGGCGAAGCAGCAGGCAGAAGATAGTTTATTGATAAACTGATTAGGATTTTTTTTCACACCCTCCCCTTTTCTGCAACCCTCGATGATGCTCCTTGCATCGTTATCTCTTACCTCTCAACAGTCAAACACACGTCTCATTTGTGTACCTTACTAAACAAGTCAATGCGGGCTCACAGCCACCAAGTATTTCCTTGATACATTGCAATATAATTATATAAGGTATTCCCTGCACGGCGCGCGACTGGCAAGAATTATACAATGCATGTAACCGAAAGTAACCCATCTTCACTTACTACCCAAGCAGCACAAAAGGCTGTACAAGGGCTGTATATAGGTTCAGGTTTACACTCTAAGCTGTATAGTAAGCTGTATATAGGCTGTATAAGCCTATATACAGCCCTTGTAACTCCAAAAAGGGCCCACATATACAGCCTATATACAGCGTTAAGTGTAAGTGGAGAATAAAAGCTGTATATTGGCTGCGTGTTGGCTGTATATCGGCTGTATAAAGGCGTTTTTGTACACCCTAAGCTGTATATCGGTGTACAATTACACTTTAACTCTACAGATATTCAATTATAACTATCATATACAGCAAAAAGCTGTTAATTGGTGTAAGAATACGAAAGAATCCAAACTTAAAGATTATTTTTTATAATATTTTACTAATGGCGACTACGCCATATACATTTAGTTTTAAATATAATATGTTAAATTGGACTTGTTGACCTTAGTAATATGGTGAATTTATAGTGCCGATTTAATTTCATTGTAAAAGTGTGTATATTTTCGGTGAAAATATTAACGCGCCAGCGAAATAATCAATTTTAACATCAAGAAAAATAGTAAATACGGTAAGTAATGTTATTAGTTTTTTTAGGTTATATTAAAAAAATATGTTGAAATAATAGGTATAAATGCAAATCAACCGTAATTCAAGCTGATAATCATGATATGACTTTAGGCTTTTGCCAAATAAGCCTTTTATTATGTTTATAAAATCATTATGTACATTGCAAAATGGCGACAGCTTGCAAAATAGAGTATTTTTACGACCTAGGCTGTATAATAGAGTATTTTTACGACTTAGGCTGTATAATAGAGTATTTTTACGACTTAGGCTGTATAATAGAGTATTTTTACTCCATAATCTGTGTAATTGTTCATAACAAGTACGTACATTTCTAACCATCTTTAGAGATACGTATAAGGAATAAAAAATCCTCAGCTACCTACGACTAAATCTCATATGTCCGAATACAATTTAACAATTTATATACTTATTGTGAAGTAGTGAGTAAGATTTGTAACCGATCTTTCATCTATTTTTCAGAAAAGGTACAATAAGGCCTTTGACTTGGTCTAATATCAAGGTCACGAGAATCAGAAGGCGATCTAAAATTACTAAGCGAGTGATTAGACGTCGGACGCATTGGTGAAGGATGACAGTTCTAACCCTCCAGATCATCGTGGGATTACATCAAAATGCTGCGTATAAAGGCTATTATTATCATCATTGAAGAAGCAGATTGTGATCTATTACTTTATC
The DNA here is from genome assembly GCA_958295575.1 of Leucania comma. Lineage (NCBI taxonomy): Eukaryota > Metazoa > Arthropoda > Insecta > Lepidoptera > Noctuidae > Leucania > Leucania comma. The sequence goes on from OY282480.1 coordinate 22,250,223, forward strand.
TTCTCCAATAAATTATACTTTACTATCTCTACTGTCTGTGGTATTTAAATAAATTATCTGTATTTGTAATATTTAAATATTTCCTTTTGACCTTCCTCTTAATTCAATGTTTTCTCTTCACCACCCTTAGTTGATTATATAGAATACCTACAACATTTTGTTTTTTGTAGTTTTGGGTTAACCTCAACCATAGAAACTATTTAGGTTCCAAGTTTCATGGCCTTATGAGTTATGTGCCTTTAGTTTTATTTTATATTAAAATATTCACCAATTGCTCGGATATATTTTTTTTCTGGAATGAATTCTTGCTCCGATACGATCTTAAAAAAAATTTTTTTTACGTTTTTGTATTCTATTGGTACTTGCACGGGGGTGTCACAGGGGGGGTTAAAATTTTGGTTATTTTTGACCTAGGACGCACCGTTTTCGAGATAATTGAATTTCTTTTTTTTTAATCATAGGGCCCATAGAACGAACACGGTGCGAGTAAGTTTTTACGGAATCCTTGGTGCGCGAGTCCAACTCGCACTTGACCGGTCTTTTCCTCCATATTGATGTTCACAAAAACACAATCCGAGTGATTCCATTAGTAATACAGCCTAACGCTGTACTATAGCGTTCATTTACTCTTATAGCTGTATATCACCCTTGTAGGCAGTAGTTATAACACCACAATAGTTATAAGAGTGTACAATTACACCAAACGAATAAGAGGTATAATGGAGTTCGTTTACACCAATATACAGCAATAAGTATCATTTTACACTAATATAACACTTAGACCTGTATAAAGGAAGTGGTGACGTGCAATATACAGCCTATATACAGCTTTAAGTGTAAAACGCAGCCTTAAGTGTCAAAAAACTCTTAAAGCTGTTTAATTGAGTAAAAATACTCTGATATAGAACCATAAGCGTACGCGGATACCTTTATGCAGCCTAAAGCTGTGTTTTACACCCTTGTACAGCCCTTATACAGCTCTAAGCTGTATATCGGCTGCTTTATTGATGTTTGATACGCTTGCGTGCTGCTTGGGTAGTCTTTGGTGATATAACCTAGTGAGGTGCTTGGCTTCAAACCGAAGTTAAATAGCTAATAAATATGGGTGGGAGTGTCCTGAGTGCGCCAGTAACTGATGTTATAGCAAGCCATCAACAAAATGATGTTGTTTTCCGAGATGGTGTTGAAGGAAATGGTGACATCACATAATCTAGTTTAGATTTCACCATAACAGTTTACGAAACTGATTTTATCATAACCGTTATTTAGTTTATTGGCAGTTGTGTATACTTACCTGTTTTTAGTAGCCTCATGGGTTAGGTTAGGTATGACCTACAAAGGACCAGTGGTCGACTGCCGGGCCTTTGTAGGTCATCCACCGTTATCTATTCTAATACATATTATAAATATAAACGATTTTTGTTTTTATTTGAAAAAAGTCACACTTGTAAGTTAACGAAAAAACGGCCTTTTATATCGCAAAAACGTATATTTCGACACTCAATGGAATCAAAATTCATAGTGTACTTTCCGTTGACCTAAAATCCTGAAAGGTATGAAGCAAGGTGTCAAAGCACAAGTATAGGAAGAATCTGAAAACTGTAATGTAGTTAAAAAAACTTTTTTGCGATTCAGAAAAATCTTTGGGACTCAATTTGGGAATTGAACTGTTTTCATAGGTAAGTTTGTACGGAATCCTCAGTGTGCGAGTCCGAATCGCACTTGCCCGTTTTTTTCCCAGGAATTCCAGGGCCACGATAATTCTTTTGAAGAATCTCACAGTTCAGGTTCAATAGACCGATGGCTAACTTAATAACTTATGCCAACACTTTCACGTACTAGTTAACCTTTTTATAACTCACGGCATAAGTTAAGCGGACATCATTAGTTAATCGAGTTTCGTTCAGGATATAAAATAATGCAGCAAATTAAGTACGACAGAAAGAAATTACGAAACCAGACTAATATCCGTGCAATCATTTTGATTGTTTGACAGATTATTCTATAAGCAAAGTTTTACCGTTACTCGTATTTTAGTTCTATAACTGAAATCTGTAGAATTTTAAGGGTGCCTTTAAATTAACCGCAACGCGGAGGGTCGATTCGGTACATGAAACACTATCGATTTGTAAAGATATAAATGAAAAATAAAGTTTTTTTTTCAAACTCGAATTAATTCACGCATGTACGAAATTAATTTATTTAAGTAAATGTCAGCTGAGCGAGGCTAATGACCTGTAGGTAGTAAGTACGCAACAACCAACAGCTACCTACAAGGTCGTTGACTCGTTTACTTAAAGAAATCAATTTCATACATGCGTATATTAATTCGAATTTTAGAAAAATAGTACTTTATTTTTTAACTTTATCTTTACAAATTGATAGTGCTTCATGCACCGAATCGACCCTCCACGGGATTAAAACGATCAAAATTTAACGATGTATAAAAACGTGCGACTGTCATGCTACAACCGCGCTGCGGCCGCGCGTCAATGAAGTAACAAAGCAGCGCGGCCGCAGCGGTGCTGCTTTGTACCGCGCTACCGTCGCGTGGTACAGACGCCAGCACATCAATCTGTCAAATTTCTTTAATAGATTTTCAACCTTATCATAATAGTGGAAGGTTAATGTTCGATTGGTAAAATTTGACAGATAGGGGTAGATTGACGTGCTGGCTGCTGGCGTCTGTACATTGCGACTAATTTGAAGGCGCCGTTAGTATATCACTAAAAATATTTTGCAAGCATCTCTTTTTTTTGTATACAGTCCGACGGTGACTACTCTTTAGGTCCTTCTAATGAAGTCTTGTCTCAAGTGAGCAAAGTTCATAGTCCTGATCATGGGCGTCGCCAAGAGTGGGCAGGGGGGGCTACGGCCCCCTTCCTAGAGGCTTGCTTTACAGCTTCAGAGCCTAGTTTAGGCACCAGTCTCCCACAATATAATGCCCATTCTAAATGTTACCGTAGATATAAGGCCCCGACTTAGTTGTAGTTCGCGGGTTCAAACCCAGCCAGGCGCATTACTTTGTGTAATTTATTTTCATCACCACTGCTCTCAAAACGGTTAAGGAAAACATCGTGAGGAAACTGTCATGTCCTAGAACCAAGAATTCGAAGACATGTGACATCCACCAACCCGCACTGGGCCCGCGTGGTGGATTACGGCCCATTCCCTCTCCTAGAGAGGAGGCCTGAGTCCCAACAGTGGGAACATTAAAAAGGCTGATGATGATGATGATAAATAAGGCTGGCAATTATTAAAAAAAAATATTCTCTATACTTTCAATAGCTCCACCCCTTCATCATCGGCTGGCGACGCCCTTGGCCCTGATAGATTTACGTATCCCTACGAGCTGAACTCTTGTAGCAACTGGCGGAGTTATATTGAAGAATTATATTAGAATTAATTGCCGAAACGTTTCGCAGTTCGTTTCAACAAATGTAAATGTTGCAAAGGTCACGACTGTGTACACGCTGAGCCGGCTTACGGCTATTTCATTCACTGACAAGTTTGTGTGGCAATTAAACCTGATCTATCACAACAAATGGCTTTTACCATTAAAGTAAGTTCACTACATTCTCTGAATAGGGCTGTCAAAAGTAAAACACGACGTGTTTGTCACATAAGTAATAGGAATGGATTACTTTACGGCATAGGCCAGTTCTTGATAAGACTCAAGAAGCCTTTTTTTGAGGTGGGAAATCATAAAATGATATGTCCCGGTCTAGGGTAGAAAGAGAGGATGCGTCAGATTTTTAGGGCGCCTTCAAATTAGTCGCAAAGTGCCGCGCGACGGCACCGCGGCTGCAATGTTATTTCATATTAAACACACCTTAAAATATTGGTCGTTTTAATCCCGCGGAGGGTGGATTCGGTACATGAAACACTATTGATAATGTAAAGATAAAATTAAAAAGCAAAGTACTTTTTTTCTAAAACTCGAGTTAATATATGAACGTACGAAATTAATTTCTTTAACTAAACGAGTCAATGACCTTGTAAGTAGTTGTCGGTCGTTGTGTACTAACTACCTACAGTTCATTGGCCTCACTCAGCTGATGTTTACTTAAAGAAATTAATTTCATACATGCGTAAATTAATTTGAGTTTAAAAAAAGTACTTTATTTTTAGCTATGAAATTGCCGTTTTTTGTTGGTTGCTTTGTTTATTCGAAAAAAAGAAAAACGTGCCTTTAATATGAAGTTTATTTGAACTAACTAAGTTCATTCAAAGACAACACTTCGAAGCAACCTATTAAATAATGTCAGTTATTATCGCTTCACTTATGCACTGCACTTTACTGAAGGTTACTTTTTGCTAGTTTTCGAAGCATTTCTAACTAATTTGACTGGCCTGTTGGTCTAGTGGTCAGTGGCCCTGAGTGCTAAGCTGGAGGTCGTGGGTTCGATTCCCACCCAGGACAAATGTTTGTGTGGTGAGCACGATCATTTGTTCTGTGTCTGGGTGTTATTTATCTATAATATGTATGTATTTAGAAATATATAAGTAAGTCTATCAGTTGTCTAGTACCCATAACACAAGCTCTGCTTAGCTTGGGACTAGACAGCGTTGTGTGATAGTTGTGGAATATTATTATTATAATTACTTTAAATTATATTATAAAATAAAGGTTACCTCATTTCGTAATGACGTCCTTCTTCTGAGAAAGTAATCATTCCGAGCTGTTTGGGTTCGCCGGTCTGCGGGCATGTCGTAACACTTGAGCTCAAGGTTGCTCTGACTTGTGCTGTTATTAGCTATTTTGTTGAATGCCTCTGTGAATAATCTAACTATACACCATTTGTTTAAGTAATTAACTAAACGTAAACAATCTTCACATGTCCTTTATCTAAAAATGTTTACAAATAGTTATTTACCTAAACCAATGTTAGCCAATTAACTACATTTAAATAGTCTTAATATGTCTTTTATATATATTTTTTTAATTAAAAGTCATATCAAGATTGTTTACGTTTAGTTAATTACCTAAACAGATGGAGTATAGTTATGTCGTGTTTGGCCGATGGCGAGTAAGCGAAGTAATGGTGATTGATGAGGATGCTGCCATAGATAAAAAACAAAGTGCTAGTCAATCTTATTCACTTAGGATTCCGTACCATAATTTATAGAAATTAAGACATTAGAATTACTATTTGGCAAAAGAAATCACGTTTGTAATATGGGGGCCCTTCTTTAATATTTAATTTATTATTTATTGATATAGCGGCTACAGAAATACATCATCAGTGAAAATTTCAACTGTCTAGCTATTATAGGGTTCTATTTTTACCCGTTTGGTATTTTTTTTTTTTTTAACGTAGGTAAAATCATCCAATGACGAATCCCGCCCTTGGGTGGGGCGGGAAACAGTGTCAGACTTTTACTGACTAAAAACCTACCTTTCCATTCCTTGCCTTTATCCTGGGGCCCGTGGTGACAGTCTCACATAACCTTTGGGCCCCAGTAGGCTTCGGCCCTGCTGGACCCCTACAGTTTGCTGACAACTCCTTGAGGCGCGCGGGAACGGTGCGCGCCGTAGACGACCTGAGCTTGGACCGGTCTGTTACCGGACGGACGGACAGCGAGCTACCCATTGCCCACCGTCCGCGAGCCCGGACCCGTTTGGTATGGAACCCTAATAATGTGTGAAAATTGTATAGTGTTTTTTTTTATGGTAGGTAAAATCATCCAATGACAAATCCCGCCCTTGGGCGGAGCGGGAAGTAGTGTCAGACTCTTACTGACTAAAAACCTACCCCGTTCCTTCATTGCCGGTATAGTGCCGGGGCTGAGCCTTCCTCTCAGAAAACGGCCCTTGACCCCAGCAGGCTTCGACCCTGCCTGCCTGCAGTTAGCAGGCTGGGCCTCTACGGTTTGCTGACAGCTCCTTGAGGCGCGCGGGAACAGAACGCGCCGTCGACGACTTGGGCTCGGTCCGAATCCCGGAAATCGGGATCGGAATCCCGGCGGCGGCTGGGGCGGGCGCCCCGTTGAAATTTTATAGTGTTAGTGTTACACCGTCGAATTTGGTACGTCCGGTCAAACCTGCCGGACCAAATCAGATCTTGCAGAAGACGACGTTTTCTTTGTTTCGCGTTAAAATGTTTTGCTATGATTTTTTACTGAATTTGAGTACAATACCTGAAAGCACAGAGTTTCTGGAAACAATATCAGCCCCCCTAGCCAAGTTACAATCATTTCGTTTAGCGTATACAAAAAAATAATGTTGTATAGTTTGAATTATTTAAATTAAGTAGAAAAAAGAACAAAAATAATGACTAGTTGCAAATTGACGAAGTTACTAAAATACTAAGGAACTAACATATTAGGTTACTAACTTAGTAAGTAATAAATAATAATAATAATTTGTATTATATGTACATAGGTAGGTTTTAGTATAATTAGTTTAGTTAATATTTAAGGTTTTGTACATGTGTAGATATAATTTAATTAGTTATTTATGTATTTTTACAGAATATTATAAATAAACTAAGTAATAGGCATAGGTAACTCCGGACACATATATATCTTTGGATATATATCCCTAAGCACACAACATATCCACTCCTTCCCTTTCATAAAAAAATAATATGTCCTATATCCGAGTAACTCCGACCCACTCCGACCGAAACCGAACTGAATGATGGCATCGAACGTAGCGACGGGGTGTTTATGAATTTAAGTAGGCAAGCGCTGTAAGAAAATAAACGTAATAGACGACTTTAAAACGATGGAGCAGCTTTTGTGACAATTAAAAGTAAAATGTTCACGCTTGAAATCAAAAAGTTTTCTGTTATTGTTTATACTTGTAATCGTCATATGTGATTTATACGTCTTGAGTTACATTGGAATTATTCGGAAAGCCTCATTCCGTGGATCTATTTATATGTCGGAAAATGTGTATTTATCCCAGACCCAAACATATCCTCGCTTCGTAGGAGTTACTTCACTCCTGGATATATTAAGCGAATATGGATATATTAATCGGATATTAAGTATATCTTTACTTGAAATGATATATTTTATCGGATATAGTTAGCCCATGCCTCCTAAGTAAGCATCATACTAAGTAACCAACGCATAAGTTATCAACATAATGATAAACTAATATACTAAATAACCAACTATTTTTCCTCTTTAACTTTATCGGTATTTAACTATATCTGAACTAGCATACCTATAGATTGAGGTACCGATTGAGGTAATAGGTGTGGTGTTCACAGTATGTCATTAGAACATAGGAATCATCTATTGAATATTTATGAGTTGCTTTCGCCGAATCAAAGGGTCGATTATTGCTAAAGATCAGTTGCAACATAACATTTTGCCAACTGCTGGCTCAAGACGAAGATGCAAACTATTTCAAAATAATTCTTTTAATACGTCTGTCAAAATCTATAGTGAAATACCAAAACAAATTAGAGAGCTAACTTGAAGAAATGGCTCTGCATCAATGGGTTCTTTCACTATATGTGATTTTTAGGGATCCGTACCTCAAAATGAAAAAACGGAATCCTTATAGGGTCACTTTGTTCTCCGTCTGTCTGTTTGTTTGTCAAGGCCCTTTATCTCGGGAACGAGTCGAGGTATCGATTTGAAATTAAAATCATATACTTAAGTCTGCAGTCCCTTAAAGCTGCGAAAAATCAAACTTAATGGACAAAAAAAATACGGTCAATTATGTTGCAAAAAACGTATATTACTACAATTAAAATACATAGGGTACTTCCCGTTGACTTAGAGCCCTGTTTGGCATGAAGCAAGGTCTTATCGCACAAGCATAGGAATAAATCTGAAAAACGTTAATTTACCTACATATTTTTTTTTTTCGCATTCGGAAAAATCGTAGAGACTCGACTAGGGAATCAAACTATTTTGTGACCATAATTTTTTTTAACATTACAACTAAGCAAAGATGGGTAGACAGTATAAATACAACATCTGTGCATATTAAGAATGAAAGAGTCCACAAAATAAAAAAAAAAAGTTGAAATAATTTAAAAATAACCATGGAGGTCATATTATGATATTATCAGAGAATTATGAAAGTCTTTATTGCATATTTTTTATTAATAGATATACGAGAGCACAAAATCAAACAAAGTTAAAAATAATTAAAAATTATCCTAGAAGGTCGTATTATAATGTTATCACAGAATTAGGAAAGTCTCTAATGCATTATGTATTCTATAACTTATCTTGCAAAATATTCAGATACACTATAACTGTTTGTCTTATCTGGGCTTTTTGTATTACAAACTCCTTTTTCAATACACTTGCTCAGAAAGTGGCTTTTATTACACTACACTTAGGTATATAATGGCCCCTGTTACCAAACTGTGACAGTTTGATTACCATTACACACTAGTGCTGTAATGTAGCTATAACCTTTTTGTTCAACCTCTTTGTTCGCAAAACAAATTGTTTGTGGTCCATGGCCGTCATTTTAAGATGCGCGCGGTTTTGTGTGTGTGTTTTTTTTTCGAATGAAGTTTATGGGCTGTATTCATTAAATTAAATCAAATACAACAAAAAACCATTATAAAATGTTATATCCACATTCTATTATCACTACGAATGATATTAACGTAAAAACTTTTCACGCAAGAAAACAAACGACTAGGCAATATGATCAAAAGACCATATAGCCATATCCTAGCGCGTGCCTATGAAAACAGATTTACTTTTTTACCGCCATGTTATGAAAAAATTTACTAGTTTTACCGATGTAATATTACTTAACTAAATTATTTTTCTTCACAAGTGTATTGAAAAACGTCATTTGATACACGTGAGTAATGAATGGTTACCGTTCTTGGCTCTCTTAAGACCCTCGCCACGGCTCGGGTCTTAATACAGCCTCGACGGTAACCTTCTACATTACACACTTACACATTACATAATGATCATATGAAAATTAATTATCTCCTTTACTTTTATATTCATCGCGCAAGGACTCAGTAATTGTACCTAGTAATAGTCCCGGAACTATTTTAGATCGTGTTCTGGAATGAGGCCACAAAAGAGAGATAGTATAGAAGACAGTCTACATACGTCTCGCGCTCGAGCAACGCACACATAGACAGCGCTCACGGACACGATATCTTGTACGTGACTAAACCGTGCTAAACTAGTGCTAGATCACGGACTTTTTTTAGCGACCGCTGAGCGTAGGTATAAAAAGTGAAGTACTAGAGGAGTTAATTAATTAAATAATATAATAACCACTTAGCTTTTTATTTGCTTTGCTGTGAGAGATACTCAACATGGGGCTGTACTAGTCGTCTTTCTCGCTTCGTATTACTTTCGGCCTCGTACATGCAATTTATTCTACCCGGCACATACAATTATTACTACACGGCCTCCATCAATTTGTCGAACCCTTGCTGCTGCCGGTTCGACTTCCGGGGTCGATAATAATTATTTAAAAACGACTTTAGACTTTTACTCAATGAAATATTACAAATTAGTTCATTGCACTTCAAATAATTGCGCAGCACTCCCTCTAAAACAATAAAATATTCTTTTCTTATAAATATTTAAATACTTCTAGAATACTAACATCCTTCGATGTACTAACTAACCAGTATGACAGCGCGCATACGCATGAGTTTGCATATAAAGTCATGCAAACTCATTATTCCGACATTACACTACATACATGACTTCCGTACCTATCTATTTATTTTGTGATAAGGCGGCCTGTGCCTCATTAAGTCATTAAACACGTAAAGCCGTTGTTCCCAGTTGTCATCCGTAGATCTTTGACAGTGGTTCCATTTGTAACGATTGATAATTCGAAGTCAGTCACTAGAAAAAATGACCATAAATCTATGCAAGGATTTTCTTGTCGCCCAGTAGGTGGGTTAGGGAGGTCTTTTCTGATAGGCAGTTTGTCCAAGTAATCGACCGCATCCGATTACACTGGAAGCCGAGAGGTGATTTTATTTATAAAATAAATATTCTATTCAATTCTTTTTACTTGCTATTTTTTGTTTGCAGGATTACTCGAAGCAATCATTGAAGCACTACAACAGAACGCTGATCCACAGGGGCGTGTGTGTGTCCCGCTGTGGTAACCAGAACAAGACGGCAGGCTGGCATGATGCTGCACAGGGATGCATCTCCAACAGCGTGGCGCAATATGGACTGGAGGTGAGACAACTCTCGAATCTGAAAATTACCATTTTTTTTTGTTTCTGCTAGCTAGCTTAGTAAATTTTGTCTAATGATTCTTAAAACTCAATCTAAATAACAAAAAGAATTATATACAACCTTATTTTTACTGTATGCGAAACCTGATACACTTGTTTACTATTTTTATGTAAAGAATCTATGTACAAAATTTCATAATTGCATCATGAAAAATCATAAAGTTACAAGCTTGTTATGTCAGCAAAAATATATATAGTCACCGAGCCATCCAGGCGACTGAGGGGTTGTTTTGCACTTGCACCCAGCTACTTGCTGGTATCTAATGCCCACTATGACCTTCCGTGACCTGTGTTATACTTAGTGTCGGTGGTATCCAACCTGTGACCTTTTTTAAATATTTTGGGAAAAATATTACTTACATGGTGTAAAAACTTCTTTTTTGTGTTTTTTTTTTGTTCTTAACAAACTTTCTGCACTTGTATCAAAATGTCAATAAATCAGGTGAGATAGCGGTCAAGCGCGAACCTATCAATAATAATAAAAAAAATGTACTATTCCTGTACAGTAAGGTTTTTCACTTCCGATAGTTTATCTAGGGACAATTATTTTGTTGGTCGATTCCCAAGAGTAGGTATGTCAGGGAGTTTTGTTAGTAACCTATCGTAGTTGAAAAAAAAATAGTATGAGCGCAATTGATAGTCCCTCAACCCATCTTCTTACCCTTCCAGGCCGAGGTCCTCTCCGTGGACTGGTGCATGTCCGTGGACGCGCCGCCCGACACGACGGGACCGGCGCGCTCCCTAGCGGTCATCTGCACGATGCTGGTGGCGCTGGCGTGCCTGGCTACAGGCGTGCACGTGCTCGGAGACAGATGTGCTAAGGCTGAGTGTAAACAATCCATTTTTCTATCAATTACGTTTTAAGGTTTTTGACTGGCCTGTTGGTCTAGTTGTCAGTGGTCCTGACTGCTAGGCCGGAGGTCATGTTTGTGTGATGAGTATGATCTTTGTTCTGTAATTGGGTGTAATTTATCTTAGTACATATGTGTAAGTATGTTTATCAGTTGTCTAGTGGGTCGTTGCAAACACAACCTGGCAAAGTGGGGCATTATAGACCCCTCCGACATCCAGTGCGTGTGCGGTGCTCCTAACCAGACGATGGCCCACTATTAGAGTGCCCAAAGTGTCCCTACACCTGCACTTTGGAGGACCTAAAAAACGCCACTGACGCCGCTATAAACGTGGCAACCTACTGGGCAAAAACTTTGAGGGAAAAGAAAACCATCGACTCGAGAAGAAGTCGTTTAGTACTCATAGCTCAAGCTCTGCTTAGTTTGGGACTAGATGGCGTCGTGTGATAGTTGTAAATTATATTTTATGTTATTTGAAGAGATATTTTCTTCCATTCCATATTCAGAAAATGTTTTTCGCCAAAACTTTTTTCCTGAAGTTAAAAGTAATCGTATACTTATACTCCATTCGCAATAACATTAGCCATTTAAACAATCCTTTCCTACTATCTGTTCAAACGATTTTGACTTTTATTACGTGGGTGACATGATGAATGGCGGCTGCACTAAACAATTGGCGTTGTAATCAGTTTTTTGCTTCTAATGCCATCCTTATGCCTACGAAATAGAAGCCAAAATCGGATGAACGGACAGTAAAAAAGGTTTGTATAAATGGCTAATGTTATTGCGAATGGAGTATAGGATCTTTTTAATGGTTCATTTCAAAAGTTATAAACTGTCTCTAATTATTATCTTATTGTTATTATTGTAGGTAATAGGTACTTGCTGGCCTTTTCTTTAAAGCGGAATTTTGACATTTTGACTTATGACCGAAGCAAGCCTCGGACCGACGACAGAATGAAAGACGTGGCGTGTATCGAAGGAATCAGGTAAACCTTTATAAAGTTAACACTTCGATCCACAACTACCCAACTTGTTCATACAAAAGTAGACTCTAAACATCGGAATTAAGGCCTATAGTGGCGTGGATGTGAGAGGACACCGGTGTCCTCTGAGCTAGGACAGATTAATCTTCTTCATCATCATCATCATTATAATCTGTATTGTAAGTACCTAATCCAACCTCGAACATTACCACAATAACCGATGATACGCTTCCCATATCCAGCTGGCATTTGTCTATACTTTGACCAATTAAACGCCTACGCGTTCGAGTCAATCATCCATAAGCACTAACCAGTAAAGGGCTCAGTATGGTAAAGTCACGAGGGCAAATGGTGATTGCTGGTATATTGGAATAGGTATTTCTTTAGCACCATTATTTCATAGTTTCGTATTTTCAGGTTCCTGGGAATGCAGTGCGTGATCTTCTCTCACGTCATGTTGATCTATATCTACTCGTACATCGATAACCCTCAGTTTGTTGAAAGGGTAAGTCCTTTTTGTGTATCTCTAGATATCTATTTATAAATCTCAGGAAACCAGATTACTTTAGGCACTTTAGGCTAAGCTAGAAGTGGAGTGAAAATGACGGTCTATAAAATAGGTTCACGTTTACCTACCTTTGTCCATTTTGTCACTAATTTTTAGTGTTCATATTGGAACAAAATTCGGAACCGGGGTTTTTAAATTTAGTTGGTCGGGATTGAACCGAAATCAAATGTGTAGGCGAAGACAGAAGCATCAAATGAAACATTAAACTAATAATCAAAAACTTGGATAAATGAAGAGCGAATTCACAACATTCCAAATACGAAACCAAACAACAAGTAAAAGAGTAATCGACCGATGGCACGGCTGGTGGGATGTTCCCCGCGCAATAAGTATTTTATTTGGTTTGTACCTCCGATATAAGTTCCAATTAAATCATCGGAACCGAGAGTTAAATATCAATCAGAATTTTCGACTAATATCTCTATTGTAAAGTGTCAATCTTGCTTCCCCAAAACTAAGGCAATGACTACAATCTACAAGCATTTGAACAATTTTTTTGCATCTTAGATGTATGACCACTTCACCTGGCAAGCGGTCCTGAACTCGCCGCTGTGGCTGCAGGCGTTCTTCGCAATGTCAGGCTTCCTGACAGCGTACGCCACGCTCGTTTCCTCGCCCACCAAGCCTATCACCTTCTTCAAGTGCTGCATGTCTATTGTTAACAGGTGGATCAGGTAAGTTGGCGAAGTTGGTTTATTGGCTACGGGTTTGGCTTGATTGTCGTCGTCTAAAATAAAGGCGCAGGAGATTATGAAGCAAAGGGACCCACTTAAGATATTTGCTTTAGTAAGAAACAAAAAGTAAAGAAACATTAAATTAAAAATTTTGTCCATTTTTTTTCTGCCGCCAACTGCATTATCTGCAAGTTCTTGTATGTAGTTACAAGTTAGCCTCTAAGGATGACTCTAGTCAAGTATTTTGATAGTTACCTAATAATTGTTAAATTACGGAAAAATAATGCATTGTCTAATAAATATTAGTCTTTTTTCACCCGCTCTAGGGTGGAACGAGAGGGCGCAGGCCTTCACCGTCATAAACCGGCCTGTATCCTTAAGTAGCCCTGTGCGTTGGAAGGCCATGGCCACTAAATAACTTAGGCTAGGAAGAAGGGAGGATATCTTAAGGCTTAGTTCTATTCTAGAACATATTTCTTTAATTAATTTCCTTCTTAAATTCAACATACTATTCCAGGTTAACCCCAGTAGCAGTATTTGCTCTCTGGTTCACGGTGGCGTGGTTCCCACTGCTGGGCAACGGTCCGCAGTGGTCGTGGCTGGTGGAGAGAGAAGCCCACGACTGCTCCGAGCGATGGTGGTACCACGTGTTGTACGTGCACAACCATCTACCGACCGGGAAGTTCTGTATGGGTCATACTTGGTAAGTCGTTTTTATCTGAATGTTTTTGATCTCCAAGTAATTTCATTCATCGGTAAATTTCAAACTAAACTAGATAATAAGTAATAATATATCAATGAATGGACCGTGAAGGAAATTGCGTGACGATTTAGGAATTGGGCAGAAGTTACCTAGACCCGGGATTGGGTTTTTGTCCAGCTGTGGGACAGTACAGGTTAAATAATAATATACAACGTTAAATTTAGATCGTTTTAATCCCGTGGAAGGTCGATCCGGTACATGAAACACTATCGATTTCTAAAGATAGAATTAATGACCTGTAGGTAGTTGTCGGTCGTTGCGTACTAACTAAGTACAGGTCAATGGGCTCGCTCAGCTAATGCTTAGTTAAAGAAATTAATTTTGTACATGCGTAGCGTATATTAATTCGAGTTTTAAAAAAAACTTTAGTTTTTAATTTTATCTTTACAAACCGATAGTGTTTCATGTACCGGATCGACCCTCCACGGGATTAAAACGATAAAAATTTAACGGTATATAGTGGAGTGCATGGAGGTTTTTACCTTGGAATATAGTAACTGTGGATGAAATTTAAAACGGAAATATAATCCATGAAAAAACTTTATCTGTTAAAAAATGATGATCACAATAGTTCAAACAGTATCTCAGGATCTACTAGTTCGAATTGCAAGAAACTCTATAAGCTATATAACATCACGCTACAAGCAATAAGAATGCAGTAGTAACCAAAGATCTGGATGAAACTGCGCAGGACAGACTTATACATATTAAGTTTTATTTTTATTTTATTACTGATAGGTTTGCGCTTGACCGCTATCTCATTTGATGAAAAGCGACGATACGGTCGACGATGGAGCGCGCTTACCTAGAAGAAACCTATTCAGTCTTGACTAAAAGATTCCCGGGTTGTAGCTATCAGGAAACACAGACTCCGGCAGGGAATTCCACTCATAAAAAACTTTTTACAAAAAAAATATAATAGTTTGGTCTCTTCGTTATTTAACACCGACTTCCGAAATTGAAAGTTATTTTGCACTTTTTGGCGGTTTTTGAAGTCGGTTGTATTTTTTTTGTAAAAAGTTTTTTATTTCACACTTTTTAGTACCTGATTTATTACAAAGTTCCGGCTCTTACCTACCTTCCGTCTTCATCAGCAGATCAGTTCAATGTACCCCCTTCCCTTTTTCCTTTAGTCAGCCACCGACTACATATATAAACAAAGCAATTTTACTTGTTACGACAGTTCTGCTATGATTTTTTGAAGAGTTTCGTCCTAAATCTTCGAAGTTTATCATCAGATCAAAAAGATATTTTTATGGGACCAATTCGGAAGTACAATCTTTCAATCAAAACAAAAATTTTCGAAATCCGTCCACAATCCACGTCAATACAAGTCCAAATCGGTGAACATACATAAAAAAAAAATTACATACAACCGAACATAGAACCTCCTCCTTTTCGGTTAAAAATGTTTCCTCTCATAAACACACAAAACATAGTGATCCTCTGTATCTGGTCATCAACCTTCCGTAATCAATCCGTCTTAAACACCAATGTTTCTGGGACCTTAAATTCTGAATTGAAAATCCTATCCGCCGACTGGCCTGTTGGTCTAGTGGTTAGTGGCCCTGACTACTATTCCAGAGGTCGTGGGTTCGATTCCCATCCAGGACAAATATTTGTGTGATGAGCATGATCATTTGTTCTGTGTCTAGGTTTAATTTATCTATAATATGTATGTATTTAGAAATATGTAAGTATGTTTATCAGTTCTCTAGTACTCATAATACAAGCTCTGCTTAGCTTGAGACTAGACGGCGTTGTGTGATAATTGTGGAATACATATTATCATATCCTTTTTCCAGGTACCTAGCCGCAGACATGCAACTCCACATCATCGGTGTGTTCCTCCTCTTGGTCCTCATGAGGTACAAGCGCGCCACCATCCCGCTGCTGATGCTGTTCGTCGTGGCTTCCTCGTTAGCGGCCGGGCTCGTGGTCTACTTCTACGACCTTACACCCATCATTACAGCTCAGACTCCAGAGTAAGTATCATGTTGGATAAGGATTAGTGCGAGGATGAAAGAAAGAACGATATTGGGATTTCTTTCTTTGAGATTTATTCATCGAGTTCGGTCATCGATTTATTAAAGGGAAATCTTCCCGTTACGTTACGCGCTAACATCGCAATCAGAAAATCTGGACTAGAAACTCAAACATCTATGATCAGTGTCATCACAGTCGCAAACTTACAGTCTCTGATAGACAAGGACAGAGATGAGAGCCGGCGCTGTCGTGCGAGGGAAATAGCGTTAGCCGCCAAATGTGTGTGATCCTTGCGACCGATGTGAAATCGTGCCATATAGGCACAATTTCACCGGTGCAGGCGCTAGAGGCGAGTCAAGTACCTTTTCTGTTTTGATTTAATCTAAGAGTTCAATAATGAGTTTTTGTCTGCTGGAACCTGATCTAGCATGCTTAACAACGACAATCTTTAGTTCTTAGCGCTTACTGCGAGTTGTTTTACGTTAATGCCATCGAAACGAAACGTTTACTGCGTTTGGCTTTCTGATTGGTTAAGAGCTAGGAGTGAGCCAATCGGAGCACAGAACATTAGAAACGTGAAGATAGCGTTAACGTAAAATAAGCTAGCACTAGGTACTCATTAAAGAAATTGTGTATTATGTGTTCAAACATGAGTACAATACATAAATCAGCATGCAGGATTTAAAATAAAAATAGATCGTCGATATTTGTCTTGGACTATGGTATGCAAATATTTGTAAAATAATACAAATAAAGAAAGTAAAATAAAATAAAATCTAGAATGTCAAAAAATGGCAGAAGTGTAAAAGGAGCAGGCGATTCTGACTGCATCTTTGCCGTCACATACAGTCAGCGGCCTTATTTAAAACTGACGAAGATTCAGGAAAATGTCGGCTTTTTAGTCTCTTTGGTTGCTCATAGCTGTGTGACAGTGATTTCTAAAACTGATACTACTTCGTTGTTGGGTATTACGTTATAATTCTAATCTTCAGGGTTCTTCGCAACATGTTCGCTGGCTCCAAGATCCTGTCCCTGGTCTACCTTCCCTTCTGGATGAACCTGCCCGGGTACATCGGAGGTATCGCCACTGCATTCATACTGTACCACATCAATGTAAAAGGAGAGATCAAACTTAAAGATAGCAAGGTGAGAGATATTTTAGCAGATATCAATTCCAGTGAACCATATTTATAAGTTAACTAGCGTCTGCCAGCGGTTTCGCTCGCGTGATGGTTGGTTTCTCCATATAAACTTTAGATCCCCGTTTCTTCCACATAAGGGGTTTTTTTATGGTAGGTAAAATCATCCAATGACAAATCCCGCCCTTGGGCGGAGCGGGAAGTAGTGTCAGACTCTTACTGACTAAAAACCTACCCCGTTCATTGGTTGCCTATCGTGCCAGGGCCGAGCCTTTCTTTCAGAAGCTGACCCATGACCAGCAGGCTTCGACCCTGCCTGCCTGCAGCTAGCAGGCTGGGCCTCTACGGTTTGCTGTCAGCTCCTTGAGGCGCGCGGGAACAGAACGCGCCGTCGACAACTTGGGCTCGGTCCGGTCGGTTACCGGACGATCGGACAGCGTGCTACCCATTGCACGCCGTCCGCAAGCCCGCGCCTACGGTGGCCGGAAATCGGGATCGGAATCCCGGCGGCGGCTGGGGCGGGCGCCCCGTTGCCTCTACCTGATGTGGTCGGCCTCCTCCTTTGCTAGCATTACTGCTTCGCAGAAGGAGGCGACCGCCTGCCATCCCTCCTCACTCCGGACCATGGCCTGAACCAAGGCCTGGCGAGAGAGAGCGCTGCCGCCGATCGCTTATATTTTCCTAATGCTGAGTTGTGTTCCCCAGTGGTTCAACATGCTCTTCCACGCGTCCCTGTTCCTGGGCAGCGCAGTGCTGCTGGCGGGCACGGTGTTCCTGCAGGACTCGCCGCTGCCGCTGTGGGCCTCCGCCCTCTACTCCGCGCTCGACCGCCCGCTCGTGGCCGTGTTCTTCAGCATCTTCATGCTTGGCTGCTTCTCTAGGTGTTGGTGTAAGTATTAGGGAGTAATTGACTTAATAATTAAATACCGAGTCGAGGTCGTCTCTTACCACCATGCATTTCACGACCTAAACTGAAATGTTAACAGGATGAAGATAAAAAGGATGTATAGCTCCATTTCTCTTTCTCACTCGATTGGCATTTTAACATGACATGGTAGAGCCCCTGGTTGCTTTAAACTAGCATGTATTAATATTCAGTTTTTAACTACGATTTTAAAGGCAGCATCAGCATTGGTTTGAAGATTGTAACCGGTGCCTCTTTCCAGTGCTTACTATTGTTAGCTTAGTTACTATTATGGTTTGACAATATCCGAGGAGTCTACTCAAGGTGAAGGGTATATAGGTAGGTAGGTACATACTGTGGGAAGCGTGCTCCGCTAGGCCTGGCCTGGGTTTCTGGTAGGTATGTGTCCTCGAAGAAATCGAACTAGATAATTACATTAATTTGGGTATAGATCTGTTTATAATTCTATTTGCTTAATTTATAAAAAAATTGATAGTGGTAAGTTATTGTATGTCCCTAAAACCCTATCGACTAAATATTTGCATGCCATCACTAAATGGCGGAATGTCTCTTTGTACGTACTCTCCCATAATAACATCTTTGTACCCACCACATTTTACGCAAATAAATGATATTATTCTTATTATATTATTATTACATTTACAACAAATCTTCAATACTTCTAAAACAAGAGACAATTCTTTCATCTATCAATATCAAAACATTCTAAATTATACCTAGTAATAATATTAAGAAAAATAAAGGTATCAACTACATTGCGCACACGTGGACCACGTACGCCGATCTCCATACACTTTATATGGCCACTAAACTTGTAGAGCTACATTAGATCCACGCTACGCGACACCTCTACGTACAAATCTGGCGTAGCCGACGTGTGCGTCGGTCTAAAGTAGTTCCTACTTTACTCATGCGATCTCCTTCGATATCACAATACAGTAGGAAATTGTTTGAAATGATCAATGATATTTATTTCGTAAATAAGTTTTCCAAAAGCACTTTTACACGCCAATTCTTTTGTCAGTTTAAGATAAGGCCGGTGTTTCCTAGCTGAATACACTGAGAAGAAACACCGAAACAAACTCAGGTGTCGTCTCTTTTAAAGTCCGTACAATAGTGGTCAAACGCGAGCCTATCAACAATAATAATAAAAAAAAACAACAAACATATAATGGTCAAATCATATAAAAACCATACAGATTAGTGTCTGAAATGGTCTTTTGAGGAAAGAACCGTATAGATTTGAGTGGAGCTGTCCAGCCAGTACAAGCATTTATCAGTATTCGTGAAACTCAACTTAGGACTACTAAGGAGCTTTTTCGGGGTACTAGGTCATCATTTTAAAGCCAATTACCAGGATTACTGTATGTGTACCTTATTGTTTTTTGCATTTCAGCTGTGATCCGTGATTCACTGGAATGGCGTGGTTTCCATGTCCTAGGCAGACTGTCGTACTGCGTGTTTCTGATTCATTTCATCGTACTCAGAATCACTCTGGCTGGCAACACGCAGCTGGGGCATGCTTCAGTTTTATCCATGGTAAGTTTATTTTGTGGTATTTTACCTCCATAATTTTGTTTCAATCTGCTTGTTGTTGTCTGCTTCGTTTACAAAAGCTATGCGGTCGCTTATTATGTATTTTAGGAGGTATGTGGAACAGCGTCTCTCCGTTGAAAAGGGAGGATCCTCCGACCAAACGGATGCTATGTCTGGTGGGCAACTGCCCGATAGATAATTTCGGGCTGTTGTGTATGTTCAAATTATATGGAGAACTGTGATTGCACGATGCATGTTTTCGTAGTTTAGTTCTTATGTGACGCCTTAAATGTTGCTACAATATCATTTTAGACGTTTAGGTATTGTACGCGGCAAATAAGTTGAATTAAAATGGCTGCCGTTGTTATGGTTACACGCAGTCCTCCGCTGTGCCAATTGAGACCTGAAAATCTGTTACTGCGCATTGAAAGTCATGGTTCAACTTACGTGTCGCGTACCATTAAATGGTTCTCCAAATCAAATGTTTTATGATACCTTCTTCTTCCAGATTTCCCTTCTAATAACGTCATCAGTGCTCAGCTACATCGCTTCAGTGCCGCTCTGTCTCCTCGTAGAACTGCCTCTCATTCAGCTGTGGAAGGCCGTCACCGACTCTGACAGTCATGACCGCCGACCCTCGATAACAACGGAGGCTCCTGGGAAACTCGAACAGGTCACACAAGACCGGAGGAGGAATGAGGCTTGAGACCACAGAGTATACTGTCGCCGCTGCATGTGCTGCTAGAGATGGCATTGACAAACTTTAAATGAGAACCAAGCATCTCAGTAAGCGTTAATTTTTACTCAAAGAAATGGTCAGGCTGTTACAATTCTGACTATAAAGCTTCTGAGCTCAATGAAATTGGGTACTTGACTCACTTTTTTATTAATATTATTTGTGTAAAATATTAATCTTATTCGAAATTGCAGATAGAAAGATTTTTAAATCCGTCTAATGTTAATTAATCTTTCAAATATGGTGGAAGGGGAAACTGTGACGTAACAGAATAAGAAAACACACTGAAATTTGACGTCACTATCATTAGGTTACGTGTATACAAAAGAAATAGCGAGATGTTCCCACTTGGTCTCCACTATTCCTCGAATATTTGAAATGATAAATTGTTGCATCATTTTGATGCAATTCCCAGAAAAAAGATTTCTTTTAGTATTATTTGTTGTTTAGTAAAAAAAATTTATAGTCAAATACCCATTGCTTGGCTTCGAATATTGTTAATAATGGCGTTTCTATGGTGCTATTCTCTAAGAAAACGCAGCGCTGAATCAACGTCGAACACCCAAATAGGATACATTAGATTGTCAACCTAATGTACCTATTTTATGGATTGTTAATTCAATGTATCCTATTCGGATGTTCGTCATGTTTCTTAGAGAATAGCACCACTAGTCGCTGTCTGCGCGGCGTTCCGTGGTCTTTGCCTGAGATTGTTGGTGAAGACTTTGATGTTAAGGCTGTTGTAAAAAATATTAGTATTAAAGATGATTAGTTAGGATATATTTGTAAGGGAAATAATGATAAAATTGAGAGATTGGGTGGTGTTCAAAGAAGTTGATGAGTTTGAAATAGGCCAAGAGTTTAAGACGCTAAATTGTGAGTTAGTAGTTGATGAATATTTGTTTATGAAAAGAAGTATTAATGAAGTGAATGATAAATAAATGAATCTACTAAGAGAATTTGATTGTAATTTGGCTGTAGTGTTAGTATGCATTTTAAGAAAACATAGAAATGGATATAGTAGTAGGTATTATAATTATCTTAGACGAGAACTAGTCTTTTGTCACAAATGTTTGTAGCTTTACTGCAGAATACACGATAACAAAGGAAACTGAATTAACTACACGTGATATCGACAAAATGAGTGTGTATATTGCAGTCAATGCTTGTAGTTATTAAGTAATAATAATACATTATTTGTTTCAAGTATCAAAGAGACTCATATAGTGTTAGTTATAATAAATAAACTTATGCCCTCTTGTTGCTGCGTCACTTCGTGCTAGCGGCCGTTTTTTGCCCATTTAGTGAGTGTGCAAGTCGCCCCCTGCCTGTTTACCGATGGATATTAATAACATTGTTTAGACAGGGGCCATAGTTTTAACATAGTTCTTAATAATCAGTCCACTTAAGACTCCAAAAACCATAGCCCTGTTGTCTTTATTTTTTCCATATTATGTCAAAATAGTTTCCACCAACCGGGGGTGGTTGTTGGACGCATAAGCATTGCGCGTACAGAGATAATGGTCGTTTGGCATCATGTTCCATTTAAAGTATCTAAAGGGCCTCTGCGAGTTGGTTTCGGCTCCGCATAGCTAAAATTTCAGTGCTGAAAGCAGGTGAAATAAAACACTACCTAAAATTCATAGTTAGGCTAGCGCTACTATTACCAGTAATACTCGAGTCTATATCTCTGATAGTTTTATTAAATTAGGAACATCAGTTGTTAATTCAAAAATGTTTTTATATTAAAAATGTTTATTTTGTATTTTAATAAAGAAAATTTGAATATACGTTTTTTCGTTTTCTTTCTTACATTTGTCCTTTCTACAGAAAAATTTAATGACAAGACAAGAAGGAAATATTTTTCTGTTGTTTCAGTGTCTGTAGTAGAATTTATTTCCATTTGTTGTTTGTGACTTTCTTTTCTTATTTTTCTACCTCGTCCGAAAAAAGCAAAAGATGGAAATCATTTATTTGTAAATACTGTTGGGAGCACATTCAGTGTGCGAATAGCTAATTCCCTGCCGGTGTCTGTGTTTCCTGATAGCTATAACCTAGTGAATAGTTTCCTTCTAGGCAATCACGCCATCAGGTGAGAGTGGTTAAGCGCGAGCTTATCAATATACGTTTTTTATTATTCCATTTATTCATTTTAAATACATATTAATTGCTTTTTTAAATATTTTTAAAACCAAATCATATAGAAAAAAAAAGTATTAAAAAATAATAGCTCACCGGTATCGGTAACAGAGTCTAAACTACCGGCGGTCCTCCTGGCAATACGAGTCCGCTTTCTGAATTAAGCCCTTGATCCAGTCGCCTAACGCGAGCCTCCTAAGATGTTTTATTATTTTTATTATATTAATATAATAATAATTAATAAAAACGATAGCGCAACAGTATCTACTACTGTATTCGTCAAAGGCTCAGTCATTTTAAAATGTACTCCCTGGAGCAACGGAGAAGCTACTCAGATTTGGTCTTGCTTTATAAGATTGTTCATAACTTGGCGAACATACCGGAGTTACTTTCAGAAATTAGTCTTATCGTGCCCCGTCGTACCTATTACAGATCCAATTTTAAAACGGAATCATTTGAAATGCCCAAAAATAGAACAAATCTTGGTCGTTCCGCTCCTTTATATCGTTTTCTGTATATTTACAATAAGCTGTGTACACGTACTAACAACGTAGACATATTTTCGAACAGTCTGATTGAATTTAAACGTTTTATCCAAGCCAGTAACAATAGCCCTTGATTCATATCTATTGTTATCGTTCTTTTTTTTTAATTTGATTTAATTTTTTTTTAATATTGTAATTTTTTTTTTTAATTATTATTATTGTAATTTTTTTAATTATTGTAGTTTATTAAAGTGTAACTGAATTTAATCGTCTTTGTTAAGTAATTGATCTCAATTTATATCTATTTCTTAAGCTGACATATCAATGCAATTAATATTATTTGTTTTTGAATTTGTATTTTCATATTGATGTATTTTTTTTTTGTGTTGTCATATCATTGTAATTTTTAATTTTATTTATTATTATTCCATTGTAATCCTAAATTCGATTTAACTTATTTTAATTTATTTTAGTGTAATTTATCAATTAGTTTTAATGTAATTTAATTTTATTATTTTTATATGATCACAAATTTGTTTTATATATAAATTACTGTACAAGTGCTGTGCACGCCTATAAGTGACAAATTCACTACAATATTTTTAAATTACAAAGTGTATTTTTATATTGTTAAACCAGTGAAGGAGTCGTTGGTGTGCCGATATAAATAAATAAATAAATAAATTCGTGCGCGTGCGGCCGAAATGTACAGGTTGGCGCAGACAATACGATAGTAAATTTAACTGCGTATATCTCATGATGTTCTAGTCTGACCAAAAATATTCGAATATATCCAATAGTCACAGGACATAATAACAGGACATGAGTTTTTTATTTTCAGCATTTTCTACATGATGTATATGAAGTTCACGACTAATAAAAATAAATAACCTTTTTTGTCAACTGAGAAAAAAATCAAATTATATGAAAAACCTTCTTTTCTATGAAAGGTGTTTGATAGCTTACTGGCCTGGCCACTTCCAGGCATTCCATCAAAGTAATAAAAAACATTTGTCAATAAATTATATTTTATTCCTTAAATTTTTTAGTAATTTCCTTATTTCATGAAAAATTAAAAAACTACTTCAACTATTATTATTTTCTGTTTCATATTTTCCTTTCATTATTTTTCTTTCGAATTTTTTTATTTGACCAGGGGTCTACCCTTTATAGCAGAACTTTTTGTGTCATAATTTTATTTTGCATAATAACTGATAGCATAATCTTCATTTCGCAGAAAATCGTTTTGCATACACTCATTATCATAAATTCGAAACTCATAATTTTGTTAGTCAGAATAGTCTTTAGGCATAAACTTCATGCCCATAATAATTAAAAAGCAGAACCATCATATCGTAGAAAAATCGTAGGCAGAATCTTCTTTTGGCATACATTTCATATCCATAGTCATTAAAAGGCAGAACTGCTATTTCTTAGACAGTTTACAGTAGTTTCATCTACACAACTTTTTTATCGCTACGCACATACGATGATAATGTTAATTGTAATGTTAATTTTAAGGCATGCAACATGCAGAAGGCATGCAATATGCAATAGGCATGCAGCAGGCATTCAGCATGCATGCAGGTATGCAGCATGCAAGCGGGCATGCAAGGAGGCATCCAGCATGAAAGCAGACATGCAGCATGCAAACAGACATGCAGCATGCAAGCAGACATGCAACATGGAAACAGGCATGCAACATGCAGCAAGCATTTTTTCTGTCACAGCTCCGGCGCTGCGGGGTTTGGGCGGCCCCACGCGAGCTTATCATCGCAGATGGTTTGAACGCTCACCACCGCAGCTTCGGCTTGCTGGCCGGCTTTGCCGGCCAGCCTCATCCGCGGCGGCGGGCCTTCAAACCACCTGCTCCTCAGCTCGCGGGCCGCCCTACCCCTCCGCGCCTACGCGATTTTGAATTACACTCTAGGGGTAGGGCAGACAAGACGATGTAAAGTCGGTTTTGTGGCGGTTCGTTTCGGTCACTAAATTTTGTAACACAACATCTTTTTATGAAATTTTTTTGATTTAATATATAACATAATGACAATGCAACCAAGTCTTTATATTTGTGACCAAAATTTCGTAAAATGTAATTTGGGTGTGGTGAAAATGTGGCAAATAAATCATTTGGCAAATGGGAAAAGTTCAAATGAGGCTAATACCAAAAAGTTATTTTGTAAATAGGCGAAACAAAAGTATGCGTAATAATAACTATGACAAAGGTAATTATGCCAAATAAAATTCGGCCATGTTAAAAGTATGCTGTCGTAAATTCTTATTCTTCTTCCTAATTTTTAGGGTATTCTTATCAACTATTTTGGCTTCATTTTTCTTTTTTTACTTTTTCATCTTCTGTTTTCTTCTTCTCAGAATTTGAATTTAATTCTTTGTTCTCTTTGATTACTTCAGGCGTTGTGAGCCATGCTCTGATGACGTTTCTGAAAGGATTTTCGACGAGAATCCAGAAAAAGCAGGCAGATATGAAACTACTGATGACTGTTAAGACGCATCTTGTAACCTGTCAAAATATAAGAAACAATATGTCATTAGCGGTACTGGGTTTGTTTGTTTGTTTTTAATTAAGTAGTACATGTTTTGTTGTTATTATGGCCCAATATGGAACACTACAAAAATATGCAGGAATTTTGGACAAATTAAAAAAAAAAAGAATTTTAATTCACTTTGAGAAATCCAAGAGTCGAACAGTGCACCAGCGTAATCACATAGTGCCTAGGGCCCACACATAAAACAACTGATCCAGATTTCACAGTGGCACACCATTATGAAATCTGGATCATTTGTTTTAAGAATCATTTATCTAAGAAGTTTGAGACAATTTTAAAGAGAGAGATCAATGTTTTGGGAGGTTAACAAGAAATATTGGTATTCCATATGTTGGAGTATTTCGCCGTTGACGATCCTCCAGTAGTTGTTGTAGGTTGTAAAGGATTAACACCAAACCACTAAGTAACACTTTAAATGTTTATTTGTCAATATAGAAAAGTTATGTTTAGTTATCTGAGCCGCACTTATTTATTACATACACATTACGTGACGGAGGTGTAGTTACGACTAATTAATATTGTTGCGTTTATTATGCAAAACGTATTTTGTTGTGAGCATTATTGGCTCGTACACCATATTTGATTACTATCTTTTAATAATAATAATGAATCAAGCGTAATAATTATTTGACGTAAGTTTCAAATTATATAATATATTGAATTCCATAATAAAAATACTCGTAGAAGTAAGAAATTCATGAGGTGTGTGTAGGTGCGCGGATTTAACGCATATATTCCTTAGTTTTTAATGATTATGTTTGTTATTTAGCTTTAAGTTTGCGTCAATTCGCATAAATAAACTGTTTTTCTTTCTTTCTTTCTTTGGGAAAAAGCTACCAATTAAAATAAGGATGGTGATAAACTCACGCTGTACTCCTAAGTTATAGCACGCAGCGGAGGCGTAGCGTGGAGTAGTTAAGACATGGGTGAAGGCGCATTAGCGAGGCCTTTTTTTTCATAAATTCGCAAACGAGACAGCCACAAGCTGTCGCAACCCAGCGTTCGACCTCATCGTCGCTTATACCATTAGGTGAAAAAAAGGTCAAAAGAGAGCCTTTCTATTATAAAAACTCTTGTTCTTTAAAAAGCGAGGGCTTGCGCAAGGCCCTTTTGGATGCGAGGCCGTGGGCCAGGGCCCACATTTTTGGTCGTCTTGGGTCAACACGTATTATTTCCATTCCTGCGGTACAGGGGATTTAAGAACTCCTTTGAAAACTATAATTTTGGCTGTCAGGTGGTTATTAGACCCAGTAATGTTTAACCTCTCAGCCATCAGTGGGTATTATTATTACGTATTTGCGTGCTTTTGAGAAAATCACATAAGAAAAGAAAAAAAAATGGACTATCTGGTATTTTCCAAGAAAATAGAAGGTATACAAACTAAAATTTTCGGCCGAATGAATTTCCATCTGTACAGTACGACAATTAACATTTTTCAAGGTTATTCAAGTTTTACAAATGTATGTATGTTCAGGGGTCAAAAGTGCAGTTGCACTCTAACAATGCTAAACTGTCTAAAATTTCTTTGTAGTAGAAGTCCAGTGTTCTACAACTAGTTTATTCAATATTTTAGATTATATGCTACAAACTAAATGGGTTATGATCTATTGACCCTCTTTTACAAAGAAATTTTACATACTTTAGTGTCGGTAGAGTGCAACTGCACTTTTGAGCCCTGACTGTACAATCGGCGCTCGAGGGGTGAAAGGAATTTGGACAGGACAATATCTGTAGAGTTAGCTAGTATTGTTTAATTAGTGCCAGCAATCATTTGTATAAAGGACGCCATAAGATGTCGTTCTGCACTGAACATGTTAAAAGGTATTCCACGGATTTCGAGATAGAAATGGCTGTTAAACAACATGCACCAGATGAAGAACCCAATGAGAATACTTACCATAACCATAACAGTGGCCTGGTAATTGGTGGTCTGCATCGCCATGAAGTTCTTTATGAAGGTGATGTGCAGCAGGAACGCGCTGAACGACAGCCGGCTTAGGATGGTCCATACCGGCCATTCTAGGATCGTCCGGTAGAAATCTGGATAGAAATAGATAGGGAATCTTATTCCGTGCAACAATAGATACAAAACTTTCGGTAAGCTAAGTAAGTTAACATAATAACACTGGGGAACAGTAATTTTGCGGCATGGTAGCTTAAAGTTAATTCTGTATTAGACTAGTGTGCTGAATACTAGAAAATTATTAGATTTGTCAAATTGACTCTAGTTTTTGAGATAAAGACTATTAAATAATGAAAAATATCAAAACAACAAATATATATGCTATCCATCAAATTATTGAAAAAAAAAAAAAAATGTTTTCTGAAAGCTTTTCTCTTATGATTTTGATCAGGATAATCCCTTATTGAATCACCTCATGTTTAAAGCGGCTAACAAGGTCGCCGAGAGCTACCCAGCTTGAATGGTGGTGTCTTAAATCGTTGTCGTCACTTTACATACCTTGGGCATATTGTGACAGAGGATTTGAAGGACAATCAGGGCGTGAGGGCTGTTGCCTTACTCTTGCGGCCTCCTGTTTTACTAGTTTTACTGCTTTGCTGAAGGAGGCGACCGCTTGCCACTCCTCCTCGCTTCGGACCATGACTTGTACCAAGGCCCAGCACAAGAGATCGCTGCCGCCGATCGGTTCCACAAGGTCGTATTTAAGAGCAAGTTGCTGGTGGATAATCCTGGCTACAAGGTTGTGTCTGTGCAAATAGTCTCCGTTAGCTAGATGAGAACATCCAGAATTAATGTGTCGGCATGCCCGACAGATGTCAGCCGTAACGTCCTTCACAATTTATTTCCGATAGTTGTTCGTCATCATAACTTTATCCATAACTGCAAGGACAAAAACTTCGGTTTCTTCAAAGAGATCACCAAAGCGCAGCCAGAATACGTAGGCTAAAAGTTCTACATCGGGCCCATGTAAGCCCGGTAAAAGCGGCCGTGAAGCTCATTGCCCTACATACTTTCTTGCGTACATTAGTATCCATTACTATAAGTTTGCGCCAGTTCTCGTTGGTCAAAGAGAGCAGGGTGAAGCCTTTGTCCATGACGACATCTGGGTGCATCCCTACGTCGATTTTTAGGAAGTATTCCCAGAGACTGCATACCTCACGGTTGTGAAGGGTCTTTTTAAGAAACCACGACCTCCGCATTTCCGCTGGATGTTCATCACCGATGATCGTGGATGATGCATCCGATTTGCGGTAAGCAGTATGCGGACCCTCCTGTCCAGGGCGTCGAGTTCCGTTTGAATCCATTTGAGTATGCCGAAAGAGTATATCGAAACTGGCATGACCCGACCATTGAAGGCGCGCACCTTGTTCCCGTCTGGTAAAAGACTATCTGCATTTTATTCAGGCGGCCAAAGAAGCGCTCCCTCAACAATTGTTTCACGTCAGCAGCATTGATGCCTAATGCTTCCGACATACTCAAATACTTGTAAGTTTCGTTTGAGCAAAGAGATCTAAGATGTACCTATGGAATCTGAGGGTTATTATTATTATTTATTTTGGTGGCAAAGTTTATAAATGTTTTTTTTTTCTGTGGTCGCCGATGGATGATCCCAAAAAAATACATTTAGTAAACAAAGGTTCCTATGAAGATAAACAAAAACTCATTAATGCAATAGTGACATTCATAAAATGATAAATAGTCGCATATCTATTAAAACATAAACGGGTTTAAAGTTATTTGCTAAATATAAATCAGAATCGTTGCGGAGCGATTTAATAAAAATCTGGTGCAAGAGTCTGATCATAACGTCAGAAGTGAATACTAAATTAAACAGGCATTAAAAATAAAACCTAGTCGTCTAACTTGTTTAGTAGTAGATAGTTGATTATATTTATCGTTTCTGTTGGAAACTTATCCTACACAGAGATAACTGGAAAGTTTTAGATGAAAAAGGAATGAATGAAAATGCAGATCTGGGCCTCAAATTTGCTATTACAGTAGTGTCAGAATCGTCTATCATTGATTTCATAATTGTTGATTTTAACTCCCTCGCATTGCTCGGGAGTTAATTATATAAATCCCTCGCTATTGTTCGGGATTAAAACTTAGCAACATTCGTTTTGTTCGGAATTCAAAATACCGCTCGCGACTTAAAGACACCTAATCTACTATTATTTTATTTACTTGTCTTACCAACAATTGATCGGACGTACGTATACAAAGATATGAGGTACATCATATAAACATAAAGACTAGTGTATCAATTAAACCCTTTATCTATAGTTTATAGTTTATTTATAGGTATGTAGCAGATAACGAGTCGAGTAACACAAACAAATTACATCAAACTATAGTACGACAGACACCGTTTAACGCGTTCAACGAACGCAGTAAAGCAATATGTTTAAATTTTTATTTCTTATTTTGTTGTTTCAATGTTGTTGTGGGGTGATTCATATGTTAAATGGTAAGTAAATAAATAAAAAGTAAAGCTATGTTGACATTTTAATTAGTATTTATATTAATGTTAGTTAGTGTGAGTTAGTTGTTAGTGTTTATGTTGATAGTCGATACCTATCCCGTCCGATCAAGCAAGTGAGACGTGTTGAGCGAGCGCTCTGTTATAAATTCTACACCGTTAAATTTTGGTCGTTTTAATCCCGTGGAGGGTCGATCTGGTACATGAAAAACTATATATTTGTAAAGATAAAATTAAAAAATAAAGTAAAATTTACAATTAATTTCTTTAAGTAAACGGGTCAATGACCTTGTAGGTATTTGTCGGTCGTTGCGTACTAACTACCTACAGTTCATTGGCCTCGCTCAGCTGATGTTTACGTAAAGAAATTAATTTCGTACATGCGTAAATTAATGTGAGTTTAAAAAAAAAGTATTTTATTTCTCTCTTAACAAATCGATAGTGTTTCATGTACCGAATCGATCCTCCATGGGATTAAAACGATCAAAATTTAACGGTGTATTTATACACAAAAGCAAAAGATCTGTGACGTTTATTTTTAAACTAAATAAGTGACTCTGAAATTTAAAATTTTTAAATAACGGGGAATATAAAAAAACACAGTGTCGACTAATTGGAAAGCATCGCGTTCTGTGCAGCTCCGTGTTGCGTGTCCTTGAACGCATTGCAGCGCATCGCAGTAGTGTCACACGCAGTATGGTATTTGGAAGGGACTGCGTTCTGTGTCGTAACTGTGTCAAAGTGAGTCACTGAGACTTTGAGCTGAATAGTATTACTGTGCAATACGGGTTGTATTGCACTGTGTATTTTTCACCTCTCAAGCCGCGCAATGTCAGTTAGACGCATACCACCAAAATCGCTCGCAACAACCACTAAATTAATAACACACACACACACATTCAAAAATGAAAGTTCGAACATTAGTTCCCAGTGAGTCCATGTGATTTTAAAATATTAAATATTTTCTTTCTCTATGAGTCCATGAGAATGTTTGGTATAGTCAGCAGTAAAAGCTTTGATAAGGGATAAATGTTTATTATTTCTATTTTTATGAAATAAAAGACAATTAATATTTTAATTTCATATATGCAATACTTATGAATCGGTAAACATTACTCTACTAGCATGTCTCCAAAGAGGTCTACATGCATCTCGTGGACCTGTTGGGAATTGATGTAGGACCATTTCAAAACGCGATTTAAAAAAAAAATATCTCACCAGTATCGGGAACGGGGTCCAAGCTACTGGTGGTAAGGGCTCCAGAGAAAGAAACCTCCTAACTATAAGAGCCGTATCAAGGAGTACTGCCTTCTGTACCAAGCCTTTGATCCAATCGTGCAACGACAACTTCTTCAAAATGTCGTCGAAGCTTTTGGCTACCAAGTCATTATTATAATAATATTCCAAGTTAGCTAGTTGGTAGTGAGGTAGTTGTTGTGTAAGTTGTTAGTTATCACCTAGATGATGATTATTTACGTGAGATCAAAGCAATGTAGGTCTTAGGTTCACTTACTAGGGAAACTTTTAGTAAGCTCTAATAAAAGGTAATTTTCTATAGCAGACAGAATTATTATTGATGACAATAGGTATAGCTACTAATTAGCGAGGATCTTAAAAGAAAACGGCGAAATAATGAGAGCTTCCTACATTCAACTCTGCCTACAACAACGGAATTATTGAAGTTATCGGATGTGATTTGATATCTGGGCAAAACTGGCTAGGTTTATTCAAAATAATAAGATGACCAGAACGACTGATGACATGATATTTTGGTAACGAAAGTCAATCCAATTTGTACATATGACATTTTTAATATTTTTTATATCTTTTTCAGCCTCAGAATTTAGTCTGATGCCTCCAATTTTTTACTTGGATGACTATGAGAGATGTCTCCAAGAAGCAAATGGATTGTTTTGTACCTTTGAGGCTGATCTGATTTCTGACAACCCTAGTGACCTTCTGACAACAATCAAAGTAAGTATAAAGTTAAAAATCAAGCGAAAATTGAAATATTTATTCGATTTTTACTTTAAATTTATTTCCCAATTTACAGGAACACTCTACCTATGAAATGATACACTTTAACCATTCACACTTACACTACGGTTTATGTGTCACAAAGACATGTATAAAGCAATATGAATCAAATCTGGACCTAAGACAAGTCCTTGAGGGATGCCTCAATGAAACCATGTGGGAAAAGTATGAGTTGAAGGTGATGGTGACAAATAAGTACCACTGTAATATGCCTAAACATTATGACCATGTAGATGTTCTGGATATATTTGTGGCGATTTTACTTCTTGTTATTGTAGTGTTAAACCTTATCGGAAGCCTGTGTGATTTTTTTAGAGCCACGGATGCTAAAGATTGTGAGTTAATTTTGCTGTATCATTCAATACTAACTTATCCCAACTATGTTGGCGTTAACTTCTAGTCTAATCTGATAAAGTGAAATTCCAGTAATTAATATGGAGAAACTGCCCATCTGACTTCCACAACCGACTGGCTAGGTAATTTGATAATATATATTTTTTTTAAATATATTATAGTCAGATCTTCCAACTATCAAGATGTTCAAATGACATCAGGGACCAATGGCTTGATGTGTTTTCTAAAACTCGGTACGCAACAAATGGTCACCCATCCGAGGACCGAGTCTGGTAATCGTAGCTTAATCTCAAATTTCGACTCGTTCTGCTGCTGTTATTTAAGGCCAAAACTTTTGCACCACCAGTGACGGGCGGCACTGCCGATTTTAGCGTTGCAGTGACGCAACGCGGTTATGTGTTTCGGTCCTTAGCCACGAGCTCCCCAGTACTTATTCATATTTCACTGAATATATAATTATATTTTTTTTTATATTTTCTTTTAATGTGGTCTATATTACATAATTATGTCTGTTAACCTACTGTATAGTGTCAGTTGACTATTTTCAATTAATGAGAGTTTATTTTCTTGTTCTTAAGTAGCAGATAAAGGGGTGTTACATTGCTTTTCAATACGTCAGAATTGGAGGACATTGTGGCCCTTGGGTGAGGAGTCAGATCCACGCTTGGGAAGATTAAAAGGTCTTCACGGTATCAAGTAAGTTATTGCTCTAGAACGTATGGGTATGGTATGGGTAGTGGGTACCTAAAACATCTGTAGAGCTTCGCTCGTCAATTTCAATGGAATCAACGTGTTTTTCGTATCAACCATTAGGATTATTGTTTTACTGACTATGATCTTTTTAATAAGATATATACACCGTTAAATTTTGGTCGTTTTAATCCCGCGGAGGGTCGATTCGGTACATGAAACACTATCGATTTGTATAGGTAAAATAAAAAAAATAAAGTTTTTTTTTCTAAATCTCGAGTTAATAAACGCATGTACGAAATTAATTTCTTTATGTAAACGAGTCCATGACCTTGTAAGTAGTTCTCGGTCGTTGCGTACTAACTACGTACAGTTCATTGGCTTCGCTCAGCTGACGTTTCCTTGAAGAAATTGATTTCTTACATGCGTAAATTAATTCGATTTAAAAAAAAGTGCTTTAATTTTTAATTTTCTCATAACAAATCGATAGTGTTTCACGTACCGAATCGACCCTCCGTTCAATTTTAGTCGTTTTAATACCGCATTAAAACGACTAAAATTGAACGGTATATATCAATATCATTGTTTGCGCAATTGTTTTTTTTTAATTATTGGCCTAAATTAAATCTAATATATAAAATTCTCATGTGACAGTGTTTGTAACAAAACTCCTCTGAAACGGCTAAACTGGTTTTTGTGAATTTTTGTGTGTGTACCTATATTCAGTAGGTCTGAGAATAGGACGTAAACTCAGAGTATTTTAACCGTCTTGCCTCCACCTTTATTTTTTTTAGAAACGTTTTTTTTTTCAAATCAGTTAATATAAATATTTCGAACTATCCCAAACACTCGCGATGTGACCTTATACCATGCATAGCTGGATCGCCTTGGAATGAAAAACATCTGATCATGTCAGCAGCTTGCGTTATTGTGTCTTCTCACACTAAAGGGAAGTACATTCTATTCCTTACTGTCCTCATAAATATGTATGTCGTGGCCAGAGCATAGAAATTGGTCACTTCATAATATGGCCAACTAAAATTGGCCAGATCGTTTTAACGTTAACATTTGATTATATGCCAATCCTCGTTTGGCCATATCATTGATATGGGATTCGGAGAGAGGATTGAAATATCATGAAACTTTAAGGTTTAAAACGATCTGGCCAGTTTTACTTGGCCATGTCATGAAGTGATCAGTTTCTATGATTTGGCCACGACATATATAAATATATTAAATAATATACACTAAATATTAAAAAAAAAACTGTAAGCACTAACTAAAAGTAAACGAAAGAAAGGCGTCAAAAATTCCATAAATATACATAGGAATGAATATAATGATATATTTACTTATTATGATTTGTAAACTACAGGCTAATTATAATGCAAATTCAGTATTTTATAGTCAGTGATTATTAATTATATTCATTCCACAGGACCATAACAATGCTGTTTCTGATAAATGCGCATGGAGCGATGCCTTACATAACATATGTAAACAATCCACAGTACGTTGAAAATGTAAGTTCCGATCTCTTAATTTTATTAAACACCTTTTAGGCTAAGAACTCACAAAGCGGTTATCACTCGCGGCCGCCGCGGTTGCGGGCTCGCAGCTTCTATGGAATGAAGAAATATTTATAAATGTAAAAATTTAAAGCACATTTCACAACGCGTTTTACGCCCGCGTTCGCGGCTTCCATTACACCGGGGCTGTCTGGCGATAATCACCCGCCAGGTTTGCGGGGGAAAATTGCAACCGCGACGGCTGCGTAACTGCACAAAACTGCGGTCTTGTGAGTTTAGAAATAAAGCTGCGGTTTCTTCTACCGCGGCGGCCGCAGTTGAAAACTACTTTGTTAGTTCTTAGCCTTACAGATTTTGACGGCCCGATTTGATCTAATGATCGCTAACTCTACTTTTGCACATGAGGCCAATTGCTAGATCTGAGAAAAGTGTTTTTAAAATATTCTTATCTGGAATTTTCTACTAGCAATTTCATAGTCAAACATTTTGCCTAGCTGATTTCTATAGGCGCACAAATAAAGAGGACCAATACTGCGACGTAAGTCACGAAACAACATTATAGTTAATGTAAATAAATAATAATATAAATATAAATAATAATAAAATATGTTTGTTTCTCACCACAATGTTATACAATATATCATATTTTATTTAAAATGTTGTGACAACTGTTTTATTATTGTGGGATACTGATAGATCTATTATGTGTGTGTATAAGCCTATATAAGAATGTGTGTGTGTGTTGTGTGTGGTAGTGTAAGTATGTGGTGGTGTGTGTGTGTGTTCGTTGCGTTGAAATATTAAACCAAAAATGTGGGTGTATTTAGATTTTTTTTTACTAAGTATAAGCTCACGTTTGACCATTATCTCATTTGATGGTAAGCGATGATGTAGCCGATTCACTCCCTAAGTTACGTTTATTTTATTTTTGGTGGAAATTTATGAGCGAATTCCTTTCGCATTGGGTGGAGTGAGAGCTAGTCTCAGATTTTCTAAAACGAACATGTGTTCCTTTAGTTGTCTTTTGTGTTCCAGTGCTGCGGATACTCTTTTAACAATCTTGCAGCACTTCATGTTACTTTTATTTCTTTGCAGTCATACAACGATCTTATCATTTACCCTTTCATGAATGGCGCCCTAGTAACTCGGACTTACGTCATCGTGTCTGCCTTCTTGCTCACCTACAGCCTGCAGCTGTTCGCTGAGAAGAATCTTATCAACTGGAGTCTATTACCGAAGTGGATTCTGATGAGAATTATAAGGTGGGAATTTTTTATCATTTATTTTCTCAAAAAAATCCTACAGCGGCTTATTTTATTCCCGCGGCTATAACTTACTGACGAAATCATTCGTTTTTCAGTATCCAAGTCCCTCATATATGCATTTAAATAATATATGTTAATGTTAATACAAAACTGGGCCTTTTTATTATTAATATAAATAATAATAAAAAACTGCTTGACTATTATCTCACCTGCCCCCCTAGCCAAGTTACAATCGATTCGTTTTGCGTGAACGCTTGGAGTTGGCAACGCCCCCAATTCCTTTGTTCTGACCACGTGACTGAGCATTGACGAACACAGGAATTGGAGGCCTGGCCAACTCCAAGCGTTCACGTTTAATGAAACGATTGTAGCTTGGCTAGGGGTATCTTTCTCACACTTGACTTTAAACGGTTGCTCAAATATGTTTATTATTTTCAGATGTCACTAATGTTAGATAAAACGGGTATTATTGTACCACCCTCGTAATGTGTTTCAGGTTAACTCCTGCATATGCGGTAGTGCTGGCGTGGAGCATGACCTGGGCAAGGTTTTTAGGAGATGGGCCTCACTGGCATGTTAGTTATCTCTTACGAATCCTTTCCTTTGAGTTTTTTAATAAAAAAAAAGTTAATCCTTCTTATTACGACTTCTATTATAGGTAAATCTCTTCTTCTTCTTCTTCCTTCCCTGGTCCCATTATTTGGGGTCGGGTCTCCTCACTTTCCTGCGCCAAGTGGCTCTATCTTGGGTTGTCAATTTTGGCAACTGGGCTTTCTTGAGGTCCCTCTCTATATAGGTAAATATAGGTAAAATAATGATAAATGATTAATGATATTTATTTTGAAAATAGAAGTTTTTTACAAGTCAATAGTTTTTTCGTCAGTTTAAACTAGATGAGGCCGGTGTTTCCTAGCTGACTTTCCTGAGAAGAAACACCGAAACAAACTCAGGGGTCAGAGTCTCTTTTAAAGTTACAGTAAATTTGTAATGGTCAAATTTGACAATTACAAATTTACTTAGGTATTATCGGATAGCTAGATTATATTAAAATCATCTTAATTATTCAAATCTTCTCTGGCCGATTTGACGTCTTCCAAACGTTTATATTTGCTTCATTTAAAACGAGTTGTTGGGTTACTATTTTATTATTTTATTAAAT
The DNA here is from genome assembly GCA_958295575.1 of Leucania comma. NCBI lineage: Eukaryota > Metazoa > Arthropoda > Insecta > Lepidoptera > Noctuidae > Leucania > Leucania comma. The sequence goes on from OY282480.1 coordinate 22,287,268, forward strand.
TCTACCCAGCCATTTTACTACCCCCCTCCCTCCAAATCTATCTCCTTTTTGTTTCAGTTCTTCTAAAAGTAGTATGTAAGAGATTGCCCTGTGCGATAAGACCATTGTAAACTTACCTAGTTTTGAAATGTTTATCCTGTCCACATTATGAGGCGTACAATAAAGCATATAATAAATAAATAATATAGTGCAATAAGGTAATCAAGTGACTATATTGATAATATTTATTTATTTAATCGTATGAGTATCAACAGCTACATATAACAGATGGATTTTAATATGTATTAGTTTAAGATTATTTGGTGTATTTTATATACTTTATCTATAGGGTGATTAGTTATTAGTGAACGATACTTAAACACGTGATTGTAGTCATGATAACAAACAACTTTTACTATGGAACCAAAACTGAAACCGCAAAAAAAATCAGCCAAGTTTAGTACATTTTGACCAGTTAGGCGAACACAAATGTACTGACCAGCAGATTTTTTTTCGCGATTTCGGGTTTGGTCCCATAGTAAAAGTTATTTGTTATCATGACTACTATCACGTGTTTAAGTTTCGTTCACTAATTACCACACTAGTCACTCTATATATTTAAAGGTGGAATGGATGCTCTATTGCCTTAAAATAAAATTATTATTATTCTTATTACGTCTTGTTGTCAGAGAGCTGCTGTCATAGAGAGTGAGCACTGTCGCCGCGACTGGTGGAAGCATTTCCTGTACATCAACAACTACAGTAATGGCTCGCAATGTAACATACCGTCGTGGTAAGACTAAAAATTTTATTTTGGTGGTGGATAGTCGTTAGATAAAATGTCTTGATAGACCAGGGGTTAAGAGGAAACAGCCCCTTGGAGCCGGGTTAATTAATACACGTTTTGAATAAAGCGTGCCCTCATATACACCCCTATTTTTTAATTAGTGCACAAAAAAAATGGGGCTCAATCAGTACCTGTTACTGATCATATTTGTGTAGTCAAAAGTAAAAAAAAACGAAATCCCAAAATTGTCCACGAAAATTGGTCATTATTGGTAAATTCATAATCGAATCATCATACATAACAACTACTACTAGAAAATACTAAGCGCAGTGTGTTTGCATTTTTATTGACATTTTTTCATTCATAAACAATATTTCCATATTACAGTATTTATAGATATGAGAGAACAATGTAGACCGATCAGCTTTGTATCCAAAAGCACAATAAAAATTATTATCCTTGAATTTGTGGAGTCTACACTGTTCTCATGTATTATTACTATGAGAAGTTATACAAAAAATAAAAATAAACCTGTCAATAAATTATAGATGTAAACAATAATAAATTAATATTGAATTTGAAACGGCTGTTTTAAATAATATAACAAACATTGCAAAAACAATGTCACAGGAGAGGAAGAGAAGAAAAAACAAAGTACCAGTATACATTATGAAGTTAAAAACATGATTTAGCAGTTAATAGATATATACAATATATGCATATATCTATTAACTGCTATATGCATATTGTATATATGCATATATGCATATATACAATAATGCAATTAATGAGCTGCCAGGGAAGCAACATGTGCAGAAGTATTTATTGCCAAACAAGCGTGTCTTCCACGTAGTCTTTAACCTTGTAATACGCCTTCTTGACAAGGACACGCTTAATATGGGTTTTGAACCTACCCTCGCTAAGTTCGGTAACAGACTTAGGCAACTTGCTATTAATAAGAAATGATTGCTTGTCTTCGCTAACCTACATTTGGGTACTACAATTTCATGTTTATTACGCGTATTAATATTATGTGAATCGCTTCTAATTTTATAAAGTGCTAAGTTCTTATGAACATACAAAATACTTTCCAAGATATAAAGTGAAGGCAGAGTCAGTATATCGATTTCTTTGAATAGGTTTCTAAGAGACTCGCGAGGACCCATTTTGTAAATAGTCCGGATCGCTCTCTTTTGCAAGATGAAAATTGATTCTACATCAGCTGCAGATCCCCAGATCAGAGGAAATTGGTGGCATCATAGCCGTGCTTCGGAGATTAGGTCTTCGTCTTAGTCTTGCGCGTGATCTCTATCCGGTCATGGAATATTGTACTACGAATTAATTTTAACTACTTTTATTAATTTTAACCAATTTTAATTTTTTTTACGAAATTTTATGAATTTTAACGAACTTTTATGAATTTTAACGAACTTTTATGAATTTTAACGAACTGTTATGAATCTTAACGAACTTTTATGAATTTTAACGAACTTTTCTGAATTTTAACTAATTGCAACTACTTTTAACTAATTTTGTGGTGTGTCGTTTTCAATACCTAATCTACGGTTTTCACAGGTACTTGGCAGCGGATACGCAGCTGTACTGCCTGGCTCTCGTTATCCTCATCAGCTGCCGCAGCACCAGGTCTAGGAAGCTGGTGTTGTCAATGTTGTTCATCATCGGCATCATCATCCCTGCGGTTCACATTTACGTTGAAGACTTATATCCGTTCCCGCTATCGACGCCAAAGTGAGTAATGTTATAGTCCGTGGCAAATAAGTTGAACTAAATGGTTAAGGAGCATCCAGGTCGATTGCGACCCGAAAATCTGTTACTACGCATTCAAGGTCGATCGCCATTTTGCTTCAAATTATATGATAAAGATAAAGATATTTTATTTGCATAAAACATGGTATAAAAGGTGTTATTGAAAATATATAGATCGAACATGTTTTGCTTAAAATTAAAGCATGCAAACTTATTAACTATATTTAAATTATAAAATTAAATTAGATTACATTACATTACATAGAAATTCATTTAAAAAAATCATTAATACTGTAATAATTATTGTTGTGGAGCCATTTGTACCTCTGTTAATATTTATAATTAAATTTATTTGTAAATTATTGTTAGTAACACTTACAAAAGTATGTTAATAACATTACCCACTAAAATATAAGTAATTAATTCTATTTCTGAGTCATGTTCTTTGTTAGTGAAGTTTCGGTTCAAGATGGGCAAAGTTGAGCTACGCGACTGTTCGAAAGAATAATGGCTACCTATCCACCGGAGCGCAGCAATTTGGCGGATTGCACAAAATCTCCGCTCCTCTTCAGTGGACAGCTAGCTCGAACTAGTTTAAAAATTCATACAAACCGGGAAGTGGAGCGAGGAAGTGGAGAGGAGAAACGAGTGCGGGCACTTTACTTTTCCACTCCATTCCGCATTACTTTCTCATTCCACTCCATAGCCCCGCTCTGGTGGACAGACGTCTAACACAGTACGCAATTCCGCTCTGCATTACCCATTTGCTCCGCTCCGGTGGACAGGCAGCCTTACCGTGGACTTGGAACTCAAATGGAAACTAATGGAACTTAAGGTGGGTTTTAGTCAGTAAAAGTCTGAAACGGGAACAACATTAGACCGACGCACACGTGGGCCACGTCTAATTTGTACGTAGAGTCGCGTCGCTTGGCGTGGATGTAATGTAATTCTACAAGTCTAGTTGCTATAAATGTATGGAGACCGACACGCCCAGATTGGCGTGCTTGGCCCGCGTGTACCCAATGTAGTTCTACCTTGACACTCCTCGTTTCACCCATAGTAGGGGAAATTATTTTAATAATTTCCGTTCAAGAAAAGAGGTAGTGTTATTGAAAATAGTGTGAACTTGCTCATAGTGTGATATCACATCTCATGGAGAATTAAATAAAGATTGAAAATAATAGACAGTTGTGCATGTACTTACTTAATATATTTTCCAACGCACAGAAAAGAAATATATTTGGTAAATAATCGTCTAGTTTTCCAATAATTATCTTGAACAAAAGATGTACCGCTGTAAGCCCGCCAGAATGGTACGACCAGCCAAAAACCCGCGCTTTTCTTTTTCTCAATATTCAAATACTCGCGCTCTGATTGGCTGTCGTACCATTCACGACCACAGTTGGAACGATAGCCTTTACATTATAAACAGAGAGTTGGTACTATAGACAACACAATAGTTTTAGTATTAGGTTTAAATTAAGATACTAAATTAGTTAAATGAGTTAGATAATTTACTATTGATAACAATAGTTAAATAGTAGTTGCGTAAAGCCACAGATTATAGCATTGTATTTTTAACTTCCTGTTAGTTTAACTGTTACAAAACCGATTGTTCTCATAATTTTAATGCATATACATTGATTCCACCGTGCTCCTTGAAATTTTAAGTAGAGTTACCAAAAAAAATAAGATTACGCATGATACATTATAATAAAATACAAAGGTTAGAATTAGTTTTTTTTTAAACTACGTAACAAATCAGATCGCAACATAATAAGTAGTATATAAAAATATTGTTTAAAACAAAACAAAAATTTAATTAAAACCAAAACTAAAATAAAACTTTGTAAGTGGGAAATTACCTTGAGTATTAATGACATACGAGATGAATCTACGGTAAAAAAATACTAGCGATAAAATATTTGTGTATAACAAATAGCTTATGCTCTGCCGTTTATGCTGACTCTACTCTTTCCATTTTGGAGCATGGTAGAACTATCCGTTAACGTCGCGCCCCCAGTAAATAACGCCCCCATAACTACCGTGGATTTTCTTTGGCTTTAGTTGGGTTTGGGCCCCGGTCATCAAGTCACAAAACTTGAGGATATATGTTCATCTTTGGGCTGAAATTAGGTACAGTGATGGTACGTATTTGATTTATTACACCACCTGCTTTGGCTGGAAAGGCCCCACGGCGTCGTCACCTTCCGTTTGGCGCAGGTGCTGACCGAACACGGCAAGTTCGGTCCGTACCTGTACAAGATTCGTGCGGAGACGACGCCCGGGTGTCGCCACTGTGCGGACCGCCCGGTGGACACGGTGGAGCACACAGTCGAGGTGTGCCCCGCTTGGGAAGAGCAGCGCCGTGTCCTCGTGGGGGCGATCGGCGGCGATCTCTCGCGCCGGGGCTTGGTTCAAGCCATGCTCCGGAGCGAGGAGGAGTGGCAGGCGGTCGCCTCCTTCTGCGAAGCAGTAATGCTAGTAAAGGAGGAGGCCGACCGCCTTAGGCAAAGGCGGACACGCCGCCGCCGCCGCCGGGTTTCCGATCCCAATTTCCGGCCACCGTAGGCGCGGGCTCGCGGACGGTGGGCAATGGGTAGCTCGCTGTCCGTCCGTCCGGTAACAGACCGGTCCGAGCTCAGGTCGTCTACGGCGCGCTCCGTTCCCGCGCGCCTCAAGGAGTTGTCAGCAAACTGTAGGGGTCCAGCAGGGCCGAAGCCTACTGGGGCCAAAGGTTATGCGAGAGTGTCACCACGGGCCCCGGGACAAAGGCGAGGAATGGAAAGGTAGGTTTTTAGTCAGTAAAAGTCTGACACTGTTTCCCGCCCCACCCAAGGGCGGGATTCGTCATTGGATGATTTTACCTAACACAAAAAAAAAAAAAAAAAAAACACCACCTGCTTGAAAATGCTCTTATAAATGTTATATAAACATTGTCCAATGTAGTACAGGCGATACCTAAAGAATAATGAGGTTTGAATTTGGAACGTCAAAAACCATTATTAAAAAAAACACACATTAACTGAATTAAAATGTGCTTGCATCAAACAAGTTTATTCAAAATTCAAACTGGCCACCAACAAAAAAAAAGTAATTAAATGTGGTTACTGACGACTTGACGAGCCTCTAAAAAAAGTAACTATATTTCTACACCCGTATTTATAAAGAAGTATTTAAGTCCGTCAAGTAAACGTTTGAAATCTGCATTCAAAATTAATTTTTTTCTTAACTGTGGAATATAAATAGTAGTTACTTTTACTCAAGTATTTAGTTATACTTGTTTATAAATACGGGTGTTAGAGTAGTGAATTTTGTTTCTTTCAAATCTCAAAACATGTCGAATTTGTAAATACGTAAATTGTCTTTTAATTATCTCACAGAATATGTAAAAAGTAGAGTATCTAACACGGGAATAAAACTGTCTTTATCTTGGGCGGCTTGAATTACTCACTAAATTCAGGTTTCTATGTTAACACCGTTGCACTCACTGGCGTTCAGGATCAAAACTTAGCAACCTTCATTTCGTTCAGAATTCAACATACCGCTTGACGTAAAGATACTGCTTTATCCCCTAGTCACATAAAATCTACCATTAGCAACTAAACATTGATGACATTTGATTGATTTTAGCAACATCCTGAACTTCTTCACGACGGACCCGACATTCAACAGCATCTACAAAAGAGGTCACTGCAACGTCCTCAATTGTGTCTTCGGGATTGCACTCGGCCTCATCGTGTACCACTGCCAGAAAAACAAGTTTGATGTTAATAAATACAAGGTGAAATATTATTATTATATGGCCTATTACTTCTTGTAGAGAGGAGGCCTGAGTCCCAGTAGTAGGAACATAATAAGTCTGATGCTATGCTATGCTGCTGCTAGCCATTAGAGATAATAATGTCCGTAATAGTCATCTTCCTACCCTTGTCACGTTTTATTTGGGGTCGGCGCAACAATCTCACAATTATGCAAAAAAGGAATCTAGTAACCATTTACACGTCTAAACCGAGAATGATAAAATATGGGGTGCCCAAAGGTAGCATACTAGGGCCTCTACTTTTTTTAATATATACAAATGATCTCCCAATATACATATCCCAAAATATGGTTCTTTTTGCCGATGACAGTACAGCTGTTGTAAAATGTAATAATCCTGTCAATTACGAAAGTGATATAAATGACTGTCTCAATAGAATAATATTAACTGGCTTAATAACAATAATCAACTAATTAATTTAAAAAAAACAAGAGTAATGCATTTTCGTCAAAGATGTGGAAAACCTCTAGTTCATGTTACATATAACAAGTGCCAAATAGAAGATACAGATAAGGCAAAATTTTTAGGTATAGTGGTTTATAGTAAACTAACATGGAAACCCCTAACGAAGAAATTTGTCTTACATTAAATAAATCTGCATATTATTATGCACTGTTTCAGCTATCGAAAAAAGTTAATACGCAAACACTTTTAATAGCGTATCACGGATTGGTTGCATCACTTCTGAGGTTTGGATTTTTTTTTGGTGTCAATCTACTGAAAGAGAGACAGTTTTTTTTTTAAGCACAAAAACGATGTATTCGTTCCATGTGTGACTTAAAAAGTATCGAAACTTGTAAACCTCATTTTAAATCTTTAAAATTACTGACTATGCCAGCTAAGTACATTTACGAAGCTGCTTTGTTTGTTAAGATAAATTTAAATCAGTTTAAAAAATTATCCACTGTTAAAAAAAAAAACTCTATGCGTCATCAATATGTGAACAAACTGTGCGACAGAAATTGCAGAACCGCTTTAATGAAAAATAATTTTGACATGGCTCCGAAAATCTATAATAAAATACCGCATAGCATAAAAAATTTGCACATATTATAATTTAAAAAAAGGCTCTACTCACTATTAATTGAAAAATGTTACTATACTATAGAAGATTTTATAAACGATACTTTTTAATATTTTATCTGCAATAAACAACATTATCTATTTATACAATAATAATGTATAATAAACTTTTGATATAGTTATAAACATTTTATAGACTGATTTGCCAATTTTAATACTGTTTCGCTTTATAAATTTTGTTTTAATTATAAATTTTATAAAGATATTTAACTAAGTGGATAGTTCCTTTTTCATATATAGAGTTTAATTTCGTTTTTTTTTTGTTTTTAATTTTTACTTAGTTTTTAATGATTTTGTATTATTCAATATTTGTACGACATCACGGCAAAACACAGCGCCCATTAATTAATTTAAGACCTTCATGTAAATACCTATGTTTTACAAATAAAATTCTGATTCTGATTCTGAAATACTATTATTATTTTTAATAAGGACAAATAATACAAGTACTTTATTTGCATGGTAATATTGAATGCATTACCAAGTTTTTGTCGGTTGAAAAATTCCGAACTACTAGAATAGAATATAAAGATATTACAAAATATTATCTTTTAAGAAATCTTGCACGGAACAATAAAATTTATCTACACATAGTTCTGTAAAACGTTTTTATTTTTGTACGTAAGTTTTTGATTTCATCAGGTATTTTATTAAAGATTATAGGAGCCATACAAACCACATTTCTTTTTAATAAGCTAATTTTATATACAACCGTGCTTAATAAATTCTGGTATTGAGATCTCATAGGTCTATTTCGTTTTATGATTTCTATTAAAGTCGCAAATATAGATCGATTCGTTATTACAAAAATTGCTAATTCTAGGCTGTAGAGGCATAGGAAGGTTAATCATTTATAAGACTTAAATATAGGTACGGAACTATCTGTTACTTTAAGACCAAATACAGCCTTTAAGCAGCGCTTTTGAGCTTTGAAAACGCTTCCTCGTTCACTATAGTAAAAAAAAATTAACCCAAATCTTAAGATGGAAATTACAGGACCATTTATTCACTCTATCCATATCATGGGGAGCTACGACAGAAAACCTCCTCGAGTGCCCGCCGGTAGTAGTTCCCTTGCGGATAAGTTCGAAGTAAAGGCCAGTCTGCGGGACGGTGCATCCTGGCAGGCGGCCAACTGCACTCCTGCCTAAGGGGTCTCATGTAATAATGTTCATGTTTTACATCGTTTATCCATTTTTCATCTGTTACCTTGGTTCCAGAGATACCGCATCTTATACTGGTCATTGCCAGCACTGAGCGTAGCTCTGGTTACTTCAGGTTGTATCTTCTTCACCGATGGCCCGAAGGCCTCTGTCGTCACCAGAATGCTGTTCTACATGGTTGTCATGCCGCTGTTAAGTCTAGTGCTTACCACCATCTTCTGGGGAGTCATCATGAAATTTGAAGGTGAGGTCTTGTTAACTTGAATAAGTTTTAGCGACATCTATGGCGTCACTTAAGAACTAATCCTGCATCGCAAAAGTAAAGTTCTCCACGCGATTTGAACATATGCAACAGCCCAAAACCATTTATTGTGCTATTGCCCAAATTATTATCCTGATCCTGATCCTGACCCCTTCAAGATAAGTCTATCTTTCGCCACCAAACCAATTAAGAGTTTACTTTCCAAACCAACAATTATCGACTTTAGAATTGTATAGTTTAAGTCGATTTTTAAGTATCTATTTGTATTAAACGGCCCGATAAAAAGCATATGGATTTTTTGGACGACCAAAATAATATAGTTAGGGTAATGAAAAGGGAGTTTCCTTGCATGATCGCATTAAGAATGACCAAGGAGAACCAAGGCCTTGCAGTTTTTTTTTTTTGCATTACATTGTTCGTGGAATAGATGGTCGATGGGGCCGAAAGGTCCTGGAGTAGCAACCGCGTACCGGAAGACGCAGCGTTGGAAGGCCTCCCACAAGGTGGCCCGATGACTTAGTGAGAGTCACGTTTTCCAATACATTTACAAACAGAGATAGATGCGCGACTCGTGGGCGTCACGCCGTGCCTAAGATAATACGACAAAACGAATAAAACTGTGGCAGGGCGAACACGCGCACTTTTCCGCACTAGCGCGAAAAACAGTAAATTGCATCCCTCAATGCGATAGAGATAAGAATAGATTTTCGAGTAAGTGTATTGAAAAACTCTTTCAGATGTATATCGAGGCATATTGGAATGGCGTGGCTGGGTGACACCGGCGCGGTTGTCGTACTGCGCCTACTTAGTGCATGGGCCACTCATCCGACTGGTAGCAGGCTCGGCCACCGAACTAGCACATGTCTCTCTTTCTAACTGCGTAAGTTAATATTTCGACTGTCCCTAAATAGACTCTTGAATACGTAAATTATTTTTTCCCCTGTTTTAAATTTAATAAAAACTAACTAGCTTAATAAAAAATATTTTTGTGTAATGATTCTTAAATCTAAATATGAAACCAAACTTATTTATATAAATAATATAATATAATATTCCACATCTTATCACACAAAGCCGCCTAGTCTCAAGCTAAGCAGAGCTTGTGTTATGAGTACTAGACTACTGATAAACATACTTATATATTTCTAAGTACATACATATTTTAGATAAATTACACCCAGACTCGGAACAAATAACCGTGCTCATCACACAAACATTTGTCCTGGGTGGGAATCGAACCCACAACCTCCGGCATAGCATTTAGGGCCACTAACTACTAGACCAACAGGCCAGCCAATACTAGACCAATAGACATTCATGACAAAGATGTTCTTAAAATAAAATTTAAATCGCTCTTCTGAAAAGTAAGTTTTCAGTCGATTTAAATATGTCTTCATCTATCTGCCCTTTTCATAATTAACTAGCATTTCCCAGTGGCTTTTTCTGTGTTAAGGTTTTTTTTTATAGTAGGTAAAATCATCCAATGACAAATCTCGCCCTTGGGCGACTGACTAAAAATCTACCCTGTTCCTTCTCTGCCTTGAATCCAGGGCCCTGGTATGCATTTTCATACCACCCTAGAGCCCCAGACGTGTTAACGTTGGTTATTGCGGATGTGAAAACAAAGTTGAAGCCAAATAAAAAATAGTCTACATGGCGTTGATTGGGGGCAGTGACGTTTCGCGCTGGCATTCGTTCAGGTCATGGTTCGGAGCGCAGAGGAATGTAAGGCGTCTCCATCTGCACAGCAGTAGTGCTAACGAAGAAGACGGCCGCTCACGTGAGGGTGCGGACAAATCCGAGCCGCCGATAGCCCGTCCCCGACAACCAGTCATAGTAAACGCGGGCTTGCGGACGACGAGTAATAGGTAGCTCACAGTCCGTCCGTCCGACAATCGACTGGATCGAACCCAAGTCGTCGACAGCGCGTTGTTCCACACGCTCATTAAAGAGATGGCAACAAACCATAGGAATTTTCTGAAAACGAAACCCGTAATCTTAGAGGGTTCCTTAAAAGTTTGACACCCTCTCGCTCCACCCAGAGCGAGAGAAGTCATTAAATGATTTCACATCTTAAAAAAAACCTTAATTGTTGATGTACAAACAATGTTACATAGCATCACTACAAAGTCGCTTCCCGCTGTTTTAGATCTTTAAAACTATGCAACGGATTTTGCTGCGGTTTTTTTTGATAGATAGGGTGTTCAAGAGAAAAGTTTATATGTATAATACATGCATAATATATTTAATATCACCCTTGCACCCATGCGAAGCTGGGGCGGGTCGCTAGTTGAGATATAAATTAATGTTATTATTTTTTATTTATTTCAGTTTAAAATCGGTCTATTTACAATCGTACTAGCATACACGGTGGCGACTCCATTGTTTTTGATGGTGGAATCTCCTTCCATGCGGCTGCTGAAAGAAAGAGTGATGTCCAGAGATCACATTGAGAAGAAAAAGACCTATTGACCAAGAGAGAAATGATGATAAATCCAGCTTCATTACAGTGGGGTGCCAGCTTGAAACCAGTGCTTGTATCTGACGACGAGCTATGCTGAGATAACCCTTCCGTGTAATTATATACTCACTCGCACTCAGTGCAATTATATACTATAAGGCCCAGTATCCACCAAAGTGGAGAGGAGAGGAGACGACAAGAGATGTGCTGCGAAGCTGGCAGGTTATTTCCACCAAAGCGAGGAGAGGTGTAATGGAGAGAAGATGTGACCTTTGTGTAACGGAGATGTGAGCTGTGAGAGATCAAAACCAGTCAAGTTCTGGAAGAAGTCCCACCACAAAGACCATGCATTGTACACTTAGTTTTGTAATATTTATCCTGTCCACATTATGAGGTGTGAAATAAAGTATATAAATATAAAAAAGTATATAAATAAATAAATAAGTCATGTCGTTACCAAAGTTATATCTGAATTTGCTTGAAGAAGCTTGCATTCAAAGCCAATTGAATGATGCTTTTGGGTGTGCGAGGCGCAGGGAGAAACCAGCGTGCGCCGCCCGACTAGACACTTCTCCGCTCTGCCACACCGCTTGCTCGCTAGCCGCATAAAATTCTATAGAAAACTGAGACATCTCCTCTACTCTCCGTTTGATCCATTTACACTAAAGCTAAGCTGAGAAGAGATGTGAAAATAACGAAATTGGTTTATTCAAACACATCTCTCTCATCTCCTCTCCTCTCCGCTTTGTAAGATACCGCGCCTAATTCTGTACTTCTTTTTCGCTCTTCGTTGTTACCGTTGTGTTATCTGTATCGATTAAAATATATTCTATTAATTTAATTAGTTTTATAATGATACGGTACTCATTAAATGTCAACCTCTCTCAAGTCGTGTGTGAATTTTGTATGAGGAAGTACTTGCTTAAATAACATACTAGTAATTCAATTTACAATTTATAATAGCAATGAATATTAACTAAATTAAAGTCACACGGTGCATTGTTTAGTTTTAAAAAACAAAATAATATAAAACCATTATTTTTAATATATGCGAAACCCGACACATGTGTCTAATATTTTTATGTAAAGAATCTATATACAAAATTTCATAACTCTATCATAAAAAATCACAAAGTTATAAGCTTATTATGCTAACTAGCTGTCTGCACAAATACATGGTCACCGGGACATCCGGGCGACTGAGGGGTTGTATTGCTCTCCCACCCTTCTGTGTGCTGGCTCCTAATGCCCACTATGACCTGTGCTGTACTTAATGTCGGCGGTGTTCAACTTGTGATCTTTTTAAAATATTATTGGGAAAAAATCTAACACGGTGTAAAAATGATTGGAATCGATTCAGTTAATGATTCTGCGCAAACTATATTCAGGTTTCGCATTATTTGACTGTTAAGTTTATGACATATTTTTTGGCTCATCCATAGATTTAAGAATTTCTATGGGCTCACCTGACTATATTTTTAATTTCAAACCTTTGACATTTTGTAATATTCTGAATTAAATTAATTTTATAATTTTTATTTTACAATGTAATGTTAAATAATTATGTATACGCATATAAATAAATAAAAAGTAATAAATACAATATTTGCACATTTTATAATAATACAGGATTTTCTATTAAAATTGTAACATCTAACTACCTAACTATGAAGCAAATAAATGATTGATTGATTGATGAAGCCTGCATCATATTTTGTTTTTGTGTAACTGTATTGAAAAATAATTGTTAACATACCTGTTTACAAAAATAGAATACTAATTGTGAAAACATTATAAAAATTTGTACGAAAGCAATTGAGATTATTGTAATAGTTTTAGACATTATTATGTAAAAACGGCGTCTTGACGAGAGAGAGATATATTTATCTCTCTCGTCAAGACGCCGTTTCTATGGCCGTTGTACGAGTGTTATGGCTTTTGACGTCAAAGTCTACGTCGGACTGCTCTTTATTAATAGCAGCTTTGAAGCTTTATAACTTCGTTATTGATGAATATTTTTTTTTTTTCATATTTGTTTACCATATTCCATATTTCGAATATTTGAGACGTTTTATTTTATACATGTTCTTTTTTCTTTTCCAACAGTTGTTGGTATTCACCGGTATACTCCTCTCAATATTTTTAACTTTAGTAACATTCTATTTACTCGTGGAAGCTCCAACAGGAAATTTTATCAAAGAATTTGTAACAAAGTCAAAAGATAACAGCTATAAAGCTGAGGAAAAGAAACAAAACGCAACAAATGATAACAAGGATAAAGCGGAAGAAAACCAAAACAGAACAAAAGAGGAAAGTCCGAAAAAAGAGTTAAGCGATACTTAGAAAGATGCTATTAGTCTGCAAGATTATTATTAGAAAATTATTATTAGTCTGCAAGATTTACGAGATATGGTTTACGGAAGGACAAACTCAATTTCAAGATATAAGTACCCACCCAAACAGCAAAATTGTTCTACGTATAAGTTAAACTTATTCGCAAAAAAGTTTTGTAAACGTCTTATAACGGTGTTTATGATGATAGCACGTTATATAAAGGCGTTTGACAAGATTTTTTAGCTCTATAAGCTTATATAGGTTAAATGATCTATATGCTAGTGCTAGCTTCTGACGTGTTATAAGTGCCCATATAGGCCTATGTGAAATAAAAATAATTGAGTTTGATTGATTTAAATGGATTTATTATTATATATTTTATTGTACACCATTACACATACAGAAGGAAACTTAAAACTAAAACACATACATACAATTTATGGGCGGCCTTATCGCATTCAGCGATCTCTTCCAGGCAACCTGGAATGGACAGTAATAGCAGTAATTTAAACATGTACATTACTATTTTATACCAATTTTATAGACAGGTACTAAATAAGGTTGATCGTTTCCCTTTTGTGTCTAATTTAATCTATAAAAGTCATATATTTACCATTATAGGTCTGGTTCATAAAGGATTATTGGAATTTAACATACGGCGTGAAGTGTAATGTGTATGTTCCTTTAGTTCATTAAGTAAGCAGACTCCTTATAGTTAGAACATATTTGCTGTAGACAGCTTGCTGTATTGAGCAAGCATAGGTGCATTGGAATATTGCATTGAAACAAAAATAGTCGCATTGAAGTATTCTTCAATATTTTTATACTGTTCAAAACGCATTCAATAAATATTCCTTGACAGGTGTGAATGTTTTCTTAAAATACCTTTTAGGGACCCCCAATATTACAGGCGATTTTGTGATATAGTGTGTCTTCGTGTATCTGTTTTTACCCGACTGCGCCAGAAGGAGGGTTATGTTTTTCGAGAGTATGCATGTATGTATATATGTATAATTGTTTGGCACGCTCTACAGCTTTCTGAATAGCTGTTCGTTAGTCTCGCTAAAACTCGAAAACGGCAGGGCCGATTTGACCAGTTTCGGTCTTGACATCTTCGTAATACTCCAGGTTTTAACGGAAGGTTTAAACGGTGAGAAAATATGGAAATATTCACTAAAAAAAAAAACAAATATTACTCGGTACGAAGTTTGCTGGATCAGCTAGTTGATAGTAATAATAAAATATAAATCAGCAAAGAAGTCTAATGTAATGTGTTATTTGATTATTAAAAAAAAAAAACTAATTTATAAGTCTGTTTTATTATTCTTATTTAATTATGATACATCTGTGAATATGAGCATTAACAATATTGTCAATAAACCAATAATTATATACCTACTAGAATAAAACCACAGAATAATACCAGTAGTAAAATAAGTAAGAATTAGTATGATTTGTAACTAAATTCGTTTTATAACTATAAAACTTAACTGCTTAAAAGTGAATCTGTGTGTGATTAAAAGAAATAAACAAAGCAATAATAATTAAAACTCAAATAAACGTTTTATTAAATTTATTAATATTTAATTTTCTGTTTAATAAATGTAGATTTTTACAAAAAAAAATGCCTTTTCTTAAGTTCCTCCATAAATCAACTTAATTAATTTTTTTCGTAAAGGCTTATCCGTCTTAAAAAAAAAGTAATAGTCTGTATCGTGTCCCGAGACTTTGAAATGGTCGGGAATTCTCAAACAAACATAATCATATTCTTATGAACATAATCATGACTAGCCTTACATAACATTAATCATCCATATGGGAATATTCCCACATCTGGGATTCAGGCCTCCTTTCAAAGAGAAGGAATGGGCCGTAATCCACCAAACGGGGTCCAGTGCGAATTAGTGATATGAATGTGACATCTGGAAATCTCTTAACCGACTGCAGACCCAGGTTGATCGCTGTAAAAACAGACTGGTCAAATGGCACTTCCTTGATCCATCTGTAACACAGTACCAGTGTGGAACCGCTGCCCAGAACATGTGTCACCTGCTATGCTGGCCAACCTGCACAATCACCTGCACTTTTCAGTATCTATACGAGGCCAATAACAGAGGTTGCCAAATACTGGCCAGAAAGAATTTAGTAAGAATACATAGACGCGAAAAGACGAAGAAGAAGAAAAATAAAACGATTAAATTTTAATCACTCACGGTTCACACATTTTTGGTCCAAATTTGAAAGTGCCCAAAGAAAAAAAATACTATATTCTGTTAGAACTTGTCTTCACGGACATTTTTTATTGTGGTAACAACGCTGTGAAACCTTAATGGTTTGCAACAAAAAACAAAAATACAGCCAGTCTGTAGTTAAGTCTTCATTGCGTTATTTTGTTTTTTTTTTTCTATTTGTTGAGATTTTTAAAGAATATAAATACCGGTATATCCAAGGTTCAATGCTGTAATTGTTTAGAAAAGTCATATTTTCTAATCCCAAAAGCATATGACGGCAAATTCCGGAAATGGCGGTGTCTCATTGCGGCATGTCAAGGAAACGCTTGGAAAGCGTTTTATGAACTGCTGGACAATAAGGATTTTGTAATCTCCCAAGAAAATCCCCGTTTTGTGATCTAAATGAACTCTCATTTCAGACATGATAGGAGGCTCCGCGGATTTTTAGGAATCGCTTTTGAAGCCTTATATGGAGATGACGGGGCTATGCGTGTACGAAGACAGAGTAAGCGTATTAAAAATGCGACCATAATTACGGGTTGGCAGGATGTAGTGGAGCCTGCTTTGTGCGAAAGCGGCACGCGTAAAATTATACTTTATGTACTCAGCAAAGGTCAAATGCTGATCTAGAATCACACCGAGAGGTATTTAGATTGCTTTTCTCACAGGGCTGCCAGATGTACGATTTAAATCGTACTCGTACGATTTTTTGGCATTTTTACTCATGTACGATCGCTAGACCAAGATTGTACGGAAAATGTACGATTTTTATATGCCTACCAAGTCTGGCATAGTCATAACAACGAATGTGCTCTACTGGCAAGTATGAGTTTCGGAAATTCCCCAACAATGTAACGCATAAGCTAGATCTTTTTCTTGAATGAAGACACTTCTAATAGTCATTTAAACCACCAGCGCATTGGTGTTAAACTACTTTTCTTTAATCCGTGGTATTCAAAGATTCGCTGAACTTGTTGGATACAGTGTTCGATTCGGAAACCAAACTACCGCTGGGAATAACACTCTTAACTTCAGTATAATCTCTATGCCGCTTGTAAATAAGCCTCTCGTAGATTTTGCCAAGAACATTTAATGGACTTATGGGAAGGTAGCTGGAGGGGTCAGACTTGACTTGGACTTCCATGGTTTAGCAATACCGATATTAGTGACCTTTTTCCACGCTTTGCACCATTGAATATGACGGTTTTTAGTATTATGAGTTGGGATGGGAACAGGTTGAACACCTTCTCCATTTCTCCTCTCCACCTCCTTGGGATGAAGGGGGACAAAGAATCATTAGGAGCTTCGATGAGTGCGAGAGAACCTATAAGGTCAATTTAAGCATCTCTCATGTCGAGGTGGGTTTTGACACCTAAATTAATCTTGCAAATTAAATTTGATCCACTGCCCGGTTAAAATCGTGTGACCATGCAATGTTATGATAATTTATGATATGGAGCTGATCTGATAATGGAACTGGAAGGTGGCCATAGGAACTCAGTTATAAACGACACAACCCCTTTGAGTTTGGGCTCGTTTGATTTGTATTGACGAGTATTTAGGTGCTAGATGCACAATAATATAACAACATCATGTTTGAACTTTTTGGAGTGGTTTTGATGGGTATTAATTATGTAAGTATATACCGCGCTATAAAAGCAAGCCAAGAAAAAAAAAATTCTTTGTAAATTTGTTTTCTCTTTACTGCTTACTAATTGGACAAATGGAGGAAACTCGCAAATCGCAAGCACACGCACGGAAATTTGTCACTTTGTATAGCACTTTAGTCGAATTAAATGCGAGGTTGTCGCAGCTGTACAATTATTTTTTTAAAGTGATTTCATTAAAGTGATTTGAAAGAAAGAAAGAAAATATTTTATTTGACACATATAGACACACACTGTGATTTGTCTTCAATCTGAACTAATACTAAATAACCGATCTCTTACACGCTTAAGGGATAAACTTTAATACTCCATGAATGTCGTATTCTCTATTTATGTTATCGTTCCAAAATCTGTTCTTAAAAGGAATTGCTTCCTTTTAAGAACAGATTTTGGAACGATTAAAAAATATTCGATGATTTGGCAATAAAAGATTGGCAATAATTCCATTAGAACAAACTTCAGTCGATGTCGACAGACAAGGATCCGCCCTTTGTCTGATGCAGGCGAAGTCACGTGTACTAGCTAATTTGTTATTATAATTGTAGCAGGAAGACAGATTCAACTACACGTACGGTAACTTTGCAATAATTAGCTTAAAAAAAAATTTCAATGTTTATTATGTCCTTGGTAATATTCTATGTGGAGATTCGCTTAAGCCGTAATTTGTCACTAAAAGATCTTATTTCTCAGAGTGAGCTCGTTTCGTAGCTCCTCTGCGGTTCTTCTCCAGTTGTTGATGGAGAATAATTTATAAACAATGAAGAAGCTGATAGCGTTTTTGTGTTTATTACATGTTTGTTATGGTGTTATTTATAGACTTAACGGTGAGTGATACCTATTTATTTTTGAATGATTTTGAGTTGCTTGATTGATTGATATACTTTTTATTGGTGAAAATTTACAAGTCACAATATTTTTAATTAAATGAAGTTTGAGTTGTTAATATAAAATAATTTATCAATAACATAACATTACAACAATTAATTTTTAGAAATTCATTATTTCATTGAAATAAATTAAATCATAGTAAAACATTAATAATAATGAATAAATAAATAAATTTATTGTCATTGAATGGAATTATAATTGATAAAAAATGAAGTTATCATTGAAATTAATTAATTAAAATTGATTATTCATTATCATTAGTTAATATTTTATTATCTATCGTCTCTTCAATACAATAAAACGCTTTCTGAGTGAGCCAGCATTTAAGTTTGGTCTTAAAGCTAGACCTCGTTGTGGCCGAGGTAACTGATGACGGTAGTTTATTATAAATTTTAGGAGGTCGTGGGTTCGATTTTCACCGAGGACAAATGTTTGGGTGATGAGTACGATCATTTGTTCTCTTTCTGGGTGTAATTTATCTATAATAAGTATGAATTTAGAAATATAATTTAATATAAGTATGTTTATCAGTTGTCTAGTACTCATATCACAAGCTCTGCTTAGCTTGGGACTAGAAGTTGTGTATAAAAAAATAATTAAGACCTATAATGTGTGTAAGCTTACTTTAACTTTAACTTACTTTGACTTTTAATGACTTTTTACTAGCAGTGAGATTTTAGAATAACAACGTAATATTTTTTCGCTTATTTCCCCTACTCTTTTCAAACTGCTTTAATATTTTAGAAATATATTTACTTAAAAAAACTGCTAGTTAAGAATGTACAAAGAATATGTAAATCAATCAATCAATAATTCGGAAGGAATTGGATTTAAAGATAGGACAAGAATTAATTACGTATAACTTAAAAGGGTACTTAAAAGGATACTGGTAGTTAGTGAACGATACTTAAACACGTGATTGTAGTCATGATAACAAACAACTTTTACTTGGGACCAAACCTGAAATCGCGAAAAAATATCTGAACATTTGTGTTCACCTACCTGGTCAAAATGTACTGAACTTGGCTCATTTTTTTCGCGATATCAGGTTTGGTCCCATAATAAAAGTTGTTTGTTATAATGACTACAATAAAGTGCTTAAATATCGTTCACTAATTACCAGTCACCCTATATACAGACTAAAAATAATAATATTTACAAATGGGTAAATTTAAAGATGAGCTGGACTCAAAGCTGCCGGAGGTGCATATTTGCATGACCTACAAATACTTTTCTCTTGTATGTGTGAATTTATATGTTTGTGAATGCTTCTATAAACTGACAAAAAAACCTCTATCGCGACTTTCTTAAAACATACAAAAGTGAAATACCGCTCACTGATCGCCATAATAGAGGCGCAAAAACTTCTTCTGATAATGAAACCCAAAAAGTACAGTCAAACGGGTAATTAAGATTGCAGGGGTAAATAGGGACAAAAGTTTAAAGGGGATTTTATCATTTTTTTCCAGAATTTAAGTACTTCTGAATCAGAATTTATTCATTGATTGTAATAACAGCTGATGCTTTGATAGAAATCAATGATATAAATATATTCCAAAATGAAAAACCTAACCAAAGTTTTTTTCCTATTATATTGAAGGTAATGGTTTAAATTATTCTAGTAATTTTTAGAAAAAATAAATTTGACAAAAATAGTAGTAATAATAAAAAAAAATAACTCTGGGAAGTCAACGTACGTCAGCACGAACAATACAACAATAGCAATTAAAAAACAATCGTCCTAAACTCTCAACAGTCTTATCGTCTCGCAAACATGCTCGAAGCGGGAAGTAGTGTCAGACTCTTACTGACTAAAAACCCACCCCGTTCCTTCGTTGCCTGTCGTGCCGGGGCCGGGTATTATAGATTTTCATGCTTTCCCAGAGCCCCAGATTATATAGAATTTATATCATGTTTCGATTTTTGCCCGGCGCTGGGTCATATAGTCAATTTAAATAAAACTAATTTTTCAAGGTGTTCTCTTTAGATTTCTAGAGGTTAAAAAAAAAGTTTAAAATGAGTAGATCCTGGTCTTAAAGAGGCATTCCGCCAGTGTCTCAGGTATCTAGGTATTGATAAATATCTGTCTCATTTGCAGAGGGTTCTATTAATAGAGGTGAGCATAGAGGTTATTTCAGTTACAAAGGTGCGATTATTAAATAAAATTACGCACAATTATGTCAACATTATACATGAGTTCTAAACATACAGTGCGAGTTAAAGAGGTCAAAAGTTGAGGTTATCTTAGTTACAGAGGTCAATGCCTATGAAATTCAAAGAAAACAACACAGAAAAAGTATTACTTATAATGAAATCTCAGTAAAAGAGATAAAATACATTCGCTGTCTCAATCATGGAGGTAACTAGGACGATAAAATTCAAAGAACGAATCCCAGATATACAGAGTTCGTTTTAGTATACTCAAAACCTGAAACACCTGTCTAGGGTTTTCCCAAAGGTCCATGATTCTATTGTTCTTCATTTCTACTCACTAAATGAAAAAAAAAAAGATTTTTAAATGTTCCTACATGAATTCCCAGCTCCTCTCTTTTATTGCACCGTCCACTATTTTTTCTCTGCATCACTTAAAGGTTGACAGGTAGAAAATGTCTGAAACCGTGATTTATAATTTTTAAGTCTACATATATGAAAACTGAATAGAATAGATAATGAAAAGTGTTTTTTATTCTTTCATGTTTATGACTATTCACCTCTTTGGAGACATGCATGTAAAGCATTGATGTAGAGTAATGTTTACCGTGTATTTTGTGTGTACTGCGTGAATGAAATAAGAATATTAATTGTCTTTTATTTCAATAAAAATAATAAACATTTGTCCCTTACTACTGACTGTATGTTTCTGTCTCAATCGAAGCGGGGGTGCGTGTAATCATTGCAAATTGTTCAACTAAATTGCCGCGTACTTTATTAACTATGTGTTGCTGCATATTTTGGCAGAATCATTTCTTGCCAGCATGGGATAAGGTTCGAATCTCGTGCAGCCTCAAGCGTCACTATACTGTGTTTATAAGTTATATGCGATCTTCTGATAAAAATATATCCATAAATGAAAAAAAAATAACAGTCATAATTATCTAAGTTAGTTTCAGAGTTAATTCTCTACATGACATAGTGAAAGCTATATTGAAGTAAATCAAGAAGTTTAGAATAACTAAATGACTTTATCCAATAATATTCAAAGACAATCTCTTATATTTTTATTCAGAAACGGAGTATGACCGCATGCCTCCCATATATGCGGCGGACCCGTACGAGAAATGCTACTGGGATCCCGACGCCATTTATTGCTATGGCGAGTTCGTCCTGGTTTCCGACACGCCCAGCCCACTGCTGGATATGATACACGTAAGTAATCACAACCAAACCCAACCTAACCTAACTCGAAGGGGATGACGGAGTCTTCGTTCACTCACTTTACTCGGTCAATGACCTTGAGTGATTTATGGCGTTTCCTCACATTTTATACATTTGACTCTGACGTTAAGGTCATTGGCCTTGGGTGTACCTGACGTCTGAGATAATGACAAATATATATATGACTTTCATTTTCTATCTATTTTCAAGTTTATCTTGGATATCACAGACATTGTAGGAGTAGGGATATATCGTAGGTACAATTGTACCAGTTGTGAAATAACACAACAGATACAATAGTCCCTAATAGGCTTAGTTGGTAGTAACAGACTAATTTGGACTTGAATTGTAGAAGACTTGGAAATGTCAAGGGGTAATTGGCATATTCCATGAAGAGACAGCTCTCTCTCTCTTCATAGGATATGCCACTATACTCGTATATGAATATATATGGAATAGGTCACTGACCTCGGGTGGCAGAGTGTGTTGCTTGCTCTGCCCCCTTTTCTTATTTGAGAATCATTAAATGACTTCTTTCACTTTGAGTAGAGCGAGAGGGAATGTCAAGCTTTTACTAACCATTTACTGCAAACTACTCCGCAGTCCAGGAATCAACCCTTCGACCCTGGGTTAGTTCTTAATGGACGTTGAAGTACCCATTTTGCTTGCCATAAGCAAGCCCGCGCCTGCGATGACCGGAATCTCTTCGCGACTCTTCAACACTCGGTGCGTCTCCGGTTGGGGCCAGGGCATAAGATTTGTCTGACTTGACTGCTCCGTAGAACAAAGTAGCTAAATCATACCGTAGCCTGAAACATGTTCGGACGCGAGATGTCACGGCCTTCACGAGGATAGACCGGTATACTCAAGTGGAGCAGACCTCTTTTGTTGCACTGTATCCTCTGGAGGCTCCGGACAATGGTTACACCTATCCAACCTCCCAAAACAACCGTGTCCGGTGAGGACCTGCGTCACATAGAAAGTTTAGCCTGACACATGTTGAGCTGGACTCCCATTTGATGTAGCACTGCGATGCACACCGCAACATGGCTCTTATTCTAGATATCTATGTTTTTTTTTCTAAGTACAAACTGACGTGTGTTTTTTAGGGTTACGTACATCAAAAGGAAAAATACGGAACCCTTATAAGACCAATTTGTGGTCCGTCTGTCTGTTTGTCAAGACCGGGAAAGCGTGGAAGTATCGAGTTGAAATTTAAATCATACACTAAAATCTGCGGTCCCTAGAAGGCTGTGAAAAAATCAAATTTCTAATTTATCGGAAAAAAATGATGCGGTCGTTTATGTCCCAATAAATTTATATTTCGACACTCTCAAGGGAATCAAAATTCATAGGGTACTTTCCGTTGACCGAGACTTCTGAAATTTGGTATGAAGCAAGATCTCATAGCACACATTTATATAGGAATAAATTTAAAAACAGAACTATAAAAAAGAAATACATTTTTGGATGTGGAAAAATCGTCGAGACTCGATTCGGGAATTGAAATATTTACATAAGTTAAGTTTGTACGGAGCCCTCAGTGTGCGAGTCCGACTCACACTTGCAGTATTTTTTGTTTTTATTGTTGTTTGTATTTGTTTAAATTTAATTGTGCTTTCGTGTATGTTTTGTGTTGTGGCAAATAAATGATATCTATAACTAGAGAGAACTAAGTGAGAACGCCGTGGCGCCTCTGTCCACTCCTCAATCTGGCAACATGATCTTGAGACCGTGTGTGGTGAAGATTTACGGGCTACGATAACAATTTATAGCCTGAATATGTATGAATATGATAACTACATAAAGCCTGCTAATGACGATTTAATTATAGGGTTATGTAAGGCTGAGAATAGTGTCCACAGTTTGCATAAAACTATTGTTATTGTAGGCGACCTTAACTTAAAAATTTAATGTTAATCAGTATTATTGTTATTTGTCCGAGATTAACGAAGTAATTAATATGCGAGGGAATCAGGCGTAGTGTTGGGTCTTCAGGACGCTGCAGATAACGCGGAAGAAATCGTTTAATGAGTTGGAGTTAATTATAATTCATGTCATTTAGAATAGAATAGAATAAACTTATTGTACATCAAAAAAGTAAGAATGACACACATGTTATTTTTGTGTAGCTTCACAATGATAAGTACTATTTTAGCTATTCGTTTAGGAACCATAAATGTATTATAATATACGTGGATGGTCTGAAAAGTTTTCGATCTCAGCGTAAGGCAGCATAGCAGCACTCATCAATAAAAGCTAGCGAATGTAATTGTGTATATTTTGATAGTTACTCAAAGTTTCAGGCATTTTGGATGCGCAGTTGATAATTGACAGTCTTTTGAGTAAGTCGATGTCGATCGACAACGCGTTTTCTCACACTTGCCCCCCTACCCAAGTTACAATCGTTTTGCTTTGCGTTAACGCTTGGAGTTAGCCACGCCCCCAACTCCTTTGTTCGAACAAACGAATTGGGGGCGTGGCTAACTCCAAGCGTTAATACAAAACGAAACGATTGTAACTTGACTAGGGGGGCTGAGTGGTTGCCACAGCGACAATTTGCGAAATACAGTTTGAACTGCTTGATCATCCGCCTTGCTCACTAGATCTAGCCCCAAGCGACTTCTTTTTGTTCACTTATCTTATATATGTGCTCGGAGGATAGAGATTTTCGTCAAATCGGGAATCAATCATCTTCCTGAACGATCATTTTGCAGAAAAAAATGCCGACTACTATTTGAACGGGTTAGAGAGATGAGATAAGTGTGTAGAGTTATAAGGAGCCAGTGTAAAAAATGAAAAATAAATTACCTTCAAGAAAAAATGTCTTGCATCTTTGTTAGGTCGAAAACTTTCAGACCTGTGTGGTGTCTATGCAATACATTTATTGTTTCTTTCTAAAGTTTTATGAATATGAAAAACCTACCTGATCCAAGGTTGTTTCTAACCTCCACGCTCTCTCAAAATCCGTTAGAGTTCACATCTTATATGTAAGTACCTATGTAGTTTCATTGAACATGTACTTTTATTTTGTTGTAGGAATTTTCAGCACATACCACAACCCATTTAAATCACACAAAAATACGCCGCGGCCTTTGTGTTACACAATCATGTAAACAATTTAACGTAACAAGTGTGGGCATAAGATCAACCCTTGAGGGATGCCTAAATGAATCCATGTACGAAACTTATCAATTGAAGACAAGAATATCGGATATGTACTACTGTAATCAGCCCCCAAAAGACATGGCACCAGATAACTTGGATATCGGTGTTGGCATCGTTTGTGGAGTAATTGTACTTGCCAACCTTATCGGAAGCTTATATGAGATATATTGTGGTGAAAGAAAAGATTGCTGTAAGGATTAATGTTTTTTATTTATTTTTTGTATGTTTCCAATAACATAAACACTTTTACTGATGCAGAGATATAGCATTTCTAAGTAACATACCTAGACTTTTCTTAAATTTTATATGGTTGCGTTTTTATCCTGAAATACTGGCCCTCCACATCTTCGCACGGGCGTTAAATTAAATTTAAATTAATTTGTTTAGAGAATTTGTTTTAAGATATAGGATTATAAAGTGAACTATTATTATTTATTATTATTATTGAAAAAAGAAGCAACGTTAAATCGCAATTATAGTTTTCAGATTTCTTCTTTGCTTCTCAATACGTAAAAACTGGCAGAAGCTGGTGGCGCCGATCGCGGAGAATCAAGACCCTCGTCTGAAACGGTTGAAGTCACTCCATGGCATCAGGTACTCATAAAATTTGACGTAGATTTAAAAAATATAGTTAACACGTTCGGCCCAGCGCTGCTCTCGTGAGGTGCGCAAGTCATGACACAATATTTTCTCATACTAAATGGATTTTTGTTGGTAAACTTTCTGCTCAACAAGCAGCTCTAGATATTTGATATTGCAAGTTTAACTTACTTAATATAATTCACTATGACTGCTTTACAAATTAGACGTCATAGGACGTTGCTGGTCCTAACGTGTTAGTAAGTTTCATTATTTTAGAAAAGTTATTGACTTGAGAATTATATGAAATAGGCTTCGTCCATACTGGGGCCCCCAGTATGGACGAAGCCTATTTCATATAATTCACGAAGTCGGCGCCCCCCAGTCTGGGGGGCGCCGACTTCGTGGCAATGTCCAAGGACACTGCCACGACACACCTGCCCTGGGACACCGCATCCCCCGTCGTGAGGGCTCGCACGCGCATGATGGCGTCCACCGTGGAGTGCATCCTGCGAAAACCAAACTGTCCGTTCGAAAGGTCCGGCCCTACCCTTGCAAGGCGCGCGACGAGGCGGTTTGCAATGACTCTTTCAAAGAGCTTGCCCACCTCGTCGAGCAGCACAATGGGCCGGTACGCGGACGGAGAGTCCGCAGGGCGCCCAGGCTTCGCTATGAGATCCTTTAAGGGTTCCGTTTTTTCCTTTTGACGTACCCTAAAAAAGAAATTTATTAAAAATTATATTTTTTAATGTATCAAATGCACTTCTTTGACACTAATACTGGGATTAATACTGGGTTTACCATAGGGATGTCCCTGTATGCCTGTATAACAAAATCAGTTTCTTCCAAAACAACTAGCATATTTTTATTTTCAGAGCTTTTTCTATGATTGCCGTGGTCATGTCGCACTCATTAATCAGCTGTGTGTGGTTTATCGACAATTCAGAGTTTATCGAAGAGGTACGTAGAATTTATTTACTTAATCTATGCGAAATACTACTCACTGATTATCACGAAATCTCTGAAACTATAACTCCTACAAACTCTTAAAACTTGGCAGTTAGGTTCCTTATAGGGTGTAGACATCCACTGAGAACGGATTTTACGAAACTCCAGCCCTAAGGGGCTAAAACGGGGGTTGGAAGTTAGTATAGAGAAACCGATTTTCACGCGTGCGAAGGCACTGCACGAAGCTAGTCGCTTTATGTGGAAGTGAACTTTATGAATGTTAATTAAGCACTAGCTTTAGCCAGCAAGAAATTAGATTTTACTATACAAACTTTGGAACCCCGTTTTACCCCATTATTTTAAGAATTAATTTTGGAAAATCCTGTCTTACATCCTTATTTTCAAAGAAGTAATTACTTGTTACTAAGTAAAATTTTACTAAGTAATTACTTGACGTTTTAAATCTTAATTCAAAATTTAAATTTTTCTTAACTATAGAATTGAAATTATTACTTAAGTAGTTACTTTTACTCAAGTATTTAGTTTTCTCTTGTTTATAAATACAGGTGTTAGTGCTCAAATACGTCATAAAAGGAAACCTTATGCTAAATTTTACGCTCCAAGTTCCAGAGGCTTAAGCTGTGCTTTGATATGTCAGTCAGTCAGTTTCTCTTTTTATTTATTTATATATGTTACCGGTAATCAGATATTTATACAATACCTAGGCAATATATATGTTACCAGTAATCTGTATAATTCAGATATTCTATACAATACCTAGGTAATGTATATGTTATCAGTAATCTGTATAATTCAGGTATTCTATACAATACCTAGGCAATGTATATGTTACCGGTAATCTGTATAATTCAGGTATTCTCTACAATACCTAGGCAATGTGTATGTTATCGGTAATTTGTATAATTCAGGTATTCTATACAATACCGAATGCGCAGCCGGTAATCACCTCCTTCCCTGCTCTCGGCTTTTTACACACATTCGATATTATATAGAATACCTTGGTAAAGTATAAAATTAATAATTACCTACTCGTTTTAGATCTTCTATTTATTGCCCAGATATTGTACAGAATATCTAAAACGTGTAGGTAAATACCCTCAAGCGGCTTCTGCCCAACCTAACCAACTAACTCCATAAGAACCTCACCTTCGGTTCGGGCGTACATTCCACATCTGTTGCAATAACAACGTTTGCTCACTTATAATATCAAAATGTGGGTTCTTACCAAGTACTAAAATAAGTATTTATACACCGTTAAATTTTGATCGTTTTAATCCCGTGGAGGGGCGATCCGGTACATTTAACACTATCGATTTGTAAAGATAAAATTAAAAAAAAAAAAAAATACTTTTTTTAAACTCGAATTAATTTACGCATGTACACACATCAAAAGAAGTTTGAGATCACCAGCAAAAGATGGATTATTTTTTAAATTTTACTTTTAAAAGGAATGTTGCTTACGTAACCCTGGCTGTTGGCTGGCAACCCTGGCACTGTTTACATTGCTCATATATTTAAATTTCGTAATAATTTTAAATATTTGTCTGATTGTTATAAATAGTAAAGAAATCGTGACGAATAAGTATTACAATTAAGTAACAGTATTGGTGACAATTAGTGACAAGTGATTTAGAACATACAAACAATTTTGTGAACTTAGAAATTGACGTGAGTAACGCTCTAAAAATAATATATTCAGTGTTAATAACATTATAGTAACATTGATGCAAAACATTGACATTAAATAATGTGATTAAACTTCTGTTTAAATAATTTTGAGTGAATTTATCAAAAGGAAAAACCGTTTTTTAAAAGACATTTTAAACTTGAACTTTGTACCCGACTCCTAGCTCCAAGTGAGGAATAGATACACTAAAATACAGTACTACTAGCGCCGTTGGAGAGTCTAGTGGTGAATAGACGAACTAAAACCAGTGTTACCATCTCTAATATAGACAAGTTTGGAACGGATCAAAATAATTAACTGGACCACTACTGCCATTCTAAACTCCAGTGGTGAAAAGACGAACTAAAAAAACAGTGTGACCACGATCATATATATCATAGACAAAGGTGGCGAATTGTTGAACTAAAATAGTGTTGCCTAAGATAATAAATATGGATGACAACATAACCTACCGTAATATTAAATTATGCAGATCGAGTTCATTGTGTGATGTAACTGCGGACAATTCGGCCCTTTTTGACACAACAATGTTGAGTCTACCAAATACCTCTTT
Organism: Leucania comma; assembly: GCA_958295575.1. Lineage (NCBI taxonomy): Eukaryota > Metazoa > Arthropoda > Insecta > Lepidoptera > Noctuidae > Leucania > Leucania comma. Next base: position 22,316,044 of record OY282480.1, read on the forward strand.
AAATTCCAGTCAGACGATTATAGATTTGCAGGAAAAAATTAAACAATTGTCTAAAGAACTACAAAGTGCCCATCATGAAATAGATAATTTAAACTCTGAAAACTTTCGACTTAAGACAGATGTACAAAAATATATTAAGATAGTAAATGCACATCACAATTGCTGCTTAAAGAAATTTTAAGAACTGGTTATAAACAAAATTATGACAAGTATAACAAAGACAGACTCAGCTACATAAATAAAAATCCTACTTTGATTGACAAAAGTACTCAGACTGTAACCCAAGAAAACCGAGACAATTTAAATATAGACCATAACAAACCTCACACAAGTAACGATTTTTTTCGCTTATAAACACATAAACATTCTTCATCAGAACATTAACGGTCTACTAACTAAATTGGATGAACTTACAGGCCACTTGTACACATTAAACAAAGACAATAACAGAAACCCGGTTGATGTGCTTTGTATTACTGAACATAATATGACTATTGAAGACACTAAGTTACTTAAATTGCCTAATTTTATATTGGGGGACGTTTTCTCACGAAATAAAAGGTATGGGGGCTCTTGCATTCTATTAAAATGGGGTCATAACTTCAAGGTCATTACTGAAGCAAAGAGTTTAAGTATTAGTAATATCTTTGAATGCAGTGGAATCGAACTAATTGAACACAAAATAGTAATACTATGTATTTATCGACCACCTAAAAATGGAAAGGACTACTTTGACTTATTTTTTACCAGACTAATAGAGCTTTTAAACAGAATAAGTTACACAACTAAAAAAGTTATAATTTGTGGAGACTTTAATATTAACAGGTTAGACAATAATAATGTATCCCGACAGTTTGAGCAATTACTTGCGAGTTATAATTTACAATTGACAATAAATGAACCAACTAGATTGAGTAGCATGACTTGCATTGACAATATAGCCCATAATATTAAAGGCTCAAAATCAAAAGTTCTAGAACTTTCCCTGTCTGATCATACTGCACAATTAATGACATGCCCTGTAAAACAGAGTTACTACACTACACACTGGTACAAATATAAACGAGACTATTGTGAGGACAATATAAATAAGTTTGTGAACTGCATTGAAAGTCTTAGTTTTACAGAATGCTACACAGATAGTAATCCTGAAAGGGCTTATGATACTTTCTTTGAGCTATTTAAACTGTTTTATGATCTGTGTTTCCCTACCTTAAAAGTAAAAATACCAACAGTTAGGAAGCCCAAATGGTTAAGTAAAGGTATCAAAGTGTGTTCAAAACGGAAACGTCAACTTCTTTGGAAATACAGGTTAACGAAAAGTTCACAGGACAAAAAACATTTTAAAGATTATACAAAAAGACTAAGAATTATAATTAAAAAAACGCAAAGATCACAAAATAATTACTCTATAAATACAGCTACTAACAAAGCAAAAGCAATTTGGCAAATCATAAATAATTATAAAACTGTGTCGCCTAAGGAAGATATTCAGAAAATTAGAGTAAATGACAAAGTAGTAACATTGCCGCAAGAAATTGCTGAATCATTTAATACTTATTTTATTGACGATATTAAACCTACGCCTAAGGGAAATGATGATTATTTAAAAACAATGACATACAATAGTTGTAATTCAATGTTCATGAAACCGACAAATCCATTTGAAATTGACCAGATAATAAAAGGACTTAAAAATACTAATAGTACAGGTTATGACAATATAAACACTAAAATAATAAAACGTGTATCTCATCTAATAGCTCCAGTACTTAGCTCCATTATAAATCTTTGCCTGGAACAGGGAATATTTCCCTCCAAACTAAAAATAACATTGATAAACCCATTGTTTAAAAAGGAGGATAGGGAACAGATGAAATATTATAGACCCATAGCCTTAATACCTGTTATAGCAAAAGTTTTTGAAAGAGTTATTTATAACAACATATATAATTATTTTGAAGCCAATAAAATATTCGCAAAAGAACAATTTGGATTTCGTAAAGGCAAATCAACTAGCGACGCACTTTTAAATTTTCTAAAGACAGTTATGACAGGACTTGACAACAAACAACAAGTAACTGCAATATACATGGATATGTCAAAAGCTTTTGATCATGTAGATCATAATATCCTCATAAATAAATTAGAAAAGTATGGAGTGAGGGGAAATGCATTAAATCTTATAAGATCATACTTGACAAATAGATTTCAAATAACTCAAATATCTAGAATAGCTGATGCAACAAAATTCGAAGAAACGTTTAAGTCAGAGCCTAAAATTGTTAATTGCGGAGTGCCCCAAGGAAGTATTCTTGGCCCGCTTTTGTTCATTATATATATCAATGACCTTCCAAAAGCCGTAAATAATGAAATGATATTATTTGCAGACGATAGTACTGCTATTTTTACTGACGAAATTCAAGACAATTATGAAATGGATATAAACAATTCCCTTGAAAATATAATAAGTTGGTTAAGAGCAAATAATCTGAAAGTAAACATTGACAAAACATGCTATATGTCCTTTGCAAACAAAAATAAAAAAAAATAAAAATCTTCAAATACATTATAGGGGTGAAACGGTGAAGGAAGTCAAGACTACAAAATTTCTTGGTTTTCAAATTGACTCCGAACTGAACTGGAAAACGCAATTAGACCATGTTTGCAAAAAACTAAATCAGTTTTCATATGCGCTCTATATGTTAAGAAAAGTTACAAGTGAGAGTACTTTGCTGAGTGTCTATCATGCGTATGTAGGATCCACACTAAGATATGGCATCCTCTTCTGGGGCAATTCAGCAAACAGGGAGTATGCTCTTAAAGCTCAAAAAAAATGTCTCAGAAGTATATGTGGCCTTAGACAGACTGACTCATGTAGACCAGTGTTCAAAAAGTTGAAAATCTTGACATTACCTTCATTATATATACTTGAAGCAGCAATGATGGTAAAACGCGATATAGGGAGTTATGAAACATTAAGAAGTGCGAGACACAAAACTAAACTAAGAGGCTTTGTATGTAAAACTATGAAATATAAGTCAAGTGTTTTTGGGATGAGAATAAAAATTTATAACAGACTCCCAATTCATATTAAAAATATCCCGTCCTTGAATATTTTCAGGTTCAGGCTTAAAGAGTTTCTTTTAGGTAAAGCATATTATTCAATTGATGAATTTTTGAATGACCGAGCTATTAATTAAATACATTATTTTTTTACTGTTTAATGCTATTATTGTGACTGATTATTGTATGATTATAAATGACGATTATTAATACAGATGAATTTGACTAGATTTAAGTAAAAGTGACCTGTGACGTATATATTTTTTTTTTTAATTGAAATTGTCATGTAAATAAAATTGTAACTAGTCATCTACTTTATTTATTGAAATTGACATGTGAACATTGTAATTCGTATAATTATGTCTAGTGATGTATTTTATTTTATTTAAATTGAAATTCTGACATCTTATTATAAATATTGCACACCTCATGGGTATGTTACAGCGAGATATAACAAATAATTGTAAGAACTGACCATACACCTGTAATAACCAATAAATGAATTTGTATTTGTATTTGTATTTGTAACATTTTTTTTTTTATAAAAATGATACACTTTTTGAAATAAAAAACATATTTTTTGTTAACAAAAATTAAATTTAAAAGTCCTAATGCAATTTCGACTAATAAATAATTGAAAGAAAAAGAGGTTTAACTAAATATTGTCATCATTTATTATGAAATTTTAAAGAACCGGCAAGAAACTCCATGGTTACTCTTTTAAAAAGTGATTGGCTACAATATTTTCATTCTACAATATTAATATATATGAGAGGACAATGTAGACCGGTCAGGTTTGTACCCAAAACCACGATAAAAATTGTAATACTTGAATCTACAGAGTCTACGGTGTTCTCACATTCACATTATAAAAGAAGCTATACAAAAATAAAAAGAAGAGAGTGCTAATTTCTAGTCTAGTAGCAGCCTGCAACTCAGCTTTTATTTTAGTGGCATTGATTGTTGGGTCTCGGGCAGTCAGCAATCTGATGTAACGCTTCTGAGCAGCAGTAAAAACAGTTGGCCGACCACTGCGAGGTCGATCAGCAAAGTTATCCACGCTGCGATACCTCCGTAACGTGTTCACAACACGGGATTGGGATGCAGCCACTCGGCGTGCTATTTCTCTCGTAGAATGTCCTTCTTCTCCCAAAGTAACAATTCCTGCTCGTAAAACTTCTGATAATTTTTGAATGAACTCCTTCTTCGAAAAGTCAGAAAAAACGCTCGAATCAAGTTGGTCAGATTTCTGAATGAGTGTAAACAAGGATTTAATCTCTTTTTATACAAAAACACAATTTATATTTTAAATTCTTTTGTTATTGAGCACTTGCAGTATGCAGGCAAGCATCTTTTTAGGGTCCTGTGCATGCTGTTTACCTTTTGTATGCGACACTCTTACCTACCTGCAAAGCTGACAGAAACTATTGTGATACCGATAGTGAAAAATGTAACTAGGGACGTCACGCATAACAATAACTACAGGCCGATATCATTAGCGACTGTGATTGCGAAGGTCTTTGACAGTCTAGTTGATGCGCAACTTATCAAGCATATTCGGCTTCACGATGCGCAGTTTGGTTTGTGTGAACCGTGAGAACCTATCTACCAACTGTGCTATTTTGACACTAAAGCATACTGTCAACTACTATGTAAACCGAAAAACACCTGTCTATGCTTGTTTCCTGGACTTGTCAAGGGCTTTCGACCTTATGGATTATGACAGGCTTTGGAGCAAACTTGGTGAGGTCGGGTTAACACTGAACTTATTAACATTTATCTTTTTGGTACAACAATCAGAAAAATCGCGTAAAGTGGGGTAATGTGTTTTTGAACGACTATTCACTTAAATGTGGTGTCAGGCAGGGTGGCCTTTCCTCTCCAAGACTGTTTAACTTCTAATCAGCTGATTAAGGGGCTCAGTAACAGCCATGTTGATTGTCATATTTATAGATGACGTATGCGTGAACAACATCAGTTACTCTGATGATATGGTGTTACTGAGTCCGTCGCTTAGTGGTTTGAGTAAATTGTCTGATATCTGTGAGTCTTACGCTGTAGCGCACGGTCTGAATTATAACAAGAAGAAAAGTGAATTCATGGCAATAAGAGGCAGGAATAAGTCACCTGAGCATGTACATACATGTCTCCCGTCAATCTGAACGGAGTGAAAACACAGATATCGAGCGCGAGCGAAGAGCATTGTCGGTGCGTGCTAATATGTTGGTTCATAGATTTGCAAGTTGTACATTCAATATAACAACGCCTTTAAGGTTCTGGTGGGGCTCCCGCGTTTCTGTAATGCCTCGGGGATGTTTGCTGACGCAAGAGTCGACGACTTTTATGCCATAATGTGGAAAAAAGTAGTAAGTAATCTCTGGTGCATAGGATTCGCGGAAGCGCCAACGGAATCCTAAAGATGATATCAGAAAGGCCTGAGTCTGCAGTGATGGGGAGGCTTGTCCAACTTCATGAGGCTTTTTTATTTCTGTTTGTGTTTTCTTTTATTTTATTTTGTTTATGACATTGCTTTTATTGACATTGTTGTTATTTTATTGAATTTAATTTAAATGGAACCATGAAATGCGACAATAGATACTAATATAGCAGTTAAGACAATTGTTACTAACAATACTAACATAGATTTTAAGACCTTTGTTACTAACATTATATGGACATTGTTTTAGTAGAGAAATAAATGTATTTTATTTTATTTATTTATTAAAAAAAAAATGATTTTTAAATGAAGAATCTTACAAAAAAAAAGAAAAATTGTTTAATTCTAACGTAACATAAACGATATCGTATTATCCAAGTGATCTCAAACTTTGTTTGATGTGTGTACGAAATTAATTTCTATAAGTAAACGTCAGCTGGGCGAGTTCAATGACATGTAGGTATTTAGTATGCAACGACCGACAACTAACTACAAGGTCATTGTAATTTCGTACATGCGTATATTATTCCAGTTTTAGAAAAAAAAAAAAAAATATATCTTTACAAATCGATAGTGTTTCATGTACCGAATCGACCCTCCATGGGATTAAAACGGTCAAAATTTAACGTTGTATATACACTTACTCTTTCAGTTGTATCATTACGAGCTCACGAAGGCCTTTTTAGGTGGGTCGATAATAATGCAGACGTTTTTCTTGATGTCTGGCTTTCTTTTGATCTACAACGCTCTGCTACGGAGCGAGAAGAGCAAAATCAAGTGGGGAGCGCTGCCGCATTTACTTTTATTGAGGTGGTTGAGGTAAGAATCATTCAAATTTTTTTAAATTTTTTTTTTATTAATAGGCTCGCTTTTGACCACTATCTCACCTGATGGAAAGCGAAGATGTGGCCGACGATGGAACACGCTTGCCTAGAAGTAACCTATTCACTCTTGACTTAACGACCCCTAGGTTATAGCTATAAGGAAACACAGACTTAGGCAGGGAATTCAACTCCTTAGCTGTACGCATAACGAATGTGTTCCCAAAACGCTTTGTACGTATGGGAGGAATCTCCACCATGTACCGGTGACGCAACGCCGTACGTCTTTTGGTCCGATGATGGGGTCGCATGTGTCATATTAAAGCAATAATTTGTAAATAACTGTTTGTTAGTAAGTTATTATTAGTATTTATAATACCTATATTAGTATTCCACAACTTTCATATAACGCTCGCCGTCTAGAGCCAAACTGAGCTTGTGCTACGAGTCCTAGACAACTGATAATCATACTTATATATTTCTGCACCCAGATATTACAAATAGTCGTACTCATCACACAAACATTTGTCTTGGGTGGGCATCGAACCCACATTCTCTAGCATAGCAGTCAGAGCCACTTACTATTAATTTACCAAACGTTCTGTTCTCTACTTGCAGATTAACACCGCCATATGCTGTGGTGCTGGGTCTGACGATGACTTGGCTACGGTTCTGCACGAGAGGTCCTTTGTGGCAGGTCAGGATCTTAACTTTGATTTACTATCTAAATGAAACTTTACCTTGAAGTACTTACAGATAATATTTCTTTGAAGTCAGTAGGTTTTATTTTTATTGATCTCTGATCATCTGACCTGAAGGTAAGAGATGATGTGGTCAACGATGGAGCGATAGACGTCCACTGGTGGACATAGGCCTCACCGTTTCGCCATAATGAGCAGTCTTGTGCGTCTCGCATCCATCGGATTGCCGCGACCCTGACTAGGTCATCGGTCCTCCTTGTGGGAGGCCTTCCAACGCTGCGTGTTCCGGTAGATAGTCGCCACTCCAGAACCTGGAACACACTTGCCTGAAGTAACATATTCACTCTTGACTTATTAGACCCCTATAGTTCAGGAAACACTCCTAACTATTAAAATATATATATTGTTCTGTTGTTTCCAGTAACTTGACTCTCAAGTTTGGAATGTGGAAGGTAATATTAAGGCGTTGGTCCCGGTTGTCATTTGTAGACCTTTGACAGTTGGTACGGGCAGTCAGAGGCCAAGAAATGTGACACCAGTCTGTGGAGGTCAGACAGGTAGTAGTTCCAAAGATAGGGTGTTTTTAATATAGTGCGGTTTTGATAGAGCATAACGCGGAACCCCCGCAAATGTCCGTTTCATACAAGTATTTATTGTAATGCGTGGAATACGCCCGCGAAAGGCGGGGCGTGATCCCGGACAGCAGCCCCAGTTTGTCGTCCATTGCACACAACCACAACGCACAGCACCCCGCAGAAATGCGTGTCGAAATCCGCACGATATTCTGTATTAGTAGTAATATTAGTAGCCCTGAGTTGAGCTACATAAATGTTAACAGGCCAATGCTTGCACTGACTGGACAGGTCCACTCAGAACTGTGTGGTTCTTTCTTCAAAAGACCATCTCAGACTCTAACCTGCATAGTTCTCAGATGATTTGACCGTTACATGTTTGCTGTATGGACTTTAAAAGAGACTTTGACCCCTGAGTTGGTTTCTGTGTTTCTTCTCAGAGTAGTCAGCTAGGAAAAACCGGTTCATCTAGTTAATTTGATGTTTTTGCACTGTATTTCGTTTCGTCACCTTGGCTCAAGATGATGTGGCATCTAATGTAAATCGTTATGTGGATGATTGCAGGAGATTGTGGCTACAGAAGCGATACACTGCAGAGAGAACTGGTGGAGGAACCTCCTCTACATAAACAACTACAATGACCATTCTACGTGTATGTCTCAAATGTGGTGAGTGTTTTACGCCGATGATCAAGATTTACAGTCAGCAAAGGAAATATATAACCAGGGTCATTATTTTAAGACCTCGCATATATTATTTGATAAAATATTATTCTAATCCATTCTGTTCCATTCATCGGTTTCCATAAAAACTTTAACTATATCTGACGACACTCCTTTGTTGAATGTCCCAGCACAAAGTACCAGGGACGTTTGTCTTTTCTACCGAAATTCGCTGATTTCTTCGAAAAATAATTTCAATTTTAAACTTAAATTGTAAAAAAACTAATTTGTTTTTTAGTTTCTTAATTGTATTTTATATTACGTTTATTATTAAAATAAAATACATAGTATTATGCAAATTGTGTATTTTAATTTGAATATATTTTAATTTGAATGAGATTCTATTGAAATTTGATGAGGTCATTTTTAAATTTTTGACAGTTTTTTTTTTGTCAGATTTATAATAGGTACTTGACACAAGTAACGCACGGTTCCCCTATGTCTAGCAGTAGACATTTTTCGACGGCATAATGTTGACGTTATTAGTGCTTTCTCCTTCTCTTATTGATATAAACAAATACTTGACTGTGATCTCACCTGAAGGTAAGCAGTGATGCAATCGTTGATGGTGAAGCGCACTAGTTTATTAAGAGCCTATTCACTCTAGCCTTAAAGACACCAAAATTATAATCGGACGGGAAGACCGCAGCAGATACATTGTAATAACAACGGTTTCTTATTCTTTTCAAGGTACATGGCTGCCGACACACAACTGTATTGTATCGGTGTCCTAGTCTTCGTATTGTTCAGGACTCCCCTTTCCAGGAAGATATTTCTCCCCATGATATTTGTGATCGGGTGTATCATCCCTGGTTATGTTACCTACTATTATAACTTGGATGCCTTATTCATGCCGTATCCTGAGTAAGTATTAAGGAAACATTAGATTGTATCATGAAACTTATGTAATATATATAATGTGTAATATATGTAAGTAAGTACCTACTTACATGATGGAAGGGATCGTAACAAAAATATTGTCATAGAATTGTTTAGCCTACACGATTCTAGACGCCAAACTGTAAAAATCGTTTTTCTCGTTATCCTAAGTAAATTTACTATACCATTTCTGGGCAATCCTTTACTCATTTTTGAGGAGGAAACTGCTCCTGAGTGAAGTGGGAGGACGATTTAGATTTTTAAAGACTAAAATCTCTCATTTTCACTCCACCTTTGTGTTCTGGAGTCACGGTTACCGTTTTAAAAATTTTGCAGCCCAATATAATACAAATTTAGGCCTTTAGGTTAAGACGAATTTAGGCCTTTGTAAGCCTAAATTCTTTTTTCGCAAAATTCACAAATTTCTCAAAATTAAATTTAAATTTGAAAAAACTGTCCTGCTCAGGTACTTCATAATATAATAAACTAATTTGTTTGGACTGTGTTCCATTTGGTGGATACCTAAAACATCCGTAGACCTATACCTTAGATGATGAGCATCGCATCTGAGACTGCAATAAAGCTGGATACTTTCTGGGTCCAAGCATTATGATTCAATGCACTTTCGACACAAAAACAGGAGGAAGTATTCATCAGTAGTATTATTGTCATTCCGCAGGTCCATCAACAACCTCTTCTTGCGCGATCCCACGTACAACTTAACCTTCAAACGCGGCCACATGAACATCGCTGGGTATACTTTTGGTCTCAGCCTCGGATACCTCGTCTACCACTGGCAGAAGAAGGGCATTGATACGAGCAGGCTGCGGGTAAAACATCATTATCATCATTTCTACCGAAGGACGTCCACTGTTGGATGTAGGCCTCCCCCAATTGTCAACAAAGGAACGGTCTTGTGCGTCTGGCATCCATCGCATTCCCGCGACTCTCACTAGGTCATCGAATTGCGGTCAAACTCATCGAAAACTAACTATATTATAACGCACAAGTCTGTGCGTATGAGACGGCAGTCTGTGAAGATCGTAGATAGATCAGGTGTAAGCACAACGCATAAACGTGCTTGCTGCTAATGTCACACCGCTAACTTTCAAACTCAGGCTGTCACTAAGAAATTCCTAATAGAAAAAATCTAATAACGCTTTGCCTGACCTGCGAATCGAACCTACCTCATGCTAAGTAGTCGCTCTAGCAACCGTAAGACCTACTAGGCACCACCAAAATTTATATTGATATTGATTGACAGGGTCCGTTTTTTTATATGGTAGGTAAAATCATTCAATGAAAAATCCCGCCCTTGGGTGGGGCGGGAGATAGTGTCAGACTCTTACAGGCGGCGGCGGCGGCGTGTGCGCCGTTGCCTGATGCGGTCGGCCTCCTCCTTTGCTAGCATTACTGCTTCGTAGAAGGAGGCGACCGCCTTCTACTCCTCCCCGCTCCGGAGCATGGCCTGAACCAAGGCCCGGCGCGAGAGATCACCGCCGCCGATCGCCCCCACAAGGACACGGCGATGCTCTTCCCAAGCGGGGCACACCTCGACTGTGTGCTCCACCGTGTCCTAGAGACTGCCATATGCCTTCTTTATTCTATTATTATCGTCCACATCTGTAAGGATACGAACATGAAATGTACATACGCAGTTCACAAGTGGCTCCGAGCCCCACAAACGCTAGGTCTGGGCGCACCTTTAGGGTTTGGGTTTGACAGAATTATTGATAGTTTTTTTTTTACTAGCAATGTGGACAGTAACCCAAGCAGGGTACCACCCTATCATACTAGTTAATTTGATTGTTGCACGGTTATTTTTAACTCTGATACTTTTATTTCTAGAAATATCGCTACTTCGTCCCCCTGCTGGTTCTCATGGGCATGGGTGTCATGTATTCCTGCAGCCTGTTCTTCGCCGACATTGAGCGACCCTCGGTCTACATCAGAGCTGCCGTCGCTAGCGTGCACAGGCCCGCCTTTACCTTCATAATTTGTTTAGTGATTGTTAGTTTCATCTTTAAGATTGAAGGTAAGTTCCTCTTCTTCTTCTTCCTGCCCTTGTCCCATATTACTTGGGGTCGGCGCAACACGTTTTTTTCTTCCACTCTATCCTGTCAGCCGTCACACTATCACTAACTTCCTTTTCTTTCATATCACTCCTCACACAATCCATCCATCTCTTCTTCGGCCTCCCTCTTGCTCTCCATCCATCTACTTGTAAACTCAGGACTCTTTTAGTAACATGTGTTTCATTGATATCAATATAAAATTAAATACAGGATTTTATATAGACATATAATAATGTTTCATTGAAGATACACTATGCTGTCATTCTAGTAAAGTATATTTTCTTAGTGTTTTCAAGGTTGAAGTAGTATATTTTATATCGAGGGCATTCGCACAGTGGTTCGATTGCCGGTATCTGAACTTTTGCTGTATAGTGCACGTGCTCAGCAATCGGAACTTGTACAGCTGTGTGAAGTGTGTGTATCTGTTTATACATATTATATGTGTGTGTACCAACTGTTTTTAAATGTTGTGTGTGTATTGCTTCAATGTTGTGTATGCATTGTTTGTATGTAGTGTGTTTAAGAAAATTATTATTGACGTAGTATTATTATACTTTAACAGAAGGACCATTACAGGTCAATTATGCTTATGCTCTATTATATTTAACCTTGTGCTTCCTCCACCAGACTTCTGTCGTCACATCATGGAGTGGCGCGGCTGGGTGATTCCGAGCCGGCTGTCCTACTGCGCCTACATAGTGCACATCTTTTATAACAGGAACTATGTAGGCTTCCAGACCACTGTCGCACATATCAGCTTTGTTACCATGGTTTGTATATTCATTTAAAAGTTTTTGATGTGAAAGCTCACCATATATTAGTATTTACCTCAGTCCTTATACCTCTACACTGCCAGTGGTATGGTATTGCAGAAGCTTTGTGTTTCTAGTCACAATCAAAATGTAGCAACACAACATTAGTTTTAGTATAATGCGAAACCCGAAATCCGTGTCTAGTATTTTTGGCTCGGGCTCAGAATGTCCCTTTCCCAAAATGTCCTTTGGTTTCAAATAGTCCCTTTCCCAAAATTTCCCCTTCCCATAATGTCTATTTCTCAGAATGTCCCTTTCCCGAAACATCCATTTCCCAAAATATCCCCTTACCAAAATGTCCCTTTCTCAAAATGTCCCTTTAGTTACTAATACTTTGGTACTAAGGTATTGGTTCCATTTAAAATTAAAGTGTAATTGACAAGAGCGGATATCCGTGTAACTGAATTGAAAAATAATTCTTAATATACCAGTTTACAAAACTAGAATACTTGTGAAAACAATAGAAAAATGTTTAGTAAAGCAAATGAGATAATTATAACAATTTTAAACATATACATATATCTCTCTCGTCCAGACGCCGTTTTTACAGCGTTTGTTCGGGTATCATGGCCTTTGACGTCAAAGACCACGTCGTACTGCTCTTTCTTAATAGCAGCTTTGAAGCTTTATAACTTCGTTGTTGATGAATATATTTTGTTTTTTCATATCTGTATACCAGAAATAAAAACTATTTAATTTAGCAAATAAAAAAAAGTGCATTTATAAAAATAATTATATTCCTTATATCGAATATTTGAGATTTTTATTTTATATATGTTCTTTTTTCTTTTCAACAGTTTTTTGTATTCACCGGTATAGTCCTGGTATCGTTTTTAACGTCAGTGCCATTCTATTTACTCGTGGAAGCTCCAACAGGAAATTTAATCAGAGAATTTGTAACAAAGTCAAAGGATAAAAGCGATAAAATTGAGGACGAAAAACAAAACGGATCAAAGGATAACAAAGATAAAGCTGAGGAAGAAAAACAAAATGGAACAAAGAACAACAGTGATATAGCTGAGGAAGAAAAACAAAATGGAATGAAAGAGGAAAGTCCGAAAAAAGAGTTAAGCGATGCCGAGAAAGATGCTATTGAAAAAATTATTAGTCTGCAAGATTTACGAGAGATATTGTGCACGGAAGCACCAACTCGATTTTAAGATATAAGTACCCAGTGTTCATTTATGAATAAATTACAGAATATTGGTATAATAAGAAAAATAAGAATAATGTATTATTTCAGAAGATATATTTAGATAAGTTGGTTTCCTGGAACTCACACTAGGATACTATGTGACGGAAGATTCAGGCTCCATCCATACCTCACATTGTTGTCAAATTCAAAACTAAATTAATGGTATTTAAAGCAAGAGTAATTCGATACCGGTCTCTGGGCTCAAAGGCTTTTTTTTTAATAATATAAACTAGTGCTTGTTTGCGATACCACCTGATGGTAAGCAATGATGCAATCGTTAATGGTGAGGTGCGTTAATTTATTAAGAGCCTAGCCTTGAAGACACCTAAATTATAATCGAACGGGAAGACTGCAACAGGCAAATTGTTTCGGTCCTTCGATGTACACGGTAGGTATAAACGACAAGGACGCTTTTTGCTTATTTAAAGCATTGTGACATTTGCTTTTTGAGCCCAGATGCTACTAGCTCTTGAAAAGTAGCACTTCCAATTGCCAAGACTAGCAATCATCATCATCATTTCTGCCGAACGACGCCCACTGTTGAACATAGGTCTCCTCCAAGTATTACCATAACGACTGGCCCCGTGTGTTGTGTAGTACCATGACGATCCATCGGATTCTCGCTATCCTCACCAGGGGGATTACTCTCGAGTTTAATTCCGATCGGTCCACACTGGAGTTGTGACGTTTCGTACTCTTGAATTAGCGCCAAATTGGTTTAAAATTGCGTGACCACACGCCAAGCCCAATCACCATTTTACGCTAGCACCGAATTCAAGAGTACCTAACGTCACAATTCCAATGTCAACCGATCGTAATTAAACTCGAGAGAAAGCCCCCTGGTCATCGGTCCACCTTGTGGGAGGCCTTCCAACGCTGCTTTTTCCAAGAGTGGTAAAACAGAAAGATAATATAATATGCGATATTCATATAATATTGGTCATTCATCTACAAAATTAGCGTTTTTGTAAATCGGGTTACTTTGAACTGTGATATCTCCGGAATGAATTGCAATTATAAGTTCAAATACACTTTATATTAAAGGTACGTTATTCTTGTTTCGAATTGGTTTTTGTGTTTTGTATTTTCTGTAAGATTGCAATATTTATAAGAAAAAAATAGATTTAGTTAAAACTTAATGTTGTTTAATGTTAGTTGATTGATTTTTCAGTTGATTTGTGTTAAGTTTTTATTTTGTTTTTGTACATATGTAACAATATCTTAAATCACCATCAACATTTTAATTTTATCTCCATTTCAGAAAACTGATTATAATACTTTCTTTAAAACATTTAATTGTGTTAACTTTCGTAGTGTTGCTTACTTTTGTCTTTATATTTTAATATTTGCATGCCAATTCATGGCTATCTTGCGCTAAGTATTATTATCATGTTTTGTAGCGTATTTGTAGCAGATAAATAGTTTTGACTTTGACTATAACGTACAACAATATGTAAACCAACCGCAAAATGGATAAATTTCCATTAGATCATTTTTATTAAATCTCTTTATAGAATGAATTTACAAAATTCCATCCTTAATGCTAATTTTTTTCACATTGTGGGTTACTTTTGTGCAAATACACTATTGATTTGTGCTATGTATTGTCAACATTTTTTTAAATGTACGTTGTACCACATGTTCATTATTATATTTTAAAGTAGAATTTGTCGTAATACACACTTCACAGTATGGCACCATCATTGTTTATGTTTCAAAACAAATGTCTATATTTTATTTACACTTTACTGTGGTATCCACTTCTTGACATATATTTTCCCTCCCGTCGTTTGAAGCGACGCCGCGGGTAGAATTAGTTTTTTAAATAAATCAACATGATATATATGTTTTGTTTGAAAACTTTATTTGTTTTATACTTTAGTGTTATCCCTCTCCCCCTCCCCCTTATCGCTCCGGGGCGCGAGCGCGGCGCGCACGAGCGCGGCGGCCGGCGCCTCCACGCACACGAACAGGATGCACGCACACATGTACGTGAGGAAGATGGTGGCCGCCAGGACCGTCATCTGGAAATTATAAATAAATTAGTTAAGGCCCGTGTGGTGCCATCTACATCGCAACTTACGTACGGTACTATGTCACAGTAAATTCTGCATGGCCTAAGTATAGTAATTCCATGTGATTTCTAATTTATCTACATATTACGTAATAATCTGACACCTGAATGGGTTGCATCTGTGTCCCTTTAGGAGTATGCGGAACAGAGTATAAAGTGCCTCAAATCTCTATTGAAAAGGGAGGCTCCTCCGACCAGACGAGTGTTTTGTCTGGTATGACCAACTGCCCAATAGTTGATTTCGCATTTGTTCAAATCGCGGCTTTTGTATATGTTCGCATCGCGCGGACAACTCAAATACCACGATGCAGGGTATAGAATTTGTGCCCTAATGAGGGCCCCATTTGTGCTCCTAATGCTCATCTGGAACAGAATGTGCAGTAGGAGGGCACTGTTGATATATTCTACATACCACGTAGTAATCCGACATATGAATGGGTTGCATCTGTGCCCCGATGAAGCCTCTCTGGAACAGAGTGTGCAGTAGGAAGCCACTGTACGATACTCGGCCCATCCAAGTCCAACCACGCCACTCTACCATTCCTCGATAGATTGCTGGAATAGACACAATTATATATTATAGTATATATATATATTTGACAGCCCTGTTGGTCTAGTAGTTAGAGGCCCTGACTGCTATGCCAGAGTTCGTGGGTTCGATTCCCACCTAGGACAAATGTTTGTGTGATGAGCACGATCATTTGTTCTATGTCTGGGTGTTATTTATCTATAATATGTATGTATTTCGAAATATAAATAAGTATGTTTAACAGCTGTCTGGTACCCATAACACAAGCTCTGCTTAGCTTGGGACTAGACGGTGTTGTGTGATAGTTGTGAAATATTATTATTATTACTTAAATTCTCAAATATTTACTAAAGTGGCTAGAATAAAGCAAAGCCCAAAACTAAATATGAAGAAGTTATTCTCCGTATCCTATTTAATTTCTATAAAAATATTAGAACGCATTGGATAAACGTAGACTCCGGCACTTTTCGGATATGTCCTGTAAACTAATATTCTGAAAGATTTTAGAGGTAATATTATTTTAAATATTAAAAAAAAAAAAACATAGGCTAGAGTGGCGTGATGAGAGAGGCAAGATTCCCTGAGAGACTCAATAATCATCTAGTTGTAATACAGTACTAACTTGCTTTCAAACTTGACCACGTAGCCTTAATGAGCTTATGCTTAATAATAATATCATTAATTTGATCAAGTAACTAGGACTCATAATTATACTCGTACTTAGCACAGAACGTACTCGTAACAAAAGCATGATCACCGATAGCTGGAATATAGCGGCATGCACCATGGCGTGGCACACTGCTAAGAGTAGTCAGTTCCAAGCCCAGGAGGCAGACTAGCCACACAACCCAACGGTGCTCTTAAATACCAGAATGAAGAACACCACTTGCTTTCATCATAAATTGAGACCTATCTCGAGTACAACGAAAATTTTCCTGATAGGACCAGTGCTTCCACTATAGGAAAGACCAGCCATACCACCCAACTCAGGCCAAGAACCAAGCACGAGTCGTCGACACGCGTAGTGTTCCATTCGCGCGCTTCAAGAAGATATCAGTAAAACCGTAGGGGCAGGGTCGAAGCATATTGGGTTGATGGGTTTGCTTCTAAAAGGAAAACCCGAGGCCCTGGAATGCTAGGCAAAGATGAAACGTATGAGTGGGTTTCAGTCAGTAAAAGTTTTGCATACAAACAAGGTGAAAAAGAGCACAAACTTACATTCAATCTCGAACACGCAGCTCAGTGTTAGGCTAATTACTAACAGCTGGAACACCGAGTAAAAGCGTGTTTACTGTCACTTCTAGAGTGCTGTGGTAGTGTGGCTGATATACACCATCAAGTCAATCTTCTGAAGAATAAGATGAAAAACAGCAGCAACTTACATTCAAACTTGAACACACAGCCCAGTATGAGGGTCACCACCAGCAGCTGGAACACTGGCTTATACAGCGTGGCGTACAGCACCCTCCACACTGTGGCTGCCCTTCCGGTGTCCGAGTAGAACAGCCCTCCCGATAGGATCACCGCTACTCCCAGAGGGAAGACTAGCCATACCACCCAGCGGTGCTTCTGTACATCAAAAGAAATAACACAAATTTATTTTGAAAGGTACAGGTAAGGTTATATCTTACACATACCATATTACTTTAATAGGATTATACTGACGTTTGTCAGAATTCTTCAAGTGGCTAGGTTAAGTTATGATCGTCATTGTCATCATCATCATGTCAGCCGAAAGACGTCCACTGTTGGACATAGACACTGGCTTCCCCGTGCTTGTCGCCACAAAGATTGGTCCTGTGCGTCTCATCCATCGGTTTGCCGCGATCTTCACCAGGTCATTGCTAAGCACCAACGCTGCGTCTTCCGGTTTGTGGTCCCCACTCCAAAAGCTCTCGTCCCCATCGGCTATCTGTTCTGCGAGCAATTTACCGTGCCCACTGCCACTTAAGTTTGGCGATTCTTCGTGCTATGTCGGTAACCTTGGTTTAAGTTATGGTATGGAGATGAGAAATCATAGCATTTAGTGTGAGATGAATGTAATATAGAGTGATGAAAATAAAGTAAGAAATTTCACAATGGCCACCTTGTACTGGTGTAGTTCCTTGCCGTTCTGCAGGTGGTAGGCGATGAACCCTCCTGCGAGGCCGAGGATGTAAGTGGACATGTTCGTGTGGCCGCGGATGTACACGAGGCGGAAGGTGTCTTCTGTCGCGTAGAGGTTGCGATATGACCTGAAGTACAGATTTGAGGAAAAAATACTAGGCGTTATATGATTAAGGGTTTTATTGATGACGTAGAAATTTGGTTGAATGAAGTAATTTGGGTGTAATTGGGATATGCATTTGAGGGAATGACTCATCGTAACGTAAAAAAGCAAAAAGTGAAAATAAATTAAATCTACAAACAAAAAACCAAACCAAAAAACTGGGCAAGTGCGAGTCGTATGTAAATAATTCAGTTTCCGAATAGAGTCTCAAAGATTTTTCCGAACCGCAATTTATTTTTGTGACGTTACAACAAAACTGAGATTTATTCCTATATCAGTGCCATAAGACCTTACTATATGGCAAATTTCAGGATTCTGGGTCAACGGGAAGTACCCTATGAATTTTGATTCCCTTGAGAGTGTCGAAATGTACGTTTTTTGCGGCATAAACCACCGCATCTTTTTTATCTTTTGTTTGATTTTTCACAGCTTCAAGGGACCGCAGGCTTGAGTTTGCGTTCCCGAGATAAAGGGTCTAGACAGACAAACAGACAGACAGACAGACGGACAACAAAGTGATCCTTTAAGGGTCCTGTTCTTCCTTTTGATATATGTAAAAATGTTAATATGCTTACTCGGGAGACTGTATGACTACTGGATCCAAGTCCTGGAAGTAGGTGTGTCCCGCCACGATAGCTAGAGCGACCACAAACAGCACCGACAGCAGGATGGCGCGAGTCTTGCACGTGCGTGCCGCCACGCACACCAGCAGCCCCAGGCAGAACAGTTGCGTGTCCGCTGCCAGGTACCTGGCGGTCGCAGAGTTATTGGCATTCATAAAAAATACTTCTAAAGGTAATTTTTTCATTAGAGATAAAGATTTGACAATTCGAATGTTGCATGTTTTTTCCATTTCATAAATAGTGAGGTGCCGCTAGGTTTGTACCAGCTTCTTCCCACGTGAAAGTGGAAGCGGCCAACCCAAGAAAAAACACGAGCAAAATTGCCGGGATAACTTAGTGCCTATTTTCCTTTGCACGTTAGAGTTCAAGTTTTCTAAAATTAAACTAGATGGCGTTGGTATCTTCACAGCTAAATGGCAACCTGAGGCAATCTCACAAAGCAGAAACTTGACTTTTACTTTGACGAAATATAGACACATACGACATCACTGTCGTCAACAACTGATTGTAGTTCATAATTTCAACATTATAATTAGAATCATGATGGCCTAAACCGTCAGGCCATCATGATGACTCTGTACCTGAAATCTCGTAAAAATCAGTTCGTATTATATAATCGCCAAGTTCAGTACATTTTAACCAGTTACGCCAACATAAATGTACCGACCAGCAGATTTTTTTCACTATTTCAGTGTTGGTCCAATAGTAAAAATTTGTTTGTTATCATGACTACAATCACGTGTTCAAGTATCGGTCACTAATTACCAGTCACCCTATATATCCTTTCCTATTTGTTATATATGTACCGTATACGTGTGATGTGATCCCAGTACTTTCATTATCTTACCAGGTCTGCGGCTGGCAGAACGCATCTTCGTATATGTAGTTGTTGATGTAGAGCAGCTGTGCCCACCAGTACTGGCGGCAGGCGTCGACCTCGGTGGTCACCACCAGCTGCCACAGCGGGCCGTTGAAGGCGTAGCGCATCCACGTCGAGATGGTGAACAAGACGAGCGCGTATGTTGGGGTTAATCTGGAATAGAAAAAACCGTTTGTATTATCCTCCGCACACAAGTTGAACCATCATGGCGATCGGTCTTTCGGAACCGATATTTGAGGCGCAATCAAAGTGGGGGGCTGCACGAAACCATAGCAACGGGTTGAACTTATTTGCCGCGAACTATAGACTACTTTTTCTAATTAATCTTTAAAAATTCAGTGTAGCAACATCTATGACACCATATAGGAGTTAAAATTCAAAATCTCGCATTACGGTATTAAAGTTTTCCGCGCAATTGGAACGTATACAAAGTCAGCTGCTGGGCAGCTGCCCCGACCAGACACAACACTCGTCTGGTCGGATAATCCTCCTTTTTAGCGGAGGCATGCGAAATTTTACACTCTGTTTCGCAAACCTCAAAAGGAGGCTCTGGAATGCAAAGGGCTGCTAGTGGGTAGTCGGTTAAATTCTAACACTCTCTTAAGTTATTTGATGATTTCTCAAGCAACTAAAGCTGTAGAAACATATAGTTTTAAGACTAGATGTAGAAATAAGTAATTTATGGCGTTTTTCCTGACCTTGATAGATTTTAATTCCTATCGCTTCTCTGTATCCTACCAGCTTACATTACGATTAACTGGCAATCGGATACATGAAATACTCCTAATAGCAATTTACTTGTATTCAATAACCCAAGAAATAGCTCGAGAAACATTACTTCATGTTTTAAAATAACTTAATTAAAAAACAAGAAAATCTTCTGGTCACCAAGATAGACAAAAAAAAAACAAAAAGACAAATTATTCATTCTGGGGCAGTGGAGTAAGAAGAGAAATTACCTCAACCATCTAAGAAGGATTCCTTTCGGAAAGTGCAGCCAGCCGACGTTGTGCTTCTCCGTGTAAAGCTGGAAGTTATACGCGAGGAGGAAGCTGGACATCACGAAGAAGGTGTGCGTCACTAGGCTGCCGTTGAACAGGATCTGTTTGAAAGGGTCTTCGTACGACTGGAATATGGACAAGAAAATTATTATGGTTGACTTAAAAACGATATAAATACAAAATAAATATTACGAATAGTGAAAATTGTCGTCAGTTATTGAAAAGATTTATAAATATTATAAAGGTTTGGATCCTGCTTAATGCCTGCATAGATGATTATTGATCAAGAGAGAATATTCATTAAAAAGAATTTTGTTATCTAACTTTTCAATTAATGAATATACAGAAATAGAAATAATTATCTGTGAAAACACTAACAAAATTGGTAGAAAGCAAATTTTATGTTACAATTTTCAACATGTGTCTCTCGCTAAGACGTCGTTTTCCTATGACAGCGGAAACGTACTTTGGTGTCAAATTTCACATCAGACTTCTCTTTCTTATAAGCTTTAAAAGATTAAAAAATTCATTTTTGATAAAGATATTATTGAATTTTGCAAACCAAAATATGTTTGTATATTCCTTACTGTTCCTCAACAGTTAAGTGTATTTAGATAAAACTTAGCTTACTGGTAGGCCAAAATTTGGATTGCGATCTGGAATTCCTCCTGATATGTTATGTGTCCGAATGATTATTTCTGACTTTCAAGAGGGTGAAACAATAGAAGCCAGTCCAGCTAATTCAAAGAAGTAACTGAACTTTCAAAAACCACTAGTAGGATGCGCAAGAGCATTTATAATGATAATTAGTGTCTTATGTAAGAAACAGAAATTGATCTTATTTTTATAATTATATGCTCATAACAAGTGATAAAATCTTATAATAATAACGTTACGCAGAAACGGAAAAGAAAAACAACGATAATAACGATACGAAGTTCGTTAAGTCCAAGGTACACTATTGTCGCTATTGTGCATACATAATTATAGGTTGACAACCTGTATTTTGCTTGTGCACACAATAATTTGTATCTTATTTTTCTCGTTTAACTTAGATATTTTTTTTATGTTATCCTTTAATTATTTCCTATTACGATACTATAAACACCAACACGCTTTTGAATAGTTTTTAGTCATTGATTTCATACATAATATCCTAAAATGATTGCATTCTTAACATAACCTAACCACCAATAAGTCCTAAGTCCTATAATAAGTTAAGGTGTGCAATAAAGAAATAAATAATAAATAACCACAGATTTCCTCTTTTAGAGAGGAGGTCTGTGTCCCAGCAGTGGGAACATTAAAAGGCTGATGATGATTATGAACCACAGATTCAGGGTAACCTAGTGAAGCATCCAGTGTCACATCTACATATTGTATTTTTTTATAGAATTAAATGAAACCTTAAAACCGATGCTGTTTTAATGTATTTTAATATACTGACACATATACTGACAGATCGAAGGCAAATCATAATTGAAAATTATTGGAAACTTACCGTTTCAATATAGAGTGGATTGTCCACATAGGAGTATGACATTATAAGAGTCGTGTGTGAGAAGAATACACAAAACATCGTCATGGTCCTAAAAATAAATAAACAAAAGAATTACTTAGCAGTTTCTATTAGTTCTATAAAAGCATCGGATCGATATAAATTGATATTTCTAGGAAAGTCATAATTATTATGACTTTTTTTTTAAATTTCATATTAATTAATCACACTATTAGATTATGTAATAAAAAAAATCCATATGTTTTACTCCTTGCGATGAAGCAGTACTTTTTCATGTCAACTGTTTCCGTGTCAACTATGACGCCCTCATTCTTTTTCATGTTACTTCCCACAAAAATCGGCAATTATTTTCTTTGCCCCTCCTCTTCATCATCAATATTTATATTCATCACTCTAAAAGTTGCAAGTGTTTCATCCTTCAACATCGAACTTATCAAATTCATAACATACCTTAATCCATAAAATAATTTCAGCCTTTCCAGTCGGGGTTCCTGCCCGCTATTACTTGGCGCTATCAACCTCCCCCAATTTTTGCGTATTGAGAACGCTAATAAATATGGATTCCCTATAAAAATCATTTTACTTTAGAATTTCATCCAAATGTCGTGGCCAGATTTTAGAATTGATCACATCATGATATGGCCAACTAAAACTGGCCAGATCGTTTAAACGTTAACATTTGGTGATATGTCAATCTTCGTCTGGACATATCATTGATGTAGGATTTCTATGACAATAATAAGTCTAAAGAAAGCAGGCCAAATGAGGCTTGAAATATCATCATCAAACTTTAACGTTTAAAACGATCTGGCCAGTTTTATTTGGCCATATCATGATGTGATCAATTTCTGAGATCTACAGGCCACGACAAATACACAAGATGAATACGTAAGTTATATCGGACTTATACTAACCTGTTTTATCCTCCTTCTTGCACTTTAGGATATCGTACAGGCTTCCGGCAATATTGAGCATGACTAAAATTAAATAAACCACAGCCATTGCTATATCACTATTGTCTAATGTCACCCTGTCTCCCTCCTTATTACAATACTTTATATTTGCTAGTGACCCTTCAAGTCTATATTGGGAATAAAGAGAATTGTTAAGGCATCCCTCAAGGATCTCTCTTAAGCCCTGTGTTTCGTTCGTGTTAGTAGCTCTCGTGAAATCTCTGCAGGTTCTTGTTACACACACTCCTCGGTGTATTTGTGTGTGATTGAAGTGTTTCATTTTGTGATCTGAATAACCCTGAAAGAAAAAGAGTAGTTTAGGGTAATAAGTGGAAATTATCTAGGAATATAAACGGCCAAATATTTAGTCGATGGTATGTTTTTTTTTGTCATAGGCACACATAAACTTAAGCGATTGGTCAAGAGCCTCGACCAATATTTGAGGAGTCTCTCATTGGACAGTTGGACTAAGGGCTTGATAAAGAAACCAGTAGTCCTGGACACGGTACGTATCTGGTATATATTTTACGTTCCTCAACCTCTGAAAGCTAGTCATGTTTTAATAATTATTGCAATCTGTCGAATATGTATAAATATTATTAATTATTTATTTATCCTAACATCTTATGGTTCCATTACATGAAAATTGTTAATATTAGTTACAAACACTTCAAACTATCGTTTCTCTATCTGCTGTTAATTAAAATATAACTTATTGCAGTAAAAAAAAGTATTTGGTTTATATATTTGTAAAATAAAATCTCCTCTTCCGGTCCTGATCTGATCACTGATGTTTCATCACTAATAGAAAGTTACACTACCGTTGAGTGCCAAAGATAACTTGTATCCCAAAAAGGCACCATATTTGTAAAATAGGCATCGGGAGTCAAGTTTGGGAAAATTCGAAAAAAAAAATGAAACGAGAACACCTCCATAAATAACGGAAAATGAACTTCTTTACAATGTAGTATAATAACACAATAGCACAAATTGCTGCTAAATTATGGTTATTGTAATATAGATCATTCTCACCTCTGGCACTAACCTGTGTAGGTTAAAAACGCGCTTGTAAAAGATAAGTTGCATTCATTATAGTTTATTACTGTGATAGTCTGATTTCTGTCATTATATTGTTGTTTATAAAGATCTTGTGTTTTGATTATTTATTTATGTATTTGTTGGGCATCGCGGTAGACCAAAGAGGAGATTCGGTGTTTTCCGTAGGTATTAGGAACAAATCATTCAAAGCCGGGAACAATAGAAGGTATGGAGGGAGGCCTATGCCCAGCAGGGGGACAGGATAGAAAAGATAATATATAATAATAATCGTAATATTTGTTATGGACAAAAACAGTTTCATACTTTAAATACAGATAAATACTTAAACTAAGATTTTTTAAACACATGACCTATACCGTTGTCCTAATGTTAACGAAGAATTTTTTTTATATACATATATATAAACTAGTGCTTGACTGCGATCCCACCTGATGGTAAGCAGTGATGCAATCGTTGATGCCTATTCGAAGACCTAAATTATGATTGGATGGGAAGACCGCAACAGACAAACTGTTCCAATCCCTCGATGTACGCGGTATAAACGACGAAGCAAAACGTTTAGTCCGGATTGTAGAAGTTTCAACAACGTGAGGGTGGATATTTGCCATACGTCTTACGAAAAACTGGTTTTTCATAACAATAAGTGACAAATAGCAAAATCAAACAAAATAAGATCAAATATTTATAAAATGCTGTGATTACTTAGCCAATTTATTTTAACTTAAATTACTCGGCAGTCAAACATCTCGTTGAAAATCTGAGATCTGTCAAAAATGCTTAGCTATTTTGCATCAAAATTACTGTAACGAAATACAAGGGCTTTACCCGACTCTCGTTGGCTAGCCAAACCTTACACAAACTTGTATTGGTTGGCACTAACGATCACAGGGAGGAAGGTAGACTGATTTCTCACCTCAAAAACTACCATAACTCTTGGCAATGAAATAGACTATCGGTAAAAGTGAATTCATAGTTGAATCAGTAGGTACTACCAAAGACTCTTCTGCCTGACTACCGCTAAGTTCATTTTTGCTTGCACTCGAAACGAAAATTTCAAAGGTTTGGTTTGGCGCCGCGCTGCAGGATTCAAGCGAAAATTGTTTTTAAGTGATCAGGCAAAAATAACTGCGATGGTACCTACATTGGAAGATTTCTTTTGCAACAACGCTATGCAACACGATACAGTTTTCACTAACAGAAAAACCAATAAAAGAACAAGGTTTTTGTGTAGGAGGTATAGACTTATAACCCAATATACATCCGTATGAGGCGGGTCACTCACTAGTTGTATTATATTATCTTTAGAAATAACTGACAGCTTGTAACATGAACATTGTATGTCGATAGATTGTGAGCCCTTCACCTTTTGATTTATTGGCTGCAGGTATAAGTTTACAACGTATAATCTTCCGCTACTAAACCTAGTGACAAATCAACTGGATACACGAAGTAGTTCTATTTAACGGTAGCTATAGTAAGCAAAACAACTAATAAAAATCTATTTTGTAAGACTTGTTATATTTAATTCGATTAAAATAACAATACTGTGATTAAATGTAACTACAACTGTCAATACCAATAATAAATGCTATATTATGGGCATTATTTAAAAACCCTGACTTCTAAACTAGGTGTATGTATCTTACCTGTATCTTAGAAGTCAGTGAACCTCTGAAATTAATACAGTATAAGCATTTTATGTTGTACTTAGATAGGACACAAGTATGTACAATATCGAGTATAAAAATTTCTCTTAAAAAAAAAACTATTTACAAAAAAAAAAAGTACAACCAACTTCTTGTATTTTTTTGTAAAAAGTTTTTTATTTCACACTTTTTTGTTGTAGTAGGTACCTACTTGTAGTAGATACCCGTCAGCGAAACTTAAATAGACACTATGGTATACTCATTAAATGTAGACCAACTGAAGTGTGACGTCGTGAGCACTCCCGATCGACAAACGAGGCCGACCACACGTCATTCTCTAGTTGTGCCTACTTACTGATAATTTTGTTCTTTAATTTATAAATCCAAATCCCTAAATAGTGATTCAGTGAACACCACAGACACCTTCCGTCATTCGGTTCCATCATCAAATCATCATGACAATTCTATTAATACCAATCACGCATAGAATACGCTGATTTATTACAAAATGTCGTTTCTTTCCTACTTTCCGGCCTCATCATCAGATCAGTTCTATGGTGTCCCTTCTTCCTTCAGTCAATCGCCGACTACATGTATAAAACAAAGCAATTTTACTTGTTACGACAGTTCTGCTATGATTTTTTTAAGAGTTCCGTTCTATATCTTCGAAGTTCATTATCCGATCAAAACAATATTTTTATGGGACCAACTCGGGGTTATAAACTTTCAACCAAAATAAAAAATTTCGAAATCAGTCCACAATTGCCCGAGATATCGGTGAACATACATACAGCCGAACATAGAACCTCCTCCTTTTCGAAGTCGTTTAAAAATCCCAAAATTCAAAACAAAATCAAAATAAAGTTTTATACAAGATTAAATTTCAACTAAAACAAAAATTAAATGAAAATTAAATCAGATAAAACCAGATCGAAATTAAATAAAAGTATATAATCAAATAAAATTAAACAAAACAAAATAAATAAATTAACAACAACATTCCTCAGATAGTATGTAATGTAATACAGTCTATATGGCCTGACTGATGGTCTATAAAACGCGTATTGCAATTACAAATAGCCTTCTCAGAAAAGCAAACATGTTGGTTTTCCCATTCCTGATGATGGTGGCAGTGAAGTATTGTGGAATTTAAACGATTCTAGTTAGCAAGGGACAATTATATCAGCAACAGCTATGGCACTACGCCGTAAACCTGCGTCGGCGTCATCAATATGAATATCGTCAAAATAAACGCTAATCTAAACATCTGTCGATACGTACATAATACACACCGTTAAATTTTGGTCGTTTTAATCCCGTGGAGGGTCGATTCGGTACATGAAACACTATCAATATTTTTTTAGTTTACTGACCATCCGGAGACCTGCCTCAAGGGAGAGTTTTGGCCGAAGGGTGTCGTGTATCGACGATTTCGCGGTAAGATACCGACCTCGCAGCGAAACACGACGCCGTCACTTCGTGTGCAATAGTTTAGTTTTGTTATGTTATGTTGTTTTGTTGTGTTTAGTTATTATTATAAAGATAAAATTTAAAAATAAAGTACTTTTTTTAAAATCGATTTAATATACGCATGTGCGAAATTAATTTCTTTAAATAAACGAGTCAATGACCTTGTAGGGAGTTGTCGGTCGTTGCGTACTAACTACCTACAGTTCATTGTCCTCGATCAGCTGACGTTTACTTAAAGAAATTAATTTCGTACATGTGTAAATTAATTCAAGCTTTTTTTAAAAAGTACTTTTTTTTTCTTTACAAATCCATTGTATTTCATGTACCGAATCGACCCTCCGCGGGATTAAACCGACTAAAATTTAACGGTGTATAATATAATTATATTTTTTTTAAATTATTATTTAAAGTGAATTTAACGAGAATTTCACAATCGAATATCAGATACGACACCCAAACACGGAACCATTTTATCTGCAGGCCATACAATTATTTGTACCACCCAACAATCGAACCCATGAAACACAACACACCAGCCAACCGCTCAATTACTGCGTTAACCGTGTCATTAAAAAACAAACGATCATTATCAAGTCGACGTGTGTTATATACAAACAAACAAAAGAACAATTAACTAAAGGAACTACATGACAGCTCTATTTCATGAAATGATAATAGGAATAATAGCTTAACAAGAAAACTGACACGGTTCAATTATATGTAATGGGACCTGTTTGAGGCACGCGTTATTTCACAACTTATGAATTTTCCCATTTACATATTAGTATTTTATAATAATAAAAATTAATAGCTGTTCGTTAGTATCGCTAAAACTCGAGAACGGCTCGACCGATTTGGCTAATTTTGGTCTTGAAATATTCGTGATACTCCAGGGAAGATTTAAACGGTGAGAAAATAAGGAAAAAAATCACGAAAAAAAAAAGCCGTGTGCTGGGTCAGCTAGTTAGTAATATATTACCTATGACATTTTTATTACCCTACTGCAAGAAGGGTTTTTTTTTCGGTGGGTAAAAATCATCCAATGACATTTCGGAAGTAAAAGCTACTTTGTTTAGGGCCTTCTGCCAATCGTTTTACACGTGCAGCCTATGGGTCAAGTATACGAAAAAGTCGTATGACACCCTGCGTGTCCTCTATATCAATGCCTTCAGGTCGCTGATGGGGCTGCCTCGTTATTGTAGTGCGTCGGATATGTTTACGGACGCAAACATAGATGGTTTTGCGGCGATTATGCGCAAGAGAGTTGAGTCCCTAATGCGTCGCATAAGAGGCAGTTCTAACAGCTTCCTTCAACTGTTCGCCTGGAGAATGGATCTGGATCTGGATTGCCCGATGATGAGGTACTGGACCAGGTTGCACGTTGAACACTCTGGATACAGACCCAAATTTAGGCTAAGATAAAACATGGTGTATATTTTACTTTATTTAATAATTTTGTGTATTTTTAATTTAATTTTTATCAATTTTGTAATTTTGACTAATAGTAATTTTTTTTTGTATTTTTTATTTTAATAACATTTTATTGTAGTTTTATGTTTTATAATGTGTTTAATTTATCTATTTTTTAATTTAATGTGATGTCAATGTCTAGAATGTTTGCATATGGACTGGTTTCCGAAATAAATGAATTATTATTATTATTATTTCCCGCCCTTGGGCAGAGCGGGAGATAGCGTCAGACTATTACTGACTTTCTTAGTCGGAGAGCTTTTTACCCACCCCGTTCCTTCGTTGCCCTTCATACCAGGGCCGAGCCTTCTTTTCAGAAGCAGACCCTTGGCCTTTGGCAAGCTGGTCCATTTTGACAAGCTGGACGATTTGGGCTCGGTCCGGTCGGTTACCGGACGGTCGCTGCAAGAGGGGTTATGTTTTTCGCTCGCATCTTGTATGTAAAATATTATATGTAGTACAGTACGTTAGTGTGTAAAGTTGGGAACCATTAAAATAATCTAGACTAAAATCATTCCATATGGGTCCTAACTGTTGTTGGCAACATGTTCCGTACTGAATTTATTATTTGTATAATTTTATGTAATTAAATGAATGCAAATAAATTGGTTTCTACGTTACTGGAATGGACTTGTTTTTTTTATCTTCAAATTTTATTTAAGTTATTTTTACGCGGACAGTTTTAAGCGGTTTTTTTTTCGTTATTTCTCATGAAATGAAACCTTCTACTATATCTAAAAGTTTAACATTCCCTCCACACAGAGCGGGAGATGTATATTATATGCCTAACTAAACCATGGCGACCAAAAATTCTTCCGTATTGTCTCTGAGGGCATTTTTAATATCGTGCGGATTTCATCACGCATGCGTAATTATTCCGCATGCGGGGCTGCTGCCCACTATCACGCCCCGCATTTTTTTTTGGTGATGGGTAAAATCATCCAATGACATCTCCCGCCCTTGAGCGGAGCGGGAGATAGTAAAACCTACCCCGTTCCTTCGTTGCTATAGGTACCAGGGCCGAGCTTTCCTTTCAGAAGCAAACCCTTGGCCCCAGTAGGCTTCGACCCTGCCTGCCTGCCGCTAGCAGGCTGGATCTCTACGGTTTGCTGACAACTCCTTGAGGCGTGCGGGAACAGTGCGCATCACGCTCACATCCCGCGTGCGCATTGCACGCATTACAATAAATACTTGTATGAAAAGAACATTTCCGGGGGCTACGCGTGAAGAACAATCTCACATGCGTGATGAAATCCGCTCGATATTGTAAACACCCCGACCGAGGTAACCACCCCTTGGGCCAAGCGAAGTATCAACAAGGCGTTTGGACAAATCATTGTACGCAAATAAAATGTCATTACAGTGAGATCTTAGTACCTGTATCATCGCCATCAGGTCAGCATTAGCTCCTTCGTGCAGATTCACGTCCACGATGCAGTAGGTGCCGCCGGGCTCCGCCATGCAAGCTTCGTAGTCGTCCAGCGCGTACAGAGCTGGCATTTTGTTGTATTGGCTCACTGAAATATAAGAGAGCTAATGTAAGGCTTGGCAGGCCCAGAAGGAGATGGCGTGACGAATTGGACTCCTACCTTAGGGATTGGCCAGAAGTGGCTAAGGATAGAAAAGAGTGGAACAACGGAAGGGAGGCCTTTGCCCTGCAGTGGGACACAACGGGCTCATAATAATAATAATAATAATGTAAGGCTTACATTATATATTATTATTATTATTTATTTATTAGCCTGTTCTGTTCCACTCCTGGGCAAAGGCTTCCCTCCACTCTTTCCATTTCTCGCGGGCCCACGCTTCTTCTTGCCAGTTCTGGAGGAATCCGTCTAGCTCATCGCGCCATCTCCTTCATTCTCCTTCCATATTGTTATGTTATAATAATTAATTGATTGATAATAATAATTGAACCTTATATATTTGCACGTCATGAAAAATGAAAGACATGTCGTGAGCCACTCTTATTTAAGATCCTGCATGTATTTACTAATTTAATTCTGTGTGCATACACATGTTTGAGCAAATATTTTTTTTTATTCATATAGTATGTGTTATTTGGGTACCTAACGCTCTCTCGAGATACGCCGTTACATTTTGTTCGTTTTAATCCCGTGGAGGGTCGATTCGGTACATGAAACACTATCGATTTGTAAAGATAAAATTAAAAAATAAAGTACTTTTTTTCTAAAACTCGAGTTAATATACACATGTACGAAATTAATTTCTTTAAGTAAACGAGTCAATGACCTTGTAGGTAGTTGTCGGTCGCTGCGTACTAACTACCTACAGTTCATTGAACTCGATCAGCTGACGTTTACTTAAAGAAATTGATTTCAGACAAGCGAAAATTAATTCGAGTTTAAAAAAAAGTACTTTATTTTTCATTTTTATCTTTACAAATCGATAGGATTTCATGTACCGAATCGATCCTAAACGGGATTAAATCGATCAAAATTTAACGGTGTATTTGGGTGAATTTCCCAAATAACTTATTTTTTTTGTCTTCGGTGAAATTAGTTTTTGAAAAAAGGAATATTGTTCTGAATTATTTTTTTTAGTATTCAATAGGTAGTTATTGGGTTGAGGCAAAAATATAATTTGCCTAGGACTATTACAAAGGTAGATAAATAAATAAATAAACATCTATTTTATCAAATCGGTGCTGTCCCTCTACTTTTTTTTCATTGGCGTCGCTCAGCTGACGTTTACTTGAAAACAAATTATTTCGTAAATACGTAAATTAATTCGAGTTTAAAAAAAAGTACCTACTTTATTTTTTAATTTTCTCTTAACAAATCAATAGTGTTTCATGTACCGAATCGACCCATCGCGGGTTTAAAACGACTAAAATTTAACGGTGTATAGTTTGTGATATTTGTAAAAGGTAACCCTCTACCTCCACGGTCCAGACTTACGATCCGTCTGTCCGACGACGTCCGGTCGTCGTTTATATCGCGTATCACAGGATTGGAACATTTATCTGTCGCAGTATTCTCTTCCGAATTATTTAGGTTTTCAAGGCTAGAGTAAATAGGTTCTTAATAAACTAGTGCACTTCACTATCAATGATTGCATCACTGCTTGCGATCAGCTGGCATCGTTGGCAAGCATTAGCACATTATCATTAGAAAAAAAACTATGAAGAAGACTACAAACATTCTTACACGTATTTTCAATTCAAAACTCATGAATTTCAGTTATAGCAGACGCGCAAAGAAAGTTAGAGCAGTGGTGGCCGAATGGTAGTGGCCCCGACTTACGAGTTGTAGGTCGCGGGTTCAAACCCAGCCAGGCGCATTACTTTGTGCAATTTATTTCATCACCTCTGCTCTCAAAAACGGTGAAGGAAAACATCGTGAGGAAACCGGTATGTCCTAGAACCAAAAATTCAAAGACTGTGACATCCACCAATCGGCGCCGGGCCCGCGTGGTGGATTACGGCCCATTCCCTCTCCTAGAGAGGAGGCCTGAGTCTCAGCAGTGGGAATATTATAAGGCTGATGCAATGCAGACGCGCAGTCGAAGTCAACTCAGATAAAATGTATATTAAGCTATGTCCTTTCTATTGTTATCAAAATCGGTTCAGTAGTTTTCGTGAAAGCGTAACAAACAGACGAAGTCACTTTCATAATATAATATTATGGTATGGATAGTCTTTCCAAGATCTTCATCATACAACATGGTCACGCGAAGGATTTTAGCATTAATATAGCAAACAAATAAATATTTATCGTCTATTAATATCTAACATATAATCGATAATTGAAAAGCAATAGTTTTATAATTGGACGTCAGTGAATTACATCATGTAGATAGACCGTCAATTACACTGTGTCTTCAATTAATTATACATTTATTATTATTAAATGGTTTTTCTGAGAAACCTTACGTTAAAATCTATTCACTTATTGTAAGTGTGTATAAGTTTTAATAGAATTATAATAAATATAGGGTGACTGGTAATTACTGAACGATACTTAAACACGTGATTGTAGTCATGATAACAAACAATTTTCACTATGGAACCAAACCTGAAATCACGAAAAAAATCTGCCAAATTCAACACATTTTGACCAGTTAGACGAACATAAATGTACTGAACTTGGTAGATTTTTTCGCGATTTCAGGTTTGGTCTTATAGTAAAAGTTATTTGTAATCATGACTACAATCACGTGTTTAAGTATCGTTCACTAATTACCAGTCACCCTATATTCTCTAGATAAAGTAACAGCACTATACTGAAAGAAGCGATACTGGCAGAAAATCGAGAAGTTCTCGTACAAAAAATGCCATTTTTTGACGATGGAAAAATCATCAAATATCTTCTTTCACTCTAGGTGGAGTGAGAGGGCGTGTCAGACTTTTGCTTAAATAAGAACCTCTTTCTTTTCAAAGTAGGTTAAAAATTTACCCATGTTAAACTAGTTGTTAGTCTTTTGAACAATTTTATTAAACTTCTGATTGTGTTACTTATTGCTAAAATAAAGATGCACCTACTTGTTAAAAATATAATTAAAAAAATATATTGTTTGTATTATTTATTTTCTATACATATTTTTAATTTCCTAAAACACATAAAAAACATTTAAAAATATAAAAAAAACAGTAGTCCGATGGTGTCACGAGCAGGGTCTAAGCTATCGGTGGTTAGGGCTCCAGAGACAGGAACCTCCTCACGATGTGAGCCGTATCGAGGAGTACCTGCTTCTGTACCAGGCCCTAGATCCAACCGCGCAACAACAGCTTCGTCAGATGGTCGTCGAAGCTTTTGGCTATAAGTCATTGGCACAATAATAGCCGAATCCACATTTCACATGTCGACAACCTCGTGTGGTAAGTCGAGATATTTGATTTGTGTCTCTTTCTTAGCTGTCATTAGATTCTCGTCATGTGGGATGGTGACCTCGACTTGAAGTTCAGGCTTTATAAGCCAGAAGCAAAGACTCCTGGCTTATGAAGACTCTACCACCTAATCTTCTGTTTATGAATAAATACTGCTGGTCCTTCGAGCCGGATATTAGATAACAAACTCATGTGTTGGCGCACCCAACCTCGAATAATATAGCACACAAAACATTTGCGTCTTTATTTGCGTTTTTAATGACATTACTACAGCAGTGTATGCATTTAATATTCAATATAATTGCGATTAAACCGACAAGGTTTATACTCGTAATAAGTAGAAATAAACAGTTGAAATGGACACAGACATAAAATATAACATTACTTTGTTTGACGAAAATAACCATGTTAGGTTGATTATTAAAATGTAGCAGGAAAATATAATATAACGTGTATTAATCGAACGCAAATATTATTCAGTAATTGTGAAACGTTACAATAACGTGAACTGAGAGATTAGTTATCGAATCAGGCGGTATTTCGCAGAAGCCAATGTCATTATTATGTTGTGTTCGAAATTTTATTTTAAGTGCACCTAAATCTAGGTTATAGATAATATTACCGTGTCTAGGTTCTATCCAGGAACTAGAATGAATTATCATAGCGTCACAAGACGAAAACATATGTTTGAACATATCTCCCTACAGCATTAAATTTTTTTCTGGGTTCGAGACACAAAAAACCATATTTTTTTTAAAGTGCGAAGTTAGTCAGTCAGTCTTCTCCCGCATTAGAGTGGAGCAAGAGGGCGTGTCAGACGGCAGACTTTTACCAACTAATACCCATCTACGTTCCTTCCTTTTCCCTTTGCGTCTTGGGCCACGGAAACTCTTTCTAACCTTCGTGCAATGGAATGCCTACAAAGGCTGTAATACTGGCCCAAAATTTTGGTAGCTTGCATGCCATAAAGACATCCACCAATCAGAACAAGTTATGGCATATTGATATGCATGATACTTGCATATCTTTGTGCCTGCTTCAAACTTGTGTATCGTAGGAACGCGGGTGTTTATGTTTGTGTATCGCAGCCCTAACTTGCATGAAAGTATGCGAGTATACATGCTTGCATACTCGCATACTTTCGTATTCGTTTTTTTGTATACCACTAATTTAGGTTGGTAGATGCCACTATGGCATACAAATTACTCGCATACTTTTGTGCAAGCAATAGACTCGTGTATTACATGTTTTAGGATTAGTTAAAGGTACGGTGATACGGAAGGTTGGTTTTTTTTTATTATTATTATGACTTCTTACTTCATCCAAAGGTTCTCGTGAAGATGTCGCTGTAAAAGCGATAAGACAGTCATTACTCCCATACCCAACGTTCCGAATTGCGCTAAATGACTTCACAAAATGTGAGGGCTATTGAATGTGAGTTGTGACGTTGCGCGTTGGGCGGATTCGCGATATTTTCACTTATAGCGCAAATAGGAACGCAGGGATAGATTTATGTTTATGTAATAGTTTGGTTACTGTTTTGGCGTTCAATAAAGTTTATTCTAAATATATTGTGATTTTCGTCAGTTAGATGCCACACACTGCACACGTGTGTTTTGTATACGTTCTCATGTCATATTCGGTGTTCTGCCAAATGTGCACCACACATTATGTTGCTATTGTTTGTTTTGAAGGGTGTATGACTCATATATTGTTATGTGTTATTAACTCACAATTTTTTTTTATTAGCCTATTTTGTGTTCCGCTTCGGGCGAGGCAAAGTCCTCCCATTGCTCCTTCGAAACCTCGATGTTTTGAGCGATCTCTGGCCCAGTTTGTTCCGCGAACATGAACAGATTGTCACCACGCAAAGCGAAACAATATATTTTATGATTTCCCACTTTAAAAGAAGTCTGTTAGCAGAATTAAAACTAGCTTATTATTTTATAACTACATATGTATAGTCTAGTATATAGTTTTTAATGTAAAATTAATACTTAATTTGCAGTACACCGCAGACTACCCCCATTTTATTTTAAATTCTTACAGTCCACCCTAAATTTGTCTAGTAGTTATCGATGTTAGCGATAAGATCGTCATCGTACCCGTAAATTTAAATTTGTTTAAAAGTTTTGTTACTATTTTGGTGAATAATAAAGTTTATTCTATTCTTTAGCTTAATCCTAAGATGAGAATCTAACTCATGGCCCTGAAGCCTTCACGTCATTCAGGTCATAATATCACACAATACTTCACGCTTCATTTTCCTGTCCACTCCGTTTTTATTTTGAACTTGAACTACAGTTCAATGTTATTCCGTTTATTCTCTCACATGGTTCCTCTCCGTGAAACAGCATGAGCTATTAATTTGACGTTAAAGGCGTTTAGGACCTTTTAAGGTGGAAGCAGACTAGATGTGAAGGTACTTTGCGTGAATACAAATTTGCACATTCAAGGTGGGTCGTGCAGAAAGTTAAACTTGTGGTCCGCGTCGGTTTATGTAAAGTTACTGTTGATGAATGCCAAAGCACTACTTAATATCAGTTTAACCACAATATTTTGCATCAAAAGGATGATAGGAAAATTTTAGACGAAGTTAAATCTAAATATAGCGGAATTTTTTCAAACGGCACTTTGTTTATTCGCGAATTGATTCATAGTAGATATTGTAATGTAAAATTGGTCTAGTTTTATATCTCAAGTGTCTGCACAACTGGATAATATTTGAAATTATTGAAGCAGGCGCGATCTTGGTAATATAGAGCTGACAATTTTATTGCAGTGTTGACTACCTCAGCAAAACTTGTCAAAAAGGCCGACTCGATACATTTGCCAACAGAAGCGTAGCGTGGACTAGTTCAGACTTTTTTTTTTTTTTTTTTTTTTTTATTATTGATAGGTTCGCGCTTGACCGCTATCTCACCTGATGGAAAGTGACGATACGGTCGACGATGGATCGCGCTTACCTAGAAGAAACCTATTCACTCTTGACTTAAAGATTCCCGGGTTGTAGCCATCAGGAAACACAGACTCCGGCAGGGAATTCCACTCCTTAGCTGTACGCATAATAAAAGTGTTCCCAAAACGCTTTGTGCGTATAGGTGGGATGTCCACCATGTACCGGTGGCGCAACGCCGTACGTCTGGTAGTCCGATGATGGAACGGGCTAGGCGGAATTAGGCTATGCAATTCCGACGCACACTCCCCGAAATGTAACCGGTAGAAAACCGACAGGCTAGCAACTCGGCGTCGATGCTCAAGACTTTGAAGCCTCGACTCGACGAGTGCATCATTGCCAATGATCCTCTTGGCTCGCCTCTCAATAGTCTCAAGCGCATCAAGCTGGTATCGGGCAGATCCGTCCCAAAGATGAGAGCAGTACTCCATACACGATCGCACTTGCGCTTGATAAAGTTTAAGCAGCTGATCCGGCGTGAAGTACCGTCTGACCTTTGCGAGGATTCCAAGCTTTTTTGCAGCCAGTTGAGCCTTTGCTTCGATGTATGGCCCAAAGTTGAGAGTAGATGTCAACGTTACACCAAGAAGATCAAGATGGTCGGATATCGGCACGGTTACACCCCGGAAAGTTGGAGCAGGGCTGAATTGACTCCTTTTAGCGGAAAATAGACACGCCTGGGTTTTAGCAGCGTTGAACCTGACCAAATTGGCATCGCCCCATTCCGAGACAGCCTCCAAGGACAAGCTCAACCGCTCAACCATAGCCTCTCGAAGAGACCGGATCTGGGACCCACTAGCTCGTGCACTGGATATGTAACTCTCAGCAACAGTGCTATCGTCTGCATACCCAAAAGTACCGGGTTTAAGCAGATCGTTTATATGCAGCAAGAACAAAGTTGCCGAGAGCACTGACCCCTGAGGGACCCCGGCATTAATGGTCATTTGACCAGACGAGCAACCATCGATGACCACTCGGATGGACCGGTCCCTCAGGAAGTCTGCGATCCAAGCACACAATCCAGCAGGTATACCGAAAGAAGGAAGCTTACTAATCAGGCTTTCGTGCCAGACCCTATCGAAAGCCTTCGAGATGTCGAGGGAGACGGCAAGCGCTTCCCCGTGCCTCTCGATGGCCTCACTCCAGGTGTGGATGGCATACGCTAGAAGATCACCAGTTGACCGATTTCGGCGAAATCCGTATTGTCGGTCACTTAGGATATCATTGGCTTCTAGGTATGCCAGGAGCTTACTGTTGAGTACACGTTCCATTGTCTTGCAGAGAATGGACGTTACTGAGATTGGCCTATAGTTAGCTGGGTCAGCACGACTACCCTTTTTGGGCACGGGCTGTACATTAGCTTTCTTCCATGCAGTCGGCACTTTTCCGGTCTCAAATGAGAGCCTAAATAGGCGTGTCAGGATTGAAGTCAGTTCAGGCGCACACGTTTTCAACACAACCGCCGGTATCCCGTCAGGACCACTAGCCTTGTTCACGTCAAGATTACGTAGCACCCTACGGACTTCCTTCTGATGGATGCGAATATCGGACATACTCGTCTCGCAACTATCAGGATAAGCAGGGGGCCGCGCGTCACCAGGATC
The DNA here is from genome assembly GCA_958295575.1 of Leucania comma. Taxonomy (NCBI): domain Eukaryota; kingdom Metazoa; phylum Arthropoda; class Insecta; order Lepidoptera; family Noctuidae; genus Leucania; species Leucania comma. The sequence goes on from OY282480.1 coordinate 22,354,226, forward strand.
TAGACGCGAAGATTCCGCGAAGAGAGAGGCAAACAAATTCGCTTTCTCCTCAGCAGTGTGGGCCAGTGACCCGTCGGGTTTCAGCAGTGGTGGTAGTGAGGGACGGCAGAAGTTCGATTCAACCGACTTAGCCAGGGACCAAAACGCTTTACTACCAGCAGGGTATGAAGCGAGTTTGTTCCCAATGCGGCTAATGTGGTCGAACCGAGACCTCCGCATCACCTTCTTGCAAGACTTGGCAGCCCTGTTGAAGGCTCTCTTCTTCTGACTCACGTCACTCGCCTTGTGCATACGAGCGTCGGCCCAAGCCTGGTATGCCGCGTGTTTAAGCGCGTTAGCGCGATCACAATCCGCACCAAACCAAGGGCGAGCCAGGCTAGACATTGTGACGTCGGAGAATGGAATGTAGTACTCCATCCCCCGCCGCAGCACATCTGCCACAGCATCTGCGCACGACGATGGATCATCCGAAGAAAAGCAAGTAGGCTGCCAAGGATAACATGCGAAAAAAGATCGCATGCCATCCCAATCTGCTGACCTATATCGCCAAACCCGCCTGGTGCCTCTAGGGCAGGGATCGGGCGGAGAATAGACTGATACAGATTTCACCAGACAGTGGTCGGAACTCCCTAACGGTGATGATATCGACACTGAGTAGCGGTCTGGGTCTGTTGTCAGCAGAAGGTCCAAGCAATTGGCCGTGTGCGAATCAACATCTGGTACCCTCGTAGCACCCTGGACCAGCTGAGTGAGATTTAACGTTAGCGCAAGCTTTCGCATCTCACGACCAGCATGGTCTGTGCACTGGTATGGGAAGAGCCACTCCTGGTGGTGGGCATTAAAATCCCCCAGTAACACCAATTGTGCGGAGGGGTACCTCTGCTGAGCCGCATCCGCCGCCCCACTGAGGTACTGTGTGAGCCTGGTCGTCTCCTGATCTCCGCTGTGCGAACGGTAGACACAAGCATAGATAATTTTATCCATGCCTGTGTCCACCAGCGCCCAAAGCGTTGAGAACCTGGAATCCTCAAGGTTGCGGAGACGCCGATAGCAGATGTCGTCCCGGGCGAACAAACACACACCAGCGTGTGGTTTAAAATTGTGCTCCAGGATAAACCCTGGGTAAGACAGGTACGAAACATCTGACGGACTTTTAATTTGCGTCTCCGAAAGAAAAAAGAGGGATGGTTTCTCAGTCTCCAGGTGATGATGGACTGCTGCGAGATTGGAGTGCAGACCTCGAATATTGCTGAGGTGCACTTTAAGTGAGAGGGAGTGCAGCCGCTGTTTACCGTTCCTCTTTTTGAACCTTGGCATATTGAGAGTGAAGGTAAGAGGAGAAGGAAGTGAGATGGAATCCCATGCTGCTAACCTTCAGCCTCGCACTGGCAGGACAGCATCAATGGGGTACTAGTCTGGAGACTGCGGGGACGCCCGAGCCCCCCCGGAAATGACCATCGGGCCCTCTCATCTGGTCGCCAACCAGCACGATGGTGCATTCCGGGATTTTTCGTCAGTTGGCGGGGCAGCCTTTCATGTGTGGCTAGCACATTACTTGGGCCCCCTACTAACTGCGGTCGGCCAGCGGTGCACCGTGCCTCGGATCCCGCTACCCTCCGCGACTAGTCTCCCGATACGTCAATACCAACGCGAGGCAGGCTGGTCTGCATGCAATGGAACCGCCACTTCGACCCAACTCCTCTGAATTGGCTACACTGGGCATCGTACCGGAACACGGTTAGGCCGCTTGGCGGTACGCCTTTGTCCAGTGGGTGGTCACAAGCCAACGGTCGAAACCTACCACCAGTTAGTGTCACCTGATTAGCACCACCCGGGGACCACGTGTAGGGCCTAGCTGTGGGTATCCTCCTACGGACGAGGGTGACTCAGTCCCCAAAAACGAGACGAGGGTGAAGGTGCATCAGCGAGGCCTAATTCTTTCATAAATTCACAAACGAGACATCCACGGTCGCAACCCAGCGTTCGACCTCATCGTCGATTACCATCAGGTAAAAAAGTGGTCAAAAGAGAGCCCTGCCTATTATAAAAAAGCCCTCGTTATTAAAGAAGCGAGAGCTTGCGCGAGGCCTCATTGGGTGTGAGGCCGTGGGTAAGGGTCCACATTGCTCAGATTACTGTTTGACAAATACTGAAAATAGCATTACAATAACTTACATCCGTGTTCTAATGTAAAACATAACAATTGTTTTGTTTACGTTGCAGTCTCAGACACTGTGTCATACATGCAAATCCTTCTTAAAGTCAGTTTTTTTAAATTAACGTCTCACTGTGAATTGACCGACAGACATGATGATATATTATGACTGGCATGCAGTAATTCGAATTGAGCAAACTGATCGAACGATACTCTTGCCTTCTCTTGTTTATTTTGGAAATAGATTTAAAAAAAAACCACTTATTAAGTAATAAGTGGTTTTTTTTTAAATCTAGTTGCGTAGATTCTTGTGCACTAACTAAATAAACTTATTTTAAACAATCGCTCTCTCTTTCAATAGTAATGTATAAAAAAACTGGGCAAGTGTGAATCGGACTTGCACATCAAGGATTCTGTACAAACTAACTTATTTATGTAAATAGTCTCTCAATCTCGATGATTTTTTCAAATCGAAAAGAGACTTTTTTTGGTACGTATCTACAAAACAGTTTGTAGATTTATTTTGTAAATCTATATTTTGTATTACATGATCTTGCTTCATGCAAAATTTTAGGGTTCCAGGGCAACGGGAAGTACCCTATGAATTTTGATTCCCTTGATAGTGTTGTAATATACGTTTTTTGCGACATAAACTACCGTATCTTTTATTTCGGGGACCGCAAATTTGAGTATGGTTTAAATTTCAACTTGATACCTCCGTGCATTGCCGAAATTAGGGTCATAACCAACTGACAGACAGACAGATAACAAAGTGATCCTATAAGGGATCCGTTTATTTTTTCCTTTTGAGGTATGGAACCCTAAAAAGATAGCAAATAAAATTAGTCAGAATTTCGTTTGCCATAAAATTTTAGACGTAATTTCGGAACGTTCAGTGCAGATTAAAGGTCACATTAGAACCACCCGGGACGCACTCCGCACCGCTTCGCCTCCTGCTCACTACATCCACTCCCGTAGCGTCACCGGATCGCCTCGGTCGTAAGTCCTCGTTGCGCGGTCGGTGGGTGGACCACTCAGTAACAACTCGCGGCTCGCATCCTTACCTTGCGATGACAGCGCATTGCCAACGCGCGGATCTCGAGTGGATCGCGCGCTGCCCGCGAATGATTCACGCGAGAACAATACTTGACGATATTGTAAAATTTGACATTACGTAACACACGTGTAGACCTAGTGCCAATTGTTAATAGACCACTCGAAAATTCGTGGACGAAGCGACGGCGACGTCACTCCTCGACGACGCAGTGCCCACTGATGGACGACGCGAGGTCCACTGGTTGACCGCGCGAACCCTTAGTGTGCGAGTCCGATTCGCACTTGCCCAATTTTTTATACATTATTATTGACGCGAGGTCCACTGGTTGACCGCGCGACGTTTATTGGTGATAACGCAGAGTCCGCCCGTGGACCACCTGTCGACAACGAGAGGACGCTGTGCGACGAAGCGGTGCGGGGTGGGTTCCGGGTGGCTTTAATGAGCTGTGAACTTAAGTGCACAGCTCAGTTGGGTAAGAACACAAAAAAGTGCAACACGTAAACTAATTTGACAAAATTATTGCTACCTCTTTCTATTTTTAACGATTAATAAAAGAAAGCGATAGTTTGAAATAAGCTTAGTTGGTATAAGAGAATCCTGATTCTCCTAAACCAACTAAGCTGTATCTAATGGTGTACGAGAATCTGCGCCAGTTTGAGTTTAGTAGTTAGTAGCAAATATCTCATAAAATAGAAATTATTACAATGAAATCATAAAACCTTTAACCTAATCATAAACTAAGCAGCGTTTGTGCTATGAGTAATAGACAATTGATATAGATATTATGTATAAATTACACCCAGACACAGAACAAATGATCGTGCTCATCACACAAACATTTGTCCTGGGTGGGAATTGAATCCACGACCTCCGCCATTGCAGTCAGAGCCACTAACCACTAGACCAAAAGTGGTGCTATTCTCTAAGAAAACGCAGCGCTGCCGCAGCGACGAACATCCAAATAGGATACATTGAATTAACGATCCATAGTATAGGTGTATTAGGTTGATAATTTTTTGAAAATTTTCTCTGGTAGTTGCTATATATAAAAAACAAAACATGATCCAGTCAAATTAACCACACGTCAAACTGACAGGTTGAATTCAATTGTGAAAATTGGAGATTCTATTGGCCGACATTTGGGACGGAAAAATAATCCCCCGAATACCACACGAGCTTCAAAATTATCTGGCATTTCCCTCAAGGTTCCCTGCAAACAAATAAAGTCGTCAAGTTTTTCAGGTTAAACAATCACGTGATTTTTTAACCTGAAAAACTTGACTCCTTCATTTGTTTGCAACGAACCTATCGGGAAATATCCGATAATTTTGAAGCTCTTGTGGTATTATAAGTGAAAATCCAATGTAACCTATTTGGGTGTTCGTCGTTGAGGCAGCGCTAAATTTCTTAGAGAATAGCACCACAGGTCAGACCTTGAAGACTGCTATTCATTTTTGACAGCCCAGCGTCGTCATCATCATCATTCATTTATTCATAACAATAAACATTGTGTTGAATATTACATAATTTTAAAATAATATTAAAATTGGTTCATGGGGTCCGAGTGCGTGTATCCTTTTCAAGGAAATTTCACGTCGCTTGATCGACACTTTGCGTGACCAGAGGGCTGGCTCATTTTTTGCCCAAAGAATCAGCATTGCCATTCAACGTGGCAATGCTGCCAGTCTTCTGGGTACGTTTCCGGATGACAGCGATGTGAAGGAGTACTTCGACGCCTGAGTGTATTTGGTGTTTTTGTATTATATTTGTACATAGTTATGTCTAGTTTACATTCTTAGTTTATATTAAAATTGAATTGTCACATGCTTGCAAAAAAAAAGTTCGACTATGTAATGTTGTAAGTAGGTACATTTTTAATTACGAAACAGTTTGGAATAGAAACAGTGAAGGGACGTCATGGCTTAATTACTTTTTCTCAATTTGATCGTAAGGAGGTATGATATGCAAAATTATTTTTAGTATATGCGAAACTTGAATATAATTTGTTCAGAACCAGCCACTTAATCGATTCCAATGATTTTTACATCATGTTATATTTTTTTCACAAAAACTATTTAATGAATGTCACAAATTAGATACCACCGACACTAAGTACAATACAGGTCACTGCACGTCATAGCAGGATTGAGACGCCAGCGCACAGCTGGGTGCGGAAGCTAAACAAACCCTCAATCGCCCGGATGACCCGGTGACCATGTGTTTAAGTGAACAACCAGGTACATAACAAGCTTATAACTTTGAAATTTTTCATGATACTGTTATGAAATATTGTACATAGATTCTTTACATAAAAAGACATGCGTTTTGATAACCGGTTTTTAATTACCGAATTTATGAATATTGACCAAATATAGCTTAGTTTTTAAGAAGTATTCCTGTTTCGGCACCGATTTTTTCTGCACCAAAACTTTCGGCACCCAAGCTATTCCTCTTTCGGCACCAAAAGGTATTTTTAACCGACTTCGAAAAAAGGAGGAGGTTCTATGTTCGGCTGTACGTATTTTTTTTTTTTTTTTTATGTATGTTCACGGATATCTCGGTCAATTGTGGACCGATTTCGAAATTTTTTGTTTTGATTGAAAGATGATACTTCCGAATTGGTCCCATAAAAATATCTTTTTGATCTGATGATAAAATTCAAAGATATAGGACGAAACTCTTCAAAATATCATAGCAGAACTGTTGTTTGTATATGTTTGTTCGCCGATATCTCGGTCAATTTTGGACCGATTTTGAAAATTTTTGTTTTGATTGAAAGATTATACTCTCGAGTTGGTCTTATAAAAATATTGTTTTGATCTGATGATGAACTACGAAGACATAGAACGGAATTCTTCAAAAAACCTTAGCAGAACTGTCGTAACAAGTAAAATTGCTTTGTTTATACATGTAGTTGGTGGCTGACTAAAGGAAAAAGGGGAGGGGTACATAGAACTGACCTGATGATGAAGATGGAGGGTAGGTAAGAGCCGGAACTTTGTAATAAATCAGTGTATCTTGCCGTGTTTGGTATTATTAGAATTGTCATGATGATTTGATGATGGAACCGAATTGCGGAAGGTACCTATCTATTTAAGTTTGGCTGAGGGGTACTACTACTAAAAAGTGTGAAATAAAAAACTTTTTACAAAAAAAATACAACCGACTTCAAAAACCACCAAAAAATGCAAAATAACTTTTAATTTCGGAAGTCGGTGTTAAATAGCGAAGAGACCAAACTATTATAGAAACACCGACTTCCGAAATTGAAAGTTATTTTGCATTTTTTGGTGGTTTTTGAAGTCGGTTGTATTTTTTTTTTTGGTATGTTTCAAGATTCGGCACCAAGCTTGTTAGCAAGATTAGTGCGGAAAATTTTATTCTGCTTTTGGGTACAAAGCTAACCGGTCAACATTGTCCTCTCATATCTATTAATATTGTAGTATGAAAATATTGTAGAAACAATCGCTTTTTTAAAAGAGTAACCATGAAGTTTCTTGCCAGTTCTTCTCCATAGGAAACGACCAATTGGAACCGTGCTCTAGCTTCTGACGTTATAGGCCTATGTAAAATAAACGATTTTGAGTTTGACTTTGAGTATTTCTTTTTTCCAGGTGTCGGATCGATGAAGACTTTTTAGATTTAATTTATGATGGTGTTTTGTAAAATCCTACCAATTTTGTAACCTCGGATGTCTAAATTTAATGGATTATAATAACCTGTAAATGAAATTTGGATTTCAGAATGCTTTTCATCGCAGGAGTATGTTCCTTGGGATAATATTCTATTTCCACACGTGAGAAGCCACTGACAGAAGCTAGTTAAGGAATGAAATCTAAGTTCTAGTTAAACTTCTAATGTTTTTAACTTACCATTCAATCTGTAGATAACGGCCGCAGATCTCCCAAAGAAAGCAAACAACACAAGATACAATTGAAACATTTTGACTGATACTGTTCCCGCACTCCAAATAAAATTAACTACAGTTTTTAGGTTTCTTTTACCCCAACTTGTAACTAAAAATATAAAGGTAAAACTTAAGTATATTAATTAATAAGCGTCGAAAAATCATTACATTTAAAAACTATCACCACATCCCGCCAAAATAACTTATAACTTTTTCTAAAAATGGCAAAAGTGTACAACATATAGCCTACTGAAAAAAGAAATAGTTTTCAAAAACGTTTCAGTGTTTTTGTAAAGATACAAAAAAATGATGCTTATTTATGATTGTAAGTGTGTAACTTGCTTGTTACGTGTGGCTACCGCGAGTGTGGGGGTACGTAGTGGCTTAGTGAAGCGGTTATTTGAGACGCATGATCTGGCGGCACGGCAGTGCCCCGCCAAGTTAGCCATAATTTTTTTCGAAGCCATTCAGGACATTTTTGATTTACTGATTTTTATATTTCAGTAATCAAGAGGTTGGTATTTCCCGATGGCATTCAGTTTGGTATACTTTACAATTATGAAATATGCAAAATTAAAGTTCCTAAATTTTCTCACTCACTCATCGATCATCAAAACTAATATATTTCTAGATGGCACACAAGTTCAAAATTTAAACTTAGGATTTATTTATTTTTTTTTGTTTAATTTCAAACTCGTTTTCTAGATATGAAAAGTCTTTAAAAAAAACTTGTACATAATTCTATAAAAACTATGGATCATAGCAATCTTATAGCAAGTTAAATAAAGTTAGTATATTTAACGGTTGTATTGGTATATGTAGTAGTAATAAGTAAAGATAGATCCTGAAAATACAAAAATATTTTTAACAAATTTACATAAAATTTAATACCACTTTTGGGAGTGATATGTGTCAAGTATTTTATTCAATAAATCTTTATTTACAAACAATTTTATCTGAATTTATTTAACATACATTTTATTAATAAAGATAACCAGTTACTGTTACTCTTTTGCTGACGTAGCCTCCTGCGAAGCAGTAATGCTAGCAAAAGAGGAGGCCGACCGCATCAAGCAACGGCGCTCACGCCGCAGCCGCTACCGTAATTCCGATCCCGATTACCGGCCACCGTAGGCGTGGGTTTGCGGACGGCGAGCAAATGGTAGCTCGCTGTCCGACCATCCGGTAACAGTCCGGACCGTGCCCAATTGGTCGACGGCACGCACTGTTCCCACGCAGGGCCCTGGTATGCTGTTCTCACGCATACCAGGGCCCTGGAGCCAAGGCAATGAAGGAACGGGGTAGGGATTTAGTCAGTAAGAGTCTGACACTATCTCCCGCTCCGCCCAAGAGCAAGGGTCATTGGATGATTTTAGCTACCATAAAAAACGCTTTCGCTGTCAAAAGTTGTAATTTTATATTATGTCATAACTTTTGACGACGAATGTGTCAGAGACTTGGCAGCATTTTAACACGGAATGTTTTTGACGAGTATCCTTGTTTGATCTACATATCCGAGCTAGGCCGCATGACGTCGGTTGTAATGTTATATTGTTCGTTTGTACATTGGTTTTCTTTCAGTCGTCAAGTGTTGTAATAAATCGGCTGCTTATTATAAAACTGCAATACGTGATAAACATTCATGGAACATAATATTTTTATTCTTACTTTTGAATTCGTTGTGATAGGCTTTTCAGCCACCCGTATTTATAAACAAATCAAAATCAAAAATCAAAATAGTTATTATTTTACATAGGCCTACATGGGCACTTATAAAACGTCAGAAGCTGGTGCACGGTTCTAAATTGGTAATTTCCTATGGAGAAGAACCGGCAAGAAACTCCATGGTTCTCACATGGTTTTAAAAAAAAATGGTTTGTCGTACAATATTTCCAAATAACGGTATTAACAATTATGTAAGGACAGTGTAGATCAGTCAATATTGTACTCAAAAGCACAATAAAAATAATCATAATAATAAAGAAAAAGAAGTGAGTCGTAATAGGAATTCGCGAAGTCTACAGCAGTGTTCTCACATTCACATTATAAAGAAGAGACTACATAAAATTCTATCTCCACAACAGTTACGCTATAAAATGCTAATAAAATAAATTACTAATGAATTTAAGATAGTTAGGATGAATTTAAGATAGGTAGAGAGAGAAGTAAAACTAATTACTTTAGTAAGACCTTATTAGGACCCTATGGTGTAACTGACATCTCTTTGAGACGCGTTGAGAGTACTACGCGCTGTGCACTCGGTCCGGACAGCTAGACGGTGAACTGACTATTGCTCATCGTCTATAAACACGCGCATGCGATGGCTATAGGGTTGATGCCGGCCAGGATTGCAGGATTATTCAAATTTAGCTTACATTCAGACACATTGTTTTACAATAATCAATAAAAACAATAAACATATCCATAACTTTTTTTCATAAGACAAGTTTTACAATGACCTACAGTACGTTCGCCGGTTCTTGGCGCGCCTGAAGTTAGGCTCTGCGAACTTTAGCGCTCAAAATAAGCGCGTCAAATAAATGATTTATAAAAATAAATGCCAATAACAGTTGTTAACAGCAATAACAACTGCTATAGGCATTTATTTTTTCAAACCATTTATTTTTTTACGAGTGCACAAGCCATAGATATCCGATATCGATATCCGTGGCACAAGCGCTAAAACTCGCAGAGCCTAACTTCAGGCGCGCCAAGAACCGGCGAACGTACTGTACGTCAGGTAGTCAATCTGGGCACCGGAAAATAAAATAGCGCATTCCATAACGAATTATTGTTAGATGTTAAACATGTGTTATATGCCTGTCCTATTCCTTTTCCGACACTCTGTGTTACTTTAAAAAGGAAAGGTATATTCTAGTCTGAAAAAACACGTATTAAATCCAACCTAACTCACGTAGAACTCAATGAGTCGACTTACATGCGCGCCATTTTTTTACGCAGACTCAATGAGTTCGAGTTACAGTTGAGGGGTTAGGGCCGATGGCCGATAGAGTCGTAAAACACAAAGCCGTGATCCTGGAGCGCAAAGGCCAAAGAAGAAAGACAGGTGGGTTTTAGTCTGTAAAAGTCTGACACTCTGTCATCACCCAGAGCGAATGGAGCCTTTCGACGCGATCCCGCCAAAAAAAATGTGATAACAGTTTCATAGTGTAACATATTCATATTTTATGCAACACTGTTTTTAACCTCCGACGGAAAAGAGGGGTTATACGTTTGACGTGACTGTCTGTGTGTCTGTCCGTGGCACCATAGCTCCTACACGAATGGACCAATTTTGATGCGATTTTTTTGTTTGAAAGCTTACGTAATCGAGATGGTTCTTAGCTACCATTTTTGATGATCTGTGCAGGTGTTCAAGGTCATCAGCTCGTTTGTTAATTGCGATAGAGTTTTAAACACTTAATGGGTATTTACTTTATTTGAAACATATGTGTGGCCTAATATTTGAAATACTCGTGTAAAATGTGGTGCTATTGAGCTGGTATATAACTTTGAAATACCTACTAGTAAACCCATCGAGTTTGGGCTCATTAGATTCGTATTGACCAGTTCTATACATTTCTCATGATGACAAGGACCTGATACTAGAACTGGGAGGTGGATGATGGAACTTTGAAATGCTTACTTGTAAACAAATCTAGTTTGGGCTTATTAGATTCGTCTTGACCAGTTCTATACATTTCATATTGATGACAAGGACTGTCGGGGTTTTTTTAGTTATTTAATTTTATAGTTATTAGTCTAAGCGAAACCTGAATAAGTTTGTTCAAAATCAGTAACTGAATCGATTCCTATAATTTTTGCACCATGTTATATGTTGGATCACTAATTCAACATTACTGACTTTATCCACACAGCACTTTTATTTTCTTGACTTGCCCTTTCTAAAATCGACAACCGACTACTCTCGTGGGTTCGAACACCCGCTATTAATAAAAGTGAGGACCGGATCTATCGCCATCTTGGCAGAAACAGTTAACTATTTATTCAAGTCAGTGTATGTATAAAAACAACCAGAAAAATCCTTACAAAAATATAAATGTCTGAAACATTTGATTTAATGTCACATAAAGTTCAAGAATTATTTAATGCGCCACATTAGATATAAAATCGTCATTTGACAAAACAAATATCAAAACTAACGCCATCTAGACGACAGTTATTTCTAACTTTAAAATATTAGCTGTCACACACGACAACAAGTGTTATTGTCATTTGAAAACCTTATCCAAACAATAAGATTCCAACATATATTATTTCAAAAATATGTAAACATGGTCACAAGTTGGACACCACTGATACTAGTACAACATAGGTCACAGCAGGTCATTGTGGGCATTAGGCGTCAGCGCATAGCTGAATACGGGAGCAAAACAACTCCTCAGTGGCCCGGATGGCCCGGTTACCACGTGTGTGAACATCCAGGTAACGTAACAAGCTTAGAACTTTGTGATTTTCATGATACAGTTATGAAATTTTTTACATAGATTATTTGCATAAAAATAATAGACCCGTCTTTCAAGTTTCGCATATACCTACTAAAAATAAGGTTGTATATTTTATTTAGACCAGCAACTTCAATTTCTGAGTACCCCGGAGACCATTGACAACCTAATTTTTGTATTTTGGCGCGGAAAACTCATAAACTAAAACTTGGGGGAGGGCTATGTCCAACAGTGGACGTCTTTCGGCTGATATGATGATGATGATGATGAAACTCATAAACGAACCTGGTGGACATCCAAGCAGACTGTTATGTTAAATATTATTGTATTCATTATTTAGTTATCTAAAATCTACAATAGTAGTACAAGTTAAAATAATTATATTACAAAGAGCATTTTGCAGGTTGTGTTTGCCTGTAATTGGTTGTGCAGTTAGATTTAACCTTTTGAATACCGTAATTAGAGACACAATAGAAAAACAATAGGTGTGCGGACACCGGTGTCTTCTTGGGGCTTAACAGTTTAAAACACATTTACCTAATGTTACTATTTATATTATAATATCTGTAACAACTGTGGTTAATTAAATACAATATTATAAACATTTTACTACCAAGCCAACCCACTTAACAACATTAGTTTTCCTCGTAATATAATAATAGCATAGTACACACATACTTCATACCTACACAGTATAAGGAAATGAGGAAAAAATGCGGTTTGATGGCTTCCTTTGTTTATGGGCCCAGTTCTGCTAGACGTGGTCCATTTACAGAAATATCTGTAGTAAGTTATCTTGAACGAATAACCTTGTATAGTGTTGTATTGTATACCAACTTCAAGCCGCGTTTTCGCCCGGCGAATATAGAAAATTATCCCCAGGGATCATATTTATTTATTTAAAAATTTATTGGATCATATTCCCGGAAGAAAAAGTACCTATCCTATGATGACAGACTATGTCCTGGAATAACAATTCCAGTGGTTTTTTTTTTTTTTTTTTTTTTTAACGTAGGTAAAATCATCCAATGACGAATCCCGCCTTTGGGTGGGGCGGGAAACAGTGTCAGACTTTTACTGACTAAAAACCTACCTTTCCATTCCTTGCCTTTATCCTGGGGCCTTTGGTGACAGTCTCACATAACCTTTGGCCCCAGTAGGCTTCGGCCCTGCTGGACCCCTACAGTTTGCTGACAACTCCTTGAGGCGCGCGGGAACGGTGCGCGCCGTAGACGACCTGAGCTCGGACCGGTCTGTTACCGGACGGACGGACAGCGAGCTACCCATTGCCCACCGTCCGCGAGCCCGCGCCTACGGTGGCCGGAAATTGGGATCGGAAACCCGGCGGCGGCGGCGGCGTGTCCGCCTTTGCCTAAGGCGGTCGGCCTCCTCCTTTACTAGCATTACTGCTTCGCAGAAGGAGGCGACCGCCTGCCACTCCTCCTCGCTCCGGAGCATGGCTTGAACCAAGCCCCGGCGCGAGAGATCGCCGCCGATCGCCCCCACGAGGACACGGCGCTGCTCTTCCCAAGCGGGGCACACCTCGACTGTGTGCTCCACCGTGTCCACCGGGCGGTCCGCAACAATTCCAGTGGTGCTATTCTCTTAGAAAACGCAGCGCTGCCTCAACGACGAACACCCAAATAGGATACATTGGATTGTCAACCTAATGTACCTACACATTGGATTATTAATTCAATGTATCGTATTTGGATGTTCGTCGTTGCGGCAGATCTGCGTTTTCTTAGAACCACAGGTCATGTGTCGTGACCGCTAAACCAGCTGGCGAAGTTCATCTCAACTTCAACTTCAACTTTTGATTAATGGCCTTTGTGGAAGAGTCACCACAATTTTGCCAAAAACACGTAAAAACTGTTATTATACTATCAAACGCTGGAGAGTATTTAGCGACAATTAACAGCATAGTAAATATAAATATCTTTTTAAATTAAAATACAAAATAAAAAAAAGTTCATCTCTACCAATTGTGACATTGACTTATTCAGTGGCAGCTTAACCACATTGAGTTGCCATTTATCACACGTAACGAATTCTATATACCTACTATTCTAATCCACCCAACCGAATTTCGATCACGGCGACCAATCACAACAGAAATTAACTAAGAACGCAGGAGATATAGTACTCTCATATTCTTTGACTGGCCCGATGGTCTAGTGGTTAGTGAGCCTGACTGCTATGCCGGAGGTCGTGAGTAGTATATTATTGGGCATTCTATACCACTATCGGCAAGTGCTCGGGCGAGTGCGCCTCGCTGCCGATAGTGGTATAGAAAGCCCAATAATGAACGATCGACTCGACTGTGTAGCATATTACTGTACTCGCCTGAAGATTATATGAGTTGTACCACTGGCCGCCAGTAGGTAGGCAAGTTCTCCGTGCTGCGGACGATGGTATGGATCATATTAGCAGGCGTTTCGTTTTTAGAAACTACTTGATGATTCTGATATGCGCTTCATATGGTGGAAACGACTTGTTGGGTTTTGTAATGCGCTTCAGCATGGAAACGACTTGATGAATTTGGTACTTATTTCAGTATTAGAATCGATTGGTATCATTCTACTCATACAAAGATCGTGCGAGTTATACGACTGCCTGCCAGTAGCTAGGCGAGTTTGCTTCGCTTCGGACAGTAGTGACAAATATCGACATGATCAATGATTAAAATTTAACTTATTCATTTTGACATGCGTTTCGTGGTTAGAAACGACTTGTTGGTTTTTAGAATGCGCTTCAAAGGTGGAAACGACTAGTGATTTGGTCATGCATTTCAGTATTAGAAACGACTTGTTGGTTTTTGTAATGCATTTCGTGGGTCGAAACGACTTGGTGTTTGTGAAATGCGCTTCAATATTAGAAACGACTTGTTGGTTTTTGTAATGCGTTTCGTGGGTCGAAACGACTTGGTGTTTGTGAAATGCGCTTCAATATTAGAAACGACTTGTTGGTTTTTGTAATGCGTTTCGTGGGGTCGAAACGACTTGGTGTTTGTGAAATGCGCTTCAATATTAGAAACGACTTGTTGGTTTTTGTAATGCGTTTCGTGGGTCGAAACGACTTGGTCTTTGTGAAATGCGTTTCAATATTAGAAACGACTTGTTAACGCACTGCTTTCTGGATCTGCATAATAAACAAGGTACAAATTATATATTAGGTTTATTTTTCGTAAAACATTGGTTTTTCTCGGAAAATTGTATCTACCGAACGCACGAACTCTTGTAGTTTCTGCCACTGAGATGAATTCGCGTCGGTCTGGAACTTGAGTCGCACAAGCGCCTTCTTCCACAGCTCCTGGGAGTCGGTGTGGCGCGCGTCGTCAGCCTTGTACACCTTGCAGTCGACGTAGTACTCTCCGTTGATGCTCGCTGCTCGCCGCTCGCAGCCTTTGGCGACTCGGTTAACGAAGAATGATGATAGACATGTACTCGATGAATCGTCTTTTGGCACGGTGTCAGTCCCGTAGTTGTTACTGATACCGAATACATCATTATCTGTATTGGTTTTTTTACTGAAACAACGACGAAAGTTTTATTAGTTTATCATACACTTACAGGGTACATTTAACGTTTAGATACACGCAGAAAAAAAAATACACACTTAGTTTTTAATTGGTATGGTGAACTAAATTATTGAATAGTTTGTTTACCTCTTACGAATTAAATTCGTTGATGATGGGTGCGACTTGCGTTTCCTATTATCTGCAGACAGCTTGCGGCTGGGAGTCGTTCTCTGGTCTGGGATCGGAGCTTGTTGAAGGTACTCGCACTCAGAGTCAGACCTGAAAATATAAAGATAAAACAAAATAATAATCAAACACAAATCAAATTATTACAATCACCTACAATGGGTCAGATCTCTAAGCTATGACCTGATCGGAAATATTTTATACTTACATTTTCCACTTATGTCCGTTTGATATACCAGGCTGATGATAGCAGGCGTAGTGACTGTTGGCAGCAGGCAGCGGTTAGATATCAACATTGATAGGATAACTCAGCAAGATCGCAGAGCACTTCTTGAAGATTACTTCCACACTTGTAGACTTCAGTTGGTTTGTACCGAGTACTTCGAAAACATGTAGCTTATAAATCGGAAAACGAACGATAATTCGCTATATTAAAAATGACTGCAACTGTTCATTATAATGTTGCGTAAAACAACATTTTTCCTTAGACGTATTATACTTGTTCAAAAAGTGAACACTAAGGTTCTTTTAGCTAGCACCGAATGACAAGACAGCGAAACGACTTAGGGCTGTCAAAACGTTTACCAGTAGATAGAATAGCAACAACGGTATTAAGGAATATTCTAGCAAGTAATTTAATTATTTAGCAATCTAGAGACAATCATAAGATTAGTATTTATCATGTTATATATCCAAGTTTTACTTGTGATACTTTTATGCTTGAGTAAAGTAAGTACAGGAAATAAGTTGACTTGTAACAGTAACAAATTTTAAATGAATTTTCTCTTCGGTTAGAAACCTATAGGTTTCTGACCTGGTATTCGACATTTTATTCTACTTGTATTTTGTGATAGTGTTCCTATGTAGTTTCTGATACTTATCCATACTTTAATATGTATGCGTGCCAACCTTGACTAAAACAGCTTACTGTTGCGAATGCAACTAAGAGCCAAATTCACCAATAAACTAATCGCGATTATTTAAAACAAAACACAGTTAGAGCGTCTAATCGAGATTATAGCTTCATTTTGCATTTCACCGATATGAATTGAATCTAGTTTAGGCTAACTCAGTTTCAATTCTTTTGTTGTCGCCCATGTTTATGACACGTGTCTTTAAACTAGATTACGCTGAGCTCAGTTTAGTTGAACTAAGTTTTTATATTGAATGATGAAATCAGCCCTAAGCTGACGAAAAGAAAGAAACAAGGTTACACGTGTAATGTTTTACGCAATAACAATTATTTCAATCAAATATTTTATAAATTTACTAATTAATGGAGTATTCGTTATTGACTAGGTAATCAGTAACGAATACTCCTTTAATTAGTAATGTCGAAAAATAATTTGACATTATCTCAAAGCTACGACGCGTGACGGGGTGTAAATCGTTTAATCATTTAAAAAATATATAGATTTACAGCGAATGTCGAAATAACTAGTTTTATAATCTCGCGAAGCTGTACCTGACGTTTAATATTGCGATCTGAAAACACACACACGTACATAAAATTGGAACATTTATGTACAACATTAAATAATTTTCAAAAAAGGTAATTATTGAATACGTTTCGTATTTTTATTTAAAATTGTGTTATTTTTTACTAAAAATAGGCACTAACCGATCTTTCTTTTTTTCAGAAATACGTTGATACCTAATCAGATGCACTGCCTGAAGAATAAGTGATCATCAAACCAATAGGCGTATGCAGACTTGCTCCAGATTAAAAAAATCAATAAAGTAATGCAAAAAGGTAATTAAAGAATATGTTTCGTATTTTTGTTTAAAATGTTGTTATTTTTTACTAAAAATAGGTACTAACCGGACTTTATTTTTTTCAGAAATACCTTGATACCTTATCAGATGCAATGCTTGAAGAACAAATAGTGATCATCAAACCAAAAGGCGTATGCAGACTTGCTCCAGATTCAAAAATTTAATAATTCTGTCACACTACACTAACTTCGATTGTTTATTAGTCGTTATACGTGGGTAAGATCGTTTCGAGTTTAAATGGGATAATAGTTAATATCAAATAGTAAAATAATGCCCCACTGTTTGGTTTGCAATTTATTTGTAGATAATCGTCGATGGTCTGGTCATTTACGTAGTAATATTCATAAAAGTAATGGTGCGACCACTGTTTTTGACAATGTCGCAATTATTAATTCTGCGTTTAAAAAACGAATCGTTAGTTACAAGATCATCGCAACTGGCGAACAAATAAATAATTTTCCTGAAATTTTTCTTAGTAATATTAGTGAACAAGTTAAAACTCTAATAAACCGATCATTATTGAAACATACAGCTCTGAAAATAAATTTTGAACTTTTTTCTTTTTTTCTTATGTTTAAAAATGATCAAAAGGAAATGAAATCGTTCGCCACAAAAAACATTATTATTAATTTTAATTATGATTTTGATTCAATTTATAAAGCAACGGTTGATTTACTGTTAAAGAAAATTGAAGAGTTTCAGGAGAGAGATAGTGGTTGGTCATTTTTGAGCAATTCCTATGTAGAATTAAATATTAATAAATATCAGCCTCTCGGTGGATCTAAATTTATAATTTTACCAAAATGTATAAAAAATAAAAAAGCTTGTTTGAATATTCGTAACAATGATGAGTTTTGCTTTTTATGGTGCGTAGTGGCAGCTCTGTACCCCGCTAACAAACATCCCGACAGAGTTTCATCTTATCCCTACTTCCGGGATGTTTTGAATGTTGATGGTTTAACATTTCCGATAACATTTTCGGATATAGCTGTATTTGAGAAAAATAATCCGTTTTTGAATATTTACGTGTATGGTTTAAAAAATAATAAGACTATCGTTGGACCTTTGTATTCAACATCTAATCAAAAATATAAGAGCATCCATCTATTGTTTTTAGAAAATAATACTAATACTCATTATTGTCTTATCAATGATTTATCTCGTCTAGTCAGAAATCAGATAACTAAACATCATGGTAAACTGTACTTCTGCGAAACGTGCTTATTGTTTTTTCCGACACGCATCCAAATTGAATCACACCTGTGTGGAGGAATTGCTACGGTATTACCAGAAAAAGGAACATTTTTAAAATTCAAAAATTATGATAGAAAACAAAACATTCCTTTCGTCATATATGCTGATTTCGAAACGATACTCGAACCGATTTCCGGCGATGATTTCAACACCGCTAAAACGTCATACTCACATCGACACATTCCGGCCGCATTCGCGTATAATGTAGTGTCATCATTTAACGATAGGGTTGGCGGCTATAGAAGTTATCGTGGAAAAGATTGTGTTTCAAAATTTATACATTTACTGACTGAAGATGCTAAAGCAATACACAGAATTCTAACTAAAAGCGAGCCTATGATATTCACAGAAATAGATGCTCTAGATTTCAAACGCGCTGTTAAGTGCTACCTTTGTGATAATTTACTGTTGACAGATAGAGTAAGGGATCACTGTCATATTACAGGCCGGTACCGAGGTGCAGCACACCGACACTGCAACCTACAAAATAAAGTACCAAAATTCATCCCAATATTTTTTCATAACCTGTCCGGGTACGATTGTCATTTATTTATTAAAAAGTTAGGTGAAATTCCAGGACAAATTAAAATAATACCCAAGACTAAGGAAAAATATATATCGTTTACAAAGTTTATTCCTCTTGCTGATAATGAGTTTATACAAATAAGGTTTTTAGATTCCTTCAACTTTCTAGGAACTAGTTTAGACAAACTTGCTAAAACTTTGCAAGTTGACGATTTTGTTAACCTTAAATCAATTTTTCCCGATGAAGCGCAATTTAGTTTGCTGATTCGTAAAGGTGTGTACCCGTATGACTATATGAAAGACTGGAAATGTTACGAACAAAAGTCATTACCATCTAAATATTATTTCCATAATTATTTGACTAACGAAGGTATTAGCGATGAAGATTATAATCATGCTCAGAATGTTTGGGCTGTTTTCAATATTTCTGACCTAGGCGAGTATACAGATCTATACTTAAAAACAGATGTGCTTTTGTTGACAGACATATTTCAAAATTTTCGGAAAACATGTAAACAATATTACAAACTCGATCCTGCCTTTTACATAACTGCACCCAGTTTATCTTTCGATGCAATGTTACTAAAAACAGGTGTTCAGTTAGAACTGATTTCGGATTTAGCTATCGTCAGAATGATTCAAAGCGGTATACGAGGGGGCTTGTGCATGTGTTCCCATCGGTATGCAAAAGCAAATCACAAATACATGCCAGAACATGATGCATCACAGCCTCAGAGTTTTATAGTATATCTAGACTGTAATAACCTATACGGCTTTAGCATGTGTCAGTATTTACCGTATTCTAGTTTTAGATTTCTTGATGAAAACGAATTAACTAATTTTCGGGTAGAAAATATCGAGAATAACTCTGAGTGGGGCTTTATATTAGAAGTCGATCTTTTTTATCCTGAACATTTACACAAACACCACAATGATTTACCATTTTGCCCTGAGAAATGTATACCTCCAGGAGGTAAAACGAAGAAATTAGTTGCAAATTTGCATAATAAATACAACTACGTAATACATTATGTTCATTTAAAAAAGTGTTTAGAACATGGTTTAATATTACGTAAAGTTCATAAAGCTATTACTTTTAGACAAAGTTCTTATTTAAAACAGTACATAGAATTAAACACTCGATTAAGACAAAAGGCAAAAAGTTCTTTTGAACAAGACTTTTTTAAGTTGTTAAACAATAGTGTTTTTGGCAAAACATTAGAAAATACTGAAAATAGAGTAACCGTTCATTTAGTTAATCAATGGTGCGATCAATCTAATCGAACTAAGAAATTTATATCCTCCGAGAGACTTGTAGCCAATCCCTACTTCCATAGCGCTTCTATTCTAACTGAAAACTTAGTTGCAATACAAATGAAACCTGACCAAATTATTTTAGATAAACCTATTTATATTGGGTTCACTGTATTAGAACTTTCTAAGACACATATGTATGACTTTCATTATAATATTGTAAAACCTTTTTATGAAGATCGAGTGCAGTTGTGTTACACAGATACCGATTCGTTTGTTTATAAAATATTCACGTTTGACTTTTATCAGGACTTGAAGTATAATTTTTTGCAATATTTCGACACCAGTAACTATAATGATAAAAATGATTTTGACATACCAATTATAAACAAAAAAGTTCCAGGTTTGTTCAAAGACGAAATGGGAGGAAAATATATCTCAGATTTTGTTGGTTTGAGATCGAAGCTTTACTCAATAAAAACAGTCGATAAAGTCATTAAAAAAGCAAAAGGAGTAAAATCAAGTGTAATAAGAGACTTAACTATAACAGATTATGAAAATATTTTATTAAATGGTGGAATTATTCGTAGAAAAAATATTATGTTTAAATCTATAAAGCACGAAATATTTACTAAGAGTGTCAACAAAATTGCCTTATCTCGAAATGATGATAAACGCTCAATATCTGTAGATGGAATATCAACGCGAGCCTGGGGTCACTCACTTATTTTAAAGAGCGAAAATGTATTTCAAGATTAAGCTAATTAGTAATAGAGTTCGAATTTGATTTATGTAACCAGTGTAATATAATCTTAATATTAGTTCTTAAAAATATACCTAGGTAACTGTTTAATGTATGATAAATAATAATTCTTAGTTGTAAAAACCTAAGTTAATATGAATATATAAATAAAATGTGATTTATTATGACTACTTGTTTAATTTATGTTTTGAAACATCATCTTCCTTTTTTGTAGTTGGTTAAATAAAATGAAACCTGACTAAGATTCAATTTGCAAACATGAAGTGCATGTCGAAACTTGAATCGTTCATTTTTCAGATGTAAAATGAATTTTGTACGTATTACAATAAGACTGATTATACAAATTTCGAAGAGCCATGTTTGCGTCAATTCAATCATAACGCTGATCATACAATACGTAACAGTGCATTACCCTCATAAATGCATAGTTAACACTTTAATCTCAATTAGGAATTGTTTCGATAGTATTTTTTTCTTTTTTTGACCATTTGCGAAATAAAACTCGTCTTTAGTACTTGTACTAAGCAGCGCTGTGCTTACCTCGAACATGTCATCGGTAAGTTTCTCAATTTATTTTTATATTGTTTAGTAACTAGTGGATCTGCTATGAATGTTGTAACCCGCTGACAGTTCGTTTATGCATCGCTATATCAACGTCTACGTTTTAGTTTAAACTTAATGAATGTCTATTTTTATTCCAGAATACAGAATCAGAAATTATGTTTAGCCAGTATGCTCAACAAAATCCTTATGAAGTATTCTCCGAAACGCTTCACAACGAACCCGAGTACAGCAAAAAAGTGATGAAAGAAAAGAAATCAAAACAACGTTGCAGGGACAAGTCGAAGAAGCACAATTCAACTAAATCTTTTGTAATGAGTCGACTACAGCGACGAGGCATCAAACTAATTAAAATATCAGTCATAGATTTAAGCAATAACAATCCGCAAACCAGTGACAGTGACAGTGACAGTGAGAACGTCATTATAAGTGCGCAATACATTGTTAAAGACGCTATCGACAATGTTATGGACGAAACTGAATCTCTAGTTAAAAAAATTTCTAAATCTTTAATAGATAGTGATTTTTAGTACTTATCTGTTTGCGTATTAAGTTGATTAGGCAAATATTTAGTCCTTATAAATTTGTTTTATTTAATTTTAAAGTACTCGTAGATTATTTTATATAAAGAAGTGTTGGGTGTTTATCAAAATAAAAGAAGTTTTACAATACAAATGGTTTTTTATTTAAGAAAACAATAACCTAAGTAGGTACACATTTATAACTCTGACCACTTTCTTATACATAACACATTTTTAAGAGCACAATGCTTTAAATGTTTTACACAATTTAAATTAGTTCTTCCTTCACAGTATTTTTTATGTAAATAAAGAAATTAGGACATCCTTCAGTACCAAGGTCTGATACTTTACAGTTCTCACAAAGTTCCTTAACCCACTTAACTTTCTCCAAACCATTAACAACGATTTCCTTATTTTCTAGATAGGGAACGATTATACGACGAAATTCTTTATAGTCGATATACCCTTCGTTCCAATAAATACCTCTGTTTCTTTCTAGCCACTTAACTTGCCGTTTTTCGTCACTTGTTAAGTATTTAAACAAATATGGTGGTTTTATTAAAAATGTTTGGGTATAATCACGGGTAGCAAAAGCTAACTCTTTTATTATAAAATTATTGTACAGGTCTTTAAACCCTTGAACATCTAATATGACAGTATTCGGATTCATGATATTTTCCTGACTGTATTACTTAAAGGTTTATATTCAATAATACAGTCGTTCAATATAAGACAATACGCTGAAGTCTGATCTGGTATTTCCGAATCACTCTCAATTTCCACTCTTACGTCTACAACAGGGCCTGACTTTATATTATCAGCTTGTCTAGAGCAATCGATGACAAATAGTGGCGCCAAATCTTTAAATTGTTTTTCACTTAGTAAAGGCTCCGGTCGACGCCCATAATAAGACTGCTGAAATCTGACGTATTGCTCGTATAATAAAGCGATTCTGTTATTTGCGAAACTCACATTTAGGTTTTCATATGGAAAGTAAGTAGAATTAAGGTACACTTTTACATCACGAACGTGACAATGATCGAACTGAGACATATCAGAACTGCTATTGTTTTTTCTATTTGTCTGTAGTCCCATAATAATGTATCTTGGTTTCTCTATTTGCGAGGATGTTTTGATTGACCAGGTATGTTTAGTAGTTTTAGGTAAAGCCGGATATTCGTACAGATCCCAATTTCTGAATATCATCTGGAGTGGTCGATCTTTTTCTAATAGTTTCAGCAAACTTATTTTTTCTTTGTCAGACACTTTAACGTGCGGTACGCGCCAAATGATTTTATTTATCTGAACGTCTTCTACAATTTCACCGGTGTTAAGTTTTACAGCATTCAGGTTAGTGTTGCTTCGTAGCAATATCAGTTCGTGCCTACAATTGATCACGACTTTCTTGAAATCCTCTGCGAAACCGATGATGTTACAGAGTGGTATAGAAGCAGAAAAATTACCACCATTAATGTTTTTTGTACCATCAATATTCCAGCCCCATGAATTAGATGTCTTTGATTCGTTCTCATTCATTGATATCAACGATTTCATGGTGGTAGTTACGCCAGCATTTTTTATTCTATCAATTTCTACTCCATTCAGCTCGTACCTTATATCTTGAAACAAGTAGAGTAGAGCATTATTCGTGAAATGAACACTAGTGACTTTATCTTTCATATCCTTTTTGCTTACGATAATGGTTCCTTCTAAATACAAGGTACTCGCTGATGGAAGAATGTACAAGTCCTGTTGGTTAATAGGTATACGAATTTCGTCATTTCTATTAAAACTAGTTACATAGGGCTTGTAAGAATGAAATTCAATTCCTTCAACCGTATTATCAGAAGTCGGAGCGGATAAAACGTCTAAGATATTCATTTTAGCAAACCAATCACTTTGAGAAATGCTTTGTTGTCTTTAGTTAATTTTATTTTCTTACAGCGAGCTCTTATTTGGGTGGATGCTTGAGGGGGACTGATATTTTGAATTTGTTGATGCGCATATTTATTGTAGTCAATCATTTTTTGCTTCTCAGGTGCAAATACAGTTGCACTTCTTCACCCCGTAAATTTATTAAGCGGTTATTTATATCAATCAATCGGATATGTATGCAGCTTATGTTGTTTTGGTTGACTGGAAAGTATATTGCGTTTTTTGGAATTTCTATAATTCTATAACCAGGAGGTACGTTAAGTGCAAATTCGTGAATTATGTGACTCGGTTTTCCGTTTGTGTACGAGCCGCTTACAATATCACATTCGATCCTGATCACTGTCGTAGGTAAAATGTTGACTGGAAACTGTGACACGTGCCATTTATTTGGTTCCAAGATCTGCTTATCAAAACCTAATAAATTTCTGATAGTATTCTCTTTATTAAAATTTATGTTTTTTGTACAGAATACAGTAGTTTTTAACGTATTGTTATTGCACTGCAGTTTGATTGATGCATCTTTAATTTTAGATTTTAAGTAATCATTAATATCTTGCAATTCGTAGGTGCCTTCTGGTATTTCAATAACTTTGTTAGAGTCATAATAAAACTTATTATTCGTTTTGTCGATGTTTGGAATAGAATTAAATGTTGAGAAATGCAATAAGGCACACTCATACTGTTCATTTAGTTGCAATGTGTTAGGATAGTACGTAGATAAAGTTGACGAGTTTCCAGTTATTGACAATGTGAATGACATCTTGCAAATGATTGAAATAAAAGAAAATTATAATTTTTATACGTTTTTATTCCAAAAAGTCCTTAGATATTCTAAACATAAGTGCCCACAGTTTTCTGTGTTAAATTTCTGATATCTAGTATAGTTATAAAAAACATTACATTTCTTAAAATATCGCATTAGTTCCAATGGAGGTTTCAAATCCCCAAAGCTATCAAAATATTCACAATAGTGGTTAATTTTAACATAAGCTACCCAATGTGTCCCAACATTCTTATAATTATCCAAGTTAACGACACCGCATTCAATCCGTTTTGGCACCCTTGGTAATTGATCCTTCATGTAAACTCCTCGAAAGTAGGGGATGTCACGTGCATACTTTTGTATATCTACATTAGTTAGAGGACGATTAGGTAGCTTATTTCTTAGTTTTTTGAACATTTTATAAATAAACCTTTACCATTTTTATGTGACTTAATGTATAAACCCTTGCCTAACTTTAAAGACTCCATAGCCTTATTGTGTCTTACTGTTTCTTGCAAATTTTGCTGACTAGCTTTGTAATCGTTAACAGTTTTTGCAATACCCGCCGCACCACCAGCTAAAGTACCTAAAGCCGATAAACCAGCAAAAATTGGAATCAAAGGTAGAATTCCTCCAGTTTTTGGTAACGGTATCACTCGCGGTATTCGAATCTTTGAGATTTTTGGAAATATTTTTTTTGCCGCTGCGTAAGCAACGTTGATTAATGTTTTGCTATCTTTTGGATTCAGTTTCTTGATCGTTGATTTTATTTTTGACACGAAGTTCTTAAACGTTTTAACGCCGGCACCAGATTTCAATTTGGCTTTCATAACTTTGCTTACTATCCATGAACTCAGTTTTTCTCCTTTTCCAGCATCTTTGGACTTAAGTCTTTGTTTAGCCATATTTAATAGTTGTAAATCGGCTTTGTGGCGATTGGTTAAGTCTGTATGGTTTGCATAAGCAATGTCGTGATGCATACAAGCTTCGTCTAGCTTATTTACACCTCGATCACCTCGTTGTAATCGTTTCTGGAGTTTGGTTCCTGGTCCGCAATAATTGTAACCAGGCAAATGAAGTTCAAACGGTAAATTATTAATTAATGTATTAACTAGTTCACCTCCTTGCATTGTCCGAATTGTAATGATGAAAATAGTGCAAAAATAATGTTTATATTAATATTATTTTATCCTACGATTGCAGTTTTGTCAATCCAACTGTTTTCTTCATTGTTTAGACCCAACCATTTTACGAAAATTTTTGATCCTTTTCTTTTTAAAACTCTTTCTATCAAATAAACACCAGGAAAGTTGGATTTTTGAAGTTCTTGCTCGTAAAAAGTTCCCAATATAGCTTGCTTTCGCTGATCTTCTAAATGATATGTAACAGGTATGGTAAAATTAATCTTTTTTATGGTAAATATTTCAGTTGACCAATTAGGTGTATAACCTTTCTCAAACTGGTGTTTGTATTTACTGATCCGAACAAAATCACCCACTATGAACTTAGGTTTTCTACAAATAGAGGAATGTTTAAATGATTTTCTTATATTTTCTGCTATAATGGACATATTAGCTTTATTCACTTCGATTGGCTTAACTCTAATTGTTCGATGTTTTGTATTGTTATATGTCTTTAATATATCTTGTAACGGTAAATCTAACCATTTATAGTTTCCGTTCAGACTAAAATATTTATATAATTTATTTTTAATAGTTTTAATTAGTCGCTCAACAATAGAAGCTTTTTTGGTAGAAAATGATGAGTAATGGTTAATATTGTATGACTTCATAAGCATCTGAAATGAGTTGTTATAAAACTCTGTTCCCATATCTGTTTGTAAATTATCAGGTTTGCGTTTGCTATTAATTAATATTTTTTTGAATGCATGAGTAACATCAAGTTTATTTTTTGTTTTTAATGGCTCCGTCCAAGCATACTTTGAGAAGCAGTCAATCACTACTAAAATGTAATTGTAACCTTTATTATATTTCTTTAGGTTTTGCATGTCCATCAGATCAGCTTGCCATAAGTCATCGACTCCCTTTAGAATGACAGGACGCCTAAGAAAATTTCTTCGTGCTGCTTTGTGTATTTCATTTACAATTTGCTGCTTTGCCATTACGAAGGTTTTTGAAGTAATTTATCTACCTCTGCCTTAGTATAAAACTTATCTTGCAAATGAGTTAAAATCTCAGGTATCTTTGCTTTTAAAGTAGCCTGAACTGTACCCTTAGCGTCTTTCATGATTTGAGAACGCAATAAACCAATCATATTATTAAATTCTTTTAACATGTTAGCATTTAAATGATCCACATAATCCTTGTTCACAGCATCGTCTGATTCTACCGGATACCGAATTCCTCTCAGTCTTGATGTTTTTAAATCAAAATCTCCGTTTTCTAATTTTAACAATGCATTCTCATTAAACTCAAATAACTCCGAAAAACGCATTCTTTTGTGAATGTAGTGTCCGAATTTGTCTACGTTCATGTCTAGGTGTATTGTATCGAGAAGCTGGTAATAAAATAAACACATTTTAAAATATTTATTTATTTATAACTTTACTTTCACGCAATTCTTCAATAATAGATATAATTTCATTATCTAATCCTGTGTTA
Source organism: Leucania comma (assembly GCA_958295575.1). Classification (NCBI taxonomy): domain Eukaryota; kingdom Metazoa; phylum Arthropoda; class Insecta; order Lepidoptera; family Noctuidae; genus Leucania; species Leucania comma. The sequence continues at coordinate 22,381,490 of OY282480.1, forward strand.
CCAGCATCTCGAGATGCAATCAATAATTTTAATCTATCCACCAGTTCATTGGGATCGTCCCAATATACAAAATCTACGTTTTTCTTCCACATTTTTGTTAAGGGTAGTCCTTTTCCCTGCGATTGGTGCTCTTGAATTGTACTTCGTAGTTGGAATAGAGGCTTAATAATTTGCAAATATTTTTGTCCTTTATTACTTTTTATTGGTTTACCAGGCTCATAGTCTCGTCGATGTGCATTTGTGTCTAGTAGCATCGACTTATAATGTTTCATATCACTCTCTGTAACCAAGCTTAAATCTACGTTCTTTTTCAACAGCAACTGTTTTAAACCAGGCGTATTTCGGTATTTGCGTCCAGCCACGATGATATACTCATCGCTGATCGTTATACGAGCAGAACCTAACATCAATTTGCCGCCTTCTACTCTAACACCAAACGGAATATCTGACAGTGCTTCTGAGGACACTGACCAGGACGACGTATCACATCCCTGCTTGTTTTCAACTAATGATTTATACGAAGAGTCACTTTCGATATCAGATTCAAAATCGTCTTCATTGTTTCCTTTACTAATTGGAACTTCTTTATGTAAAGTTTTATCGATAAATGGAACTTCGGTTTCTTCATTTTCTATATTATGCAGGAGAGGAGCCTGCTTACTGACATTAGCAATTAGGTTGAGTGGTTCTGTTACCGGCTTGAAAACTGATTCCAGCACTTGCTGATTGTTAATCTCAACATCTCTCATCTTTCGTACTTTCTTCTTAACAGCTTCTGCAGCCTCAACTATTTGTCTTTTCAGTGATTTTTCCATAATAACAAAAAAAGTTCGTGATTGATTATGCGTTGTCTGAAGAAGAATAATAATATAGCGAGGGTACAGGTCTTAAATATTAATATTTTTAATCAAAGACAACAAAAGTGTCAAATTTATTTCTGTAACATCCTTTATTTTTGGAGCAATCCTTATTAATTACTACATAATTGAAGGGTTCACTCCATATTTTTGAACACATTTCACGAAATTCAATCCATGACATATCAGTGTTGACATGTTCTTCATAAATATGTCGTAAATTAATTTCATCTTGTTTAAAAAGTATGATTAAGTTCGCATTGTCTCTTACTAACTGCTTAGGGATTTTACTGTATGTTTGGTTTAGATAAAAACAATCAATGCATTTGTGTCTTCCCATCGCAAAATAATCACGCATGTTACTTTGATTTTCACAAGCAACATCATCAAAAATAATCACGGAGTTGGGTTTTGCGTCCTGAACGCTTAGTACCTCCTCATTTCCCTGATATTTCTGGAGGGAAATACCAGGCACCCGTTGCAAAACTCTTTCTAAAAAAATGTACTTGGGTTGGTGCAGAGTTTTTGAATAAACATAAACATTTTCAAATCTTAATCCGTTTTCGTGTATAAGAAGACCAATTAATAAATTGGTTTTTCCGCAGTTGGACGGACCGCAAATGGTACATCGTACTGTGTTAGGCAATAATTCTCCATGACGAAAACTAGTCTTACAAATATCATCGCAGACTGTATTAACATGCAGCGATTGCGGTTGTTTTACAAATTTCATGATTACTGTCGGAAATGAACCGATTGAAAATGAGTGAATGTATATAGAACGTTAACATTTATAAACTTACCTCTTTTGGGTTCCTGGTCATTGATCGAGTCGATTGTTCATTATTGAGCATTCTGTACCACCCTTCAGAGCGATAGCGAGCTCGCAAGATCATTGGTCGTGTACAGTAATGCACTAGAGAGTAAGTAAACGGAGAATCGAGTTGATGGTTGATTTTTCATCGTGCTCCTAAACGCGGCATACTAGCCAGCCGTACGGAAGATAGTGTTAAGAAGCAGGTAACTAGTTATTGGTCGAGTTAATCGTTCCTAATACACGGTCCATCAAACTGTCTCGTTCGAGTGGAGAGTCGAGTCGATTGTCGATTATTGGGCATTCTATACCACTATCGGCAGCGAGGCGCACTCGCCCGAGCACTTGCCGATAGTGGAATAGAATGCCCAATAATATACTACTGTCGTGGGTTCAATTCCCACCCAGGACAAATGTTTGTGTTGTGAGCACGATCATTAATGTTCTGTGTCTGTACACCCAGACACAGAACAAATGATCGTGCTTGATTTATCTATAATATGTATGTATTTAAAAATATATAAGTATGTTTATCAGTTGTCTAGTACCCATAACACAAGCCTTGCTTAGCTTGGGACTAGACGGCGTTGTGTGATAGTTGTGGAATATTATTATTATATTATTATTCCGATGGGACCGTAATCCCACAGGAACGGAAGAGAGATCAGGCGCAAGGCCAACGGCTTCACGTGCTTTTCGAGGCACGAGGGTAACATACCACCAAATTCCAAACTCCGGCAGCTACAGAGTAATTCCTAGTGGAAAAACACAATAGCACATTTTGCCCGACCCCGGAATCGAACCCAGGACACCATGCTCATCAATCGCGCTTGCGACCAGGAGACTAACGAGGCAGTCAATAGTCAAAAAAATAGGTACTAACGTTAGTGTAGAGTAGAATTATAATACATTAAAAAATTAAGAAGGGACAGCCTAGCGCCTGTAAATAAAATCGTAGCACGATTGCGCGATTTGATTGATTGATTGATTGTGTGCTACGATTTTATCGACAGGCGTTTTTTTCAATTAAGAAGGGATAGCCTAGCGCCTATATTTGTATTTGCCTGTCAATAAAATCGTAGCATACACCGTTGCGCCGACAGTATTTATTTCATCTACTTATCAGGCGCCAAACAATTTCGTTGACGCCAACCCAAAATGTAGTATAAATATGAATCGTTGTCTTCTTCTGATCCGTCATGACCTCCTGGTACACGAACTCCCATATTTTATTTTATTCTTCACATAGTCAATCCATCTTCTATACACGTTTGCTGGATGGTCTAAGATACTTACGAGTTGGGTTCAGTATTTCTTCTCCGGGTAGTCAGCTAGGAAACGCCGCGCCGGCCTAATCATTTATTTTTTTAAACCTTTTTGTTAAATAAATATAATTTATCGCTTGATTTGATTTTATTGATGATGATTTGATTTTGTGTTTTGTTTTATTTTAATTGATAAATTATATTGGTGTAGTTATGATTTTAATGTTTATAGTGATTTTGATGATGATTTGATTTTGTTTTGTACTGTAATGTTTTAATTAATGATTTATTTTTATTTTTTATATTTTTAAAGTTTTTAATACCATTAAATATGTTAATTGATCAATAATGCTCATTTAGTGGCGCTCATTACCAAATATTTTTGTTAAAATGCGGATAATGCAGTGGGCCACAATATTGTAATCACTTACGTTCATTTTTAATTTATTAGTATGCATTGTATATTGTAGTTGTTAATTGTCCCTAAATAAACAAAATAAAATAAAAAATAACTTATCCCGCTCTGGGTTAAGAGAGAGAGTTTTCCAGATTTTTAATGATTAAAACTTACATTTTCATTTTTTGTTAAGTTTGGATATCATCAAAAGAATTATCTCGCTCTAGGACGGAGCGGGCGATTTAGACTGGTAACATATACTTATGGTATACGAAACAGGAACCTCCTAAAGCAACCATGTCCTTTGAGGACCAGCGTCAAGTAAGTGAGGAAGCTGTAGCGCCTCTCTAATCAATTTTCTGTGAAGAGATAATATCTCATCATCATTTCAGACTAAAGACGTCCACTGTTGGACATAGGCCTCCCCCAAGTGTTAATTCGTAACCTAGCCAAGGCTAGGCTGGGAAAAAAACTTTCAAATGAAAAAAAAATCAAAATCTTTTAACATTTGGCGTAGGTATCGCTGATCAAGTCTGTGAATAGAATACTTCCAGGCACAGTGTACATTATCTTCTAGGCAAGCGTGCTTCTTCGTCGACCACATCATCGCTTTCCATCAAGTGAGATAGTGGTGAAACGCGTGTAATATTAGTAAAAAAAAAAAAAACGAAGACAATGGACTTTTCTATCGAATTGACAATCGCCTCCTTTTTTTAAAATCAGTTAATTCAATAATCGTAAAATAAGTTCTTGCATATAGCAATATAGGTATTATTGGCTCGATCTCTCGCGCCGTGCCTTGATACATACAGGCCATGGACCGAAGCGAGGAGTAGCAGGCAGTCGCCTCCTTCTGCGAAGCAGTAATACTAGCAAAGTAGGTGGCGATACGCGAGAGGCAACTGCCCTCACACCCCAGACGCCGCCGGGATTCCGATCCCGATTACCGGTCACCGTAGGCGCGGGCTTGTGGACGGCGAGCAAAGGGTAGCTCGCCGTCTAACAGTTCGGTAACTGTCCGGACCGGGCCCAAGTTGTCGACGATACATATCGTTCCACGCGCGCCTCAAGGAGATGTCAGCAAACCGTAGGGGCCCAGCAGGGTCAAAGCCTACTGGGGCCATGGGTAATATGAAAGTGTACCCTGGAGCCCTAGAACAACGAAGGAATAGGAGTGGGTTTTTAGTCAGTAAAAGTCTGACACTATCTCCCGCCCCTCCCAAGGACGTGGAGATGTCATTCGATGATTTTCCCACCGCAAAAAAACTATTGGTTGGGTTGCGTATAAATAAGATAATGTTTTCTTCATAAAAATTGTATTTAAATTAGTAAATTGGTATCTTCTCATTTAGTAAAATAATTACAAATTCATATAATATATTTTCTAGTGGCGGAAACTTACATTAATGGATATGCTGCAGAGTACCTCACGTGATTTAATTTTTCTTACGTATTTTTGCATTTGCATGTTGATTAAAATATGGGCCGTGCCACATTGGGATGCCATGGCAGCCAATTCAAGTAAAAAGTATAGATTGGCTGTGTGGCCAACAGTTGCCAAGTGACGTACACACCATAGAACTGCATGCATTTCCTTGGCGCAACCAAGGAAATGCATGCAGTTCTATGGTTGGCTGCGCCGCCATGGCGTCCCGGTGAGGCAGGGGCTAAGATTGACGGCCGTAATAAGTATTTAATTACAAAATTATAATATTACTAGCTTCTGCTAGCGGCTTCGCCCGCTTGAAACTAGGTTTATCAATATAAACTTTAGTCCCCCATTCCATCCCCTTAATGGGTGAATTTAAAAAAATCCTTTCTTAAGGGATGCCTACGTTATACAAAGAACTTAACTCCAAATTTCAGGTCTTTACGATCAAAGGTTTAGGCTGTGCGTTGATCCATCAGTCAGTCATTCAGGACAAAGCCTTTTATAAGTATACTAGCTTCCTCCAGTGGCTTCGCCCGCGTGAAGGTCGGTTTAACCCCTTAGGGGTGGAGTTTCGTGAAATCCGTTCTTAGCTGTTGGGAATATATACCACTATTTTTTAATTAGTGCAAATACTTAAAGGGCTTATTAGAAAAGGTCTTGTTATTATTTATGTAAAGTCTCAATCAATAAATAATATTCATAAACAGCAAAGTTATGAGCGTTTGTTTATATCCCAAAATCTCATTCAATTTATGGAAACATTGTACAGGTTTATGAATGAAAGAATGTCAATAAAAATGGAAAAACACTGCGCTTAGTATTTTCTAGTAGTAGTTGTTATGAATGATGATTCAATTATGAATTTAACAATAATGACAAATTTTCGTGGACAATTTTGGGATTTCGTTCTTTGTACTTTTGACTCCACAAATATCATCAGCAACGGGTACTGATTGAGCCCCATTTCTTTTTGTGCACTAATTAAAAAATAGGGGTGTATATCGTACCTAGATGTTATAGTTTCAGAGATTTCGTGATTAATCAGTGAGTTAGTATTCGCTTTTATATACAGTATGTATACGACATATGGGCAATAAATGAAATCACATGCTTTTTTTAGCGCTTACTAACGATATGCAAAAAATGAAAGAAATCAGTCCAATAGTTTAAACAAAAAATTGAGATTTTATTGTGAAATTACAATAAAAACGCCGCCCCGCACCGCGCCGCGCCGCACCGTCTCGTCTGCATTTAAGCTGTTGCCATTCTGTACTCAAGGTAAGTAGGTATTGTACCTACGTATACTAAACAGTGTTTGACTTTTACTGAATTTATTTGATATTTATTTTGTTTAAAAATTTATGTTTGTTAATTTTTTGATTTTTAATTTAATAATCAATTTAGTTATGTTTCTGTGGACGAGTATTGCTCGTGATTTCATTTATTTGCCCATATGTCGAATATATACTGTATATTGATTGTCTAATCCTAGTAGTCTAACCCTATTTCAAAAAATTAATTCATTAGGGTTAGCAAAACTGAGAGAGTTAAATTAATGACTTTAATTATTATAATTCCGTAAACAAATACATAATATTATGGCCGCCAGCCTGCCAATTATATTTTAATTAACATTTTGAATTTTACGAGCTACCCTGGCTCATCCCCTTAACGATTTTTTTAAATTAACCTTTGGTATGCTTGTTATAGGTAGTTACACCACTAGGAATTATCTTGTTACCCATAACAACATTTTATAATGATCCATGATGAACATTAATTCGATATTAATTATAAATTATTATATTATCTAATATACAACATTAAATACTGATCAGATATGGTTTGAAACCCTTCAAATGAAGCCTACTACCCACGGACGTGCAGCTTTATTTTTATTTTTTTATTATTTTTTTTATTTATTTCTTTAACAATTTTTTGTTTTTGTACAATATTTCCTCGCCAAACTTTACAGTTTGATGGCGAGATACGCCCGCTTTTTTAATATCAAAACACTTTACAAAAACAAATAATCCAAACAATACTCTAATATTATTGCGATGAGCATTCAGCACGTCCGGCCAAGTACTAGACGTGTGTTCATCATTAATTCAAAACGTTAACAGAATTCATGGTTTTGTTTGTAAGCTGTGAACTTTCGTACACCAAGCGTATAATGACGAATACGCGTTTAAGAAGCTACGCGTCCGTTGTACTGTAGACCCAAGACTTAATGTCGCAGCTCATTAGAGCCACCCGGCACCCACTCCGCACCGCCTCGCCTCCTGCAGCTAGTATTCTTTACATGGACTAGTATGGGTATGCGCACACTACACCAACTTACGACCGAGGGATCCGGTGACGCTACGGAGTGGAAGTAGTGAGTGCATGCCCATACAAGTTTATATAAAGAGTACTAGTTGCAGAAGGCGAGGCGGTGCGGAGTGGGGCCCGGTTGGCTCTAATGAACTTGTCCCTTTATACTAAAATATAAGAACAGTTCATCGATATCACTAGTTTAACTCTAAATATTAATATTTTTAGCTACACTTAAATCACAACATGAGGTGTATTTCCTTACTACCTATTACTCGTACATTATTATTATTATTAGTATATTTAACCTGTACAGTTCTGCATTAGAACAATCGGCAACTATTCTTTCCATTGTTGCTTGCTCTGGGTCACTTCTTGTCAATTCCTAAATCCAACCACACACGATCCAGTTACGCGTCAAGTTTGCTGTTTTACTTGACCGCTGACACACATGGTAGACTTGTCATGTCCTTTTTCCAAAGATTGTCTGTAAAAATCGCTTTTAGCAATAAGACCGTCTATTTTTAGACACTATTAATATTTTAAGCTCGTACTGTAACTTAAATGTTGCACAATTAATTGTACAATTGCACAATCAAGAGTATATCTATCTATCATGCATACTAATATTTCACAAATAATAATATACTACAACTATCACACAACGCCGTCTAGTCCCAAGCTAAGCAGAGCTTGTGTTATGAGTACTAGACAACTGATAAACATACTTATATGTTTTAAACACATACATGTTATAGATAAATTACACCCAGACACAGAACAAATGATCGTGCTCATCACACAAACATTTTCCTGGGTGGGAAATAGGACAAAAAACGAACTCCGACATAGCAGTCAGGGTCACTAACCACTAGACCAACAGGCCAGTCAAAAATACTGATAGCCACACACCGACAAGTTTACTGGACGCTGTTTTGACGGTATTCTGGATCGTGTGTAGCTGGTATTAGGAATCTAAGTCACTTATTAAAATATATTTCATAAATCAGACATTTTAACTTATTGATGCAATGATTTTCAGTTTTACAAATATAAGCCGGGACCTTGTTTGGAGGCCTTTCTTATAATAATCGTTGTAATAAACATAATGTTGTGTTCATCAACTTGTCCTTTAGCTGCTCAGAATGAGGTCATACATATCTTGTCAAATTTCATTGACAAGGTTAGGTGGGATAGCTCAAATCTTATCAACCTTTTCCATCATACAATATGACTTTGAAGACTACCATCTTACATTAAGAATGTTCAGTATTCGAGCTTAGCTGCCTGCCGTTGGCTTTTTCTCTTTAGATTTGGATTAGTAGCATATTTCAAGATATGGCGCCAAAGGCCAAATAGGCCCCGCCCGTTAAATCATCAAAAAGATTTTTTTTTGCTACAAGAACTTACTAGGCTAGGTTTTCTTTTACTATTCCCACAGATATTGAACAATCTTTAAATAAGAAAAAACATTAGAACTAAAGATTCCAAAGGAACTTACTGAGCTCAAAAATTTTAGCATCCTGACTCATATGGGTAAGTTTTTTACAATAATAATAAAAATAGATTTTTTTTTCAGAAATAACCAATATAAACTATGTTAAAGTTAAAATACAAAAACCCAGAAGTTAGTAACACAAAAACTTAACAACTATGTTAGTAGACAGTATTTACAGGAACTTGTAGCTGGCGTAAGAACCAGATAATGAGCCAATCCAGTTTATTGGCAAATGACACTCAGGTGGCTGTTGGTACTGGCACGCACCCTGCGCAACAAGGATGCTGCTCGCTTGCGGCGGAAGGCAGCGAAGCTGTCAGTCTGGGCATCCGCGAAAATCCCTGACGCACTACAGAAGCGTAGCTGTCCCAACAGCATCCTGAATGCATTGTTACACAGGACGCTAAAAGCATTAACAGCCTTTACAGTACACATTCCACGTATCGGTGATTGAAACTGATTATGTTATATAAGTCCCCAGTCAAAACAATCACTGACGAGGTCGCTATACCGCTGCGCGAACAGCTCGCCGGGCATGATGGCCATTTGATTGACCTCTTGAACGTCGCTCATGTGTGGAGCCTGCTCCGCTTCCACTAACACGAGTGGCAGCACCGCCATCGTGATTATTAACGCTGGGCTTACCATCTGAAATAGTTAGAAGAATATTTGAGTTAAAAGTGTATAAAATAAATCCTCTGACCGTCTCTGACTGTTTATGCTCATCTTTGATCGTCTCTGATCGTCTCTGACTGTCTCTGACTATCTCTAACTGTCTCTGACTGTCTCTGACTTTCTCTAACTGCCTCTTACTGTCTCTGACTGTCCCTGACTGTCCCTGACTGTCCCTGACTGTCCCTGACTGTCTCTGACTGTCCCTGACTGTCCCTGACTGTCCCTGACTGTCCCTGACTGTCCCTGACTGTCCCTGACTGTCTCTGCCTGTATCCTCAGTTAGTATTATAATAAGGGTAAAATCTATTTTATTTATTGATGAAAATACCTATTAAGCACCTGCGTCGTGCGGAAGTTGAGAACGCCGTGAGGTCTTTCCAACCACGCCTCAAGGATTGGCCTTATCGCCCCAATTGTAGCACGCCCCGAACGAGGTTGCGATAGTCGCTGACGCCATTTCGCCATGAGATCCCGCCGGAGCTCTGTCCGCCATGCCTCGACTTGTCGTGGCAGTGGAATTTCACCCCGGCGTTGCATCTCCATGCGTTTGTCGTGCATGTGTGCAAGGACTGTTGCCTCCAGATCCCATGGCGGTTGGCCAGCAAGGAGGGTCGCCGCCTCGCGGGAAATCGTTCGGTACCCTCGCACCATGCGTATTGCCATGACCCTCTGGCACGCATTCAGCTGGGCCCTCGGTTGCTGTGTCAACGTCGGTGCCCACAACGGGGCCCCGTAGAGGGCCATGGACCGAACGATTCCCGCGTAGAGCTTCCGGTACCTGTTCCGGATTCGCCGCCGGGATTCTGATCCCGATTTCCGGCACCGTAGGCGCGGGCTTGCGGACGGCGTGCAATGGGTAGCACGCTGTCCGATTGTCTGGTAACCGACCGGACCGAGCCCAAGTCGTCGACGGCGCGTTCTGTTCCCGCGCGCCTCAAGGAGCTGTCAGCACACCGAAGAGGCCCAGCCTGCTAACTGCAAGCAGGCAGGGTCAAAGCCTGCTGGGGTCAAGGGCCGTTTTCTGAGAGGAAGGCTCAGCCCCGGCACTATAGGCAACGAAGGAACGGGGTAGGTTTTTAGTCAGTAAGAATCTGACACTACTTCCCGCTCCACCCAAGGGCGGGATTTGTCATTGGATGATTTTACCTACCATAAAAAAAAACCTAAATGTTATGAAATATGTATAATAATTTTTAAAAGATTTTTAGTATTAGTTGAGTTGAGTACACGAAATTTAACTAACACAAAGCCAGCTAATATTTCAAGTTCGTGTTGACCTTGTGTTCTATATCAGCATTCAACAGACTAGATTTGGTATCCTTATTTGTATAAATGTCGCGTAGAAGCACATACATCATTCTTGTATAGTGGTTTGGCACCATGCTCGTATCGGTTCATCGTTTAGGGCAATTAATTTGCGTTATTCTTTTTGAATCTAGTCTAACAAAACTTTAATTATGATTTTCCTGTCAATGTTGCACATTACTTTTGTACTGACTTGCCTGTTTAAGCCTTCCTCAAAGTATCAAGAATATTTCAAGACAAAAATTTGCCAAATCGAGACTAACGAACAGCTATTCATTTTTAGGGTTCCGTAGCCAAAGGGCAAAAACGGGATACTATTACTATGACTTCGCTGTCTGTCCGTTTGTCTGTCACCATGCTGTATCTCAAGAACCGCGACAGCTTGACAGTTAAAATTTTCACAAATTATGTATTTCTGTTGCCGATAAAGCAACAAATATTAAAAACAAAATAAAATAAATATTTAAAGGAGGCTATCATACCACAAACGCGATTTTATTCTCTTTTTTGCTCAATATCAATAATGGCAACAGGTAGGCACTTGAAATATTCACAAAATATTCAGTTGTATTTTTACTTTAATAATAAATAATAAAATAAGTGTTTAATGGGGGCTTCGATACAAAAAACGCCATTTTTTGTCTATTTTGTTGTTGATCTGTTGTTTACCTATTCAATGATACGAAACCTTTCGCGCGCGAGTCCGACTCGCACTTGGCCGGTTTTTATTTAAGATTAACGGCATCATAGTGGCTTTATTTTTTTTTTGCTCTAGTTTACCCTAACAGATATTCTATACAGAACCAAATTACTTACTTTTTTGTACTCCTTATCAAATATGTCCCTGGGATACACATCATTGATGTCAATTCCAAGTCTGTCCAGGGATTGTGTCAGGCTGCTGAAGTAGTGGTCAATGAGTCGGTGATGATGCTCTCGCCTAAACTCGCTGTCCGTACATAAGAACTCGAAGTAGAGCAGGTCAACTACTGGAGACCCTGAGTGCAGAGTCTGGTAGTCTACGACTATAGGGTCTAAGCGGCCATCCTGGAATAAAGAAAAATAAATAATTTAAACAGCTATTTAAAACATCATCTATCTTTCTTTTCTATCTAAAGGCCAGTTTAGACGGCGTGAGTTTGTCGTCTCGAATTACCTCTCGCTCGGCCACTCTGGCGAGAATGGTTTGGTTTGGAGGATCCTCCGACCAGACAGGTGTTTTTTTTTTTTTTGACAGGTGTTATTTCTGGTGGGCTACTGCCCCATAGATAATTTTCGGGTTGTTCTATATGTTCAAATCGCACGGAGAATCTTACTTGCGCGATGCATGATTAGTTCTTAGGTGACGACATAGATGTCGCTACAAAACCATTCGGGAAACTCGCACCGCCTAAATGAGTCTTTGGTGCTATTCTCTAAGAAAACGCAGCGCTGCCTCAACGACGAACACCCAAATAGGATACATTTGATTGTCAACCTAATGAACCTATACCTTGGATTGTTAATTCAATGTATCCTATTTGAATGTTCGTCGTTGCGGTAGCGCAGCGTTTTCTTAGAGAATAGCACCATTTATTCTATTCTGGTGCTTCCTTTCAGTTCCTCTATCACTAACTATATAATGTTTCTTTTCTTTTTTTCTTTTCTTCCTATGAAATTGTGTAACTTATAATATGTGTATTTTTGTAAGCTCATTGTAATATATTTTTTTTATATATTTATAGGAACCAGTAATTTATTGGAGTACCAATAAATCACTGTTATTTAGCTATATCCACTTAAAGTGGAAGCCGTCCGATCTCGACCAGACAGTCGTTCAAGAGCGACTCAGTAGTAGATCCAATAATTTTTGAGTCTATTCATCACAAACAAAAATATAAATCTTTCCTCTTTATATTAATAAAGACCAAAGTAAAAAGAAGACCAGTATAAAGAAAAGAGTTACTTGTTGTTGTTCTTATAATCAATTAGTTATGTTGTTATTATCTGCGCATAATTAATACATGCTGTGTTTTTCTATAAGTGATGAGGCGCTTAGAGTTAAGTTAGTAATGTATAAATAATTATGTAATAGTGTACTAATTGTTGAAAAGGCTAATAAATAAATAAATAATATAGTAAAAAATACAACCAGCCGACACGGCTAACGTTTTTCTACCATACAATAGAAATAATAAAATAAAGTAAATTTTCATATAACAACTGGACAAAAATATTACAAACCGTACAAACTAACTTATGTCTTAACGAGTCTCGACGATATTTCACCTTTTCAAAAAAGTACGAGACCCTAAAAAACGATGTATAGTATACACCATTAAATTTTGGTCGTTTTAATCCCGAGGAGGGTCGATTTAGTCCATGAAACACTATCGATTTATAAAGATAAAATTAAAAAATAAAGTACTTTTTTTCTAAAACTCGAGTTAATATACGCATGTACGAAATTAATTTCTTTAAGTAAACGAGTCAATGTCCTTGTAGGTAGTTGTCGATCGTTGCGTACTAACTACCTACAGTTCATTGGCCTCGCTCAGCTGACGTTTACTTGAAGAAATTAATTTCGTTGTATGCGTAAATTAAGTCTAGTTTAAAAAAAAAGTACTTTATTTTTTTATTTTTTCTTTACAAATCGATAGTGTTTCATGTACTGAATCGACCCTCCACGGGATTAAAACGACTATTTAACGGTGTAGATATAGTACAGAAGTATAGGTAGATGTTATAATGTAACTAGATAATATAACTACTTAACCGTCAATCTTTTATCACTGTATCTTTTATCAGATAAGCCACACATTATCAAGAGTAAAGTCAAACAAACGGTAAGTAATTAACAAGTACATGATAAAACAATGCATACTTATTTGCAAGATCCTGTCATTTTACAAAAGAGCTATTGTTCGGTTTAGTTGAATAATATGGTTGAATGATTTCATTGTTGTAATGTCAAGACTATAAATACTGCCGTTAGAGTATCAGATGATTTGAACTGGCCAACGCCGAAAACCAGCGCTGTCTGCTCATCGCATTGTGCATGAGGGTATAGCTTTATGCTGAGCGTTCGGCCGTTTTGCACGGATGTGACGCATACTCGTATCTTTCCTTTAAAAATGTTATGTTTGTCTAGTTTTTCGTTGCGTCATTCCGTGTAAATAAACTGTTTTTCTTTCTTTCTTTCTTCTATTTATGTAAACTATGAATACGACATGGTTGAATGGTTGAGCTTATAGCTTCTGTACTGCGTGTCGTACGTTTGATTTCGGCACGGAACAAATACTTAGTTGTATGTCCTACATGTAGTTGTACCGGGTCTGGGAGTCTTGTGTTTATGAGTCTGAAAGGGGACTTTCAAATTAGACGTTTCATGTCGGACTGCTGCCGCGCGTTTACCGTGCCGCAGCCGGCCGGTTGCAGTACGTTAGCAGTCCGACAACAAGGCCTAAATTGAAAACGTATCTGTCTGCCGTGTGTTTGTATGCTAGTGATGCGCCATTCAACACCGAATTGAACACGTGATGCTTATGACGTTGCCGTCCGGTTGTCGACCGTTTACGGTAAGGTTGCCGCACCGCGCGCTTTGTATGAAAAATACGCTCGCCCGTACGCAGTACAACTAACGCCGCACGACACCACAGCAGAACGTCAACAAACGCATAAATTGAAAGCGCCCTTAATATTTGTGAACGCAACCACAGGAGTAATCTTATCCTAGTGTGGGGTAAGCAAGCAAAACCAATACCACGTAAGGTTTTCCATCGGTTGCATTTCGGAATTGCATAATTGAATTACGCTAAGCTCTTTTCATCATCAAACCACCAGACGTACGCCGATGTGCCATTGGTACATGGTGGCCAGTGGACAGTGGACATCTCACCCATACACACTAAGGAACATTTTAAATAAGCTTTATTTTTCATGTTTAAATTCAATTAACTCGGAAATACATCTATTGACTAACTCTTTTGTACGAGTAAAACAAAAAAGCATTCATTCTTTTTATCATGTTTGTTTTATAGATATTACACGCTTAAGTCTTTTTTAATGCTTATTTAATGACTGAACAGTATCTAATAATAAAATGTAAAATAACAACACTATATTACACGTGCCACTCCGCTTGCCATGTTCCAAGGTTAAATTTATTTCTAAGGACATGTAAATCTTCACTATTAAAAGGTTCACTTGTACCTATATTTGTGGAGTGGACCTCTGTGGTCTGCCTTGTGAATTAAGGTTTCAAATAAGCTAGTTCGTAGTCAATCTAAGTGCTCGATTAAGAAGACGCGGCGCGTTGCGCGGCGCGTTGGTCGGTCCGTCGTACATTGCCATATGATTGTGTTTGCGCGAGCGATGACGCGGCCCGCTGCTGCAATGTACGACGAAACCCTCAACGCGCCGCATCTCCGTAAACACGGCAGGCGTTTAGTTCCTTGAACATCTGGCCAGCTGCGCTCGGAATATTGATTGATTTACATAGCTGTACATTCTGAAGAACACTTAGCCAGCTATTTTTATGCAAACATATTTCTAAAGATCAAAGCCGTTTGAAAGGAATAGGGAAAACAAGCGAAAAAATATCATGTTCTTAAAACATTGTATATTGATAATTTTGTACATATTATCAATCTATTAAGCCAGACATTACCAAGGAGTAGGAGTAGAGGCTTCAGAATGTCAATGTTTTATGGCACTGCTCAGGCGCTAGGGCCTTAGCTATGGTTTATAGGTATGCGGTACGAGGAGTAAAGTCCCCTAAACCTCCGATGAAAAAGGAGGTCCTCCGACCAGACGGTTATTATGTCTGATCCCAGCAACTGCCCGATAGATGGTTTTGCTGTTGTATAATTGAGAACTATAATTGCACGATGCAGGATTTCGTAGTTTATTTCTTAAGTGACGCCATAGACATCGCTCCAAGGTTATCTAAGAAACCACATCCACTAGGCGTGTCTAAAAATATCAATGACACAATTCAGTGTCTGGAGCCCGATCTCATACTGAAGTGGCAGCGGCGCGGCTATAACTTTCAGTGCGAAATAATTTTAAACTTTAACACTTTACTCATATTATTTGACTATTACATGTATTCTGTATGGACTTGAGACTTTGATACCTGAGTTTGTTTCGGCGTTTCTTCTCAGGGTAGTAAGCTAGGAAACACCGGCCTCATCTAGTTTAAACTGACGAAAAAAAATTGACGTGTAAGTGTTTTTTTTTTAACCTCTTTGCAAATTAAATATCACTTATCATTTATCTACGTAAAAGAACAAAATTGCGCGAAAATTTCAAAAAGGACGCACGGCTACCCGCAGTCAAGCAGCAGCGAGACGAGGCCACTCGCAGCGCCTTTTACATTTTTTCCCTTTGTTTATTTCTTTCTTCTTCTTTGGAAAAACAAAATGAAAAAAAAAAATATTGCCTAGTAAAAAAAAATAAAGAACAATATTATATTCTATATAAGTAATTTGAGAAGTTTCGCAAAACCCACAACCAACTTACCAGACGTTCCATGACCACGACCTCTCCGCCAGGAGTGTACGGCTGAGAATAAGAACTAATTGCATCATTTCTTGATAAATGATATTTATTTTTGCAAATAGGTTTTTAAAAACACTTTTACACGTCAATTTTTTTTTTTCGTCAGTTTAAACTAGATGAGGCCGGTCCTCTTCAAATACACGAGTTTCCTTACCGAATGTAGAAACTAGACAAGTCAAGAGGAAGACTAGGTGCCTGGATCTCTAAGACACGCGAACTAAGCCTGGCTTTTACGCCAGTTTATCACACTAATATTATAGAGACAAAAGTTATGTGAGTGTGTATATTTGTTAGTTCTCCTCGCTCGACCAGCAGCGGGCCTAAAAACGTCACATGAGCAATTCATCTAGAGCAAATCATATTCCGAATTCCTAACAGATCATAAGCAATTCTTCTAATGTTCGTAAAATGGTTGCACAAATTAGTCGAATCACACTCAATTCACTGCATATCGGAATCATATTCCTTGTAAATATTGCCGTATAAAAAAATATGATTCATATTATGATTCTACAAAAGTGGCCTTTTTAGACCTGCAGAACGGATTTCGATGAAACCTATTACAGAATTAGACTATGTCCTGGACTAGCACCTTTTTATCCTGAGAGTATGTCCCCTTGGAATAATTTTTAACTACTACGCTGGCGAAGACGCAGGCAACAGCTAGTCAATAAACTCGAATTCGAATCATTTATTTCTATTAAACAAAACTTCATATCTTCAAATTATACCGGCTTACATAATTATGTAGTTAGGGAGATCCCTAACTACATATGTAGGAACACATTCCCATACTACGCTGACCTAGTTATAACTACATCAATCATACTCAAACTCAAACCATTTATTTCGATCAAACCATTCACAGACCCTTTTGAATAGTCAATCAGTCGGTCTGTTCTGTGAGATTGTTCGAAAGTCATGAACGTAAAGGGGCAACTGAAGTTATACGAGTGGGTTTTAGTCAGTAGAAGTCTGACACTCCCTCTTGCTCCACCCAGGGGGAAGTTGTTTGATGATTCCAAAGGTTGTCTGTAAGAGATCACTTTTAGTGATAAGACCGCCCATTGTGACACCCTATTAATTTTAAGTTCTTTATGTAATTTTATTTTTGGTGTACAATAAAGAATACATCTATCTATCTATCTATTCCCCCAATCAAAAAAAATATTCGAGAACACAGGCGTAGAGTAGCCAGCCTTTCAATGTTTACAGAATGCATTTTGAAGGGTGTGAGCGGGAATTGCATGACTTTATTCCGCCATAACGTTTCTACCATCGGACAACCCGACGTACGGCGAGTGTCCACCCTTACGTTGTTAACACCTCTACGGTCCGGACTAAGCGTTTCGCCTCGTCTTTTATACCACGAATATTTAAGGACTGAAACAATTTGCTTGTTGCGGTCTTCCCGTCCGATTATAACTTAGGCGTCGTCAAAGCGTAAATAAGCTCTTAATAAACTAGTGCGCTTTACCATCAACGATTGCATCACTGCTTACCATCAGGTGAGACCGCAGTCAAGCACTACTTATATAATTGAAAAAAAAAACGTAGTTGATACAGCTGTACTTACATTGATTGTCGACTACCCTACTTGATCAACTATAAACAATAAATACGGTGAAAAAACCAACAACAACAAAAAACATCAAGGCAGACTTTCTACGCGAAACTAATCTTGCGTTTCGTCTACAGATACTTAGATTACTCAAACCTAACAAAAACCGGTAAGTAATAAAATCGTGGTCAAAGTTTCCCGTCAACTCGCAACGTCCCAGTTCCATTGTGTGGCTGAGGAGAAACGCAATGGACCCCGACTCCTGACCTTGTCTAGCAATAGTAGCAACATCGACACGATGATTGAGAGTTAAGACCGTGGCAATCAACTGTCATGGCCGATCAGAATCAGAATAGTTTATTTCAAATAGACCAATTACAGGCACTTTTGAATTGTCAAAATGTCGGTCAGTCCATAAAAAAGTGAAGCTAAATTGTAAGATTAGAGACCGACAGTGCCGGATTAAGCAAGGGCGGGGCCTGTAGCAAATTCTACCAAAGGGCCCAACTTATTTTTCTCACAAGCCGCAGGGCCCTAGGGCCCTTAGGTAACGGTAGTTCCATTGTATTTGCTTATCACTGTATTTGTATTACATTTTTTTTACGCTTACCTAGAAGTAACCTATTCAGTCTTGACTTAAAGATTCCCGGGTTGTAGCCTCCGGCAGGGAATTCCACTCCTTAGCTGTACGCACAATTAATGTGTTTTATTTTATGAATATTCCGGAATTGATCAAATATCGTATGATACAGCCTCCTGGATACCTCTATCCTGACCTGTTTTTGTACGTCCGACCAGGGGCCCCTGAAGCGCGGGGCCCGTAGCATTCGCTACTCTTGCTATGTGGCTAATCCGGCACTGGTCAGACCGATGTAAGATTATTGCTGATATCAAATTGACCTACATGTTAGCCGATTCAATTTTCTATAATAAAGTCTGACACAGTAATAAGGATCTATTTGCGTTGCACCAAGGACGGATCTTTTTCGTGAGAGTCAAAATTGCGGGTGTACCTATCGCGGTCATTTTTGCATGATCACTTAAAAACAATTTTCACTTGAATCCTGCGGCGCGGCGCCAAACCAAACCCTTTGTAGTTTTCGTTTCGAGTGCAAACAAAAATGAACTTAGCGGTGGTCAGGCGAAAGTGTCTTTAGAATAGAATAGAATAAAACTTTATTGCACACCAACGAAATAACAAAATCTATAGGTACTTAAACTACGGACTACGGTACGGTACTATGGTACTTTGATGATGCCATAGAGAATTAAAATATACTAATACCGTCGACACATTAGCTCGGCACGACATTCGGTGGCGGCCGTCCATTCCAACAAATGAAGATCAGCGGCAGCCGTTGTGTATGTTAAATGTCACTATAGGTCGACGGCTGCAGTAATCTCTGAAGTTGGCAACATGCAGTTCGTGTGCATGAGCTCTTAAAAAAAAATTGTGCTATTTTGTACCTAACTCTAAAAAATCTGTACCACCTTCAGGACAAAATTATTTCGAAATTAAGCTACTCTCATAAAGTGTATCTTCACTAGACTAACGAGTAAGTACATTTAATAGACTTTAACTATCTTTCCACACAGCAACTAACTACCATTGACCTTAATGACAACAACAAACAAATGAACGCGTTAAAAATATCACGAGAGACCAATTGGAGAGCTCAGACTTTGTTCTAAAACTTCGCCTATAACTATCTCTGTCTAACGTTCCACAGTAGAACCGGACAGAACTACGTGTGGTATGCAACACATGTCATAATAGATGTTACGTAATAAGTATCTTTAGAAATGTCAACAACCCGAATAGAAGCCCTATTAGCCAAATATTAATTTATGTGAGACACTAAATAATTTTCCACTGAGCTATGGTGATGTCGGGAACTATAACCGATTTTTACAGAAACACGTATCTAAATACGATTGTAACAAGTTTGATGATATTTTAGGCAAGATAGACACCGGGAGGGTGTGCAAGAGTAGCCACTGCATTTCCTACCCCACCCTGAGCCTGGCTTATAATAAAACTAGATATCAGGGACGCCGACTCCGTGGGTGCTCGAGTGCTCGAGCATCCATAAGGAATAAACAGTGGGTGCCGAGCACCTCTGAGAACAGACATCAAGAAACAGATCAGTAATCGCCTTTCAGGGCATTTCTTCATTATCCGACGCACCGACACAAATCTAATTACAGTTTTTATCAAACATACTTAATTAGTAATTAAGTACGCAGTATGTAAGTAGGACATTTATTTATTTGCCGGTCGATCAGTAGGGCATTTCTCTTCTCACTCTTCGCCACTCTTTCGAATTATCAAATGAGGGGCGCTTTTAGAAAATCTCATGGGTGTTCATACACATGAGATTCGGCCTTTCGAGCGGTAAGAGGTAACAAACATATAAACACACTTGTTATATTATCAAGTGTGATATTTAAAAAAAAAAACGATAAGAAATTTATATTTCTTTAAAACGTTTGCCCATACGAAGTATCCCTCTCATAAAGAGGAAGCCTGAGTCCCAGCAGTGGGAATATTATAAAAAAATCTGCCTAGTTCAGTACATTTATGTTCGCCTAACTGGTCAAAATGTACTAAACTTGGCAATTTTTTTTCGCAATTTCAGGTTTGGTCCCATAGTAAAAGTTGTTTGTTATTATGACTACAATCACGTGTTTAAGTATCGTTCACTAATTAGCAGTCACCCTATATACTAAGTATTACTAAACTTTAAACGATGAAAGAAAACATCGTGAGGAAACCGGCATGTCCTAGAACCAAAAATTCACTAACCCGCACTAGGTCCGCTTGGTGGATTACGGCCCATTCCCTGTCCTAGAGAGGAGGCCTGAGTCCCAGCAGTGGGAACATTATAAGGCTAATGCTATGCTACTAAACTTTGTACCATGGCAGTAATTTACGTTTATCTTGGACCATGCGGGAAAAACCACTACCGATAGGTAGCTATGATATAAATATCATAATGTGTTACAAGACTAATAAATATTCATAACACATCATACCTTTAAAGTCTTGTCTTGTCTATACAATAGCTATTCGAGTCATGCATATAATTCATCAAATTAGCTGACTCATCCATCTGCATAACATGTTGAATATCAAATTAATATAGGAAACACGTTTCAAACAGGAAGTTTGTGTATATATTAGTAACAATCAAAACTGTTTATTGTTGAAATCATTGATATATTATATGGAAAGATACATTACGCGCTAATATTACAAACAGAAAACCTAGACTCGAAACTCACACATCTATGAACAGTGTCATCACAGTCGCAAACCTACAGTAATTGATAGACAAGGACAGAGATAAGAACATGCTCTGTTTGCGAGCGAAATCGCGTTAGCCGCAATTAGGTGACGGGCCTGATTTCTAGAGGCGAGTCACATATGTTAAACTCTGATACATTTTATACCGGATACGCCGAATGTTTACGATTATAATTGACGTGAGCTCCATCTATCCTTTCGTAAAATGGCGACCAAAACAATAAGCAAAATTAGAAATATCATAAGAAATTTTTAGTTTTTACGTACTTACGAGTGAAATACGTGTGTGATTTGTTTTTCTTTTTATTTGAAAAACGCATAAAAGCACAGAAAGGCATTATGACCACTATTATCCCAATTAAAACAAAAAAAAAATTATTTTGCTTAATACCCTCGTTATGTCACTCGCCAATTGTGACTGAATGAACTTAGTATAAACTACCCCGATTTCTGCGCTCGAGGCGAGTCACCTACCTTCCGCTGTTTCGATTATATCAATGGGGGAAAACCACTTTTAACTGCGAGAATTGGTCACAAGTACTTTAGACTTTATTTTCTTCTTATACTCATACATTAAAATCAATTAACGTTCGTTAGTCTCGTTAAAATTCAAAACCGGCTTCACCTATTTTAATCATTTTTAATTTGGTTTTTGTTCGTTTGTAGCACTTCTTTATATTTTAAAACACATACACATATGGGGCACATTGCTCGAAGAACGAAACGGCCGTTGGGGTCGAAAGATTCTGGAGTGGCGACCGAGTACCGGAAGACGCAGTGTCCTCTCAGGAGAAGAAGGCCTCTTACAAGGTGGACCGATGACCTGGCAAGGGTTACAGGAATCCGATGGATGCGAGATGCATGAGATCGTTCATTTTGGCAACACTTGGGGGAGGCCTATGTCCAACAGTGGACGTCTTTCGGCTGAAATGATGATGATGATATTTTATTCCTTTAAATCACCTGATTTAAACAAAAAATAGGCAAAAAAGCAGTTGTAAATTTTAACACTAATTGAAAGGTGAGAAGTAATTTCACAGTGGCGGAGCCGCGGGCGGAAACTAGTGCATAAATAAAAATTACTTTACTAGCCTTTACGTAAAAACCTGTTAGGTTTTAGATAAAACAAGTGTCTTTGTAGTATTTCTAGCTACTTAAAGACATCTAAAATAGTTTTGTATTTTTAAAAATAATCTTAATAAAACTTTTGACAGAACCTAAACTAGTTTGATCTAATTAACTGTAGGTATCGACTGTAACAGAGAGCAGTGGTGGCCGAGTGGTAACGGCCCCAACTTACGAGTTGTAGGTCGCGGATTCAAACCCAGCCAGGCGCATTATTTTGTGTAATTTATTTCATCACCACTGCTCTCAAAACGATGAAGGAAAACATCGTGAGGAAACCGACATGTCCTAGAACCAAAAATTCGAAGATATGCGACATCCACTAATCCGCACTGGGCCCGCGTGATGGACTACGGCCCATTCCCTCTCCTAGACAGGAGGCCTGAGTCCCAGCAGTGCGAACATTATAAGGCTGATGCAATGCATTGCAATAGACTGTAAAATTTATGTATGCTAACCGGTGATAATAAACAGTCATAACAGTTACTACGACTATTTATAAAAAAAAAAACAGGTTTATTGGGGGAAATACATGACCACTCACTAAGTACATACTTGTGACCTTTTTAAAATATTTTTGGGAAAAAATATAACATGGTGTAAAAATTATTGGAATCGATTCCGTTACTGATTTTGAACAAACTATATTCATGTTTCGTATAATTATACTAAAAATAATGTTGTATAATTCAGATAACTTGAGACAAGATGTTGACGTAGATCATATGATTGATTAACCTAAACAAACCTTTCTAGTTTATCACTGTTTCTATTAGTAATAACTGATAAACTTATCAGAATCCGTTGCGTGGTTTAGAACAAGAAAGCGGAAGAAGACGCATAGAAAATGTCTTTATAACTAGTTGATACGACAAAAATCTTGCTCTACTACATAAATTGTCAAAGAGAAAAATGAGGGTAGGAGTAAAAAATTGCCTGCGAAATATTACTGGACCTACCAAAGGTACACAAAAAGAATCATAAAAATTGGTTATTTCGTAGGAGCTCTGTAACATTATGGAATAAAGTATTGAGTATTGAATTCGATTTCAAACACCGTGACACGAGATTTTTATTGGTTAGCAATGGCGTAGCTAGGACACCCCGTATCAAAAGTCCCACAGCTGGTTTTCCCCACACTTTGTCCCACAGTTGGTCCCAATGATTGGTTTACCCTACGAAACATTTGTGGATAACATGTTGCAAAGTTTTGCCTACGTGGGGGCAGCGTGCCTGTAGCGCGGGCGCCTCGTATAATTGATACGGCTGATACGGCGGTAGCTACGCCCCTGTTGGTTAGATACATTTATGAGAGACGTAATAAAATAGTATGCTTAATGGCAGCACGATCGCCCCTGTTACGTGGTACTTAGACCTTAGAGCATATAGGTATAATATATGCTATAAGATTTAGACATAAAATTTGGCAAAAAAGATGTTTACCGATAAAATACAATCGACTTAAAAACTTGAAATATTCCGGTTTCGGCACCAATTTTTTTCGTACCAATTGTTTCGGCACCAAAGCCATTACTCTTTCCGCACCAATTTGCACCGCACCAAGCTTGGTGCCGAATCTGAAAACAACATACCAAAAATAATAGCTGCCGAAAGAGGAATAGCTTTAGTGCCGAAACCTTTGGTGTCGAAACAGGAATACTTCGCTACGTGGAACTCCAACTCAAATTTGGTGAAAAAGATGTTTACAAATAAAATACAATCGACTTAAAAACTGTAGTTTTGGAAGCCGATATTTCATTTCCGTTTCATGAATTTAATTTAGTTATTGTTGAGTACCTATCTAATCTTAATGAATGAATAACGGACTCCCAAATCACCTATGATTTAGGCACAGCGGACGGTAAACCTAATTTGGGAACCAGTAGTTATATTACCTATACTTTACCGTATTAAAATAAATAATATTATTAAGTATAACATTTACGCAAGTACCTACATATAAGCAAAGTACGCGTTTTAGTCATGGAGTTGCGTATACCAGCCAGAAATACAAATACAAGTATAACCTTAACATTTTGATCATAACTTTGACAAAATGGTTTTGGTTATACATTTTTACAAATTTTACAAAATCACAGCTTATGGTGTTTTAATATCGTGTGGATTTAATTACGCATGCAGATTTGCTACGCATGCGTAAACTCCGCAAATGTCCTTTTCATACAAGTATTTATTGTAATGCATGTAATACGCACGCGGACGCGATTTTTTGCCTTTTGAAATTTTCTTTGCAATTCCGCATGCGTGATGAAATCCACATGATATTAAAAACACCCTTAGTCTCTTTTTAGACTCGGAACAACTATCTGCAAGTCATACAAATTCTTGTTCCGAGCAGGAGTCGAACCCTAGACACGCAGCGCAGCAGCTAATTAACCACTGCGTCAAACCGTGCAGTGGTTATAGTTCATTTCAAGTTATTTAATTTGCAGGGTTATTGCATAAGAATAATATTTCAATAACAAGATAGATACTAATCATATTTTGTAAGTGCTTCAAATGACATATTTTATGCTGTTATAAAAATTATAAATAAGAAAATAATACAAGATGTTGTTATACTAATAACATATTATGTGTTGTGATAACCCTAAATCGTTTTATTTACCAGTATTCGTTATGCAATGTCGTGGAGGTATAGATATAGCTTCATAACATATACGGTACCATAATAATTGTTTAACAAATAAAGAACATAAGTTTAATATGTTTCGTAAGATGTGGTAGCGTCATTAATATTTAACTTTAGATATGACATCAACGGTAAACTTACGAGTACTCAAGGTTTTGGACACAGCTGCGAAATCGGTCGCTTGTGACAAGTCAATGGATGGTACTAAATATTATAAATAGTTCCATTAAGCTGTTACAGCCGGACCACACGATGCGTTGCGGCGCCGCACCGCAAATATTTCGGCGAATCGGCGGGCCGTACGAGCGGGGTAGCGTCACTCGTGAACCCACCGATTCGTCGATTTATTTGCGGTGCTGCGCCGCAACGGATCGTGTGGCCCGGCCCTTATGCCTTGATCACACGTACCGAGTAAAAGGGCGAGACAGTAAAATTTTACCCGGCCGAGACAGCGATGTAAGCGAGTTGTAAAGATAAGCGCTCGGCCGAACACTCCGCGCTAGGTTCATACGTACCGAGTATTTGGCCGAGAGCACTGTCTCGCCCAATTGCTCGGTAAATGTGATCAAGGCCTACAGTAAAGGGTCCCCGAAACGGTCAATTGCGACTTACAAAATAAAATACGTAATTATCATCAATTGATGCAAAAACTTATCAATAGGTACTTACTTTAAACGATTGAAGCGATTTTCGACACATTGTCATTCGAGTAAATATTTTATCAATCACAATTAACCTTTCCGGGTAACCTTAATAATGTAATTTTTTTTTGTATTAAGGATACCCGAAACGATCAATTACCTACCATAGAACTTAAGTATTTTTAATAAAAATACAAAAAAAAAAGCTTGAGTACCTACTGTGTAATTCACATACACCGTTAAATTTTAGTCGTTTTAATCCCGCGGAGGGTCGATTCGGTACATGAAATACTGTCAATTTGTAGAGAAAAAAAAATTATGTCCTTTTTCCCAAAAATTTGAATTAATATACGAAATTAATTTCTTTAAGTTAACGAGTCAATGATCCTGTAGGTAGTTGTCGGTCGTTGCGTATTAACTACCTACAGTTCATTGGCCTCGCTCAGCTGACGTTTACTTAAAGAAATTAATTTCGTACATGCGTAAATTTTCCGAGTTTTAAAAAAAGGTACTTTATTTATTAAATTTCACTTTACAAATCTAAGTATCAAGTATTTCGTGTACCAAATCTACCCTCCGCGGGATTAAAACTACCACAATTTAACGGTGTAGATCAATAATTGAACTCGCATACCCTTTTCATACTACATATTCTGTTTTTCAAGTACCTACCATAAATCAATTGTGATTTGTGCACTTGGTAATGTACCTGTTTCTCAGTGAATAACTATATTACTCAAATTTTTTTGCTAGACCTAAAGATGATTTAATTTAGCAAATAAAAAGATTACTTACGTATTGATTAAAAAAAAAATGACCGTTTACAGTAATTAAACGATTGAAGTAATTGGCAATACATATTTTTTCATTCTCATTCACGTAAATATTATTGTCAATCGCAATTGAAAGTTTCGGGTAACCTTAATAATGTAATTTTTTTTTGTATTAACGATACCCGAAACGATCAATTACCTACCATAGAACTCAAGTATTTTTAATAAAAATACAAAAAAAAAGCTTGAGTACCTACTGTGTAATTCACATACACCGTTAAATTTTATTCGTTTTAATCCCGCGGAGGGTCGATTCGGTACATGAAATACTGTCAATATGTAGAGAAAAAAAAATTATGTCCTTTTTCCCAAAAATTTGAATTAATATACGAAATTAATTT
Source organism: Leucania comma (assembly GCA_958295575.1). NCBI lineage: Eukaryota > Metazoa > Arthropoda > Insecta > Lepidoptera > Noctuidae > Leucania > Leucania comma. The sequence goes on from OY282480.1 coordinate 22,408,051, forward strand.
CTTTAAGTTAACGAGTCAATGATCCTGTAGGTAGTTGTCGGTCGTTGCGTATTAACTACCTACAGTTCATTGGCCTCGCTCAGCTGACGTTTACTTAAAGAAATTAATTTCGTACATGCGTAAATTTTCCGAGTTTTAAAAAAAGGTACTTTATTTATTAAATTTCACTTTACAAATCTAAGTATCAAGTATTTCGTGTACCAAATCTACCCTCCGCGGGATTAAAACTACCACAATTTAACGGTGTAGATCAATAATTGAACTCGCATACCCTTTTCATACTACATATTCTGTTTTTCAAGTACCTACCATAAATCAATTGTGATTTGTGCACTTGGTAATGTACCTGTTTCTCAGTGAATAACTATATTACTCAAATTTTTTTGCTAGACCTAAAGATGATTTAATTTAGCAAATAAAAAGATTACTTACGTATTGATTAAAAAAAAAATGACCGTTTACAGTAATTAAACGATTGAAGTAATTGGCAATACATATTTTTTCATTCTCATTCACGTAAATATTATTGTCAATCGCAATTGAAAGTTTCGGGTAACCTTAATAATGTAATTTTTTTTTGTATTAACGATACCCGAAACGATCAATTACCTACCATAGAACTCAAGTATTTTTAATAAAAATACAAAAAAAAAGCTTGAGTACCTACTGTGTAATTCACATACACCGTTAAATTTTATTCGTTTTAATCCCGCGGAGGGTCGATTCGGTACATGAAATACTGTCAATATGTAGAGAAAAAAAAATTATGTCCTTTTTCCCAAAAATTTGAATTAATATACGAAATTAATTTCTTTAAGTTAACGAGTCAATGATCCTGTAGGTAGTTGTCGGTCGTTGCGTATTAACTACCTACAGTTCATTGGCCTCGCTCAGCTGACGTTTACTTAAAGAAATTAATTTCGTACATGCGTAAATTTTCCGAGTTTTAAAAAAAGGTACTTTATTTATTAAATTTCACTTTACAAATCTAAGTATCAAGTATTTCGTGTACCAAATCTACCCTCCGCGGGATTAAAACTACCACAATTTAACGGTGTAGATCAATAATTGAACTCGCATACCCTTTTCATACTACATATTCTGTTTTTCAAGTACCTACCATAAATCAATTGTGATTTGTGCACTTGGTAATGTACCTGTTTCTCAGTGAATAACTATATTACTCAAATTTTTTTGCTAGACCTAAAGATGATTTAATTTAGCAAATAAAAAGATTACTTACGTATTGATTAAAAAAAAAATGACCGTTTACAGTAATTAAACGATTGAAGTAATTGGCAATACATATTTTTTCATTCTCATTCACGTAAATATTGTCAATCGCAATTGAAAGTTTCGGGGCCCCTTAACGTAATACATAATTATATGTTACGTATTCATAATTATACGTTAATTTTGGGTTAATGATCTGCGCCCTAACCTTTTTTTTATTAAGTTACAACTTATTCGTAACCACATTATCACGATTTCATTGTAAGCAATCAAATCGACAAAAAAAAATGAATTAATAATTTTTCATTTAAGGTATTTTTGAATCTACTCACTTTTTACGAATTTGCATGCCGTAAGGTAGATTGTAGCGGAAACCACGGAAACCCTCAACCTATGTACCATCTTATAAATGTATGTACCTACATTGATAGCAAATAAATATATCTGAATAAATAAATATGGAAAAACCTTCAATTAATAAAGAAACGACAAAAAAATATATTCTTAGAAAAAACTTAACTCATGCCCTTTTTGAAATGATGGATTAAAAATGGATGGATTAATTATTATTTGTCAGTAATATTTGTTATTTTTGTTTTCTAAAGTAGCAATAAAATTAACATACCAGTTGTCGAAAGAGCAAGTTGCTGACGCGGTAGTCGCCGTGGCAGAGCACCGTGGTGCTCAGGGGAACCTTGAAGTCATAGAACACGTTGCTTCCATTTTTTAACAGCTCGGCTACTCTCTCTTTATGTTCTTCTTTGATTACATTTACGGCATTCCCAACCATTCTTGTCCAAGTTTCTTTTAGATTGGGATTATCTGAATTATCTACTTTGTTTGTTTCTACCCTTTTTGCATCTTTAGCGAAATTCTCGGGATAAGTTTTTTGGTATGAGAATGACAAAGCGTGGAACCGAGTTAAATAGTCTATGGCGCACGCAGCGTGTTCCCAGTCTACGGACTTGAACCTGCTAAGGGTTTCAAAGCCTTTCGCCGTCAGGTCCTCCATAACTATCGTCTCTTCACCCTCAGCTGATTCGCCTCCGAAGAATTTTGGGAACTCAAATCGGTGCTCCGCACTGAGATTGTGGTCATCTTGGATTTTTTCGTAAATCTTCACGAGATCTGAGTAGACGAACTGCTCAGTTCTGAACATGTGATCTATGTTCATAAGTTTGCGAAACGTGCCGTTTACGTTTGCAACTTTCGCGAACAACTTCAAGGCGTCCTGTTCAGGTGCTGTGACACTTATTGAAAATAATGCCGATGTGTAATTTGCTCCACCACTGGTAAGTTCCTTAAATGATATTTTCATTTTTTTTAATTGCAGTTTTATAAGGATTGCGTCTAGAACTTTACGTAAAACGCTCTCTACGTCCGACATCGTTAGTGATCAATTCACGACTGGCGGGTGTCGTAAGGCGTTTGAGGTTCTGACACTGGCCGTGTCACAGAGTTCTCTGTGACTCCGCCTCCACGATCCCGATACAAATTGTTTGATTTGCTTCACGCTTACAACATTGACGCAACGATCGTTTGGCTGTGTTATCAAATCTATTAAAAAGTTGCCGACTGCAGCCAATAGCTGTAGTTTACTAATGTGATGGTTTATGGAATGTGTACTAAGTACTTGTAACCGGTTTCAATATAAGGAGGACTTTCACAATTTGATTGATTGTTTTGTTTACTATGTTACACAGATAGTAAACAAAATAATCATTAAAACCTTTTTATTGGTTTGTAACATGATGTCATTGGATGACTTCCCAACTAAAAAAAAAATAAGTCGACAATCTTTCTCGGCTTTCACGAAGTTCTCGTCATGCGGAACGGAAATGTCAACGGAATGTTATTGTTATAATAACTTATTAATATATTAATTTTAAAATACTACATTAAGGGAGTATTCGGGTTTACCATATGTGAGTTGGGTAAAAACGAACACCACGTGGGGTAACTACGAAATAACATTTATTTTTAAATTAGGCTCACTAACCGTGCCGTTAGTTATATCGCTGTAGTTATGAGCCAATTTAGTTTTGGTGTTACGTAAAAAATGTAATTACCTATATTTATTTCTTTATTTAAACTTCATGTACAGTAGTAGTACATAGGCGGACTTAATGCAACAAGGCATTCTCTACCAGTCAACCTTTGAGTTAAAAAAGACAACACTGTGCTACCACAGTGTGTACACAATATACATAACAAATATTTTAAATAGAATGTAGTATAAATTAAGAGCCGATTTATAATGAAATGGAAGCGGCTGGCAACGAGCACTGTCATTTTTGAATAATTTTAAACTTTATCTACATACGTAAAAGATTAGAATGGCTTGAAAAGCTTAAAAAGGGCTCACGGCAACCCGCGCGTTGCCATAGACGCAAGGCTAGTCGCACGTGCATCTGGTCAGCGACCCTACCCGCGGCGACGCGAGGCAACTCACGGCACCATTTTCTTTTTTCTTTACTTATTTCTTACTTCTTCGGCAATAAGTGTTACAATAACCAATTCCATCATTGTCACTATAAACGCACAAGTTTCCTTGATAAATATATAAAACCAATCAAAAGGAGACTAAGCGCGTGGTGTTTGGAGGCCGTGCGCGGCTACCATCGGCATGCAGGCGTCGTCACGTCGTCACTGCCCTTCGCTGCTATTCTGGTGTGAATCGACCCTTAATGGGTCCTAAGACGCGTGATCTAAGCGAGTTTATACTCAATAAACTCATTTTTTTTCCATTAAACAGAGCTTCATATGTACAGTGATCGAAATATGAAGCTAGCTAAGTACCTACACATTCCAATGCTACGCTGACCTAGTTATAACTAAATCAATCATACTCAAACTCAAGCCATTTATTTCTATTAAACCAGTCGTGGACCCTTTTGAGTTGTTAGAGAGTCGGTCAGTTCTGTGAGATTGTTCGGAAAAGTCACGAACGCAAATAGCGACTGAAGTTACACGAGTAGGTTTTAGTCAGTAAGAGTCTGATACTCCGTCTCACTCTACCCAGAGTGAGAGGCTCCCCAAATTAAAAAAAGCAGTCGGTCAATAAGAAACAAATGGTGGCGCGTGAGTTGGATCATAGAACCCAGTTCCCACATAATAGAAGTGACAAGTAAATTAAGATTGACCTCGACCACCATTGCTTAACTTTCCATCGACCCATGTGGCGGTTGTCACTTAGACACAAGCTCCTTCATTCATTTGATAATAATTTAAACACACAGAACCAAATACTCTGGCTTGTTCACTCTAACTTTGAAGACACGTAAATTATAATCGGACGGGAAGACCGCAGCAGGCAAACTGTTCCAGTCGTTCAATGTACGTGGTATAAACGACGTGGTGAAACGCTTAGCTACATCTACATTGATATCTGACTAATAATAATAATAATGACAAATAAAATTTTCGACGACGAAACTTAAATGTTGACGAGAGCTGCAGCACGCCGTGCACGCCCATTACCTCCGGCCTCGTCGCTCAGCTCCGCCTCGTCGCCGCCGGAACCCAGCCCCACTGTGAGTGCTGTGACACCGGCTGCGGCAGTTGCGTCGAGCTCCAGCGACGAGTTCTTCTCTCCGCCGACGACACCACCACCTGCGCGTCGACGAAGAGGACGCCGGCCGCCGAGCGGCTTAGGACCTCGAGGCCCACCGGTCTCTGATAGGGTCCCAGCTCCCGGCGGAAGTGTGCAGCGCATGCGATGGACGCAAACCATCAACGAAAACGTCATGCGCGCATACTACGGGGCTACAGAGGGAGGAAACAACCTGACCGCGTACCGTGTTCGGATGCTCTCTTTGTTTCAGGTGCTTGAGCCAGCCGTCAACGTTTCAACCCAACGACTGTCGGATCAGGTGCGGGTCATCCTGCGTAATCACATGTTGGATGATGCTGTACTTGATCGCCTCCGAACGGAAACGAGTAACCGTGTCATTGCCCCTCCGTCGCAACCTTTAGTTCCACTTGTGGCACCACCGTCCAGCTACACATCCCACCATGCTGACGAGGAGGATACTGACACGGTTGCTCATGTAAGTACCCAGTGCAATAGCGAACTGAGGAGTGCTTTGGAGTGTGCAATTCGGGAATATCGCAACATGTCCCCCGAACTAAGACCTCGCTTACCTCGTTTGCCCATGCATAACAAGAATAGGGCGCTGGTGGCTGCTCTGGATTCGCAGTTGTCTGACTATTTTGATGACTGCGAAGATCTCACCGATACACACTCGATAATGTACTGCGCGGCCGTAGCGGCATGTCGTGTAGCTCACGTCAAATTTCCAGCCAGTGACGTAGCTACACGACCGAAACCAGCTGTACCGGCCTGGCAGTGCAGGATCGAGCGTCGTATTGGTGGGGCCAGAGCACTCATCGGCAAACTAATTTGCTTCAGGGAGGGCAACACTCGCCCTAGAGTGATGCGCTTTGTGAGACGGGCATTTTCGGGGACAGACATCAGCCCCCGAGACTACATGTCCCGAGTCACAGAGCGCATCGACTTCCTGAAGCAAAAAGTGTATGCATGGGCAAACCGTATCCGCAGGTATAAGCGCCGAGTGGAGCGATACACCCAGAATCGCACATTCCGAAGCAACGAAAGGTGGGTATATAGGGCTTGGGAGCGACCGGACCAAGGTGTGACTGACACACGCCTCCCGGGTGATGACGCTATGAGTTCATTCTGGCGCAGCATCTGGTCGGTGCCTGTCAGTCACACCGAGGGTGATTGGATTCGGGAGGTGGAGCGCGCGTGCGATCCAATACCACAAATGGGGGCAATTTACATCAGCCCCCAAGATGTAGCTCGTGCAGTCCGTCCGTTGCCTAACTGGAAATCTCCAGGGCCGGATGGACTGCACAATTTCTGGATAAAGTGGTTCACAAGATCGCACGCTCGTTTGGCGTCTCAATTCCAATCTGCCCTAGAGTCAGGGTCGCTGCCCGAGTTTTTTACGACAGGAATAACCCACCTGCTCCATAAATCAGGCAGTACTGCGGAACCTAAAAATTATAGACCGATCACGTGTTTGCCGACGGTCTATAAAGTTCTTACATCCATACTGAGAAGCAAAATTAACAACCATATTGACAAAAATTTGATAATGTCACCTTCTCAGAATGGATGTAGGAATGGGTCCCGCGGTACTAAGGAGCTGCTCCTCATTGATATGACCATTAGCCAACAGGTTCGACGTTCCCGAAAGGATCTGTCGACATGTTGGATAGATTATAAGAAGGCCTATGATTCCGTTCCTCATACATGGCTCATGAGGGTGCTAGAGTTGTATAAAATTGATACAACACTACGCACCTTCCTGATGTCGTGTATGAGGAAATGGAGTACGGTCCTTCGCTATCCAGGATGTCGACATATCCAGAGGAATAGCGAACCTGTAAGGATAGAGCGAGGTATATTCCAGGGTGATAGTTTGAGTCCGCTTTGGTTTTGCCTAGCCTTGAATCCTCTAAGCACACTGCTGGAGAATTCAGGTCTAGGCTATCGGTTGAAGAGAGGTGGTCAGGTTATATCTCACCTTCTTTACATGGATGACTTGAAGCTTTTTGCCCCCAACAACCTGCAACTGATGGAGCTACTGAAGGTAACTGAAACCTTCAGTAGTGCCATCAGGATGGAGTTTGGTGTGGACAAATGTGCGGTCATGCATGTAAAGCGAGGGGAGGTTGTGGAATCTGTGGGCATTCAACTCACGGATTCCATAAACCTGAGATCTCTCTCTCCAACCGAAACCTATAAGTATTTGGGTATGTCGGAAGCCCTAGGCATCAATATCACTGACATGAAGCAATCGTTGAAGGAGCGTTTCTTTGGACGCCTGAAGAAGGTTTTCAATAGCCTTCTTTCAGGCGGAAACAAGGTGCGCGCCTTCAACGGTTGGGTCATGCCGGTATTGATGTACTCTTTCGGCGTACTCAGATGGACTCAAACGGAACTTGACGCCCTGGATAGGCGGGTTCGAACACTGCTGACTGCATACCGAATGCATCACCCACGATCGTCGGTGATGAGGCTGTATATCCCGCGGAAGTGTGGCGGTCGAGGTTTTTTAAATGCTAAGACCCTACACAACCGCGAGGTATGCAGCCTCAGGGAATATTTCCTAGCTGCCGACGTGGGTATGCATCGAGATGTAGTGGCAGTGGACAAGGGACTCACCCCTCTCTCCTTGGCTAATGAGAACTGGCGCAAACCGGTAGTGCTTGACACTAACGATCGCAGGGAAGTATGGCAGAGCAAGGAACTTCACGGACGCTTTTTCCGGGCCCTTCACGGGCCCGATGTAGACCAATTGGCGTCCGTAGCTTGGCTGCGTTTCGGTGACCTCTTTGGGGAAACCGAAGGTTTTATCTGTGCAATTATGGACGAAGTTATCATGACGAATAACTATCGGAGATTTATTGTGAAGGACGGCACGGTTGACATCTGTCGGGCATGTCACCGTCCGGGAGAATCAATTCGTCACATTATCTCCGGTTGTTCTCGTCTGGCTAACGGCGAGTATTTGCATAGGCACAACCTTGTAGCCAAGATTATCCATCAGCAACTTGCTTTGAAATACTCTCTTGTGGGATCGGAAGTGCCGTACTACAGGTATGAGCCCGACCCAGTTCTTGATAATGGTCATATCACGTTGTACTGGGATCGGTCCATCATCACTGACAGGACTATTGTAGCCAATAAGCCTGATATAGTGGTGGTGGATCGAAACGAGAGGCGTGCAATGATTGTTGACATATCCGTTCCGCATGACGAGAACCTCGTGAAAGTCGAGAAAGATAAACAAATCAAGTATATTGACTTGGCTCGCGAGGTTGTCGACATGTGGGAAGTGGATTCGGCGATCATTGTACCGATAGTCGTGTCGGGTAATGGCTTAATAGCCAAGAGCCTCGACCAACACCTTAGGAGGCTCTCGTTAGGCGGCTGGATCAAGGGCTTGATTCAGAAAGCGGTACTCCTGGACACGGCTCGTATTGTTAGGAGGTTCCTTTCTCTGGAGCCCTGACCGCCGGTAGCTTGGACCCTGTTCCCGATACCGGTGGGACACTATTTTTTATATTTTTAAATGTTTTTTTTTTATGTTTTTTTTTTTAAAGAAATATTTAAAAATATAATTTATAAGTTTAATCTAATGAATAAAGAGAATAATAATAAATTTGCATAGACACAACCTCGTAGCTAGGATTATCCACCAGCAACTTGCTCTTAAATACAATCTTATGGAATCAGAAGTACCGTACCATAGGTATGTGCCCGACCCAGTTCTCGAGAATGGCAGCATCACGTTGTATTGGGATCGATCTATCATCACTGACAGGACTATTGTTGCCAATAAACCTGATATAGTGGTGATAGATCGACTAGAGCGTCGCACAATGATTGTTGATATAGCGGTCCCTCATGACGAGAATCTCGTTAAAGCTGAGAAGGACAAACAAACGAACGCGAGGTTGTCGACATGTGGGAAGTGGACACAGCAGTCATTGTGCCGATAGTTGTGACTGCCAATGGCTTAATAGCCAAGAGCCTCGACCAAAATCTGAGGAGTCTCTCGTTAGGCAGTTGGATCAAGGGTCTGATTCAGAAGGCTGATTCTGTTCGGAGGTTCCTCTCTCAGGAGCCCTGACCACCGGCAGCTTGGACCCTGTTCCCGGGCCACTATTATTAATAGTTTTTTTTTTTTAAATGCCTGTTAAAAATATGTAATATAGGTGAATAAGGTAAAAGTTCTCCATATTCAGCCAACACAGAGGCATGCAAATCATCATAATTCAAATGATATAGGTATAATTATAAATTTTATAATATTTGCAAGTATTTTATATAAAATTATAAGCACAATAATGAGTCAAAAAATAATAATATCCTTGACCCACAATAGACACAACATTTACGGTGGGAAAACAAACTACGTGAAACAAACCTTGCGTAACGTCAACACGTAGATTGCTTAAACCTAACAAAAACCGGTAAAAAATCATGGTCAAAATTTCCCATCAGCTTGCAACGTCACAGTTCCATTGTGTTACTGAGTAGAAACCCAATGGACCCCGACTGCTGACCTTGTCTAGCAAGTAGCAATATCGACACGATGGTCGAGAGTTTAGACCGTGGCAATCAGCTATCATGGCCGATGTAAGATTATTGTTGACCTACGCACCTTCCGAGGGGAGATAAAGCGGGCCAAGTTTGAGGCCCACAACGTGTGGCTGAAAACTCTGGACCTACCAAGTGTAACACTGTAATAAAGATCAATCTACTATGAATCATCACACGAGGATTTTATTTTGTTAGAATCAAAATGGCGGGTGTATCATAGAGAATTAAATTATACCAATTACACAAAAAAAAATACTATTTTGCACCTAACTCTAAATAATCTGTAACTCCTTCTCAAAGTCTCTTTTAAAATATTTTTGTTTGTAAGTGATTTAGTTTGTTAAGGTAGTACACCCGCCATAGAAACTATCACCTTTTTTCGCTGCGATTAAATCAGTAAGAAATAAAATTTCATTATTATTGATTTTAATTATGATAAAATCAATGTAATTTAGTTTCAATTAAGTTCTCAATTATCACACGTGTTTCTGTGTGTGTATGTTTGCGACGTCTTCACGTTCGACCGGCTGTACTGATTTCGATGAAACTTGGTACACGGGTAACCTATATTCAGAAACAGCACATAGGGTACTTTTTATCCCGAGAGTATAATACGATAATGCTCGATTGTCTGCGCAAACATAGATGAACTCTCTTTTCATTTGCTGCCATAGTCTAATAGGACAGCAATCCGACACGGCCGGAGAGAAATCAACCATTGGTCCAAAAACTTTACGTACTTTCCGAAATGTGTCGCAATTGTCTCACCACCAAACTTTGCGACAGACAATGTAGACATATTTTTTCCTTTTCAGTAATTTTAACAAATATCTGCTAGTTTGAGTATTTTCTGCGGCCTTCCGTCTTAATCTTTGATTTCCTGTTGAGTTCCTGATTAGTCTTGAGTTGAGATACAAATACTGAGAATTGCTAGCACTGACTGTAAAGGTCCACTCAAATCTGTGCAGTTCTTTCCTAAAAATACCATCTCAGTCACTAATCGGCTTGGATCCTCCGACCTGACGGATGTTTTGTTTAGTCCCAGCAACTGCCCGATAGTTGACTTCGGGCTTGTGAATTTTTTTTATTGTTCTCCTAGGGGAAAAACTTTCATACTACGATGTACCTAGGATTTTGTAGTTCTATTTTGTATTCTATAATATATATTATAATAATAATATAATAATATAATATAATATATTCCACAACTATCACACAACACCGTCTAGTCCCAAGCTAAGCAGAGCTTGTGTTTTAATTTTATGTCGCTACAACATTTTATAATTATTTCTTTTCATATTTAAATCGTGTTATGAAAATGGTAATGAGTGTATTTTACCTAAATAAAAATTAATATATGTGTATATTTTTTTTAATGATATAAACCAGTGCTTGACTGCGATCCACCTGATGGCTTTTTAAAAATTATTATTATAAATTTCAGATACATAACCCTTTTGCTCAATTTGTCATTCCAAGTCCCGGAATTCCTGCATAGCAATAAGGGTTTTTGACCTTTATGCTAGCAAGTAATACGTTTAAGTGAGTCTTTCCACACAACCACTTACGATAATAACAAACAAATCAACTCGTTAAAAATATCACGAGACCAAATGTGGAGGTTGTCCTAAATACCAAAATTATCGCCTATCACCATCTTTGTCTAACGTACCACAGTAGAACAGGACAAAACTACTTATGGTATGCAACTCGTGTCATGATAGATGTTACGTAATATCTTTGGAAAGTTCAATAACCCGAATAAAAGCCATGAATATTTATAGTGATAAAAGAGTGAGACACTAACACTATTCATTTTCTGCTTAGCTTTTTAGTAGTGATGTCGGGAATTATATTCAATTTTATGGAGAAACATCATCTAACGTATATAATCTTAGGTATTCTTCATACCTACCTATTATTTCAACACGTTAGTTGATTTTTTTAGACTTCTTAAATAACCTGATTCATTGCATAGGCGCCGGGAGGGGGTGCAGAAGAGTTCACTGCACTCCCTAATCCACCTAAACACTTTTTTTTTTAGCACTTACTGTCCCACTGCTGGGCAAAGGCCTCCCCCAAGTCCTTCCAAACCTTCTTCTCCCGCGCCGTCTGAAACCAGTCCTCGCGGTACGCGTCCAGATCATCCCGCCACCTCTTTCTAGGCCGGCCTCGACGACGCTTTCTTCCATCCACCTTAACACTAGCTTATAATAAAACTAGCTACTGCGAGTGCTGGTAAAAGTAGAGTATTTTTTTTTTTTTTATAATCTAGCACTTGACTGCAATCCTACCTGATGGTAAGCAGTGATGCAATCGTTGATGGTAAAGCGCACTAGTTTATTAAGAGCCTATTCACTCTAGCCTTGTAGACACGTAAATTATAATTATATTATCATTATTATTATTGTATTGTCTAAATGCTATTCCAGGGTATGGCCTATTCGTGTACCAAGTTTTATCTAAATCCATTCAGTCATTCAAGCGTGAAGTAGGAACAAACATGTAGGTACGCACGGATACCGACAAATTAAAAAATATTTTTTTAATAATTAAATTAAATAAATAAATAAAAATATTTGTTTTTTTTTTAAAGTAAGTTTAATTAAAATGAAATTATGTAATTTATTAGTGTTCACTTTTGTAAACAAAATAAATAAATTTATTAGTATTTGAGTTTAACATACGTGAGTTGGGTAATAAAGATCATCGCGTGGGGTAACTACGGAATAACATTTAAATCAGGCTTGATAACGACAGCGATCACATTTATAACCTGCCGAGTTTTATCATTTTTGTCATTCAACTCAATAATATGATTACTAGCTGCTGCCCGCTTTGCTTGCGTGTAAGAAAAAAAAAAATATCCCAAGGGAACCAACTCCCTGGACAAAAAGTATCTTATGTACCTTGTTATGCCATGGGCTAACCTGACTCAATAACTGACTAAAAACCCACTCCTGAAATAACTTTCAGGGGTAGGTTTTTAGTCAGTTAAAGTCTGCCACTATATCCCACCCTGCCCAACGGCGCGGAGATGTCATTGGATGATTTTCCCACCGAAAACTACTGTGGCATGTAAATATTATAAATAAAAAAAAAATATAATTAATTACTGTATTCAGTTTAAATACAATAGTTACCGAATATGTCACAATCAAAGAATGGTTAAATCGAAGAATAGAAATACAATTATCGTAAAGCTTTACTTATAAACGTGGTCGCCAAGTTCTACGAATATAACTTTTTACTAACTTTTTACTAAAAAATTATATCTCACTTTTTAGTTGCGATACACTTACAACCAATGAGAAAAAGGTAACTTTCTATTTCTCACGATCAGAGGTCGGAGTAGGTAGATTGATTTAAGGTCGTTGACGTCAAACGTAGAGGATAATATGGATATGCCTCCAAAATACCGGAACTTCATATTTATTGTGATATTTGTTCCGGAATTTTTAAATTAGCACGAATTTGTGTTTAAGGTGAAAAACGTATTAATAATATCAATCTACGCTGCCAGTGTTAGCTTATGGTGAAAGAAATCATTATTTTATTTTATACAAAAATATTTGGAATAGTTACACCGTATTTTGTCCCTTACTGTTGAATTAGAAATGACGCTTGACAGTATGACGCTTTATTTTATTTTAGTCCATAATTCCAATCCCGGGAACTTTTTCCGGTACTTCCCGCACATTATGGATAAAATGGCATGTCCATATTATAATATCTTGACGCAAGTATATAAAATCAATCTACCTACTCCGACCTCTGCTCATGATACTTCCTATTAACCCAAACACTGCTAGGATACATTGATTTATTACGAAGTTCCCGTGTCTACATTCTACCTTCCGGCTCAATCATCAGATCGTGTTTGACAATTCAAATAAGCAAACACGGTTAGGATACTTGATTAATTAAGGAGTTCCGATGCCTATCTTCCGGCTCCATCATCATCATCAGGTCACTTCGATGATACCACTTTCTGCATAACCATTCACAACCATTTATTTATTTGTATTGTCGAGATAATCTTTTGACTACCGTAATTAGAGACACAATAGAAAGACAATAATTATAGGTGTGTGTACCGGCCGGCGTTCGCTTGGGGCTTGAGTAATTAAGCGACTAACCCCCGATTTCTGATTTAAGCATTTGAAGTTGAGTATTACTCAAACTCTACTTTACCCTGCAAACTTGTCAAAATTTCACATTTAAGTATGATTTGAGACATTCTTAACTCAAAATACTCAATTCAGAAACCCACCCTAAGTCACAATGAAGTCATTGTGATGTCTATGTGAGTATGAACTTCCGTTGGCCATTTCTAGTCTTCTTCATGAGTTCCACTTCATCAAAACTTACTTTTTGACTGTAAATGCTTAAGTTCTCGATGAAAATACTTAATCTTTATATATTTGCCTAAAATATTTGAGGCGAACCCTAGATTCCTTATGCATCCCGTCATCAAAACTTTGGAAAAACAAAATGGAATTAGTCTGAAAGCATATCCTTTAAGGGCAAAAAATATTTTGCAAATTGGTCCATAAACGACGGAGTTCTGAGCAAACATAAAAAAGAACCAGGCAAGTGTGAGTCGGACTCGCGCTCTGAGGATTCCGTACGTTTTTTCTGATACATAATTATTTTTTTTGTGACGTAACTACACAGTCTTCAGATTTTTTCCTATACTTGTGATATGAGAGCTTGCTTCACGCCAAATTTCAGGATGCTAGGTCCCTATGAATTTTAATTCCTTTGAGACGTCAAAATATACGTATTTTGCGACAGAAACGACGCTATGTTTTTTTTCGTTACGTTTAACTTAGACATTTGATTTTCACAGCCGTAAGGGACCGCAGATCTGAGTCAGCATCATCATCATCATCATCAGCCTTTTTGATGTTCCCACTTCTGGGACAGGCCTGCTTTCTAAGAGAGGGAATGGGCTGTAATTCACCACGCGGGCCCAGTGCTAGTTGGTGGATGTCACATGTCTTCGAATTTTTGGTTCTAGGACATGCCGGTTTCCTCACGATGTTTTCCTTCACTGTTTTGAGAGCAGTGGTGATGAAATAAATTACACAAAATAATGCGCCTGGCCGAGTTTGAACCCGCGACCTACTACTTGTAAGTCGGGGCCATTACCACTCGACCACCACTGCTCTCGACAGATCTGAGTATATGGTTTAAATTTCAACTCGATACCTCCACGCGTTCCCGAGATAAAGGGTTTTGACGGACAGACAGACAGACGGACAACAAAGTGATCCTAGGTTCCGGTTTTTCCTTTTGTGGTACGGAACCCTAAAAATAAAAAATAAAACCGTGTTGATAACCTCCTCCTTTTTTTTAAATCGGTTAAAAAGAAAATTAATTGAGCTCCTTCCTCATGAAAATAAAAACTTATTATTTTTAACTTATTGTTCTTAATTCTTTATTCTTTATTGTACACAAAAATATAACATAGCATATAGAGATACAAACAGTTCATGTACAAAGGCGAGCTTAACTCAGCAATGAGTTTTCTCCCAGCAAACCTTTGAGTTATAGAGAGAAAACATATTCGAGGGTAGGATCCAGTGCACAATATCATTCTACATAACCAAGTCTAATATAGGTATAATTATATTATACATACTAATACATACTATACATATTAATACATACTAAATACTGTAATATTATGTCAAAAATGAAAGTATAAAATCTTGTTAGGATTACTAACTTCTTGTGAGAAAAAATGTCATCAAACTGCTTGCTACATACTGCAGTGACATCTATATCGCCAAAGAGGAACTAAAATTTAAAATCCTGTATCACGTTATGAGAGTTCCAAATCAACTATATAGGCCAATTGCCAGGACCAGACACAACGCCCGTCTGGTCATAGGATCTTCCCTTTTCAAAGGCGGTAATTTGAGTGACTTCACACCCTGTTTATACCTTTCAATGACTATCAATTACATTAAATGTTATATTTCAACAACATGAATCATAAAAAAACAATAGGTAATAATTAGCACCGAGTATCTTTTGTCGTGAACCAAATCAGCAATAAAACAGATAATAAATGGAATTTTATCAACAAATATATCAATTTCATAATTTTTTCTAAGGTTTATTCATTATTTTTCAAATGTGCTGACAAATGGTGACTCTAACATAGATAGGCTGATGAGTTATTATTATTGTATTATTTCATACAGAAATTATTATTTAAGCTTGCTTGTAAATTGCATATCGGTAAAAGTTTGATGATAATACTGCAAAGGAGACTATAATAATATAATAATAATATTCCACAACTATCACACAACGCCGTCTAGTCTCAAGCTAAGCAGAGCTTGTGTTATGAGTACTAGACAACTGATAAACATACTTATATATTGCTAAATACATACATATTGTAGACTAGCTGTGCCCGCAACTTCGTTCGCGTGAACGACGAAACTTATCAATGAGTTTTTTGTGTAAAGTGCTATTTGTGTAGAACGTTATCTATCGAGCATACCGGTATTAATACTTCTGTCTCGGCGCGGGCCTTTTGTGGCTAATTATAATAGAAACGGGTGACGTAACCCGCGACAAACTTATTATTTGCAGTTGGTACAGTAATCGGGCTTAGGGATCGAACCGCAAATTTAAGTTTGTTTTTATTGTATATACTTTTCCGGGTTAAAAAGTACCTAGTGTGGTGCCCAGGATATTAAAGAATAATTATACCAAGTTTCATCGTAATCGAACCGGAAGTTTTTGCGTGATGCCTGAACAAACAGACAGACAGACAAAAATTTTTTTAATCACGTTTTTGGGTTTGGTGTCGGTCTAGTAACACCCCCTGCCATTTATTTTTTTGATATTTTCAATGTACAGAATTTTTACTTCTACAGATTTATTATCTATAAGTATAGATAAATTACACCCAGACAAAGAACAAATGATCGTGCTCATCACACAAACATTTGTCCTGGGTAGAAATCGAACCCACGACCTCCGGCATAGCAGTCAGGGCAACTAACCTCTAGACCAATAGGCCAGTCAACTACTATTTGCAGTATTATCATCAATCTTGTTTATAGTACGCGGCAAATAAGTTGAACCAAACCCAGTGGCCTAGCTAGTCCCACAGGGGCCCAATATAAAAAATCCCACAGGGAAGAAAAAATTGTGCTTTTTAGAAATGCTTGGTTTACCCTATGACACGGTTGTGGACAACATGTTGCAAATTTTTGCCTACGTCGAGGCCCCTATTATGCGGGGGCCCTTTAAAATTGATAGGGCAGATACGGCGGTAGCTACGCCCCTGACCAAACCGGCCGTCGTGCCATGGCTACGCGCAGCCCCCCGCTTCGATTGAAACCCAGAAAACTGTTACTGCGCATTAAAAGTCGATCTCCGTATTGTACCGCACATTGTAAATGGATTTGTAGCGACATCTATGGCGCCACATATTAACTAAACTAAGTAATCCTTTAACGCGCAATTTAAGGTCTCCGCGCGATTTAGACATATTACACAACAGCCTGAAATCATCTCTCGGCAACTGCCCAGATCAGACATAGACATAACATCAGTCTGGTCAGAGGTTCCACCCTTTTCTCATAGATGTCGCTACAGATTCTTCCAACTTTTCGTTAACTTTTGTAATCGTCCACAAATTCGAGTTTCGAGTTTCCAATCTTGATAGGAGTGGATGCTAAATGTTGTTGGTTTACCATGACTTTGGTTTTGTCCATGTTCATGTTAAGACCCACTATTTCGGAAGCTAATTGTGTGGTGAACACGATAATTTATTTCGTATCTGGGTGTGATTTATCTATAACTAGCTACCCACCCCAGCTTCGCTCGGGTAAAATGGTGCTATTATGTTACATTGTGATACAAGTGCGTAATGTAATTGGTTACCGTCGAGGTGGTATTAAAACCCGAGCCTTGGCGAGGGTCTTAAGAGAGCCAAGAACGGTAACACATTACTCACGTGTATCATACGACGTTTTTCAATACACTTGTGAAGAAAAATAACTTAGCTAAGCATTATAACAACAGCAAAACTAGTAATATTTTTCATAATATGGCGGTAATAAATTAAATCTGTTTTCATAGGCGAGCATTTAATTTTTTCAAATTTATCCATAGCTGGCTATGGCTATACACCGTGTAATTGACAGGTTGGCAAAAACTGAAACAGTAGCTTCATGACCATGATTATGACTGAAAAACGTTGGAATTTTCTTCAGGAAAATTGTCGAATTTTCCGACCGTTTTTCAACTAGATTTGTGTTCTATTCATTTGTTACAACAAAATCCAGCCCTAAAAACACAATTTTAGTGAAAAAAAGCAAAAAACTTAAATTCAGCAATGTAATCGTAAAAGAAAATTCGTACAACCCGCGCGGAATCAGCTGTTAGCTGTAAAAGTTTACAGCCCTCCGTAGTGCCTACGACAGACAGAGACAGCATACCGCTCGCTCGCTCGCTCCTTTTGTTTGGTGCGCCTTTGCTCGCGCCGACACTGATAGGGTTGTACCGCGTACGGAATTTAATACTTGTAATTTTATTTTCTTTATGTAAAATGCTTTAATAATAATTAGATACTCAGGAGTATGATTACTTTATTATTTCTTAATTCCAAAAACCTTATTTTAAATCGTTAATGATCTACAGTATCAATTACGAAGCTGCCCGAACTGTAGACACGCGTTGCCTTACAGTAATGTAAATTGTTTGCTTTAGACAATTTAGTGGGACATAAAACATAAAAAACATCGTGTCAATATTGCCAGATTCACATTCTTTAAACTTGGAAGCAGAACCATGAGTAAAAGTTACAAAAGATAGCGGTTAATAACAATGTTTATCATACGATTACGATACGATTATTTTTCAATACCTAGTTCTTCATCTTTATCTCAATCGCAGGCCGACCACTGTAACTACTGCGCCATGGGCACCACGACTAACGTACTTACTATTACCGAAATAAAAATGTTTAATTTCATACCATGTGGGCAGCCCTAAGTGTGACACGTGTAGCAAACGTGTCACACTCTCAAAGGCGTGCCGACAAACGAAGCCGCTGAGGCGCTGAGCCACCATTTGAGTTTGCCGCGATTGCTGGTACGATCTGGACGTCTATTTCGTTTTCTTTCAACTGTCGAGAGTTCGGGACTGTGTATTGCGTTCAGTTGAGTTGTGTGTTTTTGTGTTGTGTGGTATCGTCATGAATCGGCGTAATGAAACGTTTAGTGCTCGCGAATATGGCCAGATGTTAATGTGCTTGGGTGAAGCTAGAGGAAACGCGTCGTTGGCATTAAGGCTCTATGTTCAAAGACACCCAAATGAACGACATCCAGCTAATAGTCGTACTATCACACGGGCATATCAGCGTGTTTTAGAAAATTTACCTATTGTGCCGCATCAGGAAGGTGCTGGAAAGACAATCCGTGCTCGTTCTGAGCAGGCGATTTTAGATGTTGTCCGTCGAAATCCGCGTTTGGGAACCCGTACTGCTGCAAAACTTGTAAGGCGTAGGTAATAACGGACCCCGTGTTTCACATTGGGCTGTGCACAAAGGCCTTCGAAAGGACAAGCAACGTCCATATCGGATCCATAAAGTGCAGGCTCTGGTACCTGGTGACTCAACGCGTAGACTGGCGTACTGCAGATGGCTGATACATCGGCAGCAGCTAAATCGCCAATTCGTTTCACGGGTGAACGACCCGAGAGACTTTAGGTAAGTGACTATTTTAATTTTTGATAGGTGTTGAATTTGTGTTTAAATTTTTTGATAGGTGTGTTTGTGTGTGTAGTGTACTATGTATTTATTCCAAACAAGGTCCACGAAGTACCTACCTATTAGTATTCTTTCTGTGTTCCGTGGTATGAATGGACAACGCGCGAGGTACAGGCGCGCGTATCGCAATGTTCGTTATACATTGCGTAGACGAAATAAAATTGAAAATTGAAAAACGTTCACCTATCATTTCCGGGAAAATATTTCACTATCAAAATATTAACAATAGCAGTCTGAATTCATACTTTTCGTTTTTGCCAACCTGTCAATTACACCCAGTATAGTCTTTTGATCAAATCGCCAAGTCGTTGTTTGTCTTCTTGCGTGAAAAGTTTCTACGATAATGTCATTTTTAGTGACAATAAAATACGGATAACAACTTTTTCTAATGTTTTTGTAGTATTTGATTTTATTTAATTATGAACTTCACTCGAAAAAATCACACCAAAAACCGCGCGCATCACGGCCATAGACCACAAAAAAAAAAAACAATTTTTATTTGAACGAACGATTTTTATATTAATGTTTAGTTATTAAATAAATCGTTTTTACAAGTTAAAATGGTTGAAATTGCATGAAATAAGTAATAAGACATTAATTTATACTATTGAACGAACGCAATAACCTAATAAATAACTATGTTTTTTTTTTCTTATTCAGAATTTGATTTGCGAACAAAGAGGTTGAACAAAAAGGTTATAGCTACATTACAGCACTAGTGCGTAAAGGTAATCAAAATGTCACAGTTTGGTAACAGGGGCCATTATATACCTACCTAAGTGTAGTGCAATAAGAGTCACTTTCTGAGCAAGTGTTTTAAAAAATATATTATGCATGCATTATACAGAATATAAATCTGTCTCTCGAATCACTCTATCTATTAAAAAAACCACGTCAAAATCCGTTGCGGAGTTTTAAAGATGTACATAGGGACAGACAGCAGGAACAGCAGCCACTTTGTTTTATACTTTGTAGTGATATGACATGTATTTAGAAATATATATTATGTTTATCAGTTGTCTAGTACTCATAACACAAGCTCAGCTATCTCAATACTAGACGGTGTTGTGTGATAGTTGTGGAATATATTATATAATTTACTGTGTTCCTCCATAGTCTCAGCCATGACTAATATGTCTTCGGCAAACCGAAGGTGAGTAATATACTTGCAATTGACTTTAATGCCCTGAAGACATCCTCCGTTGCAGCCGTGATCAGTTACGGAGTAATGCCGTCTCCCTGCCTAACACCCCACCAAAGGAGAATAGGTTTCGAGGTCTGCCTAAAGTAGGACTAACTTTGTAACGTTTTCGTAAACACTTCAATCGTCGAAGTACCGATAATCAATCTGGTACCGTTGGAGAGACAATTATATATACCTCACACACCTAAACAAACTTAAAATAATTACATAAAAGTAAGAAAAACTTTATAAGCTGTAAAGTTACCTTAACTAAGAATACGAATAATCAGTCGGTATTAAGGTATCTTCGTAAATTGCAATTTGGCTAGCTGTAAGTTTATAGCATGGCTTACAGATATTTCATTTCAGGATCTGGTTGCTTTTGTTAACCTGACTTAAACCGCCATACGTCTAAATATCATCTACAACTTTCGAGTTGAAAGCTATTAAAATTAATAGCTAACATAAATTAAATATCATATATTATTGTATATTATTAAATACTCGTAATATGATTTACTCCTCAATTTGATGTTTCAGTTTTTCCGGAGTCAACATAACAATTACTACCTTTATCGACTGGCTATCTTAGAAAATACTAACGACATAGTCGACAAAGATACGTCAGTATTTCTGTTTCATAGCTTAACACCTATGGTGCTATCTCAAATTAGACGTAATTGAAACTGACTTGTTCGATAAGGGTGTAGATTTATCTTATCTTATCCCGACATATATATTGCAATGTTTTGAACTGTTTGTCTCAGTACACATTGAAATTCAAAACATGGCAAACACAGAGGAAACACTGCGAAAATTATTAAATAAAATCGCAACAGAACATAAATATGAAAAACCTGAAATAATTATAAACGAAATATTCAGCGGTGGAGCTAACTACACGTCGAAACTATTCACAGTGATCATAAAAGAAGAACATAAAGAAGATCTTAATTTATTTGCAAAAGTAGCTGCAGCAGGAGAAGCGTTTCGCAAAGATATGCCCACAGATCCCTATAAAGCTGAACAGTTTGTTTACACAAAATTGGCGAAAATCTACGCATCCTTGGAAGAAGAAAATGGAGTGCCTGAGGAGCACAGACTATACTTCACCAAGTTCTACGGCTTTGACCCTAGCGACTATCAGGAGACGTTAGTTCTTGAGAACTTATTGGCTCATGGGTATGGTCCTCATGACAGACTTCGTTCCGTAAATTGGGAATATGCTTCTTCAGCAATTGGAGACTTGGCAAAGATGCATGCGCTGTCTTTTGCGTTAAGTAAACAATACCCAGAAGAATTTGAGAAGGTTTTGTCATTTTTGAAATTAGATTGGGAACAAGTCAAAAGTATGGATGCCCTGTTTCGGAAGACGATAACCGTTGCTTTGGATAATGTCAAGCCCGAGTACAAAGAAGCACTAGAGAAGTTTTTGGAGAATCAGAAAATTCCATTTATGATCTATAAATCCATCGGAAAAACTTGCCTTATACATGGAGACTATAGAGGAGATAACCTGCTGAATAGAGTACGAGAGGTAAGTGTAATTTATTATATTATACTAGGTTCAGTCGGCGGCTTCGCCTGTGTGGAAATAGAAAATATTTAGATTACTTCTTTCACTTGGTGATAAATTAGCATTATAATGAAACATTTTTTTAAATCTGTCCGATAGTTTCAAAGTTTTACTCTATAGAAAAAAAAAAAAATTTTTTTTCGTAGTTTTTATAATATTAGTTAAATCATAATTATTGTACCAATCATATTGTCTCTGAACTTGTTTGTAACAGGTAGTTGGAAATAGTTGCCTGAAGCCTGTTTTGTTAAGTTTTTTTTTTCGTTTTCTCTTTTTAGTATTCATGTGTGTCCCATAGTAAAGATAACATTATGCCTTTGTTCATTGTTATTTAAAATGTTTTACATTTACAACTTAACCTAAACATTTTTATGGCTAAACTACACCCTATATTTTCCTTCTTACTCCAGGATGGTAAGGTGGACATCAAAATCGTAGACCTCCAGAGTATACACGGTGGCAGTCCGGTCGCTGATGTTATCTACTTCATCTTTAGCGGTACTGATGAAGAGTTCCGCGCCAAATACTACGAGAGACTGCTCGAGCATTACTACACGGAGCTCAGCGCCGCAATGAAGAGACTGAACCTCGACCCTAAGGAGACATACTCCAGGGGAGACTTTGAGTACGAGCTGAAAGAGGTAATAGTCAGATTCATAACCATCAAAGTTTGATGAAGTAAACAATATTACTTCAGAGTTCTTTTGCCAAACAGTAATCAAAAACAAAATTCATCTTCTGAAATATGTTTTCTTTTTCAGAAACTTCCGTTCGGTCTTTCAATCGCAGTGCTCTTATTACCTATGATCACAATTGACAGCAAGGACGCGCCCGAAGTTGACAAAAACCTGGATATGACCTCATTCGATGTTATTAAAACCAGTAATCTTTACGCAGGTAGATTGAATGGAGTCATTAATGACTTTGTCAAGTGGGGCATTCTCAAATGATGGACTATTTGACCATTGAACGTTATCATCTCTTTTACAGTCAGACAATAAATTCAGATTCAAAATATTTTATTATTAAACGTCATGAGCTAGTGCACGGTTCCAATTGGTCGTTTCCTGTGAAGAAGAACCGGCAAAAACTACCTGGTTGCAATTTTTTTTTTAATAGGTATGGTGGTACAATATTTCTATATAACAATATTAATAGATATGAGGGGACAGTGTAGAAACTGCATGTTTTACACTGTCGCCATGTACCTAATTTTTTCTTTCCTTTTTTTTTGGGTTTTTCTCTGACCAGATATGCCAACCCCATCGTACCTTTTAACATTAATAATGTCATCACATATACCTAAACTAAAATAATTAAGATATTATGTACATACACTTTACAATAATAAAGATGGAAGTCACAATTGAAGGGCTGTTATTAAATGTCAATTTTTTTTGGCATCATCTGCAGTTGGTCGAGACAAAATTGACTGTATTAGTCCCACATTAAGTCTCATCATCATTATCATCATCAGCCTTTTAATGTTCCCACTGCTGGGACACAGGCCTTCTCTCTAAGAGAGGGAATGGGCCGTAATCCACCACGCGGGCCCAGTGCGGGTTGGTGGATGTCACATGTCTTCGAATTTTTGGTTCTGGGACATGCCGGTTTCCTCACGATGTTTTCCTTCACCGTTTTGAGAGCAGTGGTGATGAAATAAATTACACAAAGTATTGCGCCTGGTCGGGCTTGAACCCACGACCTACTAATCGTAAGTCGGGGCCGTTACCACTCGGCCACCGCTGCTCTCATTAAGTCTATTTAGATTTAATTCCCTCAACAGTGACTCCCTCTCACTCCTATTCCGGATACAATCCATCAGCAAATGTTATGTACTTAATTTATAAGTAAAACTAATACAAAAGTAAATCGAAATAGAAAATAATATCTTGTCTTCGGAGTCTACAGAGTTCTCAATAAAAAGTTTCATTTGACGACCTAAACTGAACTGTTAGAGGGATGCAGCTATACAAGGTGTATCTGTATACACCGTTAAATTTTGATCGTTTTAATCCCGCGCAGGGTAGATTCGGTACATAAAACACTATCGATTTGTAAAGATAAAAATGAAAAAAATCAAGTACATTTTTTTCAAACTCATATTGATTCACGCATGTACAAAGTTAATTTCTTTAAGAATACGTCAGCTGAGCGAGGCCAATGAACTGTAGGTAGTTAGTACGCAACGACCAACAGCTACCTACAAGGTCATTGACTCGTTTACTTAAAGAAATTAATTTCGTACATGCGTATATTAATTCGAGTTCGAAAAAAAAAGTACTTTATTTTTTAATTTTATCTTTATAAATCGAGTGTTTCATGTACCGAATTCACCCTCCACGGGATTAAAATGACCAAAATTTAACGGTGTATATCCATCCCTCTTTCTCGCTCGCACGCCTGACATTTTAACATGTCATGGTAAAGCCCCAGATTTTTTTTTATGGTAGGTTAAATCATCCAAGGACAAATCCCGCCCTTGGGCGGAGCGGGAAGTAGTGTCGGACTCTTACTGTACTGACTAAAAACCTACCTCGTTCCTTCGTTGCCTATCGTGCCGGGGCCGGGTATTCCTGTCGGAAGCTGACCCATGACCCCAGCAGGCTTCGACCCTGCTTGCCTGCGTAAAGCCCCAGATCAAGTTTTACTCAAAATCTATATAATTATGGTATTTTGTACTATTCCTGTCGCTCCTATGCTATTATTTCTGTAGTTGTTTTCCAAATTGTGTTATTTTTACTTGGTTTTCGACTGTATTGCTACTTTTCAGCATTCTGAATGAAAATAGCACTTCAGTAGTCTGCACGAGTTATAAGATATTATATTGTCACATTTTCTATGTATCTTTCTATTTTTTAATATACGCGGTATAAACGACGAGACAAAACGCTTAGTCCGTACAGTAGAAGTTTCAACAACGTAAGGGTGTATACTCACCGTACGTCAGGTTGTCCGATGGTAGAATTGTGATGGCGGAATCAAGACATGTAATTCCCGCGCACACTCTCCATAATGCATCCTGTAAAATACCGAAAGGCTGGCTACTCTACGCCTGTGCTCAAGGCTTTGTAGATTGGACTTAACCAAATCTGGATCACCAATTAGCCTCTTCGCACGCCCTTCCACCGAGTCCACAGCTGCTAGGTGGCATTTTCAACTTCTGCCATTCACGAAATACGTATACGATAATTCGTTCTTAATTTTCTATTTCATGGTTAGTGATTGGAACTGTACATAATAATTTAGATATTTCCTTTCTTCTTTTGACATCGACATTTTAATTGATACTTAATTTTTTTTTTGACATTGACATTGTAAATTATAATATATATTTTTTTGTAATGATATTGATAATTATTTCGTCGATTATATTTATTGCATTGTAACTTCGAAAAATAATGATTTTGCATGCCATAAGGCAGAATGTAGCGGAACCACCCAATTTTGTAACATCTTAAAATTGTACCTACATTGCTGGCAAATAAATAATTCTATTCTATTCTTTTTAATAATTTGATAATGAAAATAATTAACAGATTTTTTGATAAGAATTATAATCCTACTTATCTATCTAATCTACTGGTATTACTTTTGAGAATAGTAAGTCAATGTGTGAATTTAGTAGTGTTTTATTAACTGATTAAAACATATTTTATATGTACCTACTGTAAATTGAAAAAAAGCTGAG
This sequence comes from Leucania comma, assembly GCA_958295575.1. Taxonomy (NCBI): domain Eukaryota; kingdom Metazoa; phylum Arthropoda; class Insecta; order Lepidoptera; family Noctuidae; genus Leucania; species Leucania comma. The sequence continues at coordinate 22,433,673 of OY282480.1, forward strand.
AGTGAATCTTCCTTCAAGTGTAAAATTTGATACTGCTACTTAATGTTCTTAGACCTTGATCTTCGTCACCATTAATTTAATTTTTCTCAAATACAATGTTTTAATATTGATCATAGTATTAATTGAACAACTTTAGCATCTCTGTGATTTTTTATAATTTATATTTTTTATTTTTATTTTTTTATTACACAACGTCGTCTAGTCCCAAGCTAAGAAGAGCTTGTGTTATGGGTACTAGACAACTGTTAACATACATAAATATTGTATATTATAGATAAATTACACCCAGACACAGAACAAATGATCGTGCTCATCACACAAACATTTGTCCTGGGTGGGAATCGAACCCACGAGTCCACGACCTCCAGCAATTTTTGTTGTTATTGTTCGTTTATCGTGTGACTGACTGGCGTGTTGGTTTAGTGGTCAGTGGCTCTGACTGCTAAGCCGGAGGTTGTGGATTCGATTCCCATCCAGGACAAATGCTTGGTCACACTTCTGTAGTGTATTTCATTTGAATATAGAAATAAAGAAAATAAAAAAGACGGTAAAATATGATTGATTTAAATTCACGCTACCTGAAAAGGGGATTCCAAATAAAACCAGCAAAATCTTGATCAGCCTTAATTTATTTTTGATTCGCAAAAAGGAGCGCACAGGACCGGAGACGACACCGCCCAAGCAGCACGCAAGCGTATCAAACATCAATAAAGCAGCCGATATACAGCTTAGAGCTGTATAAGGGCTGTACAAGGGTGTAAAACACAGCTTTAGGCTGCATAAAGGTATCCGCGTACGCTTATGGTTCTATATCAGAGTATTTTTACTCAATTAAACAGCTTTAAGAGTTTTTTGACACTTAAGGCTGCGTTTTACACTTAAAGCTGTATATAGGCTGTATATTGCACGTCACCACTTCCTTTATACAGGTCTAAGTGTTATATTAGTGTAAAATGATACTTATTGCTGTATATTGGTGTAAACGAACTCCATTATACCTCTTTATTCGTTTGGTGTAATTGTACACTCTTATAACTATTGTGGTGTTATAACTACTGCCTACAAGGGTGATATACAGCTATAAGAGTAAATGAACGCTATAGTACAGCGTTAGGCTGTATTACTAATGGAATCACTCGGATTGTGTTTTTGTGAACATCAATATGGAGGAAAAGACCGGTCAAGTGCGAGTTGGACTCGCGCACCAAGGATTCCGTAAAAACTTACTCGCACCGTGTCCGTTCTATGGGCCCTATGATTAAAAAAAAAGAAATTCAATTATCTCGAAAACGGTGCGTCCTAGGTCAAAAATAACCAAAATTTTAACCCCCCTGTGACACCCCCGTGCAAGTACCAATAGAATACAAAAACGTAAAAAAAAAAAATTTTTTTTCGTGATCGAATCGGAGCAAGAATTCATTCCAGAAAAAAAATATATCCGAGCAATTGGTGAATATTTTAATATAAAATAAAACTAAAGGCACATAACTCATAAGGCCATGAAACTTGGAACCTAAATAGTTTCTATGGTTGAGGTTAACCCAAAACTACAAAAAACAAAATGCTGTAGGTATTCTGTACCAATCAACTAAGGGTGGTGAAGAGAAAACATTGAATTAAGAGGAAGGTCAAAAGGAAATATTTAAATATTACAAATACAGATAATTTATTTAAATACAACAGACAGTAGAGATAGTAAAGTATAATTTATTGGAGAAGATAAAGTAATAGATCACAATCTGCTTCTTCAATGATGATAATAATAGACTTTATACGCAGCATTTTGATGTAATCCCACGATGATCTGGAGGGTTAGAACTGTCATCCTTCACCAATGCGTCCGACGTCTAATCACTCGCTTAGTAATTTTAGATCGCCTTCTGATTCTCGTGACCTTGATATTAGACCAAGTCAAAGGCCTTATTGTACCTTTTCTGAAAAATAGATGAAAGATCGGTTACAAATCTTACTCACTACTTCCCAATAAGTATATAAATTGTTAAATTGTATTCGGACATATGAGATTTAGTCGTAGGTAGCTGAGGATTTTTTATTCCTTATACGTATCTCTAAAGATGGTTAGAAATGTACGTACTTGTTATGAACAATTACACAGATTATGGAGTAAAAATACTCTATTATACAGCCTAAGTCGTAAAAATACTCTATTATACAGCCTAAGTCGTAAAAATACTCTATTATACAGCCTAGGTCGTAAAAATACTCTATTATGCAAGCTGTCGCCATTTTGCAATGTACATAATGATTTTATAAACATAATAAAAGGCTTATTTGGCAAAAGCCTAAAGTCATATCATGATTATCAGCTTGAATTACGGTTGATTTGCATTTATACCTATTATTTCAACATATTTTTTTAATATAACCTAAAAAAACTAATAACATTACTTACCGTATTTACTATTTTCCTTGATGTTAAAATTGATTATTTCGCTGGCGCGTTAATATTTTCACCGAAAATATACACACTTTTACAATGAAATTAAATCGGCACTATAAATTCACCATATTACTAAGGTCAACAAGTCCAATTTAACATATTATATTTAAAACTAAATGTATATGGCGTAGTCGCCATTAGTAAAATATTATAAAAAATAATCTTTAAGTTTGGATTCTTTCGTATTCTTACACCAATTAACAGCTTTTTGCTGTATATGATAGTTATAATTGAATATCTGTAGAGTTAAAGTGTAATTGTACACCGATATACAGCTTAGGGTGTACAAAAACGCCTTTATACAGCCGATATACAGCCAACACGCAGCCAATATACAGCTTTTATTCTCCACTTACACTTAACGCTGTATATAGGCTGTATATGTGGGCCCATTTTGGAGTTACAAGGGCTGTATATAGGCTTATACAGCCTATATACAGCTTACTATACAGCTTAGAGTGTAAACCTGAACCTATATACAGCCCTTGTACAGCCTTTTGTGCTGCTTGGGCGGCCCTCTCAAACATGTTTACTTATAACATACGTAACTTTACCTTAACAAGAACCACAAATAGAAACATTTAGAACAGTAATTTTTACATTGGATTCTAGAGTTTTGGCTACATTTTACTGCCTTAATTTACAAAGTTTCAGATTTAAACCTAATATATACATATATATAATATATAGATACATAGCTTAGGCTATCTTTACGTATATAAACCAAGTTCCTAAAGCCAATAGGTAATAAATTATGTACAAATAAAACTTGTTCTATGCAAAGTTAGCAGAGTAAGACCATTTTAAAGAACTGTAGCATCAATTCTAAATGGAATCTGGTCATGAAACAAGTTAAGTAGTAGTAGTATATTTATAATTATAGTAATAGTATATTTACAATTTTGCCCAATGATGCTAACAATTTTTACTCTTACGTAAGTAATTAGCTACTACATATTCACAATATTAAACAACGGCCCACAGTACTTACGAATGTTTAATTCACACACACACACATATATTATACAAATCATTTTCGTGTCCGGCTCTCTGATTTCCATTTGGACAATAATTTTTAATATTTGATTGGTTGTTTAAATCACGCATTTTGATTGGTTTGATCACTATTGACACTTGATTTACTTTAAACACTGATTACACTGTATATTTTCGCTCGTCACCATCAGTCTCCCCTTGGTGCGCTGCACCTCAGCTGCTCAGGGTGACGAGATCGGAACAATCACGACGAGTCGCGAAGCTGGTCGCTGATGTCCGCACGTCGACTATCCGCATTCTTTTGTCAGGTCCGGGGTATGTCGCCACGATCTTGCCACGAGACCAGGAACGGCGTGGCAGGTCATGGTCCACCAGAAGGACCACGTTGCCGTTGGTGGGATCCCGATAGTGGAGACCCTAGTAGTACCGGGGCGAGAGCGTGGGCAGGTTCTCTCGCATCCATCTGGACTAAAAGTGGTCGGCCGGCGCTGAGACGTCTTCCAGGAAGAGGAGCCAAACAGCTCGTTGTCGTCGATAGAGCCGAACAGGTTGGCTCCGCAAGATCTCCCGATGAGAAAGTGATTGGGAGTCAGTATTTCTTCTTCTTATGGGTCTCACGGAAATGGCCGTGAGTTCAAGATGTGTTCTGCCTCGGAGAGAAGGATGTGCAAAATTTCTTCTCCTGGTTTTCTTTCATGGAGTGTTTACAATTATTTTATTTATTTATAAAGACTTCATGCACATAACAATGTACAAAGGCGGACTTAATGCCTTAGGCATTTTCTACCAGTCGACCTTAGGGTGGTGCAGAAACTAAACATGGTACGATCACAAACAGACTACAATTTTTTAGTACCTTTTTCTACAGTCGACCTTTTGGACGTAAACCTTCGTGTTGTTTACAAAAACTTCAATTATCTGCTGACTAGAGGAAATATTACGAACCATCCCAGTTCATAATATTTGCTCTGGTGAAGAAAAGGTAATAGAAAGTAATGGTGGAGAGCAACAAGCGAATAGTTTAACTGTCAATGCTGAATAGGAATCCAACTCCGTCAAGCTGCGAGTCCGCCGGATGTCAGCACAAACTACTAACAAAAAGTCATTTACCGATCGGGTACTACACCGCTAAGATGCCTGAACGAGTGCTGAGAGATATTGACTGGAGCTCGCATACTCAAGCTACACAAGACACTTATTGAAGGCGGTCTTCCTGCAAAGTGTATTGGCGACGCGCTCACTGACAGGCAACTATTCTCCGGCGTTTTTGTACAAACCCGCAAAGGAGATGTTAGATCCAACACTAGTTGAAGAAATTGTAAAGACAGTGACAACAAATTGTCGTATAACCACAGCAACTTACTTGCAGCTAAGTGCAAAAATCATAAATTAAAACATATAAAAAAATGCCTTTTTATCATTTCTTTACTATGTATGAGTAAAAATTAGAATGGAAGAAATGGAAATTTATTAATCAGTGACCACAGTAGCGACCCAGAGGCTACTCACTGTTGATCAGGAAGGTATAAATCCTAGTTGCGGCAACGGATCACAAACATACGACAATTTTCAACTGTCAATGCTGAACAGCAATCCAATACCGACAAACTGCGAGTCTGCAGGATGTCAGCACAAACAACCAACAATATCGAAATGAATATGTACCGATTGGATATGGCAACGCTAAGGTACCTGAAAGAATGCTGAGAGATATTGACTGGAGTTCGCATACTCATGCTACAAGACATTCATTGAAAGCGTTCTTCCCGCAAAGTGTATTGGCGACGCGCTCTCTGACAGGCCACTTCGTGTTGTTTGGTCCATGGGGCGCTGGTATGGGCGGCCACCAAGTTGAATGCATGCCAGTGACCCTCTGGCATGCATTCAACTTGGCCGCCTAGCCAATCCGGGTGGCGCGGTTATGCCGCATGGTTTCTTGCGAAGCCGCGAACCTCCTTGCTGGCCTACCACCGGGAGTTCTGGAGGCAACAGTTCTTGCACGCCTGCGCAATTTGCGCGTGAAGCTGCAACACCAAGGCGAAACTCCTCTGCCACGATAACTCGCGGCATGACGGACCGGTACCGGCGGAATTTCATGGTAGAATGGCGACAGCGGCTGTCGTAATCCAGTACTGAGCACGTCACCATGGCTGCCTACCCATCCATTTCTTTGTGGTCGAAATAATAAAAATAATAAGCTCAAACAAACTTTAACTACCTTTTCTACCTACCCTTCCCACCTATATTTTTTTTTGGTTTTTAACCTTCCCTGTAAAAAGAATGATTAAAATCGATTCAGCCGTCCTCGAGTTTTATCGAAACAAACGAATAGCAATAGATTTTCATATAAATTATAGATAGATAATTCTCATTCTAAATCTTATCGTGAGGTAATATTACTAGGACAGCAAAAGTATACTAGTTATCATAATCATTACATTTCTGGTTTTATCGGAAACGAATATTAATCCTATTACAGAATTTATTTCCAAATCCGTTTTTAGATATCCGATTTTAGTAACGCCTAGCCTAACATAAAACCATTCACAAAAACACATCAACGCACAATCTCGCGTCCTTAGGCGCTTAAGAATAAAGACACTGGGAATCGCATATTTCAATGTGCCATGTGATGTCACCATTTGAATATCGTAATTAGAGACACAATAGAAAGACAGTAGGTGTGCGGACATCGGTGTCCGCTTGGGGCTTGAGTAATTAATATATAATAACGAAATTTTGATCTCAACATTTTATCTTATTATTTATTTCGCAGCGGTCAGAGTGCCTAGTGTGAGTTTGTTTTACGTAAACGCGATCGACACGTTTATGACGTTCGGCCCACTGATTGGCCCACAGGATTGGCCTACTCGAAGCTCTTAGCCAATCAGAGAGCCAAAAGCGGTAGGTAAAAACAACTCGCACTCAGCACACAGTTCGCGTTTGCAAACACACGATTCATTTGGTGATATCCAGTCATTTAATTTTTAGATTCGGATTTCTCTGGTGTTATAGCTAAATCATTCGCATTTGTTTCGATTAAGTCGAATTTTCGATAGAAAATCCAATTGATATTTTTATATTTATACAAATCGATTTATGTTTGAAATCTGATTTTAAATTCGTTTTTTATACATCGGAAGCATGTCGAATCACTTTTCAACAAGAAACTATTATATATCTTAAGTATCTTATCATCTACTAAATAATATATATCTTATCACCTATAAAGTTAAATTACTTACGAGTGTAAACAGATTCACGTAGTCTGTGCTCTTAGAGAGTCGACATCATGACGCAAAAGGAATCACTCCAGCAGTTAATAAACAAAATCGCGACAGAACAAAAATATGAAAAACCTGAAATAATTATTGATGAAACCTCAAGCGGAGGAGCTAACTACACATCGAAACTATACACAGTGATTATAAAAGAAGAAAATAAAAAAGATTTACATTTATATGCCAAAATTGCTGCATTTGGAGAAGAATTCCGCAAAGAGATGCCTGTGAATATATATGGCGTGGAACAGTTCGCTTATGCAACCCTTTTAAAAAAATACGCGTCCTTGGAGGAAGAACATAATGTGTCTGAGGAGCATAGACTATTTTTCAGCAAATGTTATGGCGTTGATGCCAGCACAAACCAGGAAATACTAGTCCTTGAAAACTTAGTGGCGCAAGGATATGGTCCTCATGACAGATTCAATTCTTATGATTGGGATTACGCTTCAGCAGCAATTACAGACTTAGCGAAAATGCATGCACTCTCCTTCGCATTTAATAAACAATACCCAGAAGAATTTGAAAAGACTATGGCGGTGTTTACAATAGATTGGAAAAAAATGGAAGAATCCGAAAATATAGACCTCATGATGGAGAAAATGAGAAACATCGCGTTGAAAAATGTTAATCCTGAGTTCAGAGGAAAGTTAGAAAAGGCTACGGAGAAAATGCAACATCCATTTACGATGTACAGCGCTGCTCGGGGTACTGCCATAGTACATGGAGACTTTAGAGGCAGCAACTTGCTGCATCGAGTGCGAGAGGTAAGTTTTGTATTTATATAATTTGACAGTCACCTAAAGGGCAATTCCTAGATTCCTACCTAAGATTCTCCGAATAACCCGAAGAATCGCTAAACTTAAGTGGCAGTGGGCAGAGTGGAACAGAACGCAGAACGCAGTTCGCAGAATAGATTGTCGATGGTACCGAAAGGTTCTGAACTACGCGGTCGCCACTAGGAGACGTAACGTTGAAAGGCCTCCCACGAATGACCTAGTGAGAGTCGTGGGAATCTGGTGACTGCAAGACGCATAAGACCAGTCGTTGTGGTGACACTTAGGGGAAGCCTATGTCCAGCAGCGGACGTTTTTCGGCTGAAATGATGATGATAATTTTGGCGAATCAAAATACATAAATACTGCCCAGCAAGGTCGAGCATTTAAATTTTTATGTGAAATAAAATATTTCTAAATTAGAACAAGTAATGATCATCTTATATTTTTTTCCAGGACGGCAAGGTAGAGATCAAGATCTTGGATCTTCAAACCATGCAGAAAGGCAGCCCGGCTGCTGACCTGATCTACTTCATCATCACCGGCTCTGACGAGAAGTTCCGCGCCCAGTACTATGAAAAACTGCTCGACCACTACTACACGCAGCTAAGTGCCGCTATGAAGAGACTGAACCTCGACCCTGAGGAGACATACTCCAGGGAAGACTTTGAGTACGAACTGAAAGAGGTAACGATCGCTTTATATTTGTACTTATTTCCTCGAAAATATATTCAGTGATTACTTCAATTGACCTTCTTGTGCTGTCGGTATAATTTGTGGTGGTAGATCAGAACAAGATTCAATAGGAAATTTATTTATTTTTCCTAACATGATACGACTACCATTGCTTATGTTGCTGACAGTTTCAATGCTGCCCTAGCCAAAAACATTGTCCAAGCTTATAAACACCACATTTATCTTCTGATGTGTTTCTTCCAGAAACTTCCTTATGGGCTCTTGCTAGCAGTGTTCATCTTGCCCGTGGTCACAGTTGACACCGAGAATGCGCCCGATGTCAGTGAGATGACCGAGGTCGAAGACTTCATCGTGGAGAAGACCAGTAACCTCTACACAGAGAGACTAAATGGAGTCATCAACGATTATGTCAAGTGGGGCATTCTCTAATCATTTCACGAACTATTAGAATACAGAGTTATATTACGACAGTCTATTACAGCCGAAGAAATAAACGTTAAGTACGTGTTAATATAAGCTAATTTTTACTTGCACATTCATGTTATGTTGCAAGTATTTTGATGCAATAAAGTCCAAATTTTAAGTGATTCTTTTTTATATTATTCTTGAATTTTGCATGCAGCACGATTGTAGCGAAGTATTGTTGACACTAGCAAATAATTTTGCTAATAAAGTTTTATAGCAGTAATCTGTATATTTAACTTTTCCATTACTTGTAAAGTCCTACAAAATAGATTTAAGTTCAAATAATGTACGAATAGGTATTTAAATAAAGTATATATCACCATTACTCATTAAGTTTTAATCAATATTTATCTTATCCGACAAGAATATAAAAACCAAACCAAACTGGTAGGCCTCAGTCTATATTAAGATTTGACGGAGTAAGCATGGCGCTAGAAAATCTGCGAAAGTTTTTGCGCAAGATCGCTTCAGAAAATAAATATGATGATCCCGTTATAACTATAGATGAAGTATCAAGTGGAGGAGCCAACTATACGTCGAAACTATATACAGTAGTAATTAAAGAACAGAATAAAGAAGATCTTCATTTATTTGCAAAAGTCGCGGCAATCGGGGAAGCATTTCGCAAAGAAATGCCCATAAATGCCTTCAAAACTGAAGATTTTGCTTACGTAAAGTTGGCAAAAACGTACGCATCAATAGAGGAAGATAATGGAGTACCTGAGGAGCATAGACTACACTTGACTAAATGCTATGGCTCCGACCCTACCGTCTACCAGGAGATATTAGTTTTGGACAACTTAGTGGCTCATGGATATGGTTCTCACGACAGATTCAATACCATAACTTGGGAATACGCTTCATCAACTGTTGCAGAGTTGGCGAAGATGCACGCACTGTCATTTGCATTTAGTAAACACTACCCAGAAGAATTTGAGAAGGCTTTGAAAGAATTGCATTTTGATATTAACAATTTCGGGGCTCTGGACATCATGTTACAGAGGTCGACAAATCTTGCGTTGGACAATGTCAAGGCTGAGAATAAAGAAGCACTTCAAAATTTTCTGGAGAAGACTCAGAAGAATCCATTTGAAATTTACTCACCCATTCGCAGCAAAGTCATCATACATGGAGATTTTAGAGGAAATAATTTGCTGCACAAAGTTCGAGAGGTAAGTTCATTTTTATTTATTTTGAATAAGGAAGTAGAATCGAAGTTGTTTGTTTGATGACTTCATAGATATAGTATCCAGATAAAAATAATTAGGCTTCTTTGGACGGTATTCTGTGTTTATTTCTTAATATCTAATCCGACAAAATAATGATAAATCATCCTGAAAGTCGTCGTTTGAATAATACTTATCAACATAGGTATTTGTTTCTTACACTCGTCGTAAACACTTATTATTATCTTTTAATCTTTTGTTTAGTGAATTGTGTTGGAACTGTTTGCATTAGTTTTCTAACCTAAACTAAATCATATTTTCTGTCGAGAGAGCTTGGATCCTGTGGGTTCCAAGGCCATTATCTATAACAACACTTTTTATGAAACAAATAAAATAGTAAGTACGTACGATACATGTGGAGAAACCTTGTCATTGCCACTGCGGCAGAGTTCGCCCGAGCCGTAGGCGAAGGTGTCCTTACAACGAGTGCTGCAGTGACAAAGGAGAATACTCAAAAAAAAGCCAGGCTTGGCGCTAACAGAATGTAGGCATTTAAAAATTTTTGGATAAATGAAAGACTATTGTGTAGTGTAGATTTTATTCTCCACGACAGATGAAAGAATTTTTGAAACCGTTCAAGTAGTTTTTCAGTTAAATCATAACATACAAACAAACAAAAAATCATTTTTTTTTACTCTTTAAAATATTTATATTTAAATACAAATGTATAAATAAAACCTGCTGAGGAACCATGACTATATCAAAACAAAATGATAGTAACGTAGATACGTAACTATGATTAACTGATTGTACTTCATTTTTGATAACGAGCTTTGTTTTTCTTATTTTTTTTACTTATTCTGTGCCAAACTGAGATTTCTGTTCAGAGCAAATGATTCGCTCTAAAGAGCGGGAAAACAACAGAAACCAGTTATTATTTTAACTACTTGAAAAAAAAAGTTTTTGTATTTCGAACAGGCTTGAGATGCTTTTTTTACTAGTTTTTTTTTTTATGAAAACTTTAGCAATAAAAACCATAATTGTAATTTTGAAGGTGTGAGCCTGGAGTTCTGTCACTCAGGTCTTGAACGAGAACAGACTTCAGCTCTCACAAAGGACAGATGTTGTATTGTAATTACTAGTTACTGTCTACCAATGTACCGTTTTGAGAGAATCAAATAAATATGGTTATTGTTAAATTTTTGGACATTAAATGTAATTTGGTACACGGGTAGACCATGCCCTGACCACATAGGATACTTTTTATACCACATAGGAGTATGTTTATATAATATGAATTACCTTGGGACAATTATCTGTACTATCACGAGGGCGAAGCTTCTAGCAGCTTTCATATAAATCGCCATGCTTGGCAAGCGGGTTGGCGATCATAGTGTGATTGTTGCAATACACAAAGAATGCTGCTGCCTATATTCTGGTGAGTCCCATAGTCGCCTCTTACTCTCTACTACACTCTTACTCCACGGGAAGAGATGGGATAGTACAATTCTTTACGTCCGACACCATACGGTACAACGCACGCATTCTTAGTGTTGTTAGGCCTCTCACAAGGTGGACCGATGACCTGGGGCCCAAGTTTGCTTTTTTTGTAAATTCGACATTCCAACACAATCCCTTTGTCATTTTGGTAAAAGTTCTTAATCTACTAAATCATAATGATCCATCATTGGTCGGTTATTGGTCTCGTAAACGAATGATGAGTGGTAGAATGACTTTGTCGTATTCAGACAAATCTAATTGTAGGTCACTAATCAAAGGAACTGACAAAATTCTAGCAGATTACCCCATAAGTCAGTCAGTAATTAATTTGTCATTATGTACGAGATTACCATTTCTTTCAATGGTATGTTAGTAATTGACTGTTGAAAAATCATAGTGACGCCATTATATTAGTAGATTACCAAACTTGTCAAAATCAACCATGATGAAATCAATGATAGACGATTCTGACACTATTGTAATAGCAGACTTGAGGCCCTGGTGAGAGTCGCGGCAAGTCAATGGATGCCAGACACACAGGACCGATCATCGTGGTGACACTTGGGAAGGCCTTTTCCCACATTTTAGTAAGGTTTGGAATTGTCTCTTCGAGCCTTTTACTTCAATAATGGCAGCCGCCACTTCAGTTGTTGTATATTTTTAAAACGAATACAGCCTATGCCACTTTAGCACTGAAGACGAAACCAATTATACCTCATTGTTAAAATCTATACGACTGTTTATGCTACAGGGATAGCTACAACGTAGGGGTCTTTAGGCTAAAAGTGAATAGGTTACCAGGCAAGCGTGCTCCATCGTCGACCAGATCACTTTTCATTAAGTGGGATCATAAAGGGCGTAGGTACCAAAGAAAAAATATTTATTAATAATTTATTTATTAAATCAGTTAATTGAGATCAATACATCTTATAAATAGACACAAACCAATATACAGTAGTAAGCAGGTACTTTGTCCGCTATACTAATTACACATGAGAGGACAATCGCATCTATCAGCTATTGCACTCAAGATACTGTGGCGACTTCCACGCAGCCGGCTGATGAATGATGCGGTCAAAAAGACCAGATAGCAGTTAAGCAAAGCGTGTGCTTCTGCAAACATTGCCGTTGCGCTACTGAAACGTGGAAGCCGAAACAGTACCCTGAACACGTTGTACAATGTTCTAACACCACTTACATTTTTTGTCAAAATTCAGTATGTATGTCTTTTGACAGGATATCAAAAATCAATATTAAACAGAAAAGCTACAGCAAAGCCACGGAACTTAGTTATAGCACTCCCATAGCAACAATGCTGAATACAGTGTAATATATTTTTTTATGTAATAATCAAATTACGTGCCACAACAATTAAAAGTTCATTTGCTCTCAGATTTTAAAACTTTACATATGTAAAATACATAAAAACTCTTGAAAAACATTAAAAATAATTTTATCTTTACCAAGTCTCAAAAAAACCAGTAATGAGTTTACAAAAATATCATGTGTGTATTAAAAATTGGTTTAGACACAGAATATATCACAACTTTGCATCTTAGCTAGGTTACATAATAACTTTCACATAGGCCTACATGGGCACTAAATTACCTAAAATAAATACTATTCACATATATACACAAACAATACTATTATAAACAATACTATGATAAATCACACAATTATAATAAAACGATTTTACGTAAAATACAATTTGACATTTTGACGCCTGCGCGTAGCATGGCGTCCATGATAATTACAATTTTTTTACCAAGAATTGAAAAAATCTCAATTTCTAAACAAGTATATTGTTATTAAAAAAAAAACATTTCTACAACATTCACAATAATTAAATTTTAACTAAAGTAACAAACAATATTCACAAATTGACATTTTTTTTATTGTTTGTAGATAATTTTATGAAAACAATATTTGTACAAAATTGAAGACCATGAATGCCATTTTATGGTACTTTATACGAGTTGAAAATCGTATATTTTCAAAGCGAGCCCCTTAACCCGAATAATTTTGAATTTAATGTTTATTAATAAAAACAGAAGCAATACCACGCGGTTTTGACGCGATCTATTTGACGACCTAAACTGAACTGTTAAAGGGATGCTGCCATATAGGGTGTATAGATGCACCCCTCTTTCTCGCTCGCCCGCCTGACATTGTAACTCGTCATGGTAAGGTCCCTGAACATAAATGAAATTAAATTCATTTATCGAATAATCAAGAACTTCATCAATTAACAATACGAAGCGACATTACACTTCTTCTGTAGATGTGAGGTAGTGAAAAAGTCAATATGAATAAAAAACAATATGCGCAATCAATCAGCACAAATGTTTCATAAAAAGAAATCACGCCGAGTTAAAAACTCAACCAAGTTACTCTGTCTTGACGAAATCTTGCAATTGACGCTATTTTTAAAAAACAAACTTCTCAATCGGAGCTCATCCTACTCAGCCTGTTCTAAAAATCTTACAGTCTGTTTTGAAAAAACTTGCATCTCATGCTGTGTTGAAAAGTCATCCGAATCAGTCTGTTTTGAAAAATATTACAATCTGTTTTGAAAAATCTTACAGTCTGTTTTGAAAAAACTTGCATCTCATGCTGTCTTGAAAAGTCATCCGAATCAGTCTGTTTTGAAAAATCTTACAGTCTGTTTTGAAAAATCTTACAGTCTGTTTTGAAAAATCTTAGTCTGTTTTGAAAAATCTTACAGTCTGTTTTGAAAAAAACTTGCATCTCATGCTGTCTTGAAAAGTCATCCGAATCAGTCTGTTTTAAAATATCTTACAGTCTGTTTTGAAAAATCTTACAGTCTGTTTTGAAAAAACTTGCATCTCATGCTGCCTTGAAAAGTCATCCGAATCAGTCTGTTTTAAAATATCTTACAGTCTGTTTTGAAAAATCTTACAGTCTGTTTTGAAAAATCTTAGTCTGTTTTGAAAAATCTTACAGTCTGTTTTGAAAAAAACTTGCATCTCATGCTGTCTTGAAAAGTCATCCGAATCAGTCTGTTTTAAAATATCTTACAGTCTGTTTTGAAAAATCTTACAGTCTGTTTTGAAAAAACTTGCATCTCATGCTGCCTTGAAAAGTCATCCGAATCAGTCTGTTTTAAAATATCTTAGTCTGTTTTGAAAAATCTTACAGTCTGTTTTGAAAAATCTTACAGTCTGTTTTGAAAAATCTTACAGTCTGTTTTGAAAAATCTTACAGTCTGTTTTGAAAAAAACTTGCATCTCATGCTGTCTTGAAAAGTCATCCGAATCAGTCTGTTTTAAAATATCTTACAGTCTGTTTTGAAAAATCTTACAGTCTGTTTTGAAAAAACTTGCATCTCATGCTGCCTTGAAAAGTCATCCGAATCAGTCTGTTTTAAAATATCTTAGTCTGTTTTGAAAAATCTTACAGTCTGTTTTGAAAAATCTTACAGTCTGTTTTGAAAAATCTTACAGTCTGTTTTGAAAAATCTTACAGTCTGTTTTGAAAAATCTTACAGTCTGTTTTGAAAAAACTTGCATCTCATGCTGTCTTAAAAAGTCATCCGAATCAGTCTGTTTTAAAATATCTTACAGTCTGTTTTGAAAAATCTTACAGTCTGTTTTGAAAAATCTTAGTCTGTTTTGAAAAATCTTACAGTCTGTTTTGAAAAAAACTTGCATCTCATGCTGTCTTGAAAAGTCATCCGAATCAGTCTGTTTTAAAATATCTTACAGTCTGTTTTGAAAAATCTTACAGTCTGTTTTGAAAAAACTTGCATCTCATGCTGCCTTGAAAAGTCATCCGAATCAGTCTGTTTTAAAATATCTTAGTCTGTTTTGAAAAATCTTACAGTCTGTTTTGAAAAATCTTACAGTCCGTTTTGAAAAAACTTGCAGTCTGTTTTGAAAAATCTTACAGTCTGTTTTGAAAAATCTTACAGTCTGTTTTGAAAAATCTTACAGTCTGTTTTGAAAAATCTTACAGTCTGTTTTGAAAAAACTTGCATCTCATGCTGTCTTAAAAAGTCATCGGAATCAGTCTGTTTTAAAATATCTTACAGTCTGTTTTGAAAAATCTTACAGTCTGTTTTGAAAAATCTTACAGTCTGTTTTGAAAAATCTTACAGTCTGTTTTGAAAAAACTTGCAGTCTGTTTTGAAAAATCTTACAGTCTGTTTTGAAAAATCTTACAGTCTGTTTTGAAAAATCTTAGTCTGTTTTGAAAAATCTTACAGTCTGTTTTGAAAAATCTTAGTCTGTTTTGAAAAAACTTGCATCTCATGCTGTCTTAAAAAGTCATCCGAATCAGTCTGTTTTAAAATATCTTACAGTCTGTTTTGAAAAATCTTACAGTCTGTTTTGAAAAATCTTAGTCTGTTTTGAAAAATCTTACAGTCTGTTTTGAAAAAAACTTGCATCTCATGCTGTCTTGAAAAGTCATCCGAATCAGTCTGTTTTAAAATATCTTACAGTCTGTTTTGAAAAATCTTACAGTCTGTTTTGAAAAAACTTGCATCTCATGCTGCCTTGAAAAGTCATCCGAATCAGTCTGTTTTAAAATATCTTAGTCTGTTTTGAAAAATCTTACAGTCTGTTTTGAAAAATCTTACAGTCTGTTTTGAAAAAACTTGCAGTCTGTTTTGAAAAATCTTACAGTCTGTTTTGAAAAATCTTACAGTCTGTTTTGAAAAATCTTACAGTCTGTTTTGAAAAAACTTGCATCTCATGCTGTCTTAAAAAGTCATCGGAATCAGTCTGTTTTAAAATATCTTACAGTCTGTTTTGAAAAATCTTACAGTCTGTTTTGAAAAATCTTAGTCCGTTTTGAAAAATCTTACAGTCTGTTTTGAAAAATCTTACAGTCTGTTTTGAAAAAACTTGCATCTCATGCTGCCTTGAAAAGTCATCCGAATCAGTCTGTTTTAAAATATCTTAGTCTGTTTTGAAAAATCTTACAGTCTGTTTTGAAAAATCTTACAGTCTGTTTTGAAAAAACTTGCAGTCTGTTTTGAAAAATCTTACAGTCTGTTTTGAAAAATCTTACAGTCTGTTTTGAAAAATCTTACAGTCTGTTTTGAAAAAACTTGCATCTCATGCTGTCTTAAAAAGTCATCGGAATCAGTCTGTTTTAAAATATCTTACAGTCTGTTTTGAAAAATCTTACAGTCTGTTTTGAAAAATCTTAGTCCGTTTTGAAAAATCTTACAGTCTGTTTTGAAAAATCTTACAGTCTGTTTTGAAAAAACTTGCATCTCATGCTGTCTTAAAAAGTCATCGGAATCAGTCTGTTTTAAAATATCTTACAGTCTGTTTTGAAAAATCTTACAGTCTGTTTTGAAAAATCTTACAGTCTGTTTTGAAAAATCTTACAGTCTGTTTTGAAAAAACTTGCAGTCTGTTTTGAAAAATCTTACAGTCTGTTTTGAAAAATCTTACAGTCTGTTTTGAAAAATCTTAGTCTGTTTTGAAAAATCTTACAGTCTGTTTTGAAAAATCTTAGTCTGTTTTGAAAAAACTTGCATCTCATGCTGTCTTAAAAAGTCATCCGAATCAGTCTGTTTTAAAATATCTTACAGTCTGTTTTGAAAAATCTTACAGTCTGTTTTGAAAAATCTTAGTCTGTTTTGAAAAATCTTACAGTCTGTTTTGAAAAAAACTTGCATCTCATGCTGTCTTGAAAAGTCATCCGAATCAGTCTGTTTTAAAATATCTTACAGTCTGTTTTGAAAAATCTTACAGTCTGTTTTGAAAAAACTTGCATCTCATGCTGCCTTGAAAAGTCATCCGAATCAGTCTGTTTTAAAATATCTTAGTCTGTTTTGAAAAATCTTACAGTCTGTTTTGAAAAATCTTACAGTCTGTTTTGAAAAAACTTGCAGTCTGTTTTGAAAAATCTTACAGTCTGTTTTGAAAAATCTTACAGTCTGTTTTGAAAAATCTTACAGTCTGTTTTGAAAAAACTTGCATCTCATGCTGTCTTAAAAAGTCATCGGAATCAGTCTGTTTTAAAATATCTTACAGTCTGTTTTGAAAAATCTTACAGTCTGTTTTGAAAAATCTTAGTCCGTTTTGAAAAATCTTACAGTCTGTTTTGAAAAATCTTACAGTCTGTTTTGAAAAAACTTGCATCTCATGCTGTCTTAAAAAGTCATCGGAATCAGTCTGTTTTAAAATATCTTACAGTCTGTTTTGAAAAATCTTACAGTCTGTTTTGAAAAATCTTACAGTCTGTTTTGAAAAATCTTACAGTCTGTTTTGAAAAAACTTGCAGTCTGTTTTGAAAAATCTTACAGTCTGTTTTGAAAAATCTTACAGTCTGTTTTGAAAAATCTTAGTCTGTTTTGAAAAATCTTACAGTCTGTTTTGAAAAATCTTAGTCTGTTTTGAAAAAACTTGCATCTCATGCTGTCTTAAAAAGTCATCCGAATCAGTCTGTTTTAAAATATCTTACAGTCTGTTTTGAAAAATCTTACAGTCTGTTTTGAAAAATCTTACAGTCTGTTTTGAAAAAACTTGCAGTCTGTTTTGAAAAATCTTACAGTCTGTTTTGAAAAATCTTACAGTCTGTTTTGAAAAATCTTACAGTCTGTTTTGAAAAATCTTACAGTCTGTTTTGAAAAAACTTGCATCTCATGCTGTCTTAAAAAGTCATCCGAATCAGTCTGTTTTAAAAAATCTTACAGTCTGTTTTGAAAAAACTTGCATCTCATGCTGCCTTGAAAAGTCATCCGAATCAGTCTGTTTTAAAATATCTTACAGTCTGTTTTGAAAAATCTTACAGTCTGTTTTGAAAAATCTTACAGTCTGTTTTGAAAAAGCTTGCATCTCATGCTGTCTTAAAAAGTCATCCGAATCAGTCTGTTTTAAAATATCTTACAGTCTGTTTTGTAAAATCTTAGTCTGTTTTGAAAAATCTTACAGTCTGTTTTGAAAAATCTTACAGTCTGTTTTGAAAAATCTTACAGTCTGTTTTGAAAAAACTTGCATCTCATGCTGTCTTAAAAAGTCATCCGAATCAGTCTGTTTTAAAATATCTTACAGTCTGTTTTGAAAAATCTTACAGTCTGTTTTGAAAAATCTTACAGTCTGTTTTGAAAAAACTTGCAGTCTGTTTTGAAAAATCTTACAGTCTGTTTTGAAAAATCTTACAGTCTGTTTTGAAAAATCTTACAGTCTGTTTTGAAAAATCTTACAGTCTGTTTTGAAAAATCTTACAGTCTGTTTTGAAAAAACTTGCATCTCATGCTGTCTTAAAAAGTCATCCGAATCAGTCTGTTTTAAAATATCTTAGTCTGTTTTGAAAAATCTTACAGTCTGTTTTGAAAAATCTTACAGTCTGTTTTGAAAAATCTTACAGTCTGTTTTGAAAAAACTTGCATCTCATGCTGTCTTAAAAAGTGTGTGTTTCTATCTTAGATCCAGCATTAGTCATGAAAACTCATCCGAATCAGTAGTTTTGAAAAAGAGAAAATTTGGAACAGTAAGTATACTTTCTAACTACTATAAAGTACAGTGGTATTAGGGCCGAAACACATAACCGCGTTGCGTCGCCGCAATGCTAAAATCGGCGGTGCCGCCCCGTACATTGTACGTACAATTGTACAACGAAGAAGTCCACTCGTGCTTCTCCAATCACCCTTTGCATTCCAGGGCTGCGGCAACTCTTTTGAACAACCCCGCAGCCCAACAGAAGAGTCAAGCTTCTGACCAAAGCCCGTACAAATGGTTTTCTATACATAATATTACGACTAGGAAAGATTTGTATAGTTTGTGGCAAGTGGTCCAAATTATTTGCCGCGTACTTTATTTTTGTTTGTAGAAGAATTTTTAAAATTTTTAGTGACGAGAATTAAAATCGATATAAAAACAAATAATTATAAAGTATTTATAAATATTGTTTGATGGTAGAAGAATTAAGAATCAGTCTCGCAGCGGCAAGATGATGTTTTATCAGAAACTGAAAATTAACGAAAAATCAAAGAAAACGAGGCAAGCTTTATGAATAACGTCCTCTTTTTAAAATTTTCTCTTCGAAAATTCTTTTGGACAAAATCCCTTATTAAAATATGTAGTAAATAAACCGATGAGTATTTTCACTACTACCCGCTATTAACAACAATATGGCACATCATTGCACATTATTAGATAGACAATGTTCTCGTCAGTAGTCACTAAAACACCCACCATGCCGCACAGGGAAGCCACGCTGCGCCAGTTATTAAACAAAATCGCAGCAGAACAAAACTATGAAAATCCAGAAATATCAATACACAAATTATCAAGTGGAGGTGCCAACTATACGTCGGTATTATTTACAATAATCATAAAGGAAGATAATAAAGAAGAACTTCATTTATTCGCAAAAGTTGCAATACTTGGTGAAAAAATTCGCAAAAGTGCGCCCATTATAATATTCGATAATGAACGATTCGCTTATACGAAACTGGTAAGCATTTACGCGGCTCTAGAAGAAGAAAACGGAGTGCCTGAGGAGCACAGACTACACTTCACGAAGTGTTACGGTTTCAATCCAAGGAAGCACCAGGAGACGGTGGTTTTGGAAAATTTGCTTGCTCAAGGTTATGGACCTAACGATAGATTCAATTCCTTTGATTGGGCATACGCGTCATCAGCAGTCACAGAGATGGCGAAGATGCACGCGCTGTCGTTTGCGTTTAGCAAAAAGAAACCAGAAGAATTCGAAAAAGCTTTGACAATAATAAAAGTGAAATGGAAAGACGGATCCATGGACGATGCCATGAAGTCTACGATGGATATTGCGCTGAAGAACGTCAGACCTAAGTACAAGGACGCATTGGAGAAGTTTTTAGCGCAAGAGAGGTTCGAGAAGGATTTTCGTGTGAAATTATTTGCTCCTGTTCGTGTGAACGTTATCATCCACGCCGACTACAGGGGCAGTAACTTGTTGCATAGAGTGAGGGAGGTGAGTCTAATCTTAATTCTCAATTATTCAACTACTTATAACGGTGCCCACCGGATTTTTTTTTAAATACTCAAAAGCAGCGCTGCAATTCAACGGTTATTTTTAGTGCGTCTTTACTCGGTCACATAGTTGGGTCGAAATTTGTTTCCTAGGTTGGTATATGTATATGATTGCCAATCATATGAACCTTATACCTTTTTTAAGGTAAGAAATCATCAAATACCTTCTCCCGCTCTGGGTGAAGCGTAAGGGAGTTTCAGACTTTTACAGAATCTTTCGTAAAATCGCACACCAGCCGGTCGAGTCAGTGATGTAAGCGAATTGTACTGATAAGCGCTCGGCCGAGCCCTCCGCGCTATGTTCATACGTACCGAGTACACGTACCGAGCAAACGGGTGATCAAGGCATAAGTGGTTGGAATGGTCAATGCCAGTAGACTGAGCATCTGATTACACGCGAACGAGTTCAAAACAAGTAGGAAAACTAAAATAGTAGGTACCTACTTAGAATATTTAAAGTAATAGATATAACAATATGGTCGCAAAGTTTATCTGTAAATATTACTGTGTGTAATTATTCTGGGGTCGTTTTATAAATGAATGTGGGTGACAGTAAAAGGGGATTGCAAATAACCTACCTACTATTATGTACTTAAAAAAAAATGTTTGACAAAAACAAAAATGAAATATAGGCGTCAAATTGTACTTCAAATCGTAGGATTATTGCGGTTTCATTACAATTCCAACAATCATAAAAACACTAGATAGAAATAAATTTCAAACTTTTTTTCAGTAGCATATTCAAGGGTGTGTTAAAAAACCCAAGTCATTGTTTATGCGGGTCCAATCAAGTCCATATTTAAAAAGGATATCGTGTACAAAGACAACATCTAAATGAATAAATAGCTATATCCGTAGTCATCGTGATCGGTAATAATATAAATAATCCGCAAAATCCTAAAATAAACGATAAAAAATTAAATGCGATTATTTGATATTGGCGGACAGGAAAAGGCGAATGTGAATCATACAGCCTACAAATGCCTACAATACGTTTTCTATTTTGAAAATAATTTATATGTTAACCAAGTTATTCATTTAAAATGGAAAAAAGCCAATGTGTTAAATATGTTCAGTAGAGAATGTTCGTATGTACATAGATCATTAAATTCCGAGCGTTTTCTGGGTCCTTTTACATCTTATTTTCGATATTTACCGACTCTTTTTGAAGAACTTCTTATAATACGTTCTTGGATAAATTTCATATACGCGGTGTATGCTTGCTGTTAAACAGAATGGCACTAAATCACTTGCGAACGCTTGGGAATTAAACAGATACGTAAGACTTTTATAAGTTACCAGCATAAGTGTAGGACTACCTCTAGCCAAAACCACTATCCTTGCCATGAATTTGAGCTATGAATGACATCCACTTATGAAGCAAGTGGCGCGACTAACCGAGTACCACTTTATCATAACAGCATTGTTATCGTTCTTCCACTTTATCTAGTATCATGGCCGTTCAGTAGCGCAGTCAAGGGTTAGGTGCTACTACTTCTAATCTTATTATTTCATGTATTACAATTAAGTACACAAAAAACAAATCCCTCTTGATGTCAACCGCGCAATCAGGCAAAAAATTACTTATGACTCATAATTTTTCATAATATGAAAAATTATATTATATTTTATAAATATTATTATTTTATATTATTATTTACTGGAAGCTAAATAGGTGGAAATTTTTCAATATGCCATTCTGACATCTGTTTGGTTAAAAAGTCGGTACGTTTCTTTCTGCAGTCTACTCAAGTTAAAAAATATAAATAAAAAAACCAAGTGACGGGGTCCACTTAGCTTTTTCACCTGGGCCCCGGCGATGAAGCTACGCCACTGTGGCCATTTGACTCGCTGCTTTATCTATGAACGTCTAGCAAATTCTTTCAATTACAATCTATGTAATAAAATATAAATAGGAAGAGTTTTTTGTTTGCTTCAACACGCTTATCTCTGGAAACACAAGGCCTGTAAAAACTTCTATGTATGGGATAGCCATCATAACATCAAACTACAACCCTTGTAAGCGGAGCAGCAGCCGAACAAAAACCAGTAAAGACGCGGTTGAAACCACTATATTTATCTATATTAGTGCAAAAAATCATTTACACGTTCGTAAAGTGACGAGTCACATAGAAACACACAGACACCGCACACATAGATTTCATTAAAGATTTAGATAACGTATTATTCGCCAGTGTGCTTGTGTGCCATCACGCTGACTATTGTATATTATATTAGGTAATCTCTGAGTTAATACACAGTCAGTCAGCTGTTAGCGCGCGTCCGCGTCGGTCGCGATAGCAAAAAGTGCTACCATACCTCCGTTTATATAACACGATTTACATCTCAAAATTCAAAATGGAAGACATCCCCCAACATTTCAACGATCTACTTCATAAAATTGCTGAAGAACAAAAATTCGTAAAGTACGATTTGGATGTTAAAGCGATTTCAAGTGGAGGCGCCAACTATACATCGAAATTGTATACGGTCACCATCTCGGAGGGCACTCGTGTACTGCCAATGTTCGCCAAGATTGCCGCCGTGGGTGAGCAGATGCGAGCTCAGATGCCGAAGTTATATGACACAGAGCGGTACTTCTACACCAAACTCAACGACCTTTACAGAAAGATAGAAAACGATTTCAAAGTACCAGACGAACATAAGGTGGCTTTCCCGAAGTTTTATGGATGTAACCCTGCCAAGTACGAGGAGACAGTAGTGCTTGAGAATTTAGTTCTAGATGGATACCTTGCTTATGACAGGATGAAGGCAGTAGACTGGCCATACGCAAGCTCAGCAGTGAAAGAGCTGGCGAAATTTCATGCGATCTCCTTCGCGCACTGGAAGTATTACCCGGATAACTTTGAGACCGTTATGGAGGAATTCATGTTTGATTTTAACATGACTGATGATGGTATGAAGCGCCACATGGAACATGTAACAGGTCGAGCTATTAGTCTCGTTGATGAGGATAACAAGGATAAGTTGTCAAGGTTTTTCGAGGCTGCATTGAATTCGCCGGAATCGTTTGCCCCGGAATTCAAGAAATCTCGGCGGCCAGTGCTGGGACATGGTGACTACAGACCGAGTAACTTAATGCACAAGAATCTTGACGTAAGTGTTCTTTTACTTGGCTTCACATGCTCAACGTGATCACAACTTTTTAAATTATAATTTCTGTTCTATAGTAACAATTCATTAAAGTATAAAACTGTGATCGACCGTCATGCATCCCGTTCACAAATGACAAAGGTTTTCGAATCTCATCCTATATTCGTACAGATTCTGATTTTTTATCTCGATCTATACCAACTAAAGAACTTCTAAAGAAGTTCTTCTGCTGCTGCTAGATATAACAAACGTCGGTTTACGACGTCACTGGTGGCAGAGAGGCAGAATCTGGTTTTCAAACCGGTTCTGCTATAAAAATATTATTTATTCGGTTGACCCACTAGTGAACGCCACCTTGAGAATTTGTGCAAGTACCTCCAGACGAAATAAATCAAACACGATCTGTGGCGGCGACAACTCGCGTCCGGCCGTGGTTCAGACCATAGTTCGGAGCGACAATGAATTGGAAACCATCACTGGTTTTCTATGACAGAAAAAAAAAAAACAAAAACCAGTGTTTGCATGTGTTACACAGTTGGAATCCATATACATAACAAATAAATTAGATGTTTTGTTTTCTAAAAAAAACGAATCTACGTGGGTTAATTTTTACCGATTTACTTAAGAACTACTTAGTTGCAAAGTTTTCCTAATTTTCGGCGTCATTTTCATAACCTACATCTCCAATATTCTAGCAAATGACGTTATAATAAGTTTTCACTCATTAATTTATATTTAGATACAGTTTTCATTGTTTTATCAAAAAAGTGATGCAACAATTATTTTTCGTGGCAAACATTGATAATTACAATCGTATTGTATTTTGATTAGAATTCTGTATCTGGATCAGAAATAGCAACCTGTGAAGCTGAAGAAGTTAAGCTGCTGATAACATTCGTGAAAACAAATCTAAAAATAAATGCGTAATATCGTAATTCGGAATCATTGAGTAAAATGCATCTAATCGCGTAAGATATAATATCTTTCGTATACTAAGAGCTTAGAGACATAATACAAAGATACGAGTAAATAAATGCAGGGACATAATCGCTTAAGGACGTCTTTGTTGCATATCAGCTTTAATGTAATAAGTAGATATCTAAGCTACACAAAAGGATGTAAGGTAAAAAGCGCATTTTTTCAGAACTATTATTTACTTACTGAAAATCTTTTTAACCGACATAATATTTGCATTATCTAATCAATAATCAGTTTAAGATCACAGTACTAGACGCTGGATGAAATAAGAATAATATTTATTTTACAATTTATAATACAATTTTACTCAAAAGATATGTTACGACCGACGGATGTTACCAACGATGTTTGTGGTGTCTTAATATTTGCTCGTCATTTGAAAACTGTGAAAACCATAAAATATATGAACATATTTTTCATTTTAAAATTACTTAAAATATTTAGTTTAAACAAATAAAAAAATATGTGTAAATTGTTATGCAAATAGAAATAAATTCAAGCGTCGACGTACTCCTCCACATAATGTCATCTATTAAATTTACAATTAATACATTTTATTTCGATTTATTTTGACATCATCATTTGATATTATTCAATTATTTATTTATTTTTAATACATGCAATATTTTTAATTTTTGTTTAAAATTTTAAAAATATTAATTAAATTAGAAATTCAATAGATTTGAAGTGAAATTATTTTATTATTATTTATTGCACTTATTTGCAGTGCCCTGCATGCACGTTCGAAACTTTTAATTTTTATTCCAATCCCTGTACAAAATGTTTGCAATAAACTGATTTGATTAATTGATCTGGACACGTGGGGAACGTGCCCAGATACTGACAGCAAAGCTAGGTTAAACGGCAATGCCATTTATGAGCAAAGAACAAGCTGGCCAGGTCACGTAAAGTGTCAATTAGTCAATGAGAAATATTTATGTATAGGAAGTACATATTGTACGTGTCCTGTCTATTTGTTATGCATCTGAGAAGAGGTAGGTACTATGTCTATATTATCAGCACGTGCTGCTAATATAATACGAGGCTATTAAACGGAGATTAGATAGACAAGCTTCGCTGGACTGGATGAACATAAATTAGCGACCTATGATATCTACAAGTAATGTGTTGTATATTAGCAGTATATCAACCAGGATCCATACAACGAGAACATTATTATGACAATATAACATTATCAGTTATTTCATCATACTATAAAACATTTAGTATCTTGAAGGAAAACGATCATTATACTGATTATATTGATAATACTGGTTGGTAACTAAATAACAACAAAACAAAGGACCTATGTAATCATAAATTCGGTAGCACGTCAAATTTTGATGCAATTTTCACGTTTATGTGAGGTAAACTAAGGGAAGGCCATATCTTTTGGCGCTAAAAAAAGAAAAACCATAGAGATCTAGATTCATTTCTTAAATTCAAATATATTTTTCGACAACACGGCCAACCCAGGCAAAGATAACGGAATGACCTTAGGCACAACTGGTAATTTTTTTTTTTTTTTTAAATGGAAAGAAGAAAAAAACCCATTTTCTTGCAGTGGGACAGACAGACAGAAATACATGCTATCATTTGATTGCTCAAGTAAATTATAGAACAAATGTGTATTGTTTTCTAAAGAACTGCGAATATAATAATGTCAATACCGGTTATTTAAATAGCGATATCCAAAAAACTAGACGTGACAAATTGAATCTGTGAACCAAATTTTATTTAAGCAAATAAAGAGTTTTTGGCGAGATTTCTTTGAATGAAATTCAGTGGCTGTTTTAATTATTCGCAAATTGATTCCTAGTGAATATTTTGCTGTAGTTTTATATCTCAAGTGTCTGCGCAACTGAACAATATGTGGAATTATTGAAACAGGTGCGATCTCGATAAAGTGGAGCTGTGAATGTAGTTATAGTGCTGACTACCTCAGCGAAATTTGCGGAGAAGGTTGACTTGACACATTTGCCAAAAACTGCAAAAACATTAGAATGTGTTCATCTATATTCCAATGCAAAACAAATGAACTATTATTACGAAGACATGGCGTAAAGGACTTAGCTTCCTAGCCAAGAAAATTAACAAGAAATCAAAACCGATAAGAATTACCTAACCAGATCTTTACTCCCGATCTTTCCGTTTAATTGTCTACCAGTACTGGTCAAGCCTGGTAATTATGTACGTAATGTAAGTGAAAATCAAAAATGAAGACGGTCCAACTATTTCAAATCAACCAATTCTAAATCTAACCGACAGTTCAAGAGACCTAAAACCTGATAATAGATTATCAGGTTTTGGGTGTCTTGAAATTCTACTCGTAAGTAGAAGAGGCAGTTTTTAAAATCAAAAAATGCTCATGAATCAGAACCCGTAACTTTGAAAGTAATAAGACAAATTATAACATCCCTTTTTCTCTTCTAATTCCAGGATGGCAAAGTGGAAATCAAGATCGTGGACCTTCAAACCCTGCAGGCTGGCAGTCCAGTCACCGACCTGCTTTACTTCATCTTCACAGGCTCCGACGAGGAGTTTCGCGCCAAATACTTTGACAAGCTGATCGACCACTACTACAACGAGCTCAGCGCCGCCATGAAGAGACTGAACCTCAACCCTGAGGAGATCTTCCCCAGGGAAGACTTCGACTTTGAATTCAAGGAGGTAAGGAAATTGACTTGTAATTGGGAATTAACTTGTAACTGGGAACAGGTGTACAGAAACATGATCATGTGCCCCTACAACACCCACAAAAATGCCACAGCGGCAAGGTGACTTGCCCGTGTGATGCCACACACGTTATAAATGCACATCCACCCACAAAAATGCCACAGCGGCAAGGGGACTTGCCCGAGTGATGCCACACACGTTATAAATGCACATCCACCCACAAAAATGCCACAGCGGCAAGGTGACTTGCCCGTGTGATGCCACACACGTTAGAAATGCACATCCACCCACAAAAATGCCACAGCGGCAAGGTGACTTGCCCGTTTGATGCCCCAAATGTCATTAAAAAAGTACAGTATGCCATGACTACCACGTATCGAAGCGTCCAAATCATTCTCGACAGTTCTATGAAGAATCTACGTGTTCGTAGCGCGCGCGCTCGACAGTTCTATGAAGAATTTACGTGTTCGTAGATGCGAACTACGCCGTAGCATCACTGCGTAGGTGCGAGCTGCGCCGTAGCTTCACTACGTAATTGCGAGTTACGCCGTAGCTTCGCTAAAAGAAAGAAAAGAAAGAAAGTAACCTCGCCTTAAGCCACTATAAAGATCAGCACACCCTTCTGGTAACCAAGTGCTTTAATTAAAAGTAAAGACAAAAACAAAAACCATAATCCCGAAGACCGCAAAATCAAAAAGACCACTAGAAAACATCAACATATTCGATTTCAAAGTAAAACAAGATGCAAGAAGAAGACAAGTGAAAACAAAGCGACTGGACTCAATCAAACAGTGGCAGCTTTTATAGAAATCTGGGGCCTTACCACGACATGTAAAAATGTCAAGCGTGCGATCGAAAAAGAAGGCTAGAGCTATAAAACTAAAACCTATATAGCTCCATTTAGGTCGTAAAATAGAATACGTTAAGAACTGGTGGTAGCAGCTCAGAAGTTATGCCGTTAGTGGACATTTCTATGAAATAAACACTATTGAAATCGTGTCTTTGATTCGGATTATCAATGATTTCATCACAGTCATTACAATAGGATTGACATCGTCACAGTAGTGTACGAAAATCCCTTAAATAAAAAATATTTAAAAAAAATCACAGGCATTGTTAAATAATTTTCACATAGGCTTCTTGGGACGTAAATCAACGCGATTGTGGTTGCAAAGCAATGCGGTGTAGTGCACGCGAGTTCAACACAACTCGCGGCCTTGTCCTACGTGCACGCGAAATCACCACTTCAACCGCCATTTATATAAAACAAGCCACCACACGGCAAGGAAATATCAAACCAACTAATCGCGCCCGTTTTGTTTCGCTCGTCGCAGCTCCGCACCCACGTGTATTGATCGAGCGCGCGCGCTCGACAGTTCTATGAAGAATCTACGTGTTCGTAGATGCGAACTACGCCGTAGCATCACTGCGTAGGTGCGAGCTACGCCGTAGCTTCACTGCGTAATTGCGAGTTACGCCGTAGCTTCGCTAAAAGGAAGAAAAGAAAGAAAGTAACCTCGCCTTAAGCCACTATAAAGATCAGCACACCCTTCTGGTAACCAAGTGCTTTAATTAAAAGTAAAGACAAAAACAAAAACCATAATCCCGAAGACCGCAAAAACAAAGAGACCACTAGAAAACATCAACATATTTGATTTTAAAGTAAAAAAAGATGAAAGAAGAAGACAAGTGAAAACAAAGCGACTGGACTGAATCAAACAGTGACAGCTTTTATAGAAATCTGGGGCCTTACCACGACATGTAAAAATGTCAAGCGTGCGATCGAAAAAGAAGGTTAGAGCTATAAAACCTATATAGCTCCATTTAGGTCGTAAAATAGAATGCGTTAAGAAGTGGTGGTAGCAGCCCAGAAGTTATGCCGTTAGTGGACATTTCTATGAAATAAACACTATTGAAATCGTGTCTTTGATTCGGGTTATCAATGATTTCATCACAGTCATTACAATAGGATTGACATCGTCACAGTAGTGTACGAAAATCCCTTAAATAAAAAAGATTTTAAAACAATCACAGGCATTGTTAAATAAGTTTCACATAGGCTTCTTGGGACGTAAATCAACGCGATTGTGGTTGCAAAGCAATGCGGTGTAGTTCACGCGAGTTCAACACAACTCGCGGCCTTGTCTTACGTGCACGCGAAATCACCACTTCAACCGCCATTTATATAAAACAAGTCACCACACGGCAAGGAAATATCAAACCAACTAATCGCGCCCGTTTTGTTTCGCTCGTCGCAGCTCCTCACCCACGTGTATTGATCGAGCGCGCGCGCTCGACAGTTCTATGAAGAATCTATGTGTTCGTAGATGCGAACTACGCCGTAGCATCACTGCGTAGGTGCGAGCTACGCCGTAGCTTCACTGCGTAATTGCGAGTTACGCCGTAGCTTCGCTAAAAGAAAGAAAAGAAAGAAAGTAACCTAGCCTTAAGCCACTATAAAGATCAGCACACTCTTCTGGTAACCAAGTGCTTTAATTAAAAGTAAAGACCAAAACAAAAACCATAATCCCGAAGACCACAAACCCGAAGAGACCACTAGAAAACATCAACATATTCGACTTCACAGTAAAAAAGATGAAAGAAGAAGACAAGTGAAAACAAAGCGACTGGACTGAATCAAACAGTGTCAGCTTTTATAGAAATCTGGAGCCTTACCACGACATGTAAAAATGTCAAGCGTGCGATCGAAAAAGAAGGTTAGAGCTATAAAACCTATATAGCTCCATCCCTTAACAATTCAGCTTCTTGGGACGTAAATCAACGCGATTGTGGTTGCAAAGCAATGCGGTGTAGTTCACGCGAGTTCAACACAACTCGCGGCCTTGTCTTACGTGCACGCGAAATCACCACTTCAACCGCCATTTATATAAAACAAGTCACCACACGGCAAGGAAATATCAAACCAACTAATCGCGCCCGTTTTGTTTCGCTCGTCGCAGCTCCGCACCCACGTGTATTGATCGAGCGCGCGCGCTCGACAGTTCTATGAAGAATCTACGTGTTCGTAGATGCGAACTACGCCGTAGCATCACTGCGTAGGTGCGAGCTACGCCGTAGCTTCACTGCGTAATTGCGAGCTACGCCGTAGCTTCGCTAAAAGAAAGAAAAGAAAGAAAGTAACCTCGCCTTAAGCCACTATAAAGATCAGCACACCCTTCTGGTAACCAAGTGCTTTAATTAAAAGTAAAGACAAAAACAAAAACCATAATCCCGAAGACCGCAAAATCAAAAAGACCACTAGAAAACATCAACATATTTGATTTCAAAGTAAAAAAAGATGAAAGAAGAAGACAAGTGAAAACAAAGCGACTGGACTGAATCAAACAGTGACAGCTTTTATAGAAATCTGGGGCCTTACCACGACATGTAAAAATGTCAAGCGTGCGATCGAAAAAGAAGGTTAGAGCTATAAAACCTATATAGCTCCATCCCTTAACAATTCAGTTTAGGTCGTAAAATAGAATGCGTTAAGAACTGGTGGTAGCAGCTCAGAAGTTATGCCGTTAGTGGACATTTCTATGAAATAAACACTATTGAAATCGTGTCTTTGATTCGGGTTATCAATTATTTCATCACAGTCATTACAATAGGATTGACATCGTCACAGTAGTGTACGAAAATCCCTTAAATAAAAAATATTTAAAAAAATCACAGGCATTGTTAAATAATTTTCACATAGGCTTCTTGGGACGTAAATCAACGCCATTGTGGTTGCAAAGCAATGCGGTGTAGTGCACGCGAGTTCAACACAACTCGCGGCCTTGTCCTACGTGCACGCGAAATCACCACTTCAACCGCCATTTATATAAAACAAGTCACCACACGGCAAGGAAATATCAAACCAACTAATCGCGCCGGTTTTGTTTCGCTCGTCGCAGCTCCGCACCCACGTGTATTGATCAAGCGCGCGCGCTCGACAGTTCTATGAAGAATCTACGTGTTCGTAGATGCGAACTACGCCGTAGCATCACTGCGTAGGTGCGAGCTACGCCGTAGCTTCACTGGGTAATTGCGAGTTACGCCGTAGCTTCGCTAAAAGAAAGAAAAGAAAGAAAGTAACCTCGCCTTAAGCCACTATAAAGATCAGCACACCCTTCTGGTAACCAAGTGCTTTAATTAAAAGTAAAGACAAAAACAAAAACCATAATCCCGAAGACCGCAAAAACAAAAAGACCACTAGAAAACATCAACATATTTGATTTCAAAGTAAAAAAAGATGAAAGAAGAAGACAAGTGAAAACAAAGCGACTGGACTGAATCAAACAGTGGCAGCTTTTATGGGTGTCCCGTAAATAATGGATCAAACGTAACGGGTCGGTAGCTTACCTCATTTTCAACAACTAATTTGAACAGTAAAAAAAAAACCCATAAGGTAACCAAGATATTTTTTTTTTTCGATTTTTACTATTTTCTGTACCAGCATTCAGTGTTTTTAATGCTGTTGCTGCAAATGGTATCATATTTAGGTGTGATTTTTGTCATACATTTCTGAATAGTTTACTAGTGTTATAAGATACCATTTTTTTAAATAACATTTTATTTGCCTTAGAAAAAAAATCTTGAATTGAAAAGTTTTGTTTTTACGATGAAAAGACCAGAATTGGAAAAATTCTCCTGTAAAAAAAATGTATGACATCAAAGTGTACCATTATTTTAAAAACTTGTAAAATTACTAAGGTTTGCAAATTGGTATAAAACTTACGTCTAGTCCTTGCGGTTACAAAGATATTGCTACTCGTATGAATGTGATGAAGAAGACAGAACAGAAATTAAAATGGTACAATCTAACTTTTCTTTCTCGTAATGGCTTATGCTTGTAATCTAAGCATGTGGTTAAGCGTGTAGCGTAATTCCGAGCCGATGACGTCATGTGTTCGGCATTTGGGACCGCTACCTGCGGAGTTGCACCTCACTCAGTGTGAAAGGGATAGATAGCGCCGCTTTTGTATTTTTGGTAATGTTGCTTGATTTTATTTGTTTAGTTGACACGAATCTCTCTTCGAGTTGATACGTACGTCAGACTACTTTCGCTCCTGCTGTGCCTAACTGTTGTGTTCCTTAAAATTAAACTTGTGCGGTGTATTTGGACTTTGCTTTGCCTAACGATTTGGAACTGTTTGTGTTTTGGATGAATGACTTGGCAATCCTACGGACTTCGAAAACAATCGTTTGTGTGTGGTTGTACGTGTGTGCAGTAGTACGATGCCTCGTTACGAGTACACGCCACGGGAGTATGCCGAAATGCATTTTATCTACGGAGAAGCAAGAGGTAATGCCAGGGCGGCCGCAAGATTGTATCGTGAAAGATACCCGAACCGGGATCGACATCCCGACTATCGCGTATTCATTAGAGTGCATAACGCGCTTCTTGAGGGAAGAATTCTTGGCACCGGAGTTGGGGGTGCCAGTGAAGGGCGACCGTCACAAGTCAATGACGAAATTATTATTCGAGAAATCGAGGAAGATTCGTCGGTCTCAATTCGCGTCATAGCGCAACGCACAGGTATTCCAAGATCGACGGTACATCGAGTTCTAAAAAGGCACCGGTTGCACCCATATCACGTGCAACGTGTTCAAACGCTGACGTCACGTGATTACCCGCAAAGAGTAGCATTTTGCCAAAGGATGCTTAGAATGATACGGGCGGACCCACAGTTTTTTAATAAAATTTTATGGAGTGACGAGTCTTCATGCCGGCGAGATGGATATCTCAATTTGCATAATTTGCACAGTTGGCAGCTGGTAAACCCACATTTGATGCGAGAGGACAGGAGCCAACATCAATTTAAAATAAATTTATGGGCAGGAATAATAAATGGGCAAATAATAGGGCCCTTTGAACTACCAGCAACTCTAAACGCCGAATACTATCTGCATTTTTTAAGGAATGAGTTGCCAACGTTATTAGAAAATATTCCAGAAGACGTGCGGCAAGCAATGTGGTTACAAAATGATGGATGCCCCGCTCACTATGCGACGGCAGTA
The DNA here is from genome assembly GCA_958295575.1 of Leucania comma. NCBI lineage: Eukaryota > Metazoa > Arthropoda > Insecta > Lepidoptera > Noctuidae > Leucania > Leucania comma. Next base: position 22,466,784 of record OY282480.1, read on the forward strand.
AGGGCGCAACTCAATGAAACTTACCCTGACAGATGGATCGGCCGATTAGGACCAATTTTGTGGCCTCCGCGATCTCCGGATTTAAATCCCTTAGATTTTTTTTATTGGGGATGTTTAAAAGACAAAGTTTACAAACAACGAATAACGTCGGAAGAAGAATTACGTCAGCGCATCCAATCTGCTGTATCAGAAATAAACAACAGCCATTTTGTCCGTCGGATAAGAGCTTCCTTTATTAGGAGGTGCAGACTTTGCATTCTCGTAGGGGGACGTCAGTTTGAACATTTACTGTAAAAACAAAATAAACGATTTATTTGTATTTTTTTTTTAATTTAACCTCCTAAGTTTTTTCATACGCTGAGATACCTAAACATTTTTAAGAAAATAGTTGAATTGTGCACACTTTTTCAATTTTATTTGATTTCGTAATTTTGCACCTCTGTCAGATTCATAGCAATATCTTTGTAACGACAAAGACTAGGCGTAAGTTTTATACCAATCTGCAAACCTTAGTAATTGTACAAGTTTTTAAAATAATGGTACACTTCGGTGTCATACAATTTTTTTACAGGAGATTTTTTCCAATTCTGGTCTTTTCATCTTAAAAACAAAACTTTTCAATTCAAGATTTTTTTTCTAAGGCAAATAAAATGTTATTTAAAAAAATGGTATCTTATAACACTAGTAAACTATTCAGAAATGTATGACAAAAATCACACCTAAATATGATACCATTTGCAGCAACAGCATTAAAAACACTGAATGCTGGTACAGAAAATAGTAAAAATCGAAAAAAAAAATTATCTTGGTTACCTTATGGGTTTTTTTTTTACTGTTCAAATTAGTTGTTGGAAATGAGGTAAGCTACCTACCCGTTACGTTTGATCCATTATTTACGGGACACCCTGTAGAAATCTGGAGCCTTACCACGACATGTAAAAATGTCAAGCGTGCGATCGAAAAAGAAGGTTAGAGCTATAAAACCTATATAGCTCCATTTAGGTCGTAAAATAGAATGCGTTAAGAACTGGTGGTAGCAGCTCAGAAGTTATGCCGTTAGTGGACATTTCTATGAAATAAACACTATTGAAATCGTGTCTTTGATTCGGGTTATCAATGATTTCATCACAGTCATTACAATAGGATTGACATCGTCACAGTAGTGTACGAAAATCCCTTAAATAAAAAAATATTTAAAAAAAATCACAGCCATTGTTAAATAATTTTCACATAGGCTTCTTGGGACGTAAATCAACGCGATTGTGGTTGCAAAGCAATGCGGTGTAATTCACGCGAGTTCAACACAACTCGCGGCCTTGTCTTACGTGCACGCGAAATCACCACTTCAACCGCCATTTATATAAAACAAGTCACCACACGGCAAGGAAATATCAAACCAACTAATCGCGCCCGTTTTGTTTCGCTCGTCGCAGCTCCGCACCCACGTGTATTGATCGAGCGCGCGCGCTCGACAGTTCTATGAAGAATCTACGTGTTCGTAGATGCGAACTACGCCGTAGCATCACTGCGTAGGTGCGAGCTACGCCGTAGCTTCACTGCGTAATTGCGAGCTACGCCGTAGCTTCGCTAAAAGAAAGAAAAGAAAGAAAGTAACCTCACCTTAAGCCACTATAAAGATCAGCACACCCTTCTGGTAACCAAGTGCTTTAATTAAAAGTAAAGACAAAAACAAAAACCATAATTCCGAAGACCGCAAAAACAAAAAGACCACTAGAAAACATCAACATATTTGATTTCAAAGTAAAAAAAGATGAAAGAAGAAGACAAGTGAAAACAAAGCGACTGGACTGAATCAAACAGTGACAGCTTTTATAGAAATCTGGGGCCTTACCACGACATGTAAAAATGTCAAGCGTGCGATCGAAAAAGAAGGTTAGAGCTATAAAACCTATATAGCTCCATCCCTTAACAATTCAGTTTAGGTCGTAAAATAGAATGCGTTAAGAACTGGTAGTAGCAGCTCAGAAGTTATGCCGTTAGTGGACATTTCTATGAAATAAACACTATTGAAATCGTGTCTTTGATTCGGGTTATCAATGATTTCATCACAGTCATTACAATAGGATTGACATCGTCACAGTAGTGTACGAAAATCCCTTAAATAAAAAATATTTAAAAAAATCACAGGCATTGTTAAATAATTTTCACATAGGCTTCTTGGGACGTAAATCAACGCGATTGTGGTTGCAAAGCAATGCGGTGTAGTGCACGCGAGTTCAACACAACTCGCGGCCTTGTCCTACGTGCACGCGAAATCACCACTTCAACCGCCATTTATATAAAACAAGTCACCACACGGCAAGGAAATATCAAACCAACTAATCGCGCCGGTTTTGTTTCGCTCGTCGCAGCTCCGCACCCACGTGTATTGATCAAGCGCGCGCGCTCGACAGTTCTATGAAGAACCTACGTGTTCGTAGATGCGAACTACGCCGTAGCATCACTGCGTAGGTGCGAGCTACGCCGTAGCTTCACTGCGTAATTGCGAGTTACGCCGTAGCTTCGCTAAAAGAAAGAAAAGAAAGAAAGTAACCTCGCCTTAAGCCACTATAAAGATCAGCACACCCTTCTGGTAACCAAGTGCTTTAATTAAAAGTAAAGACAAAAACAAAAACCATAATCCCGAAGACCGCAAAAACAAAAAGACCACTAGAAAACATCAACATATTTGATTTCAAAGTAAAAAAAGATGAAAGAAGAAGACAAGTGAAAACAAAGCGACTGGACTGAATCAAACAGTGGCAGCTTTTATAGAAATCTGGAGCCTTACCACGACATGTAAAAATGTCAAGCGTGCGATCGAAAAAGAAGGTTAGAGCTATAAAACCTATATAGCTCCATTTAGGTCGTAAAATAGAATGCGTTAAGAACTGGTGGTAGCAGCTCAGAAGTTATGCCGTTAGTGGACATTTCTATGAAATAAACACTATTGAAATCGTGTCTTTGATTCGGGTTATCAATGATTTCATCACAGTCATTACAATAGGATTGACATCGTCACAGTAGTGTACGAAAATCCCTTAAATAAAAAATATTTTAAAAAAATCACAGCCATTGTTAAATAATTTTCACATAGGCTTCTTGGGACGTAAATCAACGCGATTGTGGTTGCAAAGCAATGCGGTGTAGTGCACGCGAGTTCAACACAACTCGCGGCCTTGTCTTACGTGCACGCGAAATCACCACTTCAACCGCCATTTATATAAAACAAGTCACCACACGGCAAGGAAATATCAAACCAACTAATCGCGCCCGTTTTGTTTCGCTCGTCGCAGCTCCGCACCCACGTGTATTGGTCACGCAGGCCACAGCAATAGAGTATCAATTGTTTGTTCCCTTCGCGCCGTCTCGCTTCGTGATCGCGTTGCATCGCCTACGCGCTCAACAGTCTTAAATTGTCAGGAATTCAATGACGAGTAGCTCGTCCACATCCCTTAAACATGCAGCTCGCTATTTTGTTATACCTACTCCTGAATACACGTCAGCCTGCAGTGTGCGTTCGAAACGCGTACAGGATTTATGCTACGCTCTGCAGCATGGCGTTGAGCTCGCAGCCAGCAAGGGCGACAAATATACTCCAGTCCGTTGTATTTAATCTAGAACAAACATAATTACATTTTAATAAATAAATAATTATGCATTTTGTTTTTTACAGAAACGTAGGCCTGAAAAATTCACATTTAACTCTGATACGAGTACCGTAGTAAATACACTTTTTTAGAAGGTATATCACATTGGTGTTCAAATGTCTTTAGGATAATAGCCTATTTTTGACCACTCCTTTGTATTTTTGTTTCTAATAAATAAACTCAAAAGTACTGGACCGATTTTTAAAATTATTTCTTACTTTATCACGGAGTGATATAGGCGGAGTGATATTTTTGGCTTTCACAAGCATAATCACACTAATAGGCATCATCATCATCATCATCATCAGCCTTTTAATGTTCCCACTGCTGGGACACAGGCCTCCTCTCTAAGAGAGGGAATGGGCCGTGATCCACCACGCGGGCCCAGTGCGGGTTGGTGGATGTCACATGTCTTCGAATTTTTGGTTCTAGGACATGCCGGTTTCCTCACGATGTTTTCCTTCACCGTTTTGAGAGCAGTGGTGATGAAATAAATTACACAAAGTAATGTGCCTGGCCGGGCTTGAACCCGCGACCTACTAAACGTAAGTCGGGGCCGTTATCACTAATAGGCATACTAATATAAAGGCGAAAGTTCGTGTGTGATTGGTTATGTTTGTTACTTCTTCACACTCAAATGGCTAAACAAATTAGGATGAAAGAGTTGGCACGCGGTTAGACCATATCCTGGCATCGCGCATAGGATACCTTTTACACAATCTGCTCGCCCTTTCATATGTCAGACAATACTCAAGTAAAATATGTTATTCTGCCTCTAGGGATCAGTAGTATGGGCGTTCCCTAGGAATTAATTTGATTTGAATTTGGAACGTCAAAACCATTTGAAAAAATGAACTTATTAAGTGAATTAAAATGTAGGTACGCGCAACAAACGAGATTAAAAATCAAACTGGCCACTAATAAAAAATGTAGTCACTGTTATATATCTCTAAAAAAAATGTTTTATAATTTAGCAGTAAATTTTGTTAATAATTTAAACTGCCGTAAAACGAGCATTGTGCATCAACTCCATTTGCACACAATATTTTTTTCCAATTAATATAATTAATTTCATACTTTCAAGTAAACTTTTCATGAAAACAAAATCCAATTTTTTATTTCTATCTAAATGGAAGCCAATTCAAGTTATGATATTACTTTTGCGCTGTCCTGTTTATAATTTGTTTCAGTGTATTTTCTTTTAATATCTCGCACAATCTGTAAAAAGTAGAGTATCCAACACGGGGATAAAGCTGTTTTTGTCTTAGGCGGCTTGAATTCCTTACTTCACTTAGGTTTAAATATTAACTCACTCACTATTTTTATAATTATATAAATCCCTCACTGCGTTCGGGATTAAAACTTAGCAACCTTCGTTTCGTTTGGAATTCAACATGCCGCCCGCGACTTTAAGACACTACCTTAAGGGGATTACATCGCCTAAATCCAAAAAAACACCTAGGTTGATTGAAGTTTATAGATTATTCCTTATGTACGATTACCATATAAAAAATGAAGGGGATACTTAAGGACATTACTAATAAATTGTATTAATTAGGTTTCTCAAAAAAAATACCTTAACTCTAGAAAAAAAATCTGGTAAATAGGTCTTTTTTGAACATTAATTCCATATTTTCTCGAAAACGGCTCTATATTTATACATTGAATTTATACCAAAATATATGTTACGATAAATTGAATAACTTGTATTGATTTTTTTTTCTAATTTCATTGAATATCGATAAGTAATCAAGAAAAAACTCGAATCAGTACTAACACCCCGCGCGCAGCACTCCCTGCCATGCCTGTGTAGAGGTCAATTCTTCTCTACTAGAGTAGAGGTAAATTGTTCAAGGTCATTGAGCAATGTAATACCCTTAACCTCTAGCCACATAGTCAACTGATATAATAAATTCAAGAGAAAAATAAAATACTCGTAATAATAACTCTCCCGTTCTTTCATTTTTTTAGAGACATAAAATAATGAATGAAAGATAAATAAGTCTTTAACTAGTTTTTATCTAGAATTATAAAAGTACTTACTTGAACAACAGTATCAATAATATGTTGTACTGTTTCGGCATCTTCCTCGAACAGATCACGCGTTATCACCAATCTTCTTACGTTAATCACTGAACGAGCGCACAAAACACAAACTGGTTGATTTTCTGCCATATTCAACAAAATTCCGATCGCAAATAAAATCGAAAGTCCAAAGACAAAAGCCAAGTTATCAGGTTAGGAGTAAGCAATGTCCGGAATGCAAAATAGAGGTAAATGATTTAAAGGAGTCGAGAAACCAAATCTCACAGTACGTCTTGACGACACGAGAGTCATTGAAAGACTGTGTGGAATTAGTGCAGGAGGCAAGCTTCGCCGGTTCTGGGTGCTCGTTTCTGATTGGTCCGTCCCGAGCGCAGGTACCTAATGGTGCACCTGCGCTCGGAACGGACCTCAAAACCGTTTGTGTGGATAACATTGTAATCTTATCGCTAGATGTTCTGGACTTCTTGGAAAACCCATTATTTGGACGAAGTAATTGTTGTGAACAGAAACATCGTTAATAGACAAAGCCGTTCCTAGGAATCAATCATTTCGTTAGACACCACTTTCATTACTAGCCGCCAGCCGTTCAAAAGTGCCCATTCTCCTAACGATTTTATACAGATGAGATTTAAAAAAGTGCAGATTTTTTTTTTAATTAGCTTAAAGCCGATCAAACATTCCACCACTGGGGGGTCCAGAATCATGTACTGGGTCCGTTGTATTAGTTTGTGTGAATATCTAACACATCCTGTATAAAATGTTTGTGAATGTATATACATATATACTTGACAATCCTTTTCGTTGAAATTACTCAAATTACTGAAGAGTTTTGGATGAAATTTAACATACGGGTAGAACATGTCCTGGAATAACACATAAGAAAGAAAGAAAGATAGAGAAAAAAAAAGATACTTTTTACCCCGGGAGTATATTTCCTTGGGACTATTTTCTGAATTGACGCGGGCGAAGCGCTGGCACTAACTAGTATTACTATATTTTTATTAACTCCATCTAAGTGTTACTTTCAAGACTACATTAGATTCCGATTGCTTCATTTAAGCATATCTATGCTTTATTTTCTTACTAATTCAATAGCAATGTTCAAGCAAAATACGAAGACCTCATGCAATAATTTATTTTACTTAAAGAAAACCTAATTTCTGTCAGCGACATCCTGGAAAATTTATTGTATAATGATTGTGGTTATCTGCGTTTTTTTTCTAGTTAATAAAATACTTGGGATCTATTTAGAAAGATAAATCGGATAAAAAAAAATGCAAAATATAAAATTTAGCTACAAAATTATTTATTCAAATTTTAACTTTATGTTAACTATATAATATGTCCAGGTTTGTAAATAATACATCTTGAAGGCCGTTAGGTATATTAAGAAGTAAGTAATTATGGTAAGGTAGGATAATTAAGTAATTGTATCGATGAAAATACCTCACGCTAATATCTTTGTGGGTGTGCGAATTCCACACCCACAAAGATATTAGCGTGAGGTATTTTAATCGATACAATTTTAGTACCTGAATTGCTTCTTTTGATATCCACATATGATGATGATGATGCCATCTAGCCGATTTCGGCCACGGCGCCCGCATTCCCTGGCCTGGAGGCTCAGATGTGCTACTTTGTCATGTGACTTGCATAGCCAAACTCCGAGCACAGAGCGGACATGTCATGATATTATTAATTATATCGGCACGTATAATCCTCAGCACACTAGTTGACCCATCATGGCGGTCCACCTTGAATGCGCAGTAACCGATTTTCGGGTCTAAATAGAAGTGAGGGACTACGCGTAGCCATAGCAACGGAGGAATTAGACCAAAACCTCGACGACCTCAAAGCTAGACCACCAACACATAACAGCCTAAGTTGAGACTTTGGACTGACAGACATAGGAACCTTTAAAATTATTTAGACGGCCATAACAAAGAGAATTTAAAACAAATTAACTTATCCAAAAAGATAATAGTTTTGTAATGAGTCATATCATTGTTCACCTGAAATTCTGCGTAAATTTTAATGACTGTCACAAAGCTGAGGTTTAATGAGGTTAGTCTTTAAGTAACTAGTCGCGCGATAATTAAAGATTAGTCGGAAAGTAGAAGGCATGCGATGCGAAGAATTCAGCGATTGTAGGTACGCGTCGATTGCCCCCACTTTTTTCATCGAGCGATCTTATACCACCACGCGACCTATACAATTTATTATTCATAATTCAATAAATGACTGAGAAATTAATTTGTATGTTTACGAATAACGATTATAGTCTCTCGCTGGGAAGTGTCGTCATTTAATCTATATGAGATCTTCGCACCATATTTATCTAATTGACTATTGAGAGCAGTGGTAGCCGAGTGGTAACGGCCCCGACTTACGATTTGCAGGTCGCGGGTTCAAACCCAGCACGTGTATTACTTTGTGTAATTTATTTCATCACCACTGCTCTCAAAACGATGAAGGAAAACATCGTGAGGAAACCGGCATGTCCTAGAACCAAAAATTCGAAGACATGTGACATCCACCAACCCGCACTGGGCCCGCGTGGTAGATTACGGCCCATTCCCTCTCCCCTGAATCCCAACAGTGGGAACAATAAAAGACTGATAATGCTAATAAAAAAATATAAATACATTTTGTTATTATAACAAATCCCACAAATAGTCAACTTGTCTCTATTACAATCAGGGGGAATATGTTACCACCGATTACCACCATATTTTACAGCTCATAATCTTAAAATCGCGTTCCCAGTAAATATGCTATTGTTTTAACATGGCTATTTGAAGACATTAAAATTCTTCATTACCTTCATTCTTCATTACTCAAAGAGAACTTAACAAAAAGTTTCATCGTCCTTTACTACTAACATTAGTTTGTAAGTTAAAAGTTACTAACCATTATGGATCACTGTTATCTACTAAATAAATAAATTATTATTATTTAGTAATTCCTCCTAGTATACGTTTATGTTTGATTAGAAAAATCCTTTGCGAAATTATACTAACCGTAAAAAGGTTAACACAACCTCGGCGTAAAAGGTATAGCAATTTACCTACTAACTTAAATGTTTCCTTAATAGGATGATTATTAACAATAGTTGCCATACGGAAATGTTCCGTCTCTTTTACAACAAAGACAAAACAATTAATATTGTTATCGCTTTCGCGTTTTGTCTACCTACTTACTCGTACCTGTGTAAAAGGCGTGAGGCCCCTTGGCACGCCTTTTAGACAATACAATTCTAAATAATTAGCTTAGAACTGTAATTCTTTTGACAATGCGTAGAACAATTCAAAGAATAACAAAAAAAGACCACACAAGCTACCCGTATACTAATCCGTAACAATTTCGTAGAATTTCAAGAATTACAAAAAAAAAAAACACGTGGGTAATTACATTTAAAATTTGTCTTGTTATGGCTCAATACAAAAATACGTCATCTTTTGTATGTTAGTTGTTTTTTTTTATAGATTCTCTATGTTATGACCTTCCAAAATACCTAACATCAAATGTTTGAGTTTCTGGTCAAAAGTTACGTTTGTTACACTTGATATCAATACAAGTGGGTAAATAAGCTAGGTATATTAAAATTGCTTTATCTGTGTAGGTATTGGGATTTAACCCCTTGATTGGGGTGTTTTGATCAACCAAATGAAGTAGGGAAATATACAGCCTTTAAAGTTTTACTACAAATCTGGACCTACAAGTAGGAACACTATTTTAGTTTTTGATGGACATTTTGATATCTTCTCATAAGTATAAAAAGAAATAGGTTCGTTAGTCTCGCTGAAACTCGTGAAAGGCTGGACCAAATAGGCCATTTGGTTTTAAAATATTCGTGATACTCCAGGGAAGGCTTAAATGGTGAGAATATAATACGGAAAAATTCACGAAAAATAAAATCGACTATTATGCGGTACGAAATTTGCGGGGTCAGCTAGTTCTTATTAAAATATAATGTAACTATCTATATGCCAACTAAAAGAACTGTTTGTATACCTAGGTATATCAAAATTAAATTAACAGTTCACTGATTTGGTGTAAAACAAGCCTATTTATAAGTTTTACTAGATGCTGCCAGCGGCTTCGCTCACTAATAGAAATTTATACAAAGGTATGTACATTGTACATACATCGGGGCAAAAAGTATCCTAAGTGATACTCCATTTGAGCATGAAGAAGCAATAGATTCTATATTAGTGTGATTTACATACGTAAAAAATTAATACCATTAGCAGTTTTTAACAGCAATAACAACTGCTAATGGCATTTTTTTTTTTTAACCATTAATTTCTTTACGCACTTGTGCACTGTCGCTAAAGTTCGCAGAGCCTAACTTCAGACTAGCCAAGATCCGTCGGCTGTACTGTAACTGTTTTTTTTTTTTATAAATTAAGTATAACAAAACTCTGATTACTTAAATACAAAAAAAAAAACATGGAAATTGTTGCCATACACGCATAGACTTAGAAAAAACATATTTAAAAGACAATTTTTTTGTGCAAAATGTGTATTGAAATAAAGGAGGCCTATGATAAAAAACAATAAAAGTTGTTTCAGATTTATCCTTCATTTTATAGTTTAGGCCGGAAACTTTTGGACCTTGCTACGTATGAAGCTACACTATCCTTGAGTGCTATAGGCTATAAATTATTTTCATAATGAGTTTTTTAATTTTCTAATATCCCACGGGCGATACCAAAGACAGAAGCTAGTATAATCCTTATCTCTAACATCGTCTAAACTACGCAACAAAGTTGAATGCGAACTTATACCGGAAGAGTTAAAGATATTCAATTTTTTTAAATTATTATTTAAGATCAAACAATCTCAATGTTTTTGTCAAGTCGTAAAAACTGCGAAGTTGGAGGACGTCACTAGTAGGTAGGTACCTAATATCTAATGAAATAAATATAGGTACCTAGGTATACAAATATAGGTACCGTTAAATTCTAGTCGTTTTAATCACGTGGAGGATCGATTCAGTGCATGAAACACTATCGATTTATAAAGATAAAATTAAAAAATAAAGTACTTTTTTTCTAAAACTCGAATTTCGTATATGCGTATATTACGCATATACGAAATTAATTTCTTTAAGTAAACGAGTCAATGACCTTGTAGGGAGTTGTCGGTCTTTGCGTACTAACTACCTACAGTTCATTTTCCTCGATCAGCTGACGTTAAATTAATTCGAGTTTAAAAAAAAGTACTTTATTTTTCTTTTTTATCTTTACAAATCTATAGTGTTTCATGTACCGAATCGATCCTCCACGGGATTAAAACGACCAAAATTTAACGTTGTATACTTAGGTAGATAAGTATCTACGCGAACAAAATGGTTCATCATCATTATCAATTCAGCCGAAAGACGTCCACTGTTGGACATAGGCCTACCCAAGTGTCGCCACAATGAACGGTCCTGTACGTCTCGCATCCACCAAATTCACGCGACCCTCTCCAGGACGTCTACCTTGTGGGAAGCCTTGCTACGCTGCACCTTCCGGTACGCGGTCGCCATTCAAAACCTTTCGGCCCTAACGACCAACTGCAGGTCTAAAAAAAAAGGCCACTTTTGAAGAATCATAGTAAGAACCATATTTTTTTATACGGCAATATTTAGAAGAAAGAAAAGAAAGAAAGAAAGAAAAACATTTATTTGAGACTCGCACAGGACAAAAAATATATACATATACAACAACAATACAAAAACTATAAATAGGTTTTACAACATAAAACAAAACAATAAATAAAAGAACACAAAAAAAGATTGAAAATAAAAGACCTGTGCGAGGTCAAAAAGGCCTCTATCTCAGCATATGCTGCGATATAAGAAGGAAGGAATATGATTCTGAAATGCAGTGAATTGAGTATGATTCGACTAATTTGTGCAACCATTTTACGAACATTAGAAGAATTGCTTATGATCTGCTAGGAATTCGGAATATGATTTGCTCTAGATGAATTGCTCATGTGACCTTTTTAGGCCCGCTGTTCTGCGAGCAATGTGCTGTGCCCACTGCCACTTAATTTTGGTGTTTCTTCGGGCTATGTTAGTAAAATGTTGACGTCGGGACAATTAGTTACCGATCTAACAGTTATCTAGTTTTAAGTAGGTATTAATGCTAGCTGCTGTCAGCGGCATCGTCCACGTAATAATAGAAAATTATCCCAAAATCCCAAGGGAATATAATTCCCAGTATAAAAAGTATCCTATGTGCTGTTCCAGGACATGATTTAGCCATGTACCAAGTTTCGTTCGATCAGCCGTTCGAGCGTGGCAGTTACAAACACACGCTCACAAACTTTCGCCTTTACTCCTAATATTTCTGTTTTCCAGGTAAATAATTTCAATGAAACGAGTTTGTAGTTGTACCTACCCAAACAAATACAATGTGCGGTTATTATGTGTGATTTGCCGTCAACTCAAGGCCAGCTCACATGACTTCCGGCAACACGCTGATGGTTTAATGACGGCTTAATCACAGTTTAGAATCACATTACATCACACATGTATTTAGAATTGTATCGAAGCATCCATTACCCCTTCTGCGAGCAATATAATGCGCCCTGCCCATTGCCACTTAAGTTTGGCGATTCTTTGTGCTATGTCGTGGTTCTGTCTCTTGGTTCTTGGTTCGTTGGGCCGAAAGATTCTGGAATGGTGACCACATACCGGAAGACGTAGCGTTGGCCTCCTACTAGGTGGACCGATGACCTAGTAATGATTGCGGGAATCCGGTGGATGCGAGACGCACAGGACAGGTAATTGTGGCGACACTTGGGGGAGGCCTATCTCCAACAGTGAATATTAAGAAGATGATCCATTACCAATACCAAAAAAATATTTCAAAAGTAAACACGTGATAGTGCAATTTGAATACCTGCGTCTCCTATTGTTGTTATCAAAGGGTATTTAGGAGCTAAGTACATTCTTTTTGTATTTATTTCAATAGGTAGGTTAGGTACTACTATAAAGGTCTATTGTTTCAAAACATCAATGAGTGATTCGCCAGCAGGTACCAGGTAGAAGACATTGTAAAGCTTTTATTACTTGTCTTTACCAGCTATTTATTTTGAGTTTTGTTTAGCGTTCACCGAATTCCGGATTATTTTATCTTTCTATATCTTACCTGCCACGATGCTGTGGGCTGGATTTTGAGTTTCGTAGAACTCGTTTGGTTTTATTTAAAGTCGGGTTTTTGGTTGGAAATGGATTCCTTGACCATTACTCTACTTCAATAGGCAATATGGGATCATTGGAGTCAACGTAACCATTTTTTTTTTTTATAAATGGGTGGTGAGTGTTGGTACTAATAATTGAAATTTTCAAGATGGCCGACGGATACCAACAAAAACAATCGTCAACAATATAAATATAGGATCAAAAATTGTTCAAATTAAAATGACGTCGAATTGATAATGACGATGAGATCAACAGGTGGTGCCTTTCTCTAGGAAAACGCAGCGCTGCCGCAACGATTAACATCCAAACAGGATACATTGAATTAACAATCCAATTTATAGGTGCATTAGGTTGACAATCCAATGTATTATGTTCGTCGTTGAGGCAGCGCTGCGTTTTCTTAAAGAATAGCACCAATGAACGGGCAACATATCAGGTTTTATGCGCACATTAGTTATTTTATTTACGTAGGTACTATTTAGTTAATTCATGTACCTACTCATTAGTTAACGCATATGGTACTGATTACTTCACGTACTCATGAACTAATGAGTAGGTACACGTAATCAATAGTAAAAGTAAAAAAAAACCAAACAAAAATTAAAATTTTCTCCAATTTATAAAAACTGGTACTAAGTACCTATATGAAGACCAAATATTTTCAAATTAATAGAGGTATCACTGTGTGTAAGGATATTATGGCCAAACATGCGGTTCCGGAGACTTTAATTGATATTTTTACCCTTTCTCCATAAATTTTTTGAACCTTCGTGTTTTTTTTTTTTAAATAGATACACTCTTATTATCCCATATTTCATGATGATGTACAATAATGGTCATCGAATCCGTTTTCAGTCAAAAAAATCTGACGGCGCCGAAATTCTATGAAACTCAAAATCCAGCTCACGTCAATGCCAATCCCTTCCCTTGCTCGTGCCAGCCGTCGCTGAAACTATAGTCTTAAATTCCAAAATAAAAAATTATCGTTAGATACAGCCCGTCCGTTGATGTATTCTCCGACGACCTAAGCCAAAGTCCATAAGCCACAGGGAGTGTCCTTGGCATGTAGGTACAACAAGGTCGCTTAGTTTTAAGTATTGTTAGTCCTGGCTGAAGGTTTTAATTATTAAGGCCACTACAGACAAGTCTGGTTAAGCAGACTATAACCTCAAAGGTTGACCTGCGACACAATAGTACATTTTGATACAAGTGCAGAAAGTTTGTCATTGCTAACGAGGCGGAATTAATTCACACGAGCCGTGTGTTATGGAGCCAAGGGCTGCAGTGACCAATTTGCTTGTGGGTCAAATGACGTTTTTCAATACACGCGCGACTTGTGTGACCGGCGCCTCGTAGGGGCCGACGCGCGCCTGATACGATAATTTTTTTATTACAATAAAATTGTGATAGGGGCGAAAACGCGCTCTTTTCCGCTCTAGTGTGAAAAACAGTCCGATAAGAGCGGGTTTGCGAGTATTAGAGATGTATTTTAGTCAAAGCTCGCCGTTGTTGCCAATCACTTTAGCACACTATCATTCAAACACTATTATTACGCGTCTTTTGATTCGAATCTACGTGTATACTTACACACACGTACACGTGTTAGTTGATCTCTACAGATTAAATCGGCCTTGGCGGCTGATCAAGATGCTTGTATCCTTTACAATTTGATCACATTACTTGTAATTATGGCCACTGATCCGCATTACACTATAGAACACGAAACGTTACACTATAGCAGATCACACAGTGTTGCCTCATTGTAAATGTAGGAAGCTGTACAAATAACGAATGAGATGTAAATCCATGCATCTAGATCATACACACATTCAATTAAAGAATAAAATATGGCAGTGTGGCATTTTATTCCCTGACCCGGAATTTGAACCCAGGACCAAACGATCAACACGCACAATGAGGCAGTTTTGAGGCTATGCCTTTGTCATTAAATAACAGTTTTGACTATTTAAAAATCCAATCTTATCCAAGTTTTTTTTATTAAGAGTACTTGAGTTATTGAGGTACCTAAATAATATACTAGCTTTTGCCCGCGGCTTCGCTCCCGCTCTACCCTATTTTACCTTATTATATAAATGAGCAGGTTTTGAATTTTTTTTTATTTAGCCGGATATAAATTATCCTGTCCGTCTCCTGCTTCTGAGCTACCTTTCCACACATTTTCAGCCAAATCTATTCAGCCGTTCTTGAGTTATAGTGTAACTAAGACGACTCTCTTTTATATGCCTTTTAATTATTTTTTTCTTGATCCATAAAACTTACCCTTTTTTTTTCTTTTTCAGAAATTGCCGTTCGGGCTGACGCTAGCTGTGTTTACGTTACCCGTGATCACAGTCGACACCGCCAACGCTCCTGAAGTCAACGAGAATATGGACATCTCTAACTTCGCCATCGAGAAGACGAGCGACCTCTACGCCGAGAGACTGAATGGAGTCGTCAACGACTACGTCAAGTGGGGCATTCTCAAATAATTGCAGATAATTTGACTCAATTTATTTATTCTTATCGTTATTAAATTTAGAGACGCTGTCTGCCTTGGACTGAAAAGGGACCAAAAATATTTTTTTTAAATATTTTGCTTTAGAACTTTTCATAGATAATAGAAGTTTTTACACTTCTTGTAGATATTTGTTTTTTCCGAAGTATCAACCTTACTGTACAAGAAATCAAGAATACGGAATAAAATGATATTTTTAATCACTTTTAAGAGTGCCTCTAAAACAAATTTCATTATAAGTTTCATATTAGCTGTATAGTAATTTATGTAAGTATTGTTTTTAGATTATAATAATGACATTAATAGTACAAAATTTGTGATTTTCTGTATATGATTTTCTAAGCTTCCTAGATTCGTGGTAGTCTAAATATTTGACTATAAAAATGTGGTGTTAGTATTAGAGATTACAATCTGATATGCTTTTCAATCTGGCCAGACCAAGCTGGAAAAGCGCCAGGTAAAAGGATTATGTATTTTTTAGATTAAATTCGTTCATTTAATCAATATTATCATTTAAAATTGACTTGGCCAAAGTAAGTAAAAATTATAAGTATAATTTTAAATTAAATTTAATTAGACACATTTCTTATGACATTTAAAGCGCAATAAATAAAATTATATATAATAAGTAGGCATGTTTACAGCATTAGTGCACTCATTCCAGCTTCGTACGAGTGAAACATCATCTTTGCTGCCTTTCTGAGTTCTTATTATATGATCATAGGCGTATCTAAGGGAAGAGGGCCCAAGGTTGTCCGTTACCACTCCAGTATTGATTAGCACCCACCCCAAGAGATGCTGGGCTATCGATTCGAATGCCAAAATACTGATAACTTTACACAAAAACCAGGTACGTCAGGGGGCTACCTTCCCCCTGAAATATATACGCTTCGTCTAGATACGCCAATGCTTAGTATACATAATGGTCAAAGTCCGTCGTGCCGTTTAGAAGCCTACTACTTAGGTGGACCAAGAGACAGACAATATTTTGCACCACTCTACAATCTACAAATAGTATAAAACAAAAGTTATCTCACTCCCGCTTCCTTGTAAACCACGCGACGGATTTTGATGAGGTTTTCACTAATAAAAAGATTCGAGGAAGGTTTGTGTTTAATCATTAAACAGTCGTGCAAAGCCGGGGCGAGGCACTAATGACTTCTTTAAAAACTATGTCAGTAAACCTTTTTCTTAAATGTTCATTGTAAAAGGTATTAATAGGTTTCATAATGAGTAAGTACGCCTCTTTTTGCTGTATATGCAATATCCTTCAGGCTCCACGGATCCATCATTTTTACCGAATCCGTTAGGTTAGAAAATTATACCGGATCTGCTGGATCAGCTGTGACATCCCTACTTCGGGATTTTTATAAATAATTGAATAACTAGAAATAATTGATTTGGCATGTTTTTGAATGATCATGTGAAAACTACTTTATAGAAATTTTATTTAATTACTTTGTAGCTAAAGTAATTAATTGATTTGATTATTAAGGTTGAATTCGATTATAAGAAGAAGAATTCGAATAATGTTGAATTTAATAAAATAATGTAGAATTCGATTGCATGGACTTGATTGTATTGTATCTTAATATCATGACGAATGCTATTTTAGTTTCTATGTAATTTTAACGGGTGTGTGGTGTAAATAAATAAAACTGAATTTTGTAATATTTTCCTTTTTTATTATCTCAGGAATTGTTTGTTTTCATATTAATATAATATCATAGTTTCATACAGTGAATACATGTCAGCGGGTAATGACGAATGCACGACCTGATACCGAACCAACTGCCTCTCATACATACAACTCATTTCACAACAAATATACAATTATATTATAATAATCATTTCAAGATCGAGACAATGGCCTCTTTCCAACGTTTACGCGCCATTTATTCATAGATAAAACTTCTTTTACAATTTCAAAATAAGAACTCTACGAGTTTCTATGCACGTTGAAAAGCGGCCAGTGTGACCAGTATAAACATTTAAAAAACTTCATTGCGCGGCAGTAAAAAACAGAAATGTCGCAACAAAACACAGCCAAGGAAATGATACAAAGTAGCATTAGGTCGTGTTATTAGTGCATCTACCGTCTACTTCACAATCAACTTCGCAACCTCGGAGTACTGACAGTGAATCAATTATTTGGTCGTACACGCTATATTAATACAAACGTACACAACTTTTACTTTATATATAAACATTTATTTAATTTTATTATAATCAATATAAGTTACCTATGTAGTAGAATTTTCTATTCTTGCATTTTACTAGAACAAAGTGCATTAAACAATTATATATTTATGTTTATAAGCTTATTGTTGAACAGTATTAAATTAGTTTTGAGTACAAAATGAAAATGTGTTTTTAGTAAAAAATGCAGTCGTTTTACAATAGCGCCAACTAAAACGAAGACGCACCGAGTGTCTAGATTCACAGGCGATATGTGGCTCAACCAGTATAACAACATTAGCTAAACGTTCCCCCTTAGAGGTCTATCGAAACTGGCCAATCAGCTAGTAGGTACGTGTTCCCGTAATATGAGTATACCTTACTTTAAACATGCCGTTTCGTTCGACTTCTAATAGCATAAATCGCAGCAACTTGCGACCAACAAATCTAAAGGCCTTTACTCGTATGTTTGTCAAAACAATCAATACACTACGCTAGGGGGTGATCAATTCGACATGCGAGTGAAAGGCCTCGATATTAGATACAATATAAATACAACGCTAAATCACAAGAATTTGATTATAGATAGTTATTGTACCGTCAGAACAATCCTTTATCCATCCCCCGAATAAAGAAAACGTGATATGAGATATTGTACTAAGATAATAACTTGTTTAGCATTGTCTGCATTTTATACTTCAGTTGCTACCACAATAATAACGAACAGGACAGTCGGAATTAACAGACACGAGTAAATATCCAACTGCCCTGTTCTTAAAGATATGAATCTTAGTGATGATCGCCGAGACGAGCGACGCAAACACTTTATAGAAACATTCAACAAAAAATAACGTTCATAAAGATTATAGTATAAATTATTTGTAACAGATAACAAGAGTTTTACGCAATGATAGCTCACATCCACGTTGTCTACAAATTAGTTCGTCCCTTTGTAACGTAGCACGTAACATCGCCCAGAAATTATAGAAATATGTGTTTCACAGAAACAGCCAGAAAAATATCAATAGAAAACATACTTACATATTCGTTGCACATACAAAAAGCTGTGAATAAAATGCTAATCAATTATTACGACAGCATACACCGAGTTTACGAAAGACATAACTTTATATACGCGTTTTATAATACAATTACAATAGTTTACAACAACGAGGGGAGATAGTTTAACATTCGGGCTGTTCTCTACTTGTTCAGGGTTCTACAACAACATTCTTCTTCGTCCTACGCTAGTCCGCTGCCCGACCGACGGAACAACTGCGTCGAGCCATCCTGGTCTCAATAACCTTCCCTATATCGCGACGATTATAATATGTTTGTCTATACTAACAAGCTAGGGCGCGCGGTCCTGGTAATACTGAGCGGTTACAGCAATGAGCAGTCCCTTCTTACGATAATGAAGATCAACTGGTATTTAGATCTAAATGAATGGTTTCAAACTATACCAAACCAAGCTAAGATGAACTGATCATGGACAGTTTATGATGGATACTCCTTGATTATCGAGGTTATATGCCCGCGCACCGTCACTACCGACTTAAGCTTACGTTAACCTGTATTTTTATCAAATTTACTTCATTTTTATTTTTAAATACACATATACTTGGATTTAAAGATTAGTTTTTTTTTATAGGCTATCACTGAAAGGTACATACTTTATAATGTATACTTGATAACAGACAAGGATCGATCGAACCGCGCGGACGCCGAGTAACATGAACATACAAAAATATATTACAATAAATAATTGACTAAGACCAAAATATATATTTCTTTTAAGACTCAACAACGCAATAGTAATTTGCAAAAATCATCTGTCGCTATAAATATTCACATCTACTTTCAAAATATATGAATATAATTGTATGTATCATAAATATCTACATAGTACATGATCTAGGTCAAGTATATTACATGCGAGTAGTCAGCGCGGTCCGACGAGCCACAAACAACAGCGCCTAAGAAAGAGATAACAACTTTAGGATAATACCCATAAACACATCGGTATTTAATAGTTACACGTTTAGTTTACAATTACATACATCATTATTAATATCCTACAGCCTATCGTCTGCTTGCGGAGACATTTAAACGAAGTCTTAAGTGTTCGAACGCGGTAGTGCTTTTTTATACTTTTTTTGACAAATGTCTCGGCAAGCGAATATACTATCATAGTTATTGTACCGGAGGCGGCGCCGCGTGCGCACTGAAGCGAAGATGATGCGA
Source organism: Leucania comma (assembly GCA_958295575.1). Classification (NCBI taxonomy): domain Eukaryota; kingdom Metazoa; phylum Arthropoda; class Insecta; order Lepidoptera; family Noctuidae; genus Leucania; species Leucania comma. Next base: position 22,486,618 of record OY282480.1, read on the forward strand.
TACTACACAGCTAAGTGGTACATACAAGCCAATTAAAAACTACCATTTTAGTAGTATTTTTTTTTGTAACCCCACGAACTCGCCTCATGAACTCCGCGCGTAAATTTTGAAGCTAAAGAACTTTTTGTATTTTTTAGAATTATATTTTACATGAGCATGATAATTTGACAGATGACTCGATATATTTAAATATAATTAAATGTTAATTAACATTTGCACTCGCAAGGAAGCTACAACGATAAGTAGAGTTAGAGAAAGGCACTACCGAAGAGAACATGCGCTGAATACAAAATGTAGGACAACTTATATTGTATTTAACCAATCATACCGAATCGTACACAATTTCGTTCAGAAGCGTTATCATTCAATTTTAAACATTAATTGTTGAGTATTCATACAATGCCGTCTTTAAACTATTTGAGGCCCTGGGCACATTAGGATCATGGGGCCCCTATGACCTTGAGAAAACACTATTTAGTTACAATAGATAAAGAAAGACAAACAAGGTTCTAAATTTATTTTTATTTAGTTACTAACTATAAAAAAATAGGAAATATAAAAAATAATCTACAAAAGTAACTCGCTTAACTTAAAATCCTTAGATTAATTCTATGTTGATTGCAAAGGTACCCTTCTAGATTTAAGATGAGCAAAATCGTTAATCACATCTTCAAAATCTATGGTATTGAGAATATCACATTCTATGGACATCAGCGACAAAGTAGTTAATCTCTCTTGAAGCATTGTACTTCTTAATTCATTTTTTATTCGTTTCAATTTGGAGAAGGAGCGTTCTCCGCTGCAGTTAGTTACCATCATACTTAAAAATATTCTCAATGCAATTTCTACGTTAGGAAATGTGTCTTCAATTTTGTTTTGCTTTAATAGATTATATACTTCCTGTACACTGTTAGATGCTTCATTTTCACTCTGAACATTTTTTAAGTATTCTTTTAAATGTTGACATTCTATTTCTAACTCTTTTTCATTTACGTCTTCGTGATAGATTTGAGAAAATTCTTTGCATCCTTGTCGTATCTCTTCGGAATTCAGAGTTTTTAAGTGAAAAAATAAACTAAAACGTTGACTGACGGTCTCATATGAACTTTGTCGCTGTTTTAGATGAACACTCAAGGTATCGATTATTGGGAGAAAGGTTTCTACATTGAATCGCTCTTTTCCATTCAATTGGACTGATGGCGCAGAGCCATCAAAAAATTCCAGCCGTGAGCTTCTACGTCTTGTTCTTTGAGATAGATCCTTGTAGTCAGATTCTGGGTTATTTTCTTTGGCAGATGATTCGAAGTTATCAAATTTATCCCTGAGGTTAGTAATAAAATCATAAAGTGAAGTCAACAAATTGGTTGCAACGTCCAGTGTTATTGTTTCTTTCTGAAGATAATTACTTGTTTTGTCTATTCTTTCCAATATAGTGCTCCAGATTTCCGTCAGTATAATAAATTCTAGATTCCCCATTTTTCTAGACAGACTAAGGGCTTCGTCTCTTGTTTCTCGTGCCTGTTCAGTATCGTTTGCGATGGTGATTAAAGCTTCTAATATTCTTTTATAACCCCCATGCAAAGCACTTACTGCATCAGCTCGGGCTGACCATCTGGTTTGTGAAAGACTCTTAACAACTTTTTTTGAACCTAAATGTTCTGTTAATATATTCCATCTGTGGGTAGAGCCCGAAAAAAAGTTGTACACTTTCTGAACTATTTCAAAAAACTGTGATGCCTCCGGTATACACTTAGCAGCATGGACACCTACCAAGTTTAGTGAATGTCCTGCACATGGTATAAAGGTGGCAAATTCACATTTTTCCTTGATTCTTGTTTGTAGACCACTATACTTTCCCGACATATTTGAAGCATTGTCGTAGCTTTGTCCTCTGCAATCTTTTATGGGAATATCATGTATCTCTAAAAAATTTAAGATGGTCTCCGCTAAATACTTAGATTTATGCTCTTTAATAGGTATAAATTTCAAAAACCTTTCAACAGGAACACAGTCTTTTACGTATCGAATGATGAAAGTTAGCTGGTCAATATGAGACAGATCGGGCGTACTGTCAACGCTTATGGAAAAATATTTTGCTGATTTAACTTCATTTATAATTTTTTTTAGAACCTGTTTTCCCATTACTTCAATAAACTCATTACAGATATTTGCTGATAAATAAGAAATGTTACCCTTTCCAGGATTCCCAAATTTTTTTAAGTGATCTGCAAGAAATGGATCAAATTCACTCAATAATTCCACACAACCCAAATAATTTCCATTGTTTGGAGATCCTAGGATTTCATTGTCGCCGCGAAATGGAAGCCCTCTCGATGCCAAAAATTTTACAACAGCTACAATCCGTTTAAGTACGTTTCTCCAATAATCCACTTCCTTTTGATGTTGAGATAATAACTCTATATCTACTCTACCAACCGCTTTACTTCGTGCCAGATAAGTCATCATAGATTGCTTATGCGCTGGGCTATTTTCATGTGTTAAAATTATGTGATTAATATGCTTCCAATCATTACATCCATTCCGAGAGCAAAGATTAACATCAGTTGGGTTAAATAAGCAGCATGAAAAACAAAATACAGAGCATTTGGAAGGCGAATACAGCAACCATTTTCTTTCGACGCTTTCATTGTTCTTTAATTTGCGCATAAATAATGCTTTGTTGAAATATCTCGTCACTAATTTATTACCATCTTTGTAGGTTCTGGATGCCTCGGAAAAGTCAGAATCTTTATTTTGAAAATATACTGGTCCCTTACGAATTAAAATTTCGCGATTTATTTCAACAAACTTTTCGTGAAAATAATCGGCGGGATCGTGCGATATTAATTCTTCTGTGTTGGAAAACTGCTGTTCAATTGACACAGTTGGAGTTGTCGGTTTTAGTGAAGTTACTGAAGTCGTTGCAGTTTCGTCGTAGGAATAGTCGCTTTCTGATTCAATCTCTTTTTCAAAATTGGAACATGATGGTTTAGAAATTCCCGCAATTTGTAATTGAGCTGAGTCATCATGTGGAACATTTATGAGTTGATTGCTACTTACAGAAGTTTCTCCAGTAGTAGTAGTAAAATATGATGTTAATTTTGGTAACTTTTCAATTACTTCTTTCTGATGTAGAGCTTTTTTCCTTTTTTCAGATCCACTAGGATATGACCGTTTCGACATTTTATATTATAATTCAATATTTAATTAATTTTATAACGAAAATATTCGCTAACACAAAACAGACAAACGACGATTTAATCAAACAATACTATTTTTTTGTCAGAGCTCAAGCACAGTCAGTAACAAACTAACAACTACAAACAAAACAAACGCCACAACATCGCAGACAAATACTTGAAGGCAATTCCCGTTCGTCAAGTCAAACGACGATCGGGAGTCGGGAATTCCCCTTTTTTGTCTTTGGTATTACGAATGACGTTCGAATAGGTTTCTTTAAGACATAAACCACACCGCATCAAATAATTCTTCTTTTTTTAATTTAATAATTTTTCTTTTAATTGTATTCTTATATATACTTACATATAGGTATTTAAATTAACCTAAATATACTAATATCGGAAAAACTCATTTTTGAGAGAGAGTGGAGTACTTATACCCTGTTTATTTATTAGTTTGATCTTTCTTTTTGACGGATGTCAAATCTGAAATCGATATAACTTTGCAACGACGAACAATATTTTCTTATTTTAATAATATTAAAAATTGATAATAATCATAAGAATAGACACACAACATAAAAGTACCTGTTAAGGACTCAAGCATTTTCCGAAAGTCTTAAGTGGTTTTTATTGCTTCGAAGTAAAATTTAAATAGAAAAACTGAAAACAAAAACTGAAAAAAATGTTTTTATGTCTAGTGCAATAAAATTGATTGACGAATGAATTTATTTATTTTGAATAGTTTAAAACATACATACAGCCACATATTATTTAGCCAAGACATTTTTTACACCAATAGATATTTTCTGTTTCCCATCACTGACCCATCTGTCAAAAAGTTCAAGCTATGTTGTACAAGGAATAGCTATCCGCATGCGGCAATAGTATATTGTGCAACTAGGGCGGAAACTAGCCGATTGCCCACGCAGGCGGCCGCTGTACGCACGAGTGTAAGCGAGTGCGTTCGGCCGCCTTCGTGAGCAGTAGACTAGTTTCGGCCCGAGTCCCACACGATATTTTATACCACATCTATATAGTGAATACTGGTTACCGCACGGGTTTAAGGTTGGAAACCGAGCGATTGACCTGTGGGCAATCGCTGAGTTTCCAACCGCAAATCCGTACGGAAACCTAGTGTTTACTATGCAGGCGTGGTATAAACTAAAGCTAATTATAATAATCGGTTATCATTTGGTAATCTGGCAGGAACTAGGGGGCCCCATTCGATCGCGGGGCCCTGGGCACGTGCCCATAGTGCCCAGTGGGGAAGAGGGGGCTGTATTCATAGTTATAACATTAATTATTCGATTTCACGTGTAAATATAACCTCACGATTTGTATATTGAGTATGTTGCGACATTCGTATTATATTAATTTCTATATTACAATATTTAAAACAGAAATATATTCCGCCGGCGTCGACCAACAGCCAAAAACTCAAGTTGGGGGTCATTTTGTCCCCTATTGTATCTGAGGTTTAAAGTTGAGGTCGTAAGTGCCAAAGACTTGCAAAGCAGCCGCGACTGTACATACCCGCGTACATAGTGTATACTGCGAACATAATTAAACTAGAAATATTAACATAATATATTAACAGACGCACACAGCTTGCACAAACCTCTTGTACTTGACCACACACATCCGCACATTGGAATTTTTACACACGACACAAACACACGTCCTTCTATACAAAACAAATGTATGTGACATTGATTTTTTTATATTATTTTTTAAATAGAAAAAACTAGCATAATATGTTCTTTTTACATTTAAATTAATTTCAGTCAAACATAAAATGCATGCAGATTAGTATTTAATTTTATTAAACAATTAAAAATAAAAAGACCCACGCAACAGATTTTGATGTAATTTTCACTAATAGATTATTTATTAATGAAAATGACACAAAACTCCCTTGCGTTGTTTATGAGTTAGAGAATACACAGACCGACATTTTTACAATGTATGTAGATATGAAATTAATCAACTACAAAAATCAATGTCACACACACGAAAGTAACAATAATTAACTATTTATACAAAATAAACAATAAAATCAATGCTAAATAAAATTACAACGCGATTATTAATATACAAGTACCGGCAGGGTATTGACACTGGATTCTAAACGGCGCTTAAGGGCCCAAACTCTAAACTGTGATGCGACATCGCATCGTGAAAATTTGCGAGCTCGCACGACGCGTCGCAAGAACTTGCCAATTAATTCGCATCACACATCGTATGGTCACTTAAATCGTGCGCTGAGTGCGAGTTGTTTTTACGTCAATGTTATCGAAACGTTTACCGCGTTTGACTCTCTGATTGGTTAACAGCCTGGAGCGGGCCAATCGGAGCGCCGCACGTCATGAACGTGTCGATCGCGTAAACTCGCACTAGGCACCCGGATGCTTTGCCGTACGAAGCAATTCGTCGAAGTCGTATCGCATCAAGTCGCAGTTTGACGGGGTAGCCCTTAAGAGATGAACACACACCGTCAGTACACGACGGAAAATGAATCTAGTATTCCACAGAAATGTCTAAGTTACGACATTTCACAGGACAGTGTCGCATTTTATGAGATACGATTATTTTCAAATTACGAGGTCGACGATGGTTTTTTTTTTTTAATTATTTATTTAAATTATCATTCAAGCAATTTCATAATTGTATAAAATTGTATTGGAGCCTTTTATTATTGTTTGAATACATTTAAATCAAAGTTAAAAATCGAAATATTGAGGATTTCACTTTCTTTGTGTTTCGGCTCTATTTGCGTAACATTTCAAATGAGAAAAACCTTAGGAAAAACAAATTCGCGGACCTAATTTAAGAGACATAAGAACCAGTTTTGGGTGGCACGATTCTATAATACGATGGGACCATTACTTTACAAAATGTGCGAAAGAGACAGATATACTATAGTCTCTATCAGCACTTGGGAATACATTTGAACTTTCTATAATCATAATAAATCTCAAGTATGATACAGGCGCGAGAAAATAATTCACTCTTCTTAAAAAACTTTATTATTTCTTGAGTGAATTAAAACTCGCCAGTGCACATTTTTTACTGACAAACTACACGGCTAATATGAACATTGCCCATACATGTCACATGTCGGGCAGTATCCATAGTGCCCGGAAATTTGCCCGTAACTTGATATTAATAACTAACAGACTATACAATTTAGTGAGGAAGCTATTAGGCCTCTTGCAGACAACAATATATTACACTTTTACATTTAAATTATTTATAGTTAAGATTTTCACCGTCGCTCAAGCATCGGTTATTTCAGTAACTGTCCTAGTAGAAGCATTATGCATTTTTCAACCATCTTTAAAACTACGCCATTTTCTTTACATGCTAAATCTAAACTTCGTGATATGGTAATGTCGTACATTTTTCGTTTTACTTGAGCGTTCTGCATTCTACCCGGTCAATATATGAAATAACCGGTACATGAACGACAGTGGTAGTTAATATACACGCCCAGACGCCATGGTTTTGTTCGAGCCCCCAACATCAGCTTTCAAATTGACTAGTGAAACAATTTTGTAGTTTTTTTTTTCTTATTTTTTTTTTTTATCAGTTGATTTGCACAGTCAGTGGTTTAAAACAACATTACTCAAGAAAAAGGTTAATTTGTTTTTTTTTTTCGGGCGACGCGCGACTTTGACATCGTTAAAAATAATTAAGTTTTGCTGTTTCAGTTGACTAGTTAATTTTAAAATATAAAATGTATGTTTGGCAAACTTAGATCCACTTCTTCAAAGATGGTCGTAATAACGCACAATATTGTCAAAGACACCATCCGTATATTTAAGTATCCAGGTACTGAAATATAAGTGTGATTTTGACACATGTAGCATTAGAGGCAGATTTATACCGAAATAGCAACGGCCGGCAGCGACGCGAAGAGCACTTTCAGAGTGAAATAATTTTAAACTTTATTTACATGGAATTGATAATTTGATTTGTAATTCCATTGCTATTTTATTTTATATAATAACTACTTGTATATTAAGTATATATCACTCCTTATTTTGTGAATGCTGGTTGACCTGTTATTATCGACTATGTAAGACTTTGGCTTTTGACTTGTTAATAAATAAATACATCATTAAAAGTCCAGTATCGCTTGAAAGCGTAGGACCGCGTCCGGTTCCTCTTTGCGTCGCTGACGCCCGCTGCCATTCCAGTGTGGCGGCCCTACCAAATTTTCAAATATTGTGCACTATTAAAACGAAATCTATCTTCGTACCATTCCATGCATTTGAACTTTTTCCGCTAACTGACTGTATTACAAACCAACCATTATTCCAACGACTCTTGTAAACAATTGATATACAGACTGGACTGAGCATTCCCTACCTATATTTTAATTTAGCATCCTATCACACTTTGGAACATAAAACTCTATATCAGGCATTACAAAGTTCAAATTCAATTGTAACCCTCTTTTTTCAGGACCCTTTTGATACTTATTGACTTAAAAAACACCAGACACTAAGTCGATATTAGAATTGGTGGCGAAAGATTAATGATCTCATATTTATTTTGTCAAGTATTAGTGGTAGCATTTTATGAAGTGAATACTGAGAGAAAAAGATATGCGACATTCTTTTTTTATCTACCGTCAGATGTAACTTGTTTCTTTTCATTCCCATGAAGAAAATCATTAACTAAGAACCGCCCGAGACAGATTCAGAGTACACTTTCGATGCAATGAAAGACCCAAAAGTCCATAAAATAATTAACAAAATCATATCACACACTTGGATAACAGTTTTAATTATTCACAAATTGATTCTTAGTGAGTATTGTGATGTAAAATTGGTGTAGTTCTGTGTCTCAAGTGTCTGCGCAACTGGACAATGTGTGGTATCATTGAAGCAGACGCGATCTCGGTAAAATGGAGCTGAAAATTTTATTGTAATGCTGACTACCTCAGCAAAGTTTGCCGACAAGGTTTACTTGATACATTTGCTGTTACAAAAACATTAGAATGTGTACATCACTATTCTAATAGTAAACAAATTAACTATTTATACGAAGGCATTGTTTAAAGGACTTAGTATCCAAATCAAAACCATAAAACAATACAGAGTATTCAATTTGGCGTGGGGAATGCTCAGTCTATTCTGTCTATGGTATCCACCAATAGCGAGTGCATTCATATCTTATGCTCGCTTTTACTGTTCCCTAGTCAGTTACCTTCCTCTGGTTTTTTGAAAATCCTATGACTGTTATCTGCTTTCTTTTTGAGGTGAGAAATCATCGAATAACTTTTCCCGCTCTAGGTGGAGCGAGAGGGAGTGACAGACTTGCTGACTATCACCTGTGTTCCTTCAGTTGCCTTTTGCGTACCAGAGCCGCGATATCTCTTGCGAACCGTCCCGCTGCTTAATGGTACACCAGATTCGTTGACCAGATCTTCAAAAACCAAGTGGTTATCAAAACTACGTATCGCATAAAACAATTATATACAAACACCGTACATTTACAATGAGTTCGATATGCAATACAATTTTTTTTATATATATTTTACATAATTATCAACTCCGCGTCTCGATTGGAATGCTGAACGATCTAACTAAAATATAACGAGCGAAATATCAAATGTATATACATACCCATCTGTTCCGTTAAATTCAAGATGGCGACCGATATTAGTAAAGCGAAATGACATCGCAGATTTAAAAAAAAACGCGTTATTTTTAAGCCTAATTACCTGTCACGATGTCTCATCCGCTTTGGTTTTGTCTGCCCTTAAAAAAGCAATATCAATTCAACAACAAATTGTAAACCAGTTAGATTTTCCGCTTTACTCAGATGGCTATGATCGCCATTGTTAGGAACTAAACAGGATTTCGAATATCATAGTATCTCCTACTGAGATTACATCCATACCCGAGTGTCTATACGCATCACATGTCAAAAATGTGATGTTATAATTCTGAAACACGTTGCGACCGCCAGCGTAACTTCACTGGCATAAATAACGTAATAATGTTTAATATTTAGTTATAAATACTCTTTTAATTTACACTCGCCCGTCTCGCATAAAAATATCGAAAAACAAACATGGACGAATTACGAAAATGCAATAAATAAGCGACTTTGCGACCTGACGAGGTCACGACGACTGATATCCAACGCGTGCAACAGTTAGTGTCACTTCTCCTGGCGGGAGATGGCGAGCGCCAGCTGCAGCTCGGCGTCCTCCTGGCGCCGCCGGGCCTCGGCCTCGGCCTGCACTCTCCGCGACTCCGCCGCCGCCCACGCCCACTGCTGCTCCTCAGTGGGCAACACCTCCGTACTCTTAGCCTCCAACGCTTTAGCTTTTTTATCCTTCTGCTTAGTCCGGCCAATCCCGCCTATCGTGTGCACCAACGACTTGGCATATTTCACAGGCCGCGGAGACTTCTCCTTCTTAGAAGGCAAGGTATTCGTGGCCGGCCAGGTCTCGTTGAGGTTCTTATTGGAGTCGGTCCCAGCCCAGTCGGTGGCCCAGTTATCCGATTTGTTGGCCCAGTTATCTGATTTACTGGCCCAGTTGTCGGTCTTCCAGTCGCTGGTGTTTGTATTGATGTTCCGCTTGACGGTGTTGTCGGAGGTCCAGGCGTCGGCTTTCTGTGTGGCGGGTTTGGCCCAGGCGTCGTCGGAGGCCCAATTGTCGTTGGGCCAGGCGGCCCAGGCGTCGCTGTTGTTGTTGGCGGCGGGTGGCGCGGGCTTGGGGGGCGGCCGGAAGTCGGCGCGGCTGGAGAACGGGTCGTAGGCTACCGGCGGCGCGGACACGCGGCCGCTGCGCTTCTCGGGCAGCGTAAAGCTTCCATTAAGATTGCTAGAGGCGGAGAAGAAGTCGTCGGTTTCGAAGCCGGCGACGGAGGTGGGCCTGGCGGGGTCGAGCCTGGCGGGGTCGAGCCTGGCGGGGTCGTGCCTGCGCGCGTCGGGCACGTCGGCGAAGGGGTCGTCGATGTTGAAGGGGTCCTCGTAGCGGTAGTCCTTGAAGGGGTCGTCGGCGAAGTCCATGGCGGGGCGGTCGGTCTGGACGAGAGAGCGAGAGTGAGAGGGAGCGAGTGGCAAGGCGGAGGGAGAGAGAGAGTACGCACGTGAGCCTCGCCGCCGCCGCGTCCGCTTAGCGCTGCAAGTGGGGAACAAGCACGAGCTGTGTTAGCACGGTTAGTGGACAGTGGTACATGACAACGTGACATACGACCACACGCCGCCAACATACTCATACTGCAGATCTATGTTTATTGCAATAAAAAGTCTTTTTAATGAATTACTGACACTACAGTCATCAAGGTTGTCGCTATCGAAAAGGAATTAAACAAGTCTTTATTAAACCGCTGATCACAGGGTCAATGACATCGTGTTGAGCGTTTAATTGTTAAATAGCTATTAGATAACGACATCCATTACAATTGTGAAGTTCCACCAATTCATTAAAAAAAACACTGAACGGAATATTTTCACAATAACATTTTCTAGAGTTTGTTGGCGTTATGTGCTCATAATAATATTATCATTATAGGTATATACAGATAGAGTTATATCGGTTATAGAACAGAAATGAAATAAATATATAAATGAACCAATAAGAAACAGGAGTGGACGTGAACGTGTGTAAGGTGCAACACTACAAGCGAACTAAAAGCTAATATTCTACCAGTACCTATCTAATAAAATACAGTAAGCAGAAAAAATCTAAAAAACAAACATTTTTTTAAATAAATTTCTACAAACAGAAACAATATAAATGTTAGAACCGAAATCCACGAATAGGAGTTAATTTTATATGGGTCTTTCTTATTTTTACAGACAATTGGTAAATGTAAAAAAAAACAGTGACGGACGCGTATTATCCGGCCGGATATATATAGGGTGACTGGTAATTAGTGAACGATACTTGAACTCGTGATTGTAGTCATGATAACAAACAACTTTTACTATGGCACCAAACCAGAAGTCGTGAAAAAAAAACATTTATGTTCGCTTAACTGGCCAAAATGTACTGAACTTGGCTAATTTTTTTTGCGATTTCTGGTTTGATCCCATAGTAAAAGTTATATGTTATATTTTGTTATTATGACTACAATCGTTCACTAATTACCAGTCACCCTATATACGGCCGAAACACACAGGGTGTTTTTATTATCATACAGATTTCGTCACGCATGCGGATTTACTCCGCATGCTTTTGTCATTTGCATACAAGTATTTATTATAATGCCGGAAATAAGTTCGCGGGACGCGTGTCCCGGGTTGTAGCCAATAGGTAACACAGACTCCGGCAGGGAATTCCGCTCCCTAGCTGAAATCTATTTATGACATTATAGTTTTTTCTTTTTATCACACCCACGAGTAATCAGCAAAATTATAATAAACTAAATAATTTGCATCTAACTTCATTGTTATATTGTTATTTCCAGGTAATATTATGTTCTCATCAGTATTCAAAGCAATCTTAAAAACTTTGAAAAGTGAATTATTAGCCTAATAAAGTGTTTAGATATAAGTGTTAATGTATCTTAGGGTAAGTACATTTTTGTTAACTTTTGTGTTTAATAAAGATAGTTGAAAATGAAAAGAACTCCCTAGCTGTACTCACAATGAATGTATTTCCAAAACGAAAGCTTATTTGTAATTACAAAGACATTACTCTATTTTAAATAAATGCAAAGTAGTTGTTTCTGCAACTCCATTTAATAAGGCCATGGAATTCGCGTCGCGATGCACACCGCAAAATTCTACGTAACGGCGGGCGACACTGCTGATTTTAACGGCGAGGCGCCGCAACGCGTTTATGTGTTTCGGCCCTAGAAGTCGGAATGTAACACAAACTAAAATAAAACATATCACCCAATTTTAAGTTAAGCCCTTGAGTAATATGTATTTTATTAAAAAAGGTTTTAAAAAAAATCAAAATCTTAAAAAAGGCAGGCATAAATACGTTGCACATTACATTTTATTTTTTATTATTACAATATTTTTCGAAAGTACAAGCGTTTGCCGATAAAAAGAAGAACGTCCCAAATGCCAAATAAATGTAAATTTCATAAATTGCACAACAATATTAAGTCTGTTATCATTTTAAGCAGTTCATTTCATTTCTTTATGTACATAATTATGTATAAAGAGGACATATTTGTATTTTCATATTTTTCTTTATAATTAAGGCCCGAAGCTCATAACCGCGTTGCGTCGTCGCAACACCACCAAACACCAACCAACCACCAACGCAAAATTTTGCGGTGTGCAACGCGACGCAAATTCCAGCGTTATGACTGAATGAAAATATTTAAATTGTACAATTAGTTATATTTTTACTACGAAAATAAGCAAATGTCAGCAAAAAATTACCGAAAAAAGATATTCCTTCCGAAATTTGAATATTACGCTGGTTATTTGTACAATTTATGAAGTGCGCCATTTTCGCGTGCTGTTGGCTACTATTGGACCACACTGACTTCAAATATCACCTCACAATTATTTGTTGTGATATTTGTCGGGCCGTTTTCGAAACAATAATCTAGTACATGTTTCATCGAAGATCTACTCAAAAAAATCACGAGGAACGCAACGCGGTTATGTGTTTCAGCTCTAATAAACGCAAAAACTACTGGATTCATTTTATTCTTTCACCAGTAGAAATGTTCACTAATTAATATGCATAAATATGACACGCGGGCGAAGCCGTTGGCAAAAACTTGTTTGCAATATAGAGGTACCGAACTGCACTGGCAATATGTAATGTATCTGCATGTAAACACTGCACAAATGGGTTACTCTATTCTTACTAGGTCTATGCAACTTATTTTTTTTATTCACGACTCTATCAAAGCTCAAACCATTGCACCTTATCCATACCACAATAGCCACACATTATTATTTTTTTAAAATACACCATTAAATAATATTATAATAAATCCAAACCAAGCTGTATACGTAAAATAAATCAGACCACATAAAATAACAAGCATATAAAATAAAATAAATAATACATGCAATAAAAAACATGAAATAGTTGTCGCATTTCACTCACGTCGATCATAATGAATTTAAATCTAATGTCAGTGACATTATATTAGGCGCTATTTTTTGGGACATTAAATGACTTCACCCTCTATGGGTGGAGTGAGGAGTGACAGACTTTTAATGACTAAAATACACCTGTGTTCCTTCCGTTGCAATGAAAAAATAAAAGAAAAAAACTGATCTTGCGCTGTATCTTTCCAAAACAGCCCGAAGCTTTAAGATACATGAAATATAATTTCCAACGAGTCCTATTCGCCAGGGTTGTGTGTTCGCGACTGGGTAATCCATCTCGTTTAGCTCTTCAATCGCCATGGGTGACAGAAGAGTTGACGAGGAGTATTTGGTCGTGGATGTGCGACCCTTGGACCCTGGCGGAATATATCAGAACCGCCTAGTTAAACAAAAAAGTAACACCATAAGAGATCATGACGCTCGTAATTTTGCGACAACTATGTAATAATGAGTGGGTACAGTCGAGGTAACAAGCGTGAGAAGCGTGTAGCGGCAACCAAACGAACGTGGAGCGGGCGAGAATGGCATTCTGCGCGACAGAGAAAGTAAAATATTATAAATACAACTTATACTGGCTAAAAACACACTTTCTGGTATTTCAAATCATGAGATATTTTATCTCGCTAGCCTTTTGCCTTAGGGCGGCGGAATACCCGTGTTTTCAATGGAGCGACTGTCTATCAGACCCCCACAACTCAGTTACTGGGCGACGAAATACTTCTACGTATTTTACAATTATGTTTTTTTTATTACTTCCTTTACTTTAATGATTTTACATAAAATGATTAGGTTATTCAGTACAAAAGAATGTCTTTTAAAACAACAATAAAACAGCACAAGTTGCAACAATAAATATGAACAAAACATGTGCTAGAATAAAACAACATTTTTTTTTACAGTTGTGTAAAAAGCTGAACATATATTTAAAAATCCCAGAAAGCTGCGCCAGCGAGAGTGACATTTTATAAAAACCAAAAAAAGCAAAGGAAACATCGATAAAATGCCATTCCCTAGTGTTCGGTGCGATAAAACGGTCATTACGTACATTTTACTTTCTCTGCAGCGTAAGTAAAATAAAACAAAAATTTTAGCTTTCGACGACGCTATCCTTCGTCCATGCGCCTAGATACGGGGCGGGGGGGAAATAAACATCAAATAATCATAAAAGTAACACAATCTGAAAATAAATCATTAGCTTAAAGTATGGGGAAAATATTTATATTAAAAAGTTGGGACCAACCTGGCTGAAATGATGAAATTGTATTTTTTTTCTTTTGCTTTATTGTGGCAACTGTCATGCATTTCAGCCAAGTATGACTTTTAATTTACTGTTATAAAACTAAATCAATAATAATAATCTTCAGTCTCCCCTGGAGAGGAGGCCTGAGTTCCAGCAGTGGGAACATTTTAGGGTTGATTATCCCTTTTTAGTTTTGGTTTTATTTACTGATTTAATTTTATCATAATTTTTTTAAAGAGTAATATAATTATTAAGACAAATAAAAAGAAAGAGGATTACAAAATTAATTTAAAATTTTTAGTATTTAAATGTTGAATTTAATGGTTTGAAAAGAATAGTTCTATTACTGTTATAGAAATATACAAGTTATAAGCAGTTTCATATTATGTTTTTTTTATACTGTACATTTGTACATTTGAACGATTTTCTAGTAATGTTTAGAAGTTGTAATGTACAGTAATAGAAGTATTCATTCGGTAAGATAAGTAGTATGATGTGTGTGGGTGTGGTGTGCGGTGTGTGTGTGTGTGCGTGCGTACCTTGTGCGGCGGCGTGGGGCGCGGCGGCGCGGGGCGCGGCGGCGGCGTCTTGTGGCGCTTGGGCGGCAGCGCCGGCGTCGGCGTGCGTCTGCTGGGCGCGTGCAGCACCGCGAACGGGTCCTCCGAGAACGCCGTCTGCGGGGGGGAATACTACACTTACTATCTGAACCCAACCACTACACAGCGACACAATCATCATAAACTCTAACGATTTATTTTAAAAAAACTTTACAATACGCGGTATATAAATTGAATCAAAAAGGCGATCGACCTTCGATGCGCAGTAACAGATTTTCGAGTGTTAATCACGTAACCATAGCAACGACTATCATTCTTGCTCAACTTACTACTTGCCGCGTACCATACCCTCCATTAAAAATTACTCTTGTATCATGAGTGCAGTCACAAACAGATAAACTTTCATACAAAATATTCAAACCCAAAACCGCACAAAATATATAAATGACCTATTTTGTAAACATATTACCACTATATTCTGAAATGCGACGGAGACAACGGTTGACCAAAACCGCTGTCTCCGTCGCATCCTCGTAATTTACTGGCCCGAGACGATATCCAACGTAGAGCTGTTGGGAAAATGGCACGAGAGCACGATCCACCGCCAGGTCAAGCGGCGCGAGGGGAAGTGGGGGCCCGCGGGGGCCGCCCGAGCCACGGTGAAGCGTGAAGCTCAACACCGTTCCCGAGAACCTGGCTCATGCGGAAGGTTAAGACGCCGTGAGGTCTTTCCAGCCACGCCTCAAAAAGGGGCCTTACAGTAGGTTAGAAGGCTAAGGTGGAAGCGAATCTCGCTCATTATTTAGAAGGCAATGTAGATTTTTAGAGGCGAATAATGCTATTAAAAAGAGTATGTTCTATTAACACCTTTAACACAATAATTGAACAATTGACTTGAAGAATTATGTGCTGCAGTTCAATCAATTCAAATTGTTACTTCAATAATAGAACACTGTTCTTACTTCAATAACAATTATTACTGACATGCATAAGGATTTTATAACAACAAAACACATAAAACAGAGTATTATTTATTTTAAATATTTATAATTTATAAAATTATATAAAGCAGGGGCCTAAATTTTGTAGGCTAAACATTCAAATACACATAAATAAATACTATTAAAACGATACAACATAAACGCATATTGATATAAAAATATAGATATAAATAAGCGTATAATAAATAATATAACTTCAATAAAAGAACAAACATCAAGAAAAGATTATTTTAGGAACAGAAATAGAAAGAATGTGACTCACGTCTTCATTTTGATTAGCCGTATTGTCGTGTGAAGCGAACGCGTCGCCCGCGAACGGGTCCGCGCTCGGCGCGAACGGGTCCGTCCCGAAGCCGTCCTGCAACACCCACACAACACAATTACCTTATCACGCTTATTTACGTAAACTGCGTCAACTGGGACATACGTCCATGCCAAGCAAGGTGCGAGATGATTATCGGCACGTCACGTAACCACTCGAGAGAGGAACAATAACTTGAAGCAAGACTCGTTAGATTTTCTCTATCACACAAGTACACAGTTTTTGTTGTTTTATGGGTATACTGTATAAACGAACCTTTATTATATTTTTTTTTTTTATTGTTATAAATTGGTACTTGACTGCGATCTCACCTGATGGTAAGTAATAATGCAATCGTTGATGGTGAGGCACACTAGTTTATTAGGAGCATATTCACTCTAGCCTTGAAGAAACCTAAATTATAATCGGATGAAAAAACTGCAGCAGGCAAATTGTTCCAGTCCCTCGATGTACGCGGTATAAAAGTAATTCTCTTCTCTTCTCGTGTTAGTTGCAGCCTACCTGTGTGGGTTGCGCGGCGTGCTTGGGCGCGAAGGGGTCGTGCGGGGGCAGCGCGGCGGAGAAGGCGTTGGACGCGAAGGGGTCGGACTCGAAGCCCGCCCCGGACGCGAAGCCGTTGCTTTTCGCGAATGGCTCGTCTTCCTACATAATAAAAACACCAAATTTTTAAAATTTTTATGAAGGACCATTCAGTCTTTTTTACAACCATTTTCGGATCAGCTTCCAGTCAAACAGATTGCAAATGACAATAAGTTCGTAAAACGATTCGAATTTCTGAGTGCCAGCAATCGTTAAATATTTACGAATGAGGGACAACGAACAACCGAATAGTAACTTAACAACAGCATGACAGTTGCGACACACAACTAGCCAACAAAAACACGCAGAAGATTATGTTTAAGATGGCTTATCCCAAATATCTACTAACTGACTAGCAGTGACTATAGTGTATTCACGTTAAGAAAATAATGACACATCGTTGTTACTGAGGTTAGCCGCGTCCCTTGACAAATTAAAAAGCCGTGTTCACATTGGCCAGTTGATGTAAGCTCTTCAGACAGAATGAACGCATCCTTTATCAATTTTAAAAATGAGTATCTTGCTTATTCTGACGATTATGATTAAATTTTAAGATAGTTACTTAACATTCGAAAATACTGTGTAATAAAACAGTTTTCTTTAATATTAATGGTTTAATTTGTACCCCAGTATGAATACGTTTTTACTTTGCAGTAGCATTGATGAGTCACTATATTCTTAACGCGTATAAACTTTAAATCGAAAACGCTTCTACTGGCTTTAGCCCTAAGGATAATAGTAAACTTAGTGATAGGTTTGTGCTATGTTGTTGACCTTTATCTGTCAAGTTATAACTTATATTTTTTTATAAATTAATCTGTTCAATACCGAAGCTTTAAAACGTGGGAAGGGGAAAGGAATTGCAAACTGACAGAAGAATAAAAAAGTAAACTATGTACGTACTAATGCATCATTGGGCGTGGCTCCCCGGACGACGCGTTCCAAATGCTCGGCGGAGTACTGCGGCTGCAGCGTCAGGTAGTGCTGCCCGGCGCTGCCCGCGCTGGCCAGAGCCTCCGCCGCCGAGCTGATGAGCCGGTGCTGTTCTTCTAAGTGCGAGATTTTTATGTTTGCCTGCCAAATATCAGAGGAGTAAGTAAAATTTTTAATTATATCTCGGACATGTTCAAACAGTCGCTTTACATTCGCGCGCACGTATGACAAAGCCACTGCGTTGCCAATCGGCCACTGCGGACGCGACGTTACCTGGCTGACAGCCAGCACGGTGCGGCGCAGCTGCGCAGTGACGGCCTCGGCCTCGGCCTCGGCGTCCGCGACGTCGGCCTGCAGCGCCCTCTCCTTCTCCTTGAGCGTCTGCACGGCGGCGCGGCGCGCGGCCACTTCGGCCTCTGTTTCCGCCGCGGCTGCCTCTTGTGCTGATACTTGAGACCGGAGCTTTTCTACCTGTAATTAGCAAGGTTATAGTGTCACAATACGAGGCACATATGTTGAACCAAGATGGTGATCGACTTTGAATGCGCAGTAACAAATTTTCGGGTCTCAGTCGAAGTGAGGTCATTCTGGTTCAACTTATTTGCCAATTAAAATAACATTGGACATTTAAACAAACCCTTTTACTGTCCGTTCAACCGATTTTGACTTCTATTCCGAAGGCATAAAGATGACATTGAAAGCAAAAAAGTGGTTAGAATGCCAACTGTTTACTGCAACCGCCATTTGTCATACCATCAACGAAATAAAAGACAAAATCGGTTGAACAGACAGTAAAAAAAGGTTTGAGGTTTGTTTAAATATCTAATCTTAGTTCGAATGCAGTATAGACTGTGCATAACACTGTAAAACCCGAATAGGTATGCTGGCTACCGACCCTATGAATACGATCAAATAATACTAGCTTCTGCCAGCGGTTACGCCCGCGTGAAAGTAAATTTTTCCCTACAAACTTTGAACCCCCATAAGAAGTTAATTTGGGACAATCCTTTCTTATTCTTTGCACGCATAATAAAAGACACCTCTGCGTAATATTTCAACGTTCTAGATTCAAGGGTTTGATCTGAGCGCTGAAGAATCAGTGAATGAGTCAGGATTTTGCCTTTTATATAGGTATACAAGATTTATACTGTTTACATTATCTTGTCTAAACTAGTATTCAAAGCCAAAATCTGAACGCCTATAATTAAATGAATGATGTTATATTTAGTTCCTTTATTAGTTACTAGCGACCCGCATCACTCCATGTATTAAAAAAAACGGCATCAAAATCCGTTGCGTATTTTAAAAAATTTAAGCATACATGGGGACAGACAGCGGGAAGCGACTTTGTTTTATACTATGTAGAGAATAAACCAAAGAATATTTTAAAATAACCATCACCAAGTAGGAGTCTGTCATAACACCTACTTCTTCCTAGACAGACGAGTTCTTAGATAAAAATTTCTCTTTGTAAAAATGGTCTATTCGTATATCAACCAAGTCACTACAAGAAACAAACAAAAATTGTCGAAAAAGTGAGTTTTTAATGTCGATTAGTAAAATAATAAATATTTACCTGTGTTTTGAGATCATTTAACCTCTTTTGTGCTTCACCTTTTTGGTTTTCTAACTGTTTTAGGGTCGCCGTTAATGTGTCCAGCTCGCTCTGAAAACAAATAAATGATTTATTAAAACGACAATTTTTTTTTTTCATCAATTAACATAGAATTTAATTGTAACATTTGGTTTTTTCCGTTTTTTGTTTTTTGTGATGCAATGGTAATCCACCAAAAATTCTCTATTGATCTATTTGTTTTATTCTTTCTATTTTTTTTCTACTATTATCAATATAATACTATTATCTAGAAATAAACAAAAAATATAAAAAAGAAGATTCCAAAATAATAAAATAAAATCAAAAAATCCAAAAGCTTCTTATTTTGCGTTACAAGTGTGATTGTAATTCTAAATGGTTTACCCTTTGCCCTTCCACACAACAGCAAACAGCTCAACACTTTCAGAAGCGTGTTACGTCTTAGCGAAAAAGCCGATTGGTAACAAGCGCTTGTGCCCGCGCAGACGCGGCGTTGGCCCTTGGACACTTCTTCGGTTAATAAGCACCTGGTTTGTTCTAAAGCCATACCTGCAAGCTGTCCGCCTCGCCAGTCTTGACGGTGAGGTCCCTCTGCTTGGCGGCCAGCTCGGCCTCCAGCGCCAGGCGCTCGCGGGCCAGCGCGTCCACCTCGCGGGCTATCGCTTCCATCTCGGGCGTGGGCTGCGGACCTAACGACAGCGCCGGTTCCGTCTTCTGCAAACATTCAAAAATAAATTGGTTAAAATACAATTGGTAGCAGTATTTGACTTATTTGTTTTATTATTTGTAATACAAATTCTATGACATAGAAAGTATATTTTTTTAATAATGTATAGGCTCGCGTTTGATCTCTATCTTACGTAATGGTAAACCATTACGTGGCCGACGATGGAACACGCTTGCCTAGAAGTAACCTATTTACTCTTGGTTTAAGAATTTTCCAAACCTTTTCAAAATATAGTAAGATGCAATTTTTGCGAATCTAATGAAAAGAAAACTGTTAAATAACAGATAAAGGAAGCATACACTAAAATGTGACGTCACCGCGATTAGGTTACAGGCGTACAAAAGAGATAACGAGATGTTCCCACCACGCGCTCAATCTTCCTCATGACAATATTTGAAATGCTTCAAGAGGCTTCAAGGCCTTTTTTTATTTTTTTGTGGCTGACTTGTAAATCGTTTGATCGAAATAAAAGCTTCAATTATTAAAAAAAAATAACGTTTATTTATGGCTATTTATTATTCGTTTGTTTGAAACCTCAAATTACTTACATAATATTCTCATATCATCGTGAAAACGAAATAATGACTAATGAGTTTCTTACAGCGGACTAAGACAAAAGAACTGTCGATCTATATGTCCTCTAAAATGAGAACACCGTTTGAAATAAGTAATGATCTAAGATCCGATAGAAGAAGTACCTTCCCTCATCTGTTATTTGATTAGGATAAATATTATATGCTAGATGATGCTTTTATTAATACATTGCGAGTAGGTTGCCTATCTAAATCTGGTGCCAAAGATGTGAAACAATTAAATTAGTTAATAATTTTTTTTCATCAACTACCCTGATTGGTTATTTAAGAAAGACGAGCATCAGCTGAAAGAATGCGCTCTGAGGAACTCAAAAAGTATAAGTTGCCTAATTTTCCTTGGGGCAAACATAGGGGTTGCCTCGTTTGAAGAGGTAGATAAATGGTGGTAATATACTCTCATCTGTTATTTAATCGAATTATATATCAAATGAAAGGTAATTTTATTCCTAATCCAACCGTATTAGGTTGCCTTCCCAAAAATGGTGTGAATGAATAGTTGCCTACATTTAAGATTTAAAATTTTCTGGGCTAGTTCTGGTATTAAAAATATATTTCCTCATCTGTAATTAAATGATAATAAGATTATACGCCAGATAAAGCATATATCGATATATCGCGAGTAGATTGCTTAGCTAAATCACATACCAATGATGTTAAACAATAAAATGTGTTATTCATTATTTTTTATCTACTTCCCTGACTTGTCGTTTAAGAAAGTCGTGTATCAGCTGAAAGTATGTGCTCTAAAGAACTGGAAAAATATAAGTTGCCTACTTTTCCTCGGTGCAACTATGGGGGTTGCCTCGTATAAATAGGTAAATAAAGGTTCACATGACACTCTCATCTGTTATTTTATTGAATCGAGTATCAAATGAAAGGCTATTTTATTCCTAACCCAGCCGTATTAAGTTGCCTCACCGAAAATGGTGTGAATTCATGGTTGCCTAGATTTAATATGTAAAATTTTCTGGGCTAGTTCTGGTCATAGAAATACATTCCCTCATCTGTAATTAAATGACAGTAAAATTATATGCTAGATAATATATATATACATCGCGAATAGATTGCTTAGCTAAATCAGATGCCAATGATGTTAAACAACAAAATTTGTTATTAATTATTTTTTATCAACTTCCCTGACTTGTGGTTTAAGAAACTCGTGCATAAGCTAAAAGAATGTGCTCTAAAGAACTGGAAAAATATAAGTTGCCTACTTTTCCTCGGTGCAACTATGGGGGTTGCCTCGTATAAACAAGTAAATAAAGGTTTACATGATACTCTTATCTGTTATTTCATTGAATCGAGTTTCAAATGAAAGGCTATTTTATTCCTAACCCAGCCCCATTAAGTTGCCTTACCAAAAATGGTGTAAACTTATGGTTACATCGATTTAATAAATAAAATTTTCTGGGCTACTTCTAGTCATAGAAATATATTCCCTCATCTGTAATTAAATGATAGTAAAGATTATTTGCTAGATAATATATATACAGATCACGAGTAGATTACTTAGCTAAATAAAATGCCAATGATGTTAAACAGTATAATCTGTTATTATTATATTTTTATCAATTTCCCTGAGTTGGTATTTAAGAAAGTAGAGCATCAGCTGAAAGAATGTGCCCTAAAGAACTGGAAAAATATAAGTTGCCTACTTTTCCTCGGTGCAACTATGGGGGTTGCCTCGTATAAATAGGTAAATAAAGGTTCACATGATACTCTCATCTGTTATTTCATTAAATCGTGTATCAAATGAAAGGCTATTTTATTCCTCATCCAGCCCTATTAAGTTGCCTCACCAAAAATGGTGTAAACTCATGGTTACATAGATTTAATATATTAAATTTACTGGGCTAGTTCTGGTCATAGAAATATATTCCCTCATCTGTAACTAAATGACAGCAAAGATTACATGCTAGATAATATATATAGGTATATACATCGCGATTAGATTACTTAGCTAAATAAAATGCCAATGATGTTAAACAGTAAAATCTTTTTTTTTTTATCAATTTCCCTGAGTTGGTATTTAAAAAAGTAGAGCATCAGCTGAAAGAATGTGCCCTAAAGAACTGGAAAAATATAAGTTGCCTACTTTTCCTCGGTGCAACTATGGGGGTTGCCTTGTATAAACAGGTAAATAAAGGTTCACATGATACTCTCATCTGTTATTTCATTGAATCGTGTCTCAAATGAAAGGCTATTTTATTCTTAATCCAGCCCTATTAAGTTGCCTCACCAAAAATGGTGTGAATTCATGGTTGCCTAGATTTAATATGTAAAATTTTCTGGGCTTGTTCTGGTCATAGAAATATATTCCCTCATCTGTAATTAAATGACAGTAAAATTATATGCTAGATAATATATATATAGATCGCGAGTAGATTACTTAGCTAAATAAAATGCCAATGATGTAAAACAATAAAATCTGTTATTATTATTTTTTTATCAATTTCCCTGAGTTGGTATTTAAAAAAGTAGAGCATCAGCTGAAAGGATGTGCCCTAAAGAACTGGAAAAATATAAGTTGCCTACTTTTCCTCGGTGCAACTATGGGGGTTGCCTTATATAAATAGGTAAATAAAGGTTCACATGATACTCTCATCTGTTATTTCATTGAATCGTGTCTCAAATGAAAGGCTATTTTATTCTTAATCCAGCCCTATTAAGTTGCCTCACCAAAAATAGTGTGAATCCAGTAAATGTTCAAAGTGTACCCTTATCTGTCATTTAATCAAATTTTATATCAAGTCAAAGGTTATTTTATTCTTAATCAAACCGTATTAGGTTGCCTTACCAAAACCGGTGCGAATTCATGATTGCCTAGATTTTCAATGTAAAATTTTCTGCGCGTGCATTGACTGTGACAGAGGAGTGATGCATCTTTCATTTGATAGACAAACATGCATCGAGCTCATTTTAATTGTGTATGTAATAATATCGATTTTTACCCTAGAATTAATTTGTCAGCCACTCTACATAATTATGAAATGTTTTTTTCGTTCAAAATGTACGTTTTTTAAAAGGATTTTTTTTGTTGATCATGCAAACGTGGATTAAATACTGGTAATAGAAAAAAAGCAACATTATAGTATTTTTTTTAATAAAATATCATTATGAATCTCTATAAATAAAAAAAAAATGTTTGTATGTTTGTCCTCTATGCGCTTCTAAAACATTGATCTGGGCAAGATGTTCTGAGGACACCTGAGAGGGCCCTGGTCCAAAAATATTCATTCACTGTTGGAATACAGATAATTATAAACATAATCTACCTTTAATAGTAAATCATTACTTTTAAACTAGGACCCTAGTTTAAAAGTAATGATTTTTTGAGTTTTAGAAATTAGAATTTTGGCCAGCTAAATTAATCAAATACGACTGTGGTGGTGATTATTTCTTTTTTACAGCAAAGAGGTCCATGTTTTAATGGTCGTAAAATTTAATAAAAACTTAAATTCTATTTGTGAACAGATTATTAAAAATTAACATAATTATTAATACAATAAATTGACTTTACCAACAAATTAATATATAAATAATTTTTCAATAATTTAATATTTTAATGATAAAAATACTTCTCGTTCTTTTAATTTATTTCGTTTAATACACGTAGAAATTTGTCACTGCAGCACTCGGCTTCATGATATCCTTGCCTCCAGTTTGGTATGTCAATTAATTCATCATTAATTTTTGGGTAAAAAAAATATAATCATTAATATAATATACACATTAAAAATAAACTAGATGCATCTTTGTCTATCAAATGAAAGATGCATCACACTTGAAACAGTTAATGCATGCGCAGAAAATTTTACATATTAAATCGAAGTAACCATGAGTTTACACCATTTTTTGTGAGGTAACTCAATCGGGCTGGATTAGGAATAAAATAGCCTATCATTTGATACTCGATTCAATGAAATAACAGATGAGAGTGTCATGTGAACCTTTATTTACCTATTTATACGAGGCAACCCCCATAGTTGCACCGAGGAAAAGTAGGCAACTTATATTTTTCCAGTTCTTTAGGGCACATTCTTTCAGTTGATGCTCTACTTTCTTAAATACCAACTCAGGGAAATTGATAAAAATATAATAATAACAGATTATACTGTTTAACATCATTGGCATTTTATTTAGCTAAGTAATCTACTCGTGATCTGTATATATATTATCTAGCAAATAATCTTTACTATCATTTAATTACAGATGAGGGAATATATTTCTATGACTAGAAGTAGCCCAGAAAATTTTATTTATTAAATCTATGTAACCATAAGTTTACACCATTTTTGGTAAGGCAACTTAATGGGGCTGGGTTAGGAATAAAATAGCCTTTCATTTGAAACTCGATTCAATGAAATAACAGATAAGAGTATCATGTAAACCTTTATTTACTTGTTTATACGAGGCAACCCCCATAGTTGCACCGAGGAAAAGTAGGCAACTTATATTTTTCCAGTTCTTTAGAGCACATTCTTTTAGCTTATGCACGAGTTTCTTAAACCACAAGTCAGGGAAGTTGATAAAAAATAATTAATAACAAATTTTGTTGTTTAACATCATTGGCATCTGATTTAGCTAAGCAATCTATTCGCGATGTATATATATATTACCTAGCATATAATTTTACTGTCATTTAATTACAGATGAGGGAATGTATTTCTATGACCAGAACTAGCCCAGAAAATTTTACATATTAAATCTAGGCAACCATGAATTCACACCATTTTCGGTGAGGCAACTTAATACGGCTGGGTTAGGAATAAAATAGCCTATCATTTGATACTCGATTCAATGAAATAACAGATGAGACTGTCATGTGAACCTTTATTTACCTATTTATACGAGGCAACCCCCATAGTTGCACCGAGGAAAAGTAGGCAACTTATATTTTTCCAGTTCTTTAGGGCACATTCTTTCAGTTGATGCTCTACTTTCTTAAATACCAACTCAGGGAAATTGATAAAAATATAATAATAACAGATTATACTGTTTAACATCATTGGCATTTTATTTAGCTAAGTAATCTACTCGTGATCTGTATATATATTATCTAGCAAATAATCTTTACTATCATTTAATTACAGATGAGGGAATATATTTCTATAACTAGAAGTAGCCCAGAAAATTTTATTTATTAAATCTATGTAACCATAAGTTTACACCATTTTTGGTGAGGCAACTTAATGGGGCTGGGTTAGGAATAAAATAGCCTTTCATTTGATACACGATTTAATGAAATAACAGATGAGAGTATCATGTTAACCTTTATTTACCTGTTTATACGAGACAACCCTCATAGTTGCACAGAGGAAAAGTAGGCAACTTATATTTTTCCAGTTCTTTAGAGCACATACTTTCAGCTGATACACGACTTTCTTAAACGACAAGTCAGGGAAGTAGATAAAAAATAATGAATAACACATTTTATTGTTTAACATCATTGGTATGTGATTTAGCTAAGCAATCTACTCGCGATATATCGATATATGCTTTATCTGGCGTATAATCTTATTATCATTTAATTACAGATGAGGAAATATATTTTTAATACCAGAACTAGCCCAGAAAATTTTAAATCTTAAATGTAGGCAACTATTCATTCACACCATTTTTGGGAAGGCAACCTAATACGGTTGGATTAGGAATAAAATTACCTTTCATTTGATATATAATTCGATTAAATAACAGATGAGAGTATATTACCACCATTTATCTACCTCTTCAAACGAGGCAACCCCTATGTTTGCCCCAAGGAAAATTAGGCAACTTATACTTTTTGAGTTCCTCAGAGCGCATTCTTTCAGCTGATGCTCGTCTTTCTTAAATAACCAATCAGGGTAGTTGATGAAAAAAAATTATTAACTAATTTAATTGTTTCACATCTTTGGCACCAGATTTAGATAGGCAACCTACTCGCAATGTATCAATAAAAGCATCATCTAGCATATAATATTTATCCTAATCAAATAACCGATGAGGGAAGGTGCTTCTTCTATTGGATCTCGTACTATAAAATGCATTCAAAATCTAAAACAAAATTCAAATATGGAATCTTAAACAAATGCAAGATCCGTCAAAAACAAACGTTTACAAAAATGAAAAACTTAAGTTATTTGGTTATTTTATTTTTAATGATAGTAAGTAAGACAAGATGCGAAATAAACCATTCCATTCACAAGAGAGTGAGTGAGATTAACAATAAAAGTAGGGAAATGTATGGAGAAGATCGGAGAGGTTATTCTAAGATGGGTTTTGAGTTAGACAAACTTATGTATCCAAGTAAGTGATTTTGGAATGTCTCGAAAAATATTTTGAAACTTTGTCTTTTTAATCTTTATCGTTATTATATCATATCGCTTATCGCTATTATCGTTCTTCGTAATCGTTAGGGCGGCCCCTCCTCACTCGGCTATCGTCAACGTCGAGCACGGTTTCAAGGTTTCAAAGCTTGTTGCTTCATCTAAATCAATCCAACGCGATTTTTGATGGTGTGGTAACGTGAAACAAGAGAGGAGGGCCAAAGTTCACGTAAAATGGCAGATTTTCAGAAGTCTTTACTGGATTAGTTTTACACAATCTTTACTGATTTATTTTTATTGAAGAAATATATGTAACAACATCATAATCACGTAAGAGTGGTTGTATAAAAATGTACCTCGGGTTGGCCGCTCTTATAAGTCTAGTCTGTGGCAACAATTTGACATTGATAGCACACTTAAACTTTTATATGATAGTGGCTTGTGATATTATTAATAGACACTTTATTTTTATTTATACATATGCATTGATAGATTTACAGTCGTGCCAAGCCAGGCCGAGTAACTAGTTCCTTATAGCATATCATAGCATCAGCCTTATAATGTTCTCACTGCTGGGACTCAGGCCTCCTCTCTAGGAGAAGGAATGGGCCGTAATCCACCATACGGGCCCAGTGCAAGTTAAATGTCACATCTTACGATGTTTTCCTTCACCGTTTTGAGAGCAGTGGTGAGACCAGTTCTCACATAAACCAACTTATCTTCAGGAGGCAACAAACATAAGCTATCAGCCCTCTCCCAAGCCTGGCGCGACTACTACGCCTGTTCGGCCGCACAGCTGGACGCGGTGAACAGCGACTACATATCTCAGGACAACGTCATCGTGATGGTGTTCCAGGGAGCTACCGCGCGGCTGCCCTGCAAGCTGTGCCAGGAGCCGGGGAAGGTGGACGAGCAGACGTGGCTATACGCACAGGTGAGAAGGATACGACACAATATTATGTAGGTTTTTTAGGGCTCTGAACCCAAAAAAAAAACTCCACTGTCCGTCTGTCTGCACCAAGATTAATTCAATAAAATGGTTCGCGTTTGACCCCACATGATAATAAGCGATGATGTGGTAGACGATGTAGTACGCTTGCCTAGAAGTAACCTTTCACTCTTGACTTAAAGACCTCTACGTTATAGCTATCAGTAAACACTCCGTGAGGCATTTCCACTCCTTAGCTATACGCACAATATATATGTTATCAAAACGCTTTGATCGCATGAGTAGAATCAAAAAGAAGAAAATCTGTTAAGGTTTTTTACGTTGTAAAAACCACATCGATAGGATCAAAGTTTAGATTTATTCATCAAAACGTCACCATCTGTGCAACATACAAAACCAGTTCCATTTTTGTAATTTCGACTTCCGAGATAGTGACCAACCAAGACCATAATATATCTTCTGTAGTCGCCAGCATTGGACAAATTCGGAGTAATACAAAATTACGACCGGCTGGCGATGCAGTACGGCGTGATGACCATCTACAACGTGGTGCCGGGCGACGAGGGCGTGTTCTACTGCCGGCGGGGCGGCGGCGGCGGCGGGCTGCTCTTCATAGAAGTGGTCGACAAGGAGCCCTACACTGTTGTTAGTTTACTTTAAAGCCGCAGATCGGAAAGCAAAGAGACTCTTGTCCAATTTTAGGGCGCAAGGAGTGATGTGACGCAATTTGGAAAACGAAGTTTATTGAATTTATTATGATTTATATATGTTATCGGCCAAACCCGATTTTAAGATAAACTAGTTTAGCCTAGGCCAAACCTGCAATATTAGTCCACGTGCAAGCGAAACGAAATCAGAGTTTTAGAGCGCCCCGACACGGACAGGTTAAGTTAGAAGGCTAAGGTGAGTAGTATGAGCGAAACATGAGCCTCGCGGAGCGGGACTCCACGAGTGTAGGAAGAACTGGTTTGGCCTAGGCTAAACTAGTTTATCCTAAAATCGGGTTTGGCCGATAACACATAAATATATTACTGATTAATGTTAGCCCAGTGGTAACGCCACCAACTTACGAGATGCAGGTAAAGTTCAAACCCAGCCAGGTTACTTTATTACTTTGTGTAATTATTGCATTAACACTTTTCTTAAAACGATAAAGAAACATATAGTAAAGCAAACTTAAAAAAATAAATAAAATCGAATTCAGAACCTCCTCCTTTTCTTTAAAGTTGGTTAAAAAAGACTAACACAAAGAGAGAAGTTAATCTTGATATGTGAAGAGGATGTCTTTGCAAAGGTAAATATTTTTACGTGCTACAGTGTGGCATCGTTTTGTCAGGTAAAGCCGCCTGAATCGCGAGGCCCGCACGCTGTCGACACAGAAGTATACCAGGGCATCATACTGTACACTCAGTGGACTCCGTGGAGCGAGTGCAGCGTGTGTGGCAAGGTGGGCAGGCGGCATCGGCACGGGATATGCTATGTCAAGCTAGATCAAGACCTAGTAAGTCTCGTACAGTATTTTTGTACTTAATAAATAAAATAAAAGCAAAATTTTATAGAACCATAGTCCAAAGGGATCGGGGGCGTAGGTAATCCGTACATATCATAAAACCGCCATAAATTCGCCATAAAATTAAAAACTATTAAGTAAATTTTTATGTAGTTTCCACAAACATGTTTCATAGACAAAGTGATTCATGAGGAAGGTTTAGAACTTTAGATGTATGATACTCGTACATAAATAAAATTATTTTACAGAAAAAACGATTTTCAAGATTTTGAAGGAGGGACGGCTCGCTAGTTATATTTATCGCTAAGGTTTTCTTAGTAAGTTAACGTACAGTCGATGAACTCATGTGAGTAGTTACACAGTCGAGTTTTTAAAATGAAATTCGACTGTGCTATGCGATTTCAACTGCTGTAATTTACAATTCCAGTTTGGCATGTTTTGGCATCATTATTTATTAAAAAAACGTTGCCCCATAATAAAAATCCGTTCACAAACATGTAAACTCACATACACAAAACACTTAGACCCGGACCACCTATCTGTAGGCCATGCAAATATTTGTTCCGCGCGAGAATTGCACTCGTGACACGCAGCACAGCAGTCAATCGCTCTACCACTGTGCAGACCGTGTTACCATAATTTAAATTCCCTCTCGACCTCAAAAGTAAGTATTCCAAACAAAAAAACCAGTTACACTAATAAGACCACAAAGATAACGCTAAAACTGGATTGTAATTTAACATTCTATCAATTACTTGCGGGCAATATTGCTTTATTGAGACCTGTGTTAAGTCCTGATAACACAAATACAATTTAAACTTAATCTATTTATGTTTTGCTCCATTTGTCCTATAGATAGTAAGCTTCGTCGTAAACCCAGTCAAAGCAAGAAAACTTTACAAATTGATCGAACTGGATGACAAGCTCATCGAACTTTTTCAAAGTAAGTTAATTTTTCATCATCATCATCAGCCTTTTAATGTTCCCACTGCTGGGATACAGGCCTTCTTTGTAAGAGTTGAAATGGACCGTAATCCACCATGCGTGCCCAGTGCGGGTTGATGAATGTCACATGTCTTCTAATTTTTGGTTCTAGGACATGCGGTTTTCTCATGATGTTTTCCTTCACCGTTTTGACAGCAGTGGTGATGAAATAAATTACACATAAATTACGAGTAATAAGCTTGGCTGGGTTTGAACACGCGACCCACAACTCGTAAGTCGGGGCCGTTACCACTCGGCAATCACTGCTCTATATATAACACACTATTATTATTTTTTTATTTACTCCTACAAAGTTGTAGCGATTTGACACAGTCGTTATAGGTCGCGCGGTGGTTTAAGATCGCTCGATGAAAAAAGTAAGGGCAATCGGCGCATGTGTACAATCGCTGAATTTACTTTTGCCGAGCGATCTTTAATTATCGCGCGACCCATACTCTATCCAAAGAGTATCATGTTGCCCAGTATCTGGGTTGTAAAGCTGTGATAAGTTATTCAGCCGCCTCCGGTTACGACTGAAAGCCCAAGCTAGTTGGGAAAAGGGTAAATGAGTTGTAACAATACGTAACAAAATGTGCCGAGACGCTACGAAATAGTACGGTTTGATACAAGTGCAGAAAGTTTGTCTAGATGGTGTCTAGATGGTGACTACGTCAGCAGTACATATTTTTTCTAGTTTTTTAAGAGAACGTTCTCGATATTTCAAAATCACAAGAAAGTGAGCAGACACACACCATTAAGCAGAAATGATGACTGGACTGAGAACTGTTTTTGAATTAATAATGTCAAAATTTTAATTTATCTTAGTTTTTTTTTCCTTTATTTCAAGTATTCCTTTTTACAACTACTGCTCATAAATTAATAACCAAACTAACACATGCATGGGTAGGGTTAATCTTTGCAAAAAATCTGCTTAAATAATACTTGAACGGCCCCCGGCCCCAAAAGCAACTGAATATGATCGCTGAAGAATTTTAGTCAGTAAAAGTCTGACACTCCCTCTCGCTCCACCCAGAGTGAGAGAAGCTATTTGATGGCTTCCCAACAAAAAAAATCAAATCTGCAAACACAAGTTTCGCAAAAGGGCGCGAACGCTTAAATAAAATCTAAGAGCGTATGGCCCGAATAAAGTTATGAAACAATGTTTCATATACTACGTGTACTGCAAACTAACAGAAAATACGTAAGAAAAAGCACAATTTACTCACCATTTTCCACACGTGTGTTTAAAACTATATAAAGTACTTGGAACAACACATCACCAACGAAACGGCCCGGCAACTAAATTGTACTATCTACATTGTTTGTTACTTTTTCAAGTCAACGAGAGGGGAACTGGAAATCGATTCAACGGCTCATTAGTACCGCTCATTGTTTTTATTATTTTATTGTATTTGTAGTGAATACGGTACCGCTCGTAAATTTTCTAAAGAGCAAGGTATTGTACTATAAATAACTTTTAATTACATCATTATTAGGTTACTGAATTACTGAAGTGTTCACTTGAAGCCTTACTGCCTAATTTATTGTTTTAACACAATAATACTGAGGAAAACAGTATCATAAACACCGTTAAATTTTAGTCGTTTTAATCCCGCGAAGGTTGGATTCGGTACATGAAATACTATCGATTTGTAAACAGAAAATTAAAAAATAAAGTACTTTTTTTTAAATTCGAAATAATTTACGCATGTACGAAATTAATTTCTTTAAGTAAACGTCAGCTGACCGAGGCCAATGAACTGTAGATAGTTAGTACACAACGACCGACAATTACCTACAAAGTCATTGACTCATTTACTTAAAGAAATTTATTTCGTGTATGCGTATATTAAACCCTTTTTGATAAAAAGTATTTTTTAATTTTCTCTTTACATGTCGATAGTATTTCATGTACCGAATCGACCCTCCGCGGGGTTAAAACGACCAAAATTTAACGGTGTATACCCTACATGTTTATACACTAATATGGAATATATTTGAAAGCTAATATTTAGACATACCTGTATGTTATTTTTTTGTTTTTTTTTTTTTACATGGTAAGACCCCTGGTTTTTTTAGCCAGTGTTCCTTAACCGCTATTTAGAGTCTAGAATATTATAACTCCTATAAACTCACAATTTATAATGTTTTTAGCCTTCCCCGAGGGTTTACCCTGTCGATCGCAATACATGCCGAAAACTATGGCAGACCTAGACGTGATCCAGCAGAGGCCTAGTGAAATCATGATCGGTATGTGTAAGGTAGGTCACTGCCAGTACTAGAAATGTTCTTCTTTTGTATCGACGACCGCTTTGCACCACGAAAAATAACGTGAATGTCGTAGTTATGCTTGTTAAGTTTCTTATTTTCTAAGTTTTTTAGTCAAATACATATTATTATTCAAGGGCTTTCTATAATTTAATTCTTTTTAGGGTTCCGTAATTTTAAAGGAAAATCGGAACCCTTATAGGATCACTTTGTGTTGGGAAAAAAGATACGGCAAAAATATGTCGCAAAAAACGTGTATTGCAACACTCAAGGGAATCAAAATTCATAGGTTACTTCCCGTTGACCTAAAATCCTGAAATTTGGCATGGAGCAATGTAAATTTGTAGCTACGTCACAAAAAATAACTCGGGAATTTAACTGTTTTTATAGCTAAGTTTGTACGGAACCCTAAGTGCGCGAGTCTGAGTCACACTTGCCCGGTTTTTTTTATATTCAAAGACAGAGCAGGCATAACACGCCTCCGTCACACTTTTTAGTACCTACTGATCGATGAATGTCCCACATCACAGCTAAAGTTTGTGAGTGTGCGTATGTTTGTCACTTTTTAACGCTCGAACGGCTGAATGAATTTGGATGTTTGGCACATGGGTAGACTATATCCTAGAGTAGCATATATACTTTTTATCCCGGGAGTATATTCGCTTAGGATAATTTTCTATCACGCGAGTAAAGCCTCTGGCAACAGCTAACAATTTAATTTTTAAGTTATTCAGATTCAACATATTTCATCACCATACATACATTTTCAGGTACCATGTCATAACAGGAGAGGTAAAAGGAACGAAGCAACACAGGGGAGCGTCGACGAAAATGGTACTCTCACCTACCCGATCACAAAGGCACTGCCCAAACAGCCTCCCCTCCCCGTCAGGGACACCATGTTCGCAGACTATGGTCAACGTGTTGTGCTTCGATGTCCAGGGTAAATAAAAATTATGTTAAATTTATTCCATTAAGTAAAACGGCTATTTCATAACGTTCTACAGTAGCTTGGTGATGCTTAAAATATTGTGGAACTAAAATTTCTCTTATTTAATCGATAGGCTCGCGTTTGACCACTATCTCACCTGATGGTAAGCGATGATAGAACACGCTTGCCTAAGAAGGGCCCCGTGCTTGGGGGCCCCAGGGCACTGCCCCGCCAAGTCGTCAATTTTATTGAAGATATCCATATTATTATTTGTCCCAGTACAACGCTCCGCGACGTGCCGCTACAGTGGCGGGTCGGCACGAAGCACTTGGTGGCGCGCGACGTGGACGCGGGCAGCGGCGGCCGCGTGTACCTCAATTGCAGGGACCACCTCGTGTTCACGCACGCTCTCTACTCGGACGACAACTTGTACAGGTACACATAGCTGCACCAATCGGGACCGCGTTTTCTTAGAGAATAGCACCACTGGTCCGGGTCGACGCCGTGTCGTATTCCCGCACAACTCTAATAGATTTGTGCACACACGCTTTTAATATTTTTTAACGTGCTGTATGTTTTTGTATATTTGCGAGTCAAATCTTGCAAATTAAATTAAGACCACAACCTTATTCTACACAATTGAATGTTTACATGTTAATTCAGTTCCGAAAACAATGCATTTTAATGGTAAACATTGCCTGAAACGACATTCAGAATTAATAGCTAGTTATAGACCAAGGTACTCTTAAACGACCAACAGCACAAACACAAAATTCACAGCTTGTTTTTAGGAATTTTACTATAAATTTATTACAGTTGCTGGCAGAGAGACAACCTAGCCGGTACAGTGAAGCTGATAGTGTGGCAGGGAGCGCCCGCGCGGTGGGACTATCACGTGAACCTCGTGGTGCTAATCGTACTGCTAGCTATAGCACTGCAGCTAGCAGAGCACGGAGCGAGGAGTCTGCGGCGACGGCAGAGCGTGCTGTATCATTTGTATTAGTTGCCAGAACATAAGGTGAACCTCGTGGAGCTAACCGTACTGCTAGCTATAGTGCTGCAGCTAGCAGAGCTTGAAGCAAGGAGTCTGCAGTGCCGGCAGAGCGTGCTGTATCATTTGTATTAGTTGTCAGAACATAACGTGAACCTCGTGGAGCTAGCCGTACTGCTAGCTATAGTGCTGCAGCTAGCAGAGCTTGAAGCAAGGAGTCTGCAATGCCGGCAGAGCGTGCTGTATCATTTGTATTAGTTGTCAGAACAGAGCGTGCTGTATCATTTGTATTAGTTGTCAGAACATCACGTGAACCTCGTGGAGCTAGCCGTACTGCTAGCTAAAGCGCTGCTGCTAGAACAGCTTGAAGCGAGGAGTCTGCACCGCTGACACAGCGTGCTGTATCATTTGTATTAGTTGTCAGAACATCGCGTGAACCTCGAGGAGCTAGCCGTACTGCTAGCTAAAGCGCTGCAGCTAGAAGAGTTTGAAGCGAGGAGTCTGCAGCGCCGGTAGAGCTTGCTGTATCATTTGTATTAGTTGTCAGAACATCGCGTGAACCTCGAGGAGCTAGCCGTACTGCTAGCTAAAGCGCTGCAGCTAGCAGAGCTTGAAGCAAGGAGTCTGCAATGCCGGCAGAGCGTGCTGTATCATTTGTATTAGTTGTCAGAACATCGCGTGAACCTCGTGGAGCTAGCCGTACTGCTAGCTATAGTGCTCCAGCTAGCAGAGCTTGAAGCAAGGAGTCTGCAATGCCGGCAGAGCGTGCTGTATCATTTGTATTAGTTGTCAGAACAGAGCGTGCTGTATCATTTGTATTAGTTGTCAGAACATCACGTGAATCTTGTGGAGCTAGCCGTACTGCTAGCTAAAGCGCTGCTGCTAGAACAGCTTGAAGCGAGGAGTCTGCACCGCTGACACAGCGTGCTGTATCATTTGTATTAGTTGTCAGAACATCGCGTGAACCTCGAGGAGCTAGTCGTACTGCTAGCTAAAGCGCTGCAGCTAGAAGAGTTTGAAGCGAGGAGTCTGCAGCGCCGGTAGAGCTTGCTGTATCATTTGTATTAGTTGTCAGAACATCACGTGAACCTCGTGGAGCTAGTCGTATTGCTAGCTAAAGCACTGCAGCTAGCAGAGCTTGAAGCGAGGACTCAGCAGCGCCGGCAGAGCGTGCTGTATCATTTTTAATTAGTTGTCGGAACATCACGTGAACCTCGTGGTGCTAGTAATACTACTAGCTATAGCACTGCAGCTACCAGAGCACGGATTTAGGAGTCTGCAGCGACAGCAGTGTGCTGTATGAGGACCATGTAGTGAAAGCCTTTGTCAAAATTATAGTAATAAATTAATTGTGTTTTTGATTGGTGTTTGATGTTAGACATATTTTGCTTGGCTTCTTTGAGCAGTCACTGGAGTTCCTTGTTAAAAATTGCTACGTATGTGTGTAGTAAAAAATGAAAGCACATTTGACGGCGCGTATTACGGGCGCGGTGCGCGCGGTAGCAGCGCACCCGCAGCCAGAGGGGCGCGGCCGCACGCCACAAGCGATGTTGGCACCTTCGTAGTATTCTAAGGTCAGCTCATTAGAGCCACACGGCACCCACTCCGCACCGCCTCGCCTCCTGCTAGTATTCTTTATATGGACTTGTATGGGTATGGCTTGTATGGGTGGGCAACATACGATCGTGACGATCCGGTTATGCTACGGAATGGATGTAAAGAATACTAGCCGCAGGAGGCGAGGCGGATCGGAGTGGAATCCGGGTGGCTCTAATGAGCTGTGACCTTTATCCCGCAGTGGCCAACTTGACAAACGTGCGACCGTATCATCCGAAAAATTTACTTCAAACGGTCAAGAATTAACCTCAAATGGGCATTATTTTGTTTTTATTTTAGTACAATCTTAATAGTCAAGAGGCGTGGCCAAGCTGAATGACAACGATGATCCACACAGTCATTTTTGGGTACATTACAGTGCGAATATTGCGCTATTTTTTTGTACAACTCTTAGAAAATAAATGGTATTCTGACGATGTCACACAAATTATAGACCGCCTCAGGGCTCCTGTACACAGCACTGCCGTCGCGCAACCACAGCGTCCACGCCAATTGATTGTTAACACTGACGAATGGCGGAGCGGTGGCGGTGCGGTGACGGTGCGGTGACGGTACGGTAGCGAACGTATACACAACATAGCAACGAGGAGGCGGTGCGGACATCGTGTACAGGTGCCCTCGGGATCGCGGCACAAGAGTGGGGCGGCGTTGCTCGTGTATTCGCTGATTCCTTGAAATATTAGTGGTGCGGCGTCGCACCGCATCGCATGCTCCGGCTCTCAGAATGAATGTACGATGCCTGAACGGTAACCAACCTACGTACGTATTCTCTAGTTGCGCCATTCTCCTACAATATAATTATGTTTTAAGGTAACCTATGAGGGTCTCAAGTGGTCAGAGCTCAGAGCATAGGATACTTCGCAGCAGAGGCTCGACGTGTTTAACAGTAAAATACGGTCGTTTGCTAGCTAGGGCTCTGATCCGTCACACTAGAAGCCAGCTGAAGTGAGTTCAGTATGGACGCACACCATAGAGTCGTGCATAATAATAGAAAAGTGGCTCACGTTGTCGGGCTGCGGCGGCGGCGGAAGCATGTCGCGCTCGAGCTGCGCGGGCGGCGGCGTGCCGCGCAGCGCGCGCCGCACGAGCCACATGGCCAGCGCGAACTGCCCGCTCGACAGCTTGCCGATGCCCTCCATGTCGCACAGCGCCCTACACACAACACATCTCATTACTATTACTCACTAAACAACTTTTTAACTTTCCCCTTTTTACCTGGGGAATCATCTAATACCTTCTGCCGCTCTGGGTAAAACGAGAGGAAAAGGAAAAGTTTTACTGACTTAAAACTATTCGGAACATTCACCAACCCTGACCAAACAACGGCCCCAATCGACCCCGTCAATCTAACTGACCTCTCTTTGAGGCGCACATGGAACAGAACGCACTCTTAACCCGGGCCTGGTCTTTACCAAACGGCAAACTACCCATTGCTCGTCACCCTTTTTAATTATCTTAGAGCTCTAAAAATTTTGTTTCGTCTTACGGCTAACTTGACAATAACTAAAAAAAAAGAACAAACCTTGATGGATGTTGTCCATTTCTTATTTCTTGACATCATTTAAATTATCATTACTGGACTATCTGTCTTATACAATATCGCAGTATAGTAAAACTCAACTTGTCATTATAATCTGTACGCGTTAAGAATATAGTGACTCATCATTCAAGACATATCATACCAAGGTAAATATCAAAACAAACTTCTCAATCTTCTAAAATTTAATCACATTCGACTGAATTTTCACCATTATTTTTACAAATAAAGCGCGTCTATTGTTTGTTGTTATTGACACATAGTACTCATTTTGCAAATTGACAATAGACCTACGCGCGTGTTGTGTCTAAAGAGCTTACATCAACTGTTCTATATGAATACGGCTTTCTAATTTGCTATGATCTAATGGTCAAGTGGCGCGTAAGTCAAGTGATAACAATTAGTCACTATTTTCTTAACGTGAATACACTGTAGTTAACTAAGTCTATTTCTGTATGTGTGTGACATATTAACTGTTCTTAAAACAATCAACCACATAGTTAACCAAATAAACATTTCTCACCATATATGGGCCAAAGTCTGCTGCGGCAAGCCAGAATCCAGGAACATGTGTTTAATCTCCATGCCCGACACGAAGCCGTCGCGGTCCGTGTCGGCGGCCGCGAACTGCGCGTCGAAGGCCGCCTTCTCCGCGTCCGTCACCACCCAGCCGCTGCTGGACGCCGAGCTCATCACGGACGAGTTCAGGCTCGCCTGCATCGACGTCAGCGGCGCCGTCGTCTGCGTGTGCGGGGGCTGCCCACGGGGGAATTGCTAGGTTAGCTTGGCTTCAATGCTTGGAGCATTAATATTATTAAGAGTAGACTTTTGAAGTATTTTTACATATTTCTTTACAAACTTTATCTGAATGTTAACATATATTTAGCATAAACAAATAACGACCGCTAGTGTGTGACAGTCTACATAAAAAATTCTTATAACACTCATGTACCATACCTCATTCTATAACTCCTCCTCGCTACAGCCCTTTTTATTTAAGTGGGGAACCATGAAATGACTTCCCCGTACAGGATGGACCGAGGAGTATCAGACTTTTACCGACTAAAATCACCCCTGTTCATTCAGTTGCCCCATATCATTCCAGGGTCACAGTAACTATTTTGAACAACTCCACAGCCCTTACCTCCAGCCCTACAGATTAAACATAGAATAGCACTTCCTACAAACTACTCACACTCGACAAATCCAGTAAACCCTCCAACAGCGAGGCGTTGCTTTGCGGCTGCTGCGGCGGCGCCTGCGGCCGCGACGGCGGGGGGCGGGACTGCGGCGAGGGGGGGCGACTGGGCGGTCGGCTGGGGGGGCGGCTGGGCGGGCGGCTGGGGGGGCGGGCCGGCCGCGCGCCCGGGCCGCGCAGCTCGGGCGGCAGGCTCGTGGGGACGGCGTGCTTCTCCAGCGCTTTGTATACCAGGTGCATGGCCTGGAAGCCAATAAACGACTTGTAAAACATGGAAATCAGGTTAACGATCTAACACTTTGTACTTGTTTGTAAAATAAGTAGCAAATCTACTAGGTTATATTTTTAAATGCCCACAATTATTGATAGAAATAATTGGCTTTACAGAGCGCGTCATCATCTGCATCCGTAGCATCTGGGTTATATTTTTTTTCTGTACACACTCGAAAACACAATTATCAAGTATCGCGTAAGACACACACACATAGATTTTGAAGAAATTTTCACTATTATATTTACAGAATGGATCCCTGAACACAAACACTATTGTGTATTAGACATACATACAACAAATGAATTAAACTTACATAAATACCGAGTGAAGCAATGTCGAATCACCAGTTGATGATAAATCAAAATGCGTTAAATACAAAGCTGTAGAAGACTTATTTATTGGTGATGAGACAAAATTACACTGAATAAACCAAACAGAAATCTTGGACATTTGCCCAAAAAATATTGTGACACGTTTGACTGACAACTTGGGTTATTAAACCGTTTCATATATTAAAACAGCTCGATTTAGAATTTTGTAGTAAAAATATACTGACCACCATGAACTCGTGCCTGTCGAGCATGCCGTCTTTGTCCTGGTCGGCCAAGTCCCAGATCTTGCCGAGCGTGTCTATAGGGAGCTTCGACTCCATCAGCATGCCTTTCACCTGGAACACCAACAACAACTACTATTGAAGAAAACTGTACAAATTCGTACGAATCCTGTTAAAAGACAGGATTTTTTTATTGGCTAGTTTCTGTCAGCGGCTTCGCCCGCGTGATAGTAGAAAATTATCCCAAGGAAACATACTCTCGGGATACAAAGTATCTCACGGCCTTTTCCAGAACATGGTCTACCCTTGTACCATTTTTTTTATTATTTAAAAAAAAACGTGTTGCGCAAACCCCAAGTAATATGGGACAAGGGCAGGAAGAAGAAGAAGATCAGCCTTATAATTCTACCACTTCTGGGAAGAAGGGCCCCTCCACCATCCACTACACGGGACCAGTCCGGGTTGGTGGATGTCACATGTCTTCGAATTTGTGATTCTAGGACATGCCAGTATCCTCAGATGTTTTCCTTCACCGTTTTGAGAGCAGTATTGATTAAACAAGTTACACAAAGTAATGCTCCTGGCTGGGTTTGAACTCGAACTGCTCTCACCCTCGTGTACCAAGTACCTCCCGTGTACAAAGTTTCATCGAATTCCTTTTAGCCTTTTGAGCGTGAAGAAGTAACAAACTTACACACATAGTCATAATCTTTTGCCTTTATAATATAGTCTCGTATTAGACCAATATCTCACCTTATGGTAAGCAGTCATTGTGGTCGACGATGGAGCACGCTTGCCTTGAAATAACCGAACTCTTGACTTAAGCCCCCAGGTTGTAGCTAGCAAGAAACACAGATTCCGACAGGGAAGGCCACTCTTTAGTTGTATGCACAGTGAACGTATTCCCAAGACGCTTTGTTATGTCCAAAATCTGCGAGTAAACTGACAGATTCAATGCAAGAGTGATACAATCGTTGCGTCAACTTATGATGTAGGCGGGAGTATAAAACGATTCTATTGTTCGACAGTTACACATTATTTGTTTTGGTTTCCGTAATTGCTATCGCCTTTGTAATCCAAAAGCCTCATGCTATCCCTACTATTACTTAAAGGCGTGTTGTACTGGCAGAGAGATTAGAGAACTTTACAAAATTTGGTTTCTTTGTGAAGATTCGGGGTTAACTGGACCTTCGAGCTCATCTGCGAGTAACTAATGGCTCGATTGATTTAATAGTAAAGTGAAGGAGACAAGTCTTTTCGATAGGACTTGTGTCTGACAATATGACTGAAATGAACATTTAGCGCAACTGTGAGGCACACACACTATTATTGTTTTCTTTCCTTTTTTTTCTTTTGCATGTACTCTGTTGACTGTACAAAATAAATGTTTTGTTTCTTTCTATATAAATAGTTATTTTTCACATTTATCAAGAATCTCTAAATAGTACCTCCTATTGCCTAGACGTATCCTAACTGTTGTCAAACCCCCCGTATGTATTTTCACAAATTTGATTTGAGTATAGAACACAGTTACTGTTTGCCTTTCCCAGTTACCCCGCTTACTTCTTCTAAACCACGAAACGGATCACGGCACGGTTTTCGCTAATAACCAAAGCAATAAACGAGGAACTGAGCCCGATAAGTTTTTTTTTTATGTAATATCGCTGTCATTTCTGCCTGATCACTTAAAAAAAAATCGCTTGAATCCTGCAGCGCGGCGCCATACCAAACCCTTTGTAGTTTTCGTTTCTAGTGCAAACAAAAATGAACTTAGCGTTGGTCAGGTAGAAGTCTATCTTTGATTGTACATTCGGAGTTCACAGGGTCAATTCAAAAGGGAAACTTCACAGCACAGTCTTGAGAGTACTCCGTACTTCATGCTGCAGTCTCCAGCTCTAGTGTACTTGTGTGTCACCTTGTTGCCGCCGATGAGGCCGTTGTTGGGCTGCAGCGAGTCGAACAGCTGGCTGTACTTGTCGCGCTCGGCCGGCTTCATGCTCCAGTCGCTCAGCGGCAGCAGCGGCGCGGGCGACGGCGCGGCCGGCCGGCCCGGCGGCGCCGAGCTTACTGGCGGGACCTTGGGGAGCTCGCCCTGGGGATTAACAATATTTATTAGAAGCCACGAACAGTCTACCTCAAATAGAGTGGTTACATTTTCACTTTGGTCGAACCTTTACTTCGCTTAATAACACTTTAGATAATTTCAGAAGAGAGGCTAGGTATTTCCCTATTTACTATAACTTTATTTTGATGGTTTGTATTATTTGAGTATGCATAACTACTATACATATAATATATGGATATGGATAAGACTGGCCTGTTGGTCTAGTGGTTAGTGGCCCTGACTGCTATGCCGGAGGTCGAGGGTTCGATTCCCACCCGGGACAAATGTTTGTGTGATGAGCACGATCATTTGTTCTGTATCTGGGTGTTATTTATCTATAATATGTATGTATTTAAAAATATATAAGTATGTTTATCAGCTGTCTGGTACCCATAACACAAGCTCTGCTTAGCTTGGGACTAGACGGTGTTGTGTGATGGTTGTGGAAATATTATATTAAAATATTAGAATCCATAACTGTTTTGCGTCCGTTGCGTCACAACCACAGGTTCAGTTGAAAACCAGCGTCAGACACTAGTTGCCTGGCATTCATGCTGAACTGGACCTATATTGATGCAGTAGTGAGGCATACATCTGTATATTTTTGTTTCCTTTTTTTTGTTGTTTTGTGTTACCTATTTATTGCGTTGTGCCTTGTACTGTACCAAATAAATTATTTTTCTTTCTTTCTTCTCTCTTTCTTTCTTAGGGCCGCGGAGATTTTCTGAAAAAGAAGCCTGTGGTCCTAGAACGCAAAGGACAACTGAAGGATACAGGTGTGGTTTTGGTCAGTAAGTCTCACACCCCCTCCTATGGAGTAGGAGTGGGAGAAGTCCTTGGATTTATCAACACAAAATAAGTCGTTTGCTGGTTTTGCGGTATTGTTTGAAAGTAACCGTGGCCTAAGAACACAATGATAACTTGCGAAAGAGGAAGTGTCATCCAACACTTGGAGCGGGAGAAATATTTGATGATTTCCCATCTTTAAAAAAAGAAAGGTAAATGAAAACAGAAATAAGTCTGGTCTGTTCAGGTTATGCATCCATTTTATTATAGTGAAAGTAAAAAGAAATGAAACACGCAATTAGCAAAATACGAAATTCTGTTTAGCGTTTTCTAATGATCCTGGTCACGCACGCGTGCATGTAAAACATTTACGACTTTAAACGTTTTCGCACCTAGTGTATCATTGACGTTATGTTTTCTGCACAATTTCACACACGCATTTACAATGTCTTAATTAATTAATTTTATAGCTACAACATATTTTAACAATGCTATCTTATTATATTCCTTTATTTCGCATTAATAACATTTTTATTATGCAAAAGTACTTCAAATTTTTACTAGTTAGCGAGATTTTTGCTAGAGCCACTGCGGCAATGTAAATGTTCTAATTGCGCAGAGAATTTAAATGTCGCGATGTTAAATTTTAGTTCATATGTGGCATCTTAGATGTCGCTATAGTTCTCTGCTTAAGGAACCTCTTTCATCATAATTCAACAAAGGTTAAAAGACGGTCCATTAAAAGCTCTCATAATTTCAAACTAAAGACGTCCACGGCAGGAATTAGACCCCTGCATCGATACGACTCCTGCGTTCCTTGCATCCAGGGAGCTCCAGAGACCTTCTCCAAGATATCAGTTCAGCTTGTGGGAGGTCGACCAGCGCTGGTTAAAATAATTAAGTAGGTTTTTCCATTGGCTTCGCCCGCCTGGAAAGTCGGTTTTCCCATACAAACTTCCAATCTCCGTTTTACCTCCTTTGGGGTGGAATTTCGTAAAATCCGTTCTTAGCAGATGTCTACAACCTATAAGGAACCTACCTGCCTAATTTTAAGTTTGTAAGTGTAAAGTGTTATAGTTTCTGAGATTTCGTGATTAACCATAAATTAATATAATACTTAATAGAGAAATTATTAGTTGTACTAAAATAAAGATTGTTTGCGCTTTATATCTAAGATTTTAGCAAGATTGTTTATACTATTTACACCTTTTTTCCATATCTATTAGATGACTTTATGATCATTTATTTTTTTATAATTACTGTAGTTATTTCATATGTCTATATTTTACCACCTCTCGCCTGAAACACAGGATGACCTAATTCAACCATCCACACTTGAGACATAGATTTTAGCAAAACTGTATAAATATAATTTTGTTAGCCTGTTCTTCCCCACTCCTGGGCAAGGGACTACCTCCACTCTTTCCATATTCCGCGGGCCCACGCTTCCTCTTGCCAGTTCTGGCGGAATCTGTCTAGCTCGTCGCGCCATCTCCTTCGTGGTCTGCTGC
This sequence comes from Leucania comma, assembly GCA_958295575.1. Taxonomy (NCBI): domain Eukaryota; kingdom Metazoa; phylum Arthropoda; class Insecta; order Lepidoptera; family Noctuidae; genus Leucania; species Leucania comma. The sequence continues at coordinate 22,530,920 of OY282480.1, forward strand.
GACCACACCGCACTATTTCAGGGTCAGAACTTTGTACTACTTTGGCCCAGTTTGTTGGGCACGCGGTAGACATGTCCTGCCCAGCTCGGCAATTTTTGAACCTCAAATTTTTGTGTTATAACTTTTACAACCTTGGGTGGCAGCTTCGGGAGGTGGTGGATATACTTACAACTTTGGGCGGCGGCGCCTCGGAGTGTATGTTGCTCATGTTGATGTCCTTACCAGCCTGCGCTAGCGCCACCAGCTTCAGCGCCACGAACAGTCCCGACTGTGAATGAAGCACAACGACAAACTTAGTTAAGGATACGGTAGTGATGAATAAGTGTTTGAAATAAATCTATATCCTAAAATATTGATTAAATAAACACTAGAACTAGTTGGACTATCACGATATGACTGAAAAAACTATGAAACATTATCACGATAACAACGAATAACTAGGTATAAAAGTTGAACTTGAATCAATATTTCCGGGATAAGCAAACACGGAAATTGTATTTAAACTTTTGAGGATAATTTTGTTAAAAACGGGGGAAAATGCTGCTATCGGTTAATTATTAACTAAACTTTGCCATTTTTATTGTTAAAATAAATAACTTATACTTATAACATAAAATATTAATTATGTAACTTTGTCGATAGAAAAAATCACGATGATGCCTCTGAAATTACTTTTATTGATTAGAAACTGGACTTATGCAATCATTGTGATTGTTTGTCAGATTATTCTACAAGTAACGTTTTACTGTTTTAATTTTTTAATCAAATCTGTAGATTTTTATTAAATTGCTAAAATGCTTCATATTTGCAAGCAATGTGACTGCTTATCTCTTTCTTTTGTGTGCAGCCCGAGAGTGACCGCGCTTTAGGTCGTGTAGATCTCTTAACATTATTAGTCTAAATTATATATTCATAAGCAAAATTGTTTGACTGTTTAAGAGAACCATACGATTTATTTGCACTGCATGATAAACATCTGAATAACTAATAAGAAGTATAGAATGACTTAACATGATAAAATTAGTCATCAAAAATATTATGTACGCCAATACGCATGCTCCATAAGACAACTATGTATGTATACTAGACTCTACCAGTGGATTCGCACACGTGGAAGTAGAAAATATATGCCTATGTCACTCAGTAATAAAGTACCATTCTACAGATGAAAGAATTTTTCAAATCGGTCCTGTAGTTTCTGGGTTAATTAATGCCAAATAAAAACTACGAATCTTTCCTCTTTATAATATAATAATACTAAGCTGATCCGGCAAACGTTGTTTTACCATATAAATTACTAGCTTGTGGCGGCGGCTTCGCCCACGTTGAGTCGGTTTACCCCTTTTTAGCGGATTTCTACTCCTATAAGGAACCTAAAAGATAAATGTTAAGTTTGTAGGTGTTATAGTTACTGAGATTTCGTAATTAATGAATGAGTGGTATTTCGCTTTTATATACATATAGATTTATAGATTTCGGGCCACCGACATATTCATTCTGAGACAACCAAATTTTTTTTTTTTTGAAAATCGTTCATCTCTTTAAGAGTTTGATAACAAACACAGTAATTTTTCTATATTAGAAGAATATTATATGTAGTATGAATAAAGGGGCAGATCACAGACACGTAAGCATACTCAACAACATAACACAATTTACCTGCCTACTACAGAACTCAATAAATTACTAAAGGCACACACACTACCACAACGGCTCTTCTTCACACATCACTTAAATCTTATGTAACATTAAATGAGACAAACACCAGTTTATTGGCGGTACGGAGCGGTACAACCGGCATTACTATGGCACTCATTAGGGATGGCGATCTGAAATCGGTTCATCGAATAATCGATTGTTTATAGGTAAAGAAAATCGATTTTTTAAATTGAACCTAAACAATGAATAGATGTTAGACATTAGAAATCGTAATTAATTTTTTTTTCTACGGAAAGCAAACATATTATTATTCAAAAACGTTCAAAGAACTTATTTTCCTCAAGCTAATTTATTATTATGTGAATGTTGCACACCCGTCTTACTCATCAGTCTTGAAACACATCTGATGTAGGATCAATTGTACTATAATTTATAGGATTCGGTACGTCACCACCAAGCTACGAATTGATGTATTAGAACTCGATTTATTAATGAATCGATTCTTCAGACATCGATTCGAATCGATTTAAAATCGTTTTTTTTTTAAAGAATTGTCATCCCCAGCACACATCGTGCGGCGCATACAACACATGAACGGACAGATAAGACATTATCATCACTATTGTAATTAAATACATCCTCCGCAACGCGAGTCAATGTTTGATGTTTCATCATTGAGGCTTTAACTCTTATTTTTTTTTGATAAGATTGGGTGTATCTTGTTTTTTTTTAAGGTGAAATGTAAAAAAAAAAATCAGGATGATTGTTATGTTTGAAATGAAAATAAAATTGTTTAATTTTTCGGAAGGCCATCCAAAATATACCTTGCAATGGAATACTGAAGGAAAACAGGTTGGTTTTAGTCAGTTTAAGTCTCTCTCTCGCTCCGCCCAGAGCGAAAAGAATCATTTTATGACCTTTAAAGATAATTTGAACTATAAATCGAAAATATACCATTATAAAGCCGAAGAGATTTTTAAGTTGAACGTGCCAGTAATTCCTGAGATTAGGAAGTACTGATTCGAATTGCAAAATCTTTCACTATTGGACAGCCCATTTAATAATTCCATTATTTAATCTATTGAATACCGTAATTAGAGACACAATAGAAAGACACTAGGTGTGCGGACACCGGAGTCCTCTTGGGGCTTGACAGTTTAATTGAATAAAAAATCCTATAATATTATCCTTATCTAGGACACCGTCTACTCATTTGCAAAGCTGCATCCAATATCCGCTCAACCGTTACGGTGTAATGATTAATTAACAAATGCATAATTACATATTCACACGTAGACTTTTATATTTATAATATTAGTAAGATATAGTACAACAAAAGGACGCAGCATCACACGGAACATTCCTGTATGCTCCATTAACAAAAATCATAGTCACAACATAAACATCTAGAAATCAGAATCATTGCCCTTCCCAGATTTCAAATAATCAATAACTGAAGGTCGGCCGCAGAAGAAATCGTAATTTACTAAATTCTGCGCGATTCGACTCAACCGTAACTCAAAGACGACAAACAAACAACACAAGCTGAAATAACAGCCATATTTTCTTTCCACACTAGTGTAACAAGACGTTCTTAACTAAAAAGTGGACACAACACAGGATGTGTCCCTAAACACTCGTCCCACATTTCGTTACAAAGACTCCCGCCTCAGGGCACATCCTTAAAAGAGGACAGTCTCCGCAAAGGAGCTCGGATGGCTACCTCGGATAAGGGGCACATCGAGGATAAAAGCGTTTCGCGGACCAAGTCAAGAACTTATACATCTTTTACGAAAGCACTTTGAAGATGACCCTTATATTACGTCCTTTTTGTTTTAAAACAAAGAGATTATTGGTAAAACTAATGCTGTGTTGCCAGTTTAACCTCGCGACCTTTCCATCGCCATTAGTTCTCGTTGGGCTACTGTGACCTTCGTTACTAAGGTGACTTTCGCGATATCGTGACTTTAGTTACTGTTGATTTAAATATTTTCAAGTTATCCTGCGGAATTGACCGGAAAATTTTAACTATTGTGATTCAAATAGGTATTCGAAGTGCCTACAGTAATTTTTACACGGTTTCTGAATTTATGCAAATATAGGACGTCGCGTCCTACCCGTGAAATAATATCGAGTACAGGAGGCGGCAAATAATTTGACTAGAGATTTTCGTGGTGGGGGTAGCTCGAGCATATCAAAATGTATGGTATTATGGGTGGTGGGAGCTTCACCTACCACAAAATCTCGAGTCAAGTTATTTGCCGCCTTGTGTAGGTTATTTCTATGTTGCCAATAAACACAACCTAGGTCCCGGTTCACCTTCGCCGTACTTGTCCCACAGGATCCGCGCATATCTTTGGGATAAAAGCCAGTCACTCAACGATAATATAGCTTTCTGGCAGTTGTTCTTTGAATAATCGATTTAGTATTTCCAAAGATTTAGACCTTTTACAAAAGGACAGCAACGACGGATCTTAGCAATCAAGACTTCAACATGCTAAAATCAACTTCTTTTTCAGATATGAAACTGTTACAGCTAGTGAAACCTTCATTTGCTGTAAATAAGGCGAATGTCCCACGACGTTCCTGCCCTTATTCCATGTCACATAGGTGAATCATAATGGCATTCCACTCCTTTTTCTTACATATCATTCCTCACGCAATCCATCCATATTTTCTTTGGCCTCTCTTTCTCCAATCATCCGTCATCATTTCAGCCGAAAGTCTTCCACTGCTGGAGACAGGCTTTCCCCAGGTGTCACCCAAATATCCGGCCCTATGCGTCTCGCATCCATCAGATTCCCGCACCCTTCACTAGGTCATCAGTTCACCCAGTGGGAGGCCTTCCAATTATCTGTAGGCCATTCAAATATTTGTCCCGTGTACTCTGTGTCTCAACCACAGCGCCAACCGTGCCGTCGAAAAACGTGTATGTTGTTCATCATTTCAGCCGACGGACGTCCACAGTTGAACATAGGCCAAATGTCGCCACAATGAATGGTCCTGTGCGTCCCGCATCCACCGCATGCCCGCTACTCTCACGAGATCATCGGTACACCTTGTGGGAAGCCTTCCAACACTGCGTTTTCCGGTGCGCGGTCGCCACTCTAGAACCTTTCGGCGCCATCGACCATCCCTTCTACGAGCAATGTCCCCTGCCCACTGCCTGGCCACGGCGGACCTTGGTTATCCTGTGGATATCTTTATTCCTGATGCAATCACGCAAGGGAACTCCGAGCATAGCCCTTTCCATTGCCCTTTGGGTGACTGTAAGCCTTCTGATGAGGCCCGTTGTATGCGACCATGTTTCAGTGCCAAATATCATCACTGGCAACACACAAATGCTGTAAGTCGTTATTTTGTGTAATTTTCTAACACTAATTACCTACACTCGTTCCCGGGGACATGTTGAGTGCAATTTTATGTACGCCTGTCCCTACTAGCCTTCAGGGAATAAAAGTCTGAATAAAGAATGAATACGAAAGAGTTTGGGGACCGAAAGAGGCCGTGAATTTATTTGTAAGTTTTAGTAAGAAGTTTTAGTAACTACATGTTTATAAAGCAATAGTTTTTCGAGAAATTTGGCGAGAATTTCACAAAAACTCGTTAATTTTTTGGAATACATATTTTACAGATTTTTCGAAACTCTTACTCAATTATCTGGCAACATAACGTGTAATACAAACGAATATTTTTTTAGCAGGATTTCTTCGAGTGAAGTTCATCGACTGTTTTAATTATTGGCAAATTGATTCCTACTGGAGATTGTGTTGTGAATTGGTGTAGTTTTGTATCTCAAGTGTCTGCGCAACTGGACAATATGTGGAATTATTGAAACAGGTGCGATCTCGATAAAGTGGAGCTGTGAATTTTATTGTTTAACTTTATTTTTATTTTTTATACGCGTCACTTAACACGTGACTTCTCAGCAGGTATTGTACATAAATATTTTATTGATTAGTTAGGAAAGACAGTTTTGTCTTTTTAACCCAAAGGTTGACTGGTAGAGAATGCCTTGTTGCATTAAGTCCGCCTATTTACCACTATTGTACATGAAGATTAAATAAATAAATAACCCTATCGTGCAACAATTGAAAAGGCTCGACATCTTGTTCTTTATATTTTTAAACCATCGATATATATGTACTACGCATTAGATTAGGCGTGCTGTACAATCACTTTGCTCGACTTAAGTGTACTGCAGGCCCTACACCTCTTTACATTGATGACTTGATGACATTAGTGCAGTTTTGCTACTGCAAAACTGCACTTAAATACTTTTAAGCGCTGTAAGTTTTAAAAGTTTTGTTAGACGTCATAATGCACATTTAGCGCTGCAGCGAACTTTTGTTTTAACGTTTCAGTATTTTGACAAATAGGATCCATGAACGATCTTGTCTATCACTTAATATAAGTCGATGTTTTAAACAAACGTACGGCATGTGCGAAAATCCGCAAGTAACCATAAATAACGCAGTCAGCCGCCATTTCCCAGCTAACATGACCGCAGCCTTACCCAGCGGCTCGCGAGTCTACTTCACGATTCACTGAACAGGGTGCATGATGTTAACTTGAAAGAAAATATTCGCACCTACAGGAGCCAACCTATATCCGCGATATTAAAGGAAATAAAACAGGATATTAATACTGGAAAGAAAGAGGTTTTAATATCCTATGCTACCAGTATTTATTGTACAGTCCGATGTTTGCTAAGCAAGCTTCAATGGCTGGCTGGTTCTATGAAATTGTGTCAAATAAAATAATTTTCTTTCTTTTCTTTTCTAATAGTTTATAGTACGCGGAAAAAAATTGAACCCGCTGCTATGGTTACGCGCAGTTCCCCACTTCGGTTGAGACCCGAAAATCAGGTATTGCGTATTCAATGTTGCCCGCCATGATGGTTCAACTTGTGTGCCGAGGATTATACAATGTTTGAAATTCGAGTAGACCGTAGAAGAATTAGCCAGGATTTCATAAAATAAGGAGCGATGGGCACCTTTTTTTTTTAAACTCTTTTTTCTTTGGGTGGAGCTAGAGTGTCAGAATACTGACTTTATTTCGAAAAATCTTACAGGCCTGAAACGCAAAGTGCAACTTATGGACCATAGGTGTGTTATAAGTAACTAGCTAACGCCCACAGATCGCCCTCGTATCATTACTTTCCACTTTTACGTCAATTTTTTTTTTTTCTGCCTGAAAGGGTGTTTTTATTTTGTTTTGACTGTAATAATATTAATAGGCCACAAAACCAAATAAAAATTACTATGAACAGTCAAGCTGTTTGAGTTTTAGCGAGACAAACGAACAGCAATTGATTTATATAAGAAAAAGAGGCGTAATACCTAGGTAATTATATTGTAGTTAACTATAACATAAACAGATAAATAATTAGGTACATAACATTCAACATATTAATAATTACATGCTCTTTGAACCGGAAACATAAATAGTGAACCGTGGGTCGAATGCGACTCACGAGACTGGCTCGCTCGGACCAAATCTGCAGACGAAATTAGTCGTACGATAAGATTGCGTGATCCTATTCCCCGCTCATTATTCACAAGGTAAACGCCGACTAAAGGCTACTTACAAATACCTTAAATAATTCAAAAACATACAATATAAAAATAATGTCGATGTATCCGGCTCGAAGGATCATAATGCGCAACAGAACCTTTTTATAATCTGTCTTTAGCTATGAAATTGTCGTTTTATGAAACTGCGCACTGAGCTGTGATATATTTTGAGACACTAGGAATTTAAGTTCACGTTCAAAGAAACTTTATACATATAAGACATGTTATTACAGTTTTTTTTGCATTTTATTAAGTATTCCTTTATAGAAACAATGCATTTCAAAAGGGACACAATATGACCTATACACTATACAGTTCTAAGTTTATCAAAAGATATCACAGAGATAACATTCAAAGTGTGCAGTTACATAAAACGACCATTTCATAGTTAGTTTAGGTCACGGATATCAGTTTAGGTACGATTTCCTCTTGTTTTAATGTCCAATTATAGATGTCTCATAGAAGTAAGCAGGTATCATTTTTTCCTTTTTGAGGTGGAAATTCATCAATTGACTTCTCCTACTCTAGAGAACTCAGTTCATCCCAGGGTTGGAGCGAGAGGGCTTGTCAGACTTTGTGTCACTAAAACCAGCGTGAGGCAACTACCACCACGTAGTTGTCTGGCATTTATGCTGAACTGGACCTACTGTTAGTTTTCTTTTTCCTTCATTAACCGACTTCGAAAAAAGGAGGAGGTTCTATGTTCGGCTGTATGTATTTTTTTTTTTTTTTTTTTTTTTTTTTATGTATGTTCACCGATATCTCGGTCAATTGTAGACCGATTTCGAAAATTTTTATTTTTATTGAAAGATTATACTTCCGAATTGGTCCCATAAAAATATCTTTTTGATCTGATGATAAACTTCGAAGATATAGGACGAAACTCTTCAAAAAATCATAGCAGAATTGTCGTTTGTATATGTTTGTTCGCCGATATCTCGGTCAATTATGGACTGATTTTAAAAATTTTTGTTTTGATTGAAAGATTATACTCTCGAGTTGGTCTTAAAAAATATTGTTTTGATCTGATGATGAACTACGAAGACATAGAACGGAATTCTTCAAAAAACCTTAGCAGAACTGTCGTAACAAGTAAAATTGCTTTGTTTATACATGTAGTTGGTGGCTGACTAAAGGAAAAAGGGGAGGGGTACATAGAACTGACCTGATGATGAAGACGGAAGGTAGGTAAGAGCCGGAACTTTGCAATAAATCAGTGTATCTTAGCCGTGTTTGGTATTATTAGAATTGTCATGATGATTTGATGATGGAACCGAATGGCGGATGGTACCTATCTATTTAAGTTTGGCTGAGGGGTACTACTACTAAAAAGTGTGAAATAAAAAACTTTTTACAAAAAAAATACAGCCGACTTCAAAAACCACCAAAAAATGCAAAATAACTTTCAATTTCGGAAGTCGGTGTTAAATAGCGAAGAGACCAAACTATTATAGAAACACCGACTTCCGAAATTGAAAGTTATTTTGCATTTTTTGGTGGTTTTTGAAGTCGGCTGTATTTTTTTTGTAAAAAGTTTTTTTTTTTATATAATCTTTAGGTTCAATATGTTGTTTCAAAATACATTGTGTGATTCTATGCCAAACAATATATTTTTCTTTCTTATTTTCTTTCTTTCCATCTATGTTCCTTCGCTTATACTTTGGGTTCTAGGGCGACGGTAACATTCAAACTTTCCTACAGCGACCATTTCATAAGTAAAGAACCAATATTTTAGTCACTATAATAAACCCACACTTCACCAGTTACGTACATATACGAGTATGAAATGATATGCGGCGGCGAGCCATCTACTATTAACCGGCCATCAATTCTGATGTCCGCCTGCTACGGAAAAATTCTCAATGGGAAAACCCGATGGTAATTTATAGGCCCCCAAGCATTTGTATTTTACGAGCTTTTCTCTAGTTTATCCAACACGAACGGCACATTTTCCGGGGAGTCGGCGATGGTACAGTTTTTCATAAATGAAGAAACTTTCCAAACCGGATAACAACTTGGATTACTCTCTTCAAAAAGACAAAATTTTTTTTCATTAATTTCTAGCGCCCCAGCCTAGCACGGATGTTATTGCTGATAATGATAAATGCAAATTTTATCTCGCGAAACATTAAATTACTACTTAAAAGTCGGGAGAGTACAAGCAACGTTACGAAAAAGCGACGGTCAAAGATGCTAGTGCAGTGCGTATGGGACGCGGTGACGTAGGGATGAGCTCACTCATCGACTTTTTAGTCGAATTTTACTTTGCGAAATTCACCTTCTTTATGAACACTCAAGCGGGCATTAGTCAATAAAAGTCTAACCCTCCCTCTGGCTCCACACAGAGCGGGAGAAGTTATACAGTGAATTAAATAAAATCGAGATTTTGTCCCACGAGGTTTCGGCGAGGGTTCGGGTTTTAAGCTTTGCGTCATTTTCGCGTGAATAAACTGTTTTTCTTTCTTTCTTTTCTTACATCATTTAAAGACATCATCTTTATAATAAAATGGAGTTATTTGCATATACTAAAATATCTGGACATATTGTGTGCCTTCAGTAAAGGCTAGTCTGCAGTCTAGACACTTGCGTAACCCGAGACTGCGCCAAGTACTGTGAACTCATCTTATTGCTTATAAACTTAATACCCATTTAGTAAGGCGATGACAACAATTTTCTTGTAAAGTCTTGTATAACAAACTGTTACATACGAGTACGTAGATCACAGTATCCGTCAACTGTTTTCTATTATACCAAAAGCTATCTGACGCATACAGAAAAACGAGTGTATGTGTAGCTACACACACATCTAAGACCCCGTTTGTGACCCCGGATTGTTGGAGAAAGTTCCCGTGGCCCTGAAACGCAAAAGTCAACTGAAGGAGTGCAGGTGGGGTTTAGTCAGTAAATTCTGACGATCTCACTCCACCGTGAGCAAAACAAAATACTAATCCGCTCAGGAGAGATAGAACAAATGGCCTAATAGGGTTCAAAACTGGGCAAATATGCTTTTTCAATTCATATTACTTACTTTTGTAAGTTTATCTAGGACATTACTGACACCCCATACCTCGAAGAACACGTGAAACCGTTTACTCCGATTGTTATTCAGTAAACAGTCGTTACAGGTAGTCAGACGCCTGAAAGTGAGAAGAGTATTGTGTTCCCCAGTAACTGGGTTTTGGATTTCTGATAGGCAGCCACTCCATGTGAAACACAGGTATACAGCCGCATACGAATATAATGGCAGCCGACCCCAAGCTAGATTGGAAAAGGCTATAAAATTAGGGTTTTTTCCTATGGGAAACGCCATCTGCTAAGATCAATTTTTTTTAAGGTAAGAAATCCAATGACTTCTACCGCTCTAGAGCGGAGAGGAAGAGCGTGTCAGACTTTTACTGACTAAAACCCACTCCTACGTTCCTTCTTTGCCTTGTGTTCCAGGACTCTGTGTTTCCCTTTCGAAAACTAACCCATGGACCCAGTAGGCTTCGGCCTTGCTGGAGCTCTATAGTTTGCTGACATCACTTTGAGGCGCACGTGGAGCTCTACGGCGAGATACTCATTGCTCGTCGTCCGCAAGCCTACGCCACTTATCCTAATCATTTACTTAATCTGGTAGTACTTGCACGATAGCCATCCACCTAACCTTTCAGAAGAACATCGAGAAAGACGGCGACGAAAGAGTATAACTTGAAAATCTGTTGAGGCAAAGCCTTCAGTGGGCGTGAAAAAGTACACTAAAAATTTCAAGAAGCGAAAAAAATCAAATCATTAACATTTTCGAGTAACTTTTAACTCCTAAAGCTAAAGCCATGCTCTGAAAAGTGCTGACAAAAGTTTCGGTACTCAGATCATTGAGAAAGCTTATTAAAAAACGGTAGAAATAATTGTCTGCGATTGAATACGATATATGTATATGTCGTACCCAGATCATGGAATTGATCAGTTCATGATGTGACCGGCCATTTTGTGAAATGGTGCTATTTCAGCTGAACGCATGATTATTTCATGATATGGCTGCTCTTATCGCAAAATTGTTACCTTGTCCACCGGTAGAGCACTGTTATTTTTGATGCACAGAAACTCTACATATAATATCATAAATCGTTAACGTTTAGCGATCTGTACCTCTACCATGAGTTTTAAGCAATAGTATTCGTCGCTACTCGATATCGACGCCGTAAATATTTTGTATGGCAAATTTTGGTTCTGCAAGTGACCGCTAGAGGCGCTGCAAAATTGGCCATACAAAATATTTACGGCGTCGATATCGAGTAGCGACGAATGCTATTGCTTAAAACTCATGGTAGAGGTACTGACCAGTTTTAGTTAGCCATACAGTTTAGACAATTCTAAGATTTTGCCAAGATATACATTTATAGATTAACTAGCTTCTGCCAGCGGCTTCGCCCACGTGAACGTAGATTTTCTCTTAGTGCACGCCTACATTATACAAGTATAAACTTAAAAATTTAAAAAAACCCGCGACAATCCTTGACGTCAATATGAAATGTTTATAACAGGTCAAGACGACTCTAATGAGCCCAAACTCGATGGTTTTACTAATAGGCATTTCAAAGTTCCATCAGCCACCTCCCAGTTCTAGCATCAGGTCCTTGTCATCCTGAGAAATGTATAGAACTGGTCAAGACGAATCTATTGAGCCCAAACCTGATGGGTTTACTAATAGGCATTCCAAAGTTACATAACCCATTAAATGTTTAAAAATCCTACCGCAGTTAACAAACTAGCTGATGACCTTGAACACCTGCACTGATCTTCATAAATTGTCTAAGAACCATCGCGATTAAGCCAGCTTTCTAACAAAAAAAACCGCATCAAAATCGGTCCATTCGTTTGGGCGCTACGATGCCACGGACAGACACACAGACAGACAGACAGGTCAAACTTATAACACCTCTTTTTCGTCGGGGGTTAAAAAAAACCTTATGCAAAATTTCAAGCTCCTAGTTTTAGTACTTTTGGCCGTGCGTTGATATGTCAATCAGTCAGTTTCTCCTTTTATATATATATATAGTATAAACACCATATAAGACACAGAATATACAAATGTAGAATCCAATAAGCGCTGTTATTTCTAAAGCGATCGTATAAAGACGATCAACCTTATTTTTTTGGCACACTGTTGACACTGCCCCATCATTTTTAGGATTCCGTAACGGGTGCCAACGTGACCTATTTACTTCAACAAGCTTACGCTATGCCTGTCTGTCATGTCATCCCATGGCTTTATCTTTCAAACTTTTCAACACCAATATCACGCTGCCTTCGAATTCCTTACTACGCTGGGCCAACTTAAGATCAAAGTGTTGCCACTGAATTACAATGGACTGTCCTTGACTGATTCTTTCTTAAATAAATCGAAACTAGAAGTGCTAAGAGACGACAAACTTTCAAGGCCCTCCCCCCCTCTCAAGCCCCGAAGTTAGTAAAACTAAACGACAGTTTGATTTATCGAAAGTTGCACGCAATACCTGCTTGGACTTCAAATACTCTAGCATCGACTGAATTGTGGTGAGTGGATGCGAATTCAGACTGAGAATGACCATGAATGGAAATCCCAACTGAAGCTAAGATCTTATTTAACTTTAATTAACTACTTCGCTAGCATTACTGGACAGCAGCAGCATTAGAATATTATTTAGCCATACTGCTTCAAAGAAAGATGCGACCGGCTGCCATTCCTCTTTGTTCCGGACCATGGGCTATACCAGAGCCCGGAGCAAAAGATTGCTGCCGCCCATCGCCCTTACGTGAATACGGACTTCAAAGTGTCCTCCGGGCGGTCCACACAATAGTGACTCCCAGGCGTTTCTTATACACGAATAAGGTGCAGCAACCTTCCGAACTTATCTTGTACGGTGAGGACCTGCGTCATGCAGAAGGTGATAACACCATGACGTCTTTCCAACCGATCCTCAAGGGGACTTACCGCCATGATTATGGCGTGCCCAAGCCAATTAGCTTGGAGCCAGCTTCCAGACTAACCGGATACGGCTGAATACCTGGGTTTCACATGGAGAGACTGCCTATCCGACCCCCACAACCCATTTAGGTAACATGATATTCCTCGTATAGACCGATGGTCAGAATTTCTGGCGTCTGACTACCTGTAACGACTGTCAAAGATATACAAATTGTCATTTGCCCGGTTGTCACCGGGACCAACGGCTTTACGAGTTTTCCGAGGCACGTGGTGTTATTAAAGTCCTAGATAAACTTAGAAAAGTACATAATATGATAAACTAGTTTCTGCCAGCGCTTCGCCCGCGTGACAGTCGGTTTCTCCATACAAACTTGCAAGCCCCGTTTTACCCCCTTAGGGGTGGAGTTTCGTAAAATCAGTTCTTAGCCGATATCTACATCATATAAGGGACCTACCTGCCAAATTTTAAGTTTGTAGGTGTTATATTTTCTAAGATTTCATGATTAATCAGTAAGTGGTATTTCGCTACTATATTTAAAGAAGATTGAAAAATTCACAATGGTACTTGTCTGAAACGACTGGCAAAGATCTACGAATGACGAATCTAGATGCAGCCGCAAAATGTCATTGACTTTTAAATAATATTCAACAGATCCTCACTTCCAAATAAGAATCATCACCTGGCCATCTAATTCCTGATAAGACAAGAGCCTTATCAGAATGATTGACACATCTCATTGTGTTATCAAATTGTACATTCGTATCATTCTTTAAACATCTAGATGGCTTTGTCTATTCTGAGAGACTGTATTTAGTAAATGTTTCTGATGGTTTCTTATTCTATTATTTGTTATTCGATAATTTGGATGAAATTTAGCACATGGGTCGACTATGTTCTGACATATTCCGTCTTATTCCAAATGCGATCTATAATAGTTCCGGGACTATTACTAGTTTTAATTGGAACTACATGTAGATCGCGTTTGGATTATCCCTATGAATAATTGTCTGTTATTACACTGAGCTAACTATGGTACCACTTTATGACAAACCCACTTTATGTTACATTAGTTTCATAAACGCGAATTTGGCATTCTAAGCTAGCAGTTAGCAGCAAAGTGTTGTTACCGCTTTCATAGTTTTGTATGGTCGCTTCACGCAGGCTTACACCAAGCGTATAATGACGAATACGCGTATATGAAGCTACGCTTCCGTGGACAGTAGGTCCAAATATTCCGTGGTAAACTAAACTAGGGTGTATTAAATTCCCATGCGTCATAGACTCATAGTATTATAGACTACAGTTTACCTATGAGTGTAATCCCTATGGTAATCCAATTACTTAATTAAACAAGTCAATTATCACCATAAATATCCTTTTCACCCTTTTAACTCTATGAGGGTATTCATTAAAAAAGTGTTTTTTTTTTTGTGGTTAGGATAATTATGTTCCAGTTGAATTTGAAGGGTTCTGTTAAATCGAGAACCTATTGCTAAGATGGATTTTGCCGTTTTGTGCTACGTACGTTATGTACAGTCAGAGCTCAAAAGTGCAGTTGCACTCTACCGATACTAAAGTATGTAAATTTTCTTTTTAAAAGAGGGTCAATGGATCATAATCGATTTAGTTTGTAGCATAGAATTTAAAATATTGAATAAACTAGTTACAGAACACTGGAATTCTACTACAAAAGAAATTTTAGACAGTTTAGCATTGTTAGAGTGCAACTGCACTTTTGACCCGGCAGCGTGTCGGACTCGCGCGTGAAAGGTACGGTACCTTTCACGCGCGAGTCCGACTCGCCAAAGTGTTCATTATTGTTTTCATGAAGATAGTAGCCAACCAGATAGTGCGCTACAATACCTTTAATTAATAAACTAAAGCTACTACTTACTTTATCAAGGTATCCCTTGCCGGTGGGGTCGGACAGGTCCCATATCTTGCTGAGCACCACATCACTGAGCCGGGACTTCTTGAGGAAGCGAGCTGCATCCAACGCTTGGATTGTACCAGCGCCATTGGGGTCCACCTGCAACGTCACATGTGTCACAAAGAACTCCAAAACAAAGCAATCTTTCCAACTATAAGAACCAATTTAATATACGAAAATTTAAAGTATTCCAACAGAAGATTAATGAAAGCAACTTTTCTGCAACAGACTTTTTTTTTCTTTTCATAATCTTGCAGTCATTAAACTATGAGTAGATGTGATAAAGTAATTTACAGATTTTTTGGGACAATTTGATTAGATTTTTTGAGAAATATGCCTCCTTTTCATAATGATTCATAATGATTTCGGAATAGGCAACTCACAGACAGCTAACAGAATAATAAAAATAAAATAAACTGATGTGATTCGCTCTTATGCCTTGATCACCCGTATCGAGCAATAAGGCGAGACAGTAAAATGATGCTCAGCTGAGACAGCGATGTAAGCGAGTTATAGAGACAAGCGCTCGGTCGGCCACTACGCGTTATGTTCATACGTACCTCGGTATTCGACCGAGAGCACTGTCTCGCCCGTTTGATACGCGCATCAAGAAAAAGTAATTACAAGTTGACATAAACAAGTTCTAAACGAAAAAGAAAATATGACTATCATTGAGAAGGTTAGACAGGATGGTTCTCACAGACAAACCGTAGGAAAGATTTTGTCCATCATATTTTTAAGTGTTAAGGTTTTTTTCAACTTTGTCTTTAATAACAAATAAATAAACCATCAACAATTGCATGACTGCTTACCATCAGGTGGGATCGCAGTCAAGCACTAGTTTAAATAAATAAAAAAAAAACATAAAAATCACTTCTTATTGAATAATAACAAGAAAGTACTGTTCCACCAATCCCCACTGGATTCGCATGGCTGATTACCAATTCCCTCTCCTAGAGAGGAGGCCTGAATGCCAGCAGTGGGAATATTACAAGGCCGATTATACTTATACTGTTCTAACTAAAAAAAAATATCCCAATGCATGAAAAATATGCTGGCTGAATAAAATGTAACAAAAAAAAGCTTAATTAGCATTAAAGGGTGTATTACATATATCATTCCAAATGGTAACTTGCTACAATATTTGGCATAAAACTAAAATTTATGAAACATTCACAATGTTCCACAACAATATGGCATTATGCCAAACCACTCAAGTACTAACTGTACTTGCAACCATAAAGCTTTAAGTCCTAACTGACTTTTAATACTAGATGACATGATAGTAAACCATAATGACTGGATTACACACTATTAATTTTTAAAAGCTAAGTTAGCAAACAAATAAATCATTGAATCTGCCTAGTATTTTTTTTATCAACTATCTTGGACTTTATTTTTAGGCTAGCCAGATGAAGCTGAATATAGTCATCATCATGATTTCAGCCGGAAGACATCCACTGTTAGACATAGGCCTCCCTCAAGCATCGTCACTACAACCAGTCCTGTCCGTCTCACATCCATCGGATTCCAGTGAACCTAACCAGGTTATCGGTCCACCTTGTGGTAGGCTTAGCAGAGTATAGTATGTGGCAAATAAGTTCAACCAGTTTCTATGGTTACACGCCACCCTCCGCTTCAATTGATACCCAAAAATCTGTTAATTTATATTGCCATTTTGGTTCAACTTCTACATCGCATATTGTACCAGTAGATTACATGAAGCTACTTCTTATATGCTACTGATGTAACTTAACAGCAGACCCCTTAGAAAAAGCCAGCAAATTATATCCTGGGTTAGTATACAAACTTGGTGAACATAAATACAAGGATTTAATTGCATACAAGGAGGGAGTAGTGTGCTAGCTTTCTTTAGCCTATTCAATACTAAAATCAGCCTCATTTAATCTGGGCATTAGTATGTAACCTGGGTATTAGAGCATGTAATCTGGTCAGATCAAAAGTATGGTTGTTTACTGCAAAAGAAAATTACTAAAAAAAATAATCAAGAAAACAGGTTCAACAGACTAACTGTTTGAAATCATTACACAATGACATATGATGCGTTATTAGTCAAGCTTCACAATTTGAAACATTAATTCAATATTACTTTTACTGAATCTGGGCAAGCCCTTTTCAATTTCTGTTAGCCAGCAATTAACATTCTCAAATGAAATCTAATTAGTTTCCAACTAGAATTATTTAATGCCTGAACACTTACAATAATACAGACACCAATAAAGTTTATTCTATTCTATGGATGTTAAATCATTATTTCCAGAAGGAACTGGTACACTTCATTTTGTCATTACTAATGTTGTCACACAATCCAAACCTAATCAGTGTTACCAACTTAGTGGATTTTCCACTAAAACTGGTGGTTTTGACCCCCCTTTTAGTGGCAAAATATTGCTTTTAGTGGCTGGTGGATTTTTCTAGTGGTTTAGTAGAATTCAGTTTCAATTACTGAAAATGCGATTTCTCAACCCCTGAACCACTTACATGTTTCGAAATATTTTATTTCTACTTATAATATTGTGTTCAGGAGTATTTATTTACCTTAACTGTTCAGGCAACACTGATGCTGATCCGTCAAAATGACGGGGATTTCCCGTAGACTATTTTTACGAGGGGTGTGATCGCGCTAATTTTGAACGTAAATACCAAAACCAAATCGTTAACGTTTTATCATTCTATCTCTATCCCAGAGTATCGATATGAAGGGGACAACATGACCGAACGGAAACGTTTTGGTTTTGGTTTTACCGTTCAAAATTACCGCGATGGTCAACTTCGACTGCTCGTTCTGTCTCGTATTATTTTCAATTATTTATTATATCTTATTATTATTTCGCGAGTTCAATTATTATGTACGATGCCGAAACCACAATATACGCAAAAGATCCGGGACTCTTGGCTTCAAGACCCAGATTTGAAAGATTGGCTGCAAGCTTTTGAAAGTACTACTGGTCAAGTAGCGAAATGCAAATTTTGTGGAACTATTTTAAGGAGTCACTACGGTGATTTAAAGTCTCATGGGATGTCAAGGAAGCATCAACAAAATAAAAAGGTAAACGATTGTTTCTTTTATTGGTTAGTCATTTATTGGTCAGTTTTACCAAGAAGATGGAATTCGGTATAACATTCTGTTTTATTTACGTATGAGTTTACATCTTTGACTGAGTTAATTGTTACAGGTTATAACTGCGCAGCCTAAGATTCCGTTTAAGCCGGAGCCCATTAGAGGCAAAAAAAAGGAACAAGCCAGGCTTGCATTGTTCACAGCCATGCATACCAGTATACGTACAGTTGACCACTTGGGAGAAGTAATTAATCATAGTCATGAAAAAGATATCGAAAAAGTTCAACTACACCGAACCAAGTGTTCGTCGGTTATAAAAAATGTTTTAGCTCCACATTTCACACAGGTTTTAAAACAAGATTTAAAGGACCAACCATTTAGTATATTAATTGATAAATACTTGGGTTTGATTATAATTTACTACAGTAAATTTTACAAAAAAATTGTATCAACATATCTAGACCTGACTGAATTGCACGAGTGTAATGCTGGAGGTATTGTCTCTGCTATAAAGAATACACTTATACGATTCGATTTGCGACTTGAAAATTTAATGGGCATTGGCACAGACAATGCTTCTGTGATGGTTGGAGTAAATAACGGAGTTTTTGCCAAATTGAAAGAAGAGGTACCACACCTGATTTTAGTGCGTTGCTTGTGCCATTCTTTGCAACTGGCTGTTTCAGATGCTGCAAAGGATTTTTTACCAAGAACTTTGGAATTTTTAATTAGAGAAACATATGATTGGTTTAGTCGCTCCTCTTCCAGACAAACTCTTTATATCGAGTTATACAAAACCATCAATGATGGACAGAAACCGCTAAAAATAGTTCAAGCATGCCAGACAAGGTGGTTGTCAATAGAGTCCGCTGTTTCGAGAATATATACGCAATGGCTAGAGTTAAAAACACATTTTTCCATAGCTAAGGTGCATGAAAGGTGTCACACGGCAGAGTTATTGCACTCTATGTATGCGAATGAGATGAATTACGCATATATTTCATTTTTATATCCAATATTAATTGAAATAAACAGAGTCAATAAAATGTTCGAGTCAAAAGATACAGACCACACAAAATTGTGTGGTGAGTTGACCAACCTGATAGATATGCTTGTCAGTAAAGTTACGTTACCTACAAATAAACTTGATATTTTTACCCAAAACATTCGCGACTTCTTGGATCAAAGATGTTATCTGGGATTCCGATTTGAAAAGCAAATACTGGAAATGAGAGAAGAAGGATTACCACGGCAAGACGAAGAAACGATGCGGAATCGGTGCATACATTTTGTAGTAAGACTGATTGAAGAAATAAAAAACAGGCTACCGGAAAATTTGTCATTGATGAAAAAAAATTCCCGAATAAGTGTTGAACAAGCACTTAATCACAATAAAGAAAATCTAATTGACATAATGGCTCAGTTCAACAAAAGTGCAGAATTTATAGCAAGAGTCGATGATCAATGGCGACAAATTCATTTATTGAAATGGAATGAGACCAAAGATACAAAAAAGTTTTGGAATGAAGTATTGCATTTCAAAGACGCTCAAGGGGAATCTAGATTTGAGGAACTGGCGAATTTTGCGATCACTCTCCTAATTCTGCCCCATTCCAATGCCGATGTTGAGAGACTATTCAGCAGTATGAATCTAATAAAAAACAAGCAGAGAAATAGAATGAAGTTAACACTTTTAACTGCTTTATTAAGAATACGCTGTGGTTTGAGGTTGGAAGGCAAATGTTGCAACGACTATGAGATTCCAATGAACGTTTTAAAACAAATCGGTACCAAAGAATCGTATCAAGAAACCGACGACGATGATGCGGGCCACAATGATTCATCTGAAGAAGACGAATTAATTTAGATAGCAGTTGTTAACATTAAAATGAACATTAAAATTGAATTGTTGATTTTACTGATTGTTATTATTTTATTACGTATTAATAAAGGAAACTACTAAGGTTTTCTTTCGTAAAAACTAAACATCATATTTAGTGGAAAATTTAGCGGTTTTGAGAGTAGGGCCGTTTTCTGTTAGTGGTTTCCTGGTGGTTTTAGAAGTTGAATCTGGTGGAGAGCTCGTGTAACTGTTGGCAACACTGAACCTAATATATTTGTGGTGTATTCAGAACAGCAAAGTGTCTCCATTAAGACATTCTTTTCACATGTCATGTAATAAAAACTTTTTTAACAATTTACACCCAGAGTAAAAGAACAGGCTAATATATTGATTGCAATTAAAAATATCTGTAATGTAATTGAGGCTTTACAGAGCATAGAATAAGAGTTACTTTTCATTATGTACTTACTTTTTATTTGTCCCATTAGACATTGGCCTAGAACTTCACTTTACTGGACAGTTTTAATTGAAACGAATACGCAAATGATGCTAGTTAAGTGTGAATGTTCATAACCAACTCGTAAGTGTATCGAAACATAGTAATTGAGTTAATTATTTAAATTAACAAGTAATGAAATAAGAAGTGTTAAGTCCTCACCTGATGATAGTATGCTTCGTATATAGCGCTGTGGGTCCCTGCCACCTGCAACCGTTCAATCCCCATTTTCAGAACGTAAAACTCACAACAGTTATTACTTTACGAACTTATTTTGAACGGATAAGGGTGTGACATTTCAATACTCTTCACGACTTTTCTAACGTTCGTAGAGAAACGGATACGATTACGTGGTCTTAAAACACCTCATGAGCAATTCAATGACATGAAACACCAATAACAAACTCTGCACTGTAAATTGAGACGAATTATTTGATTAAATATGCGGCTAAACCATTGAAATACTAATAATTTTTGAGCAGCGTAATCCGTTCACGGTACACTAAACTTTGACGTCGAATAATTCAATGTTTTCACGCCCGATACTAAAGTTGCACTGCACTAAACTGTAGATACATTAATGAATTTTACTTTAAATAGGAAATATTCATAGTTTTACCAAAAATAACTATTTAAATCTCAAATAATTCTACCTGAGTAGGAGAAGGCAAGGCAGCCATTTTTTACATCTCCTCTTCGACCAATCAATAAGCCGCCATAGACTAAAGAATCTTTGACATAAGCGGTGAGAGTGCTGGAAAAAAACTACAGTTGATGTATATTTCTTTATTTGCTTATGGACTAAACTTATCGACTATTAGTAATGTAATTTTTAGTTGATTTTCATAATAAAAGAAAAACAAATTAGGCAAATGATCAATCGTGTATTTTACATCGTGTACTAACATTATTTCTGTTGCTTTAATATTTCTACAAAATTTTGTAAACGTTTCAAACCACGCTTATTCACTTCAAAGCAAGAAACTGAATTTAACAACTCCAACCAACATTTCACGTTCTTGTGCCGTTCTAAAAGTGGAACCAATATTTCCAGAGAGCTTATTGTAGTTCCACAGCAAACATCGCATAGTCGCATCTGCAATAAAAATATAAATAGTTAAGTCACAATGGCGAATCCTTAAAGAAACCCTGTATAAAAAAAATGTGGACAGGAAGCATACACGCTCAAAACATAAAAACCTATGCGGTAACCTAGCTCAGATAGGTTAAAATATTGGAATAGCGAACTCGATAACAGTAGTAGTATAGTACATATGCTAGGGTGGAATAATTATTTTTCGTTCAAGATGAATTCGTTTACTGGAGAAATTCATACTTTCGAGCGAAGCAAGTTAGTTGGACTATTTTATGCATCATAATAATTATTTATTATATTACGGGCTTCTTACTAAAAAGAATAAAAGTAGGGGAAATTTTCAATTTTTAGTAATAAGAAGCCTGTATATATATGAATTATTTTCTCTTTATCTATTCATTATTGTAGTTTTTAATTTTATGACTTTGTCTTAAAATTTATTTCTATAATTATATGTTATAATCCACCCCTAAGACGACTCTGACCAAATATTTTTATTTCTTTCTTCTTTCTAATGTACCTACTTCCCTTGTGGAATACCTATGTAGGTACATATAAATGCTAAAATTATTTAAATCGATTCCTTTTTCTTACCTTATCACCTGTAAGCCACTTCTGATCACTTAATTTCAGTTCTAAATGATCCAATGCTGAGTACCAATTGTTTACTTTTACTTCATCATTTGGCCATTTACCAGCAAAAAAATCAGTCTGAAACCAGCAAATATTTTTTTGATAAACGTTTATTATACAAACAAAATTATATAGATAGGTAGGTATATAATAACACACTAAGATTAGTCTTTTCGATAGATAGGACCCACTATTAATATAATACCTACTCAATTGATTGTCAATTCAATTCATTTCAATTTTTAAGTGTAAGGCTGCATCGACGAACGTCCGATGATTTTGCCAACGTCAAAGTATAATGTGGAAACGGTCGGTACTTTGTCAAAAATACTGTTATATTTGTAGTGATAGCAATTGATTCATTCAATTGTTATTTATTATTATTTTGTCTCACTAATTTTTTTCTCCCATGGTCGGTACCTATTATGTAACGCTTTTCTTTTTAATTTTGAATCATAATGTTATTAAAATAAGTATCACTGATGTATAAAAAAATAGTAACACTATAATTATAGTTATATCCTATACAGCAAGAGGATGAAGCATTCAAAATATTATAAACAAACTTTATGTAAATACTGTCTTACAAATATAGCACTGTCGATTGGAAACAGAACGCCAGCATTAAAGTACAGCCACTCGTCTATCTTAGTTCGAAGAACGGTTGCTTCAGGGTACAACTCTTGACTGCCGCTAGTTCTGCAGAAATACAAAGCTATGGCGTGGCTGTCGCAAATGATCTCCCCATCAACTGACAGCGCAGGGACTTTCTGCAGAGGATTTATCTGTAATTAATAAAATATACATTATTTTTTGTTGGTTTTTTACACTTGCACGTTGCACTTGTCCTTGACCATTGAAAAGTGCACCGGAATGGTTTAATTGAAATATCCAATCGAATGCGAGGGTAGGCCATCGTCCCGCAATCTCATAATGCAGTAAACAGTGGCTCTTGATTGACTTTTGAGTCCGAATTAAAACAAATCTAGACAGGTACAGTACGGCTGACGGATCTTGGCGCGTCTGAAGTTAGGCTCTGCGAACTTTAACGCTCAAAATAAGCGCGCCAAATAAATGATTTATAAAAATAAATGCCAATGACAGTTGTTAACAGCAATAACAACTGCTATTGGCATTTATTTTTTCAAACCATATATTTTTTTACAAGTGCACAAGCGCTATGATGCTTATTATTCAGGCGTTTAGAGATCACCAGAAGCCAGTTTTGCGAACGAGAAAGAGGGATGGAACACTATCCATCCCTTAAACAGTTCAATTTCGGCGTCAGGCTAGGTTCTCTTGTAGAAATTGGTTGGATAGGAGAAACTCATTCTACGATTTCATTCACCAAGGAATGTCGTGATGTTAACGAAATAATGAAGTTAAATATTGTCATACCCACCTTTTTATAAAATTCACTTCGGTTTTCCGCCTTGAATAGATCGACTTTATGGAATTCCAGATCGATGTTCAATAGAGAAGCTGTCATCATAGCGAACCTCACTGGGGGTGAAGATTCATCTCCGTAGAGTACCGGTTTCTTCGTCACCGACATGTTTCTAAAGAAAATAAAACCACACGCTGACAAACAATTTTTAGATATACCTTGCATGATTGTTTTTTTAAACCTACCGTAACGTAGTGGGTAGGTATATAATAAAAATGACTTTTTGAAAAGTTTGTTGAGTAGATAACACTATTAAGTTCTGATTCTGTAAGCGTTCTCCGACAGTCGTTTCTCCTTTGAACTGTTCACCGACAGAATGGTTCGCATTTTTTTGTTTCGAAGACAGGACTTTTCAACTATGGAATATTCGCCGTCAGATCGTTTTATCTACGATCGTTTCGACATGGCTTTTTCACTATTTAACTACAAAGCTGATAAGCTACTAACTTGCTATAAAGACATGAAGAAAGAAAATGTTTTAATGAGAGACCACCTTCACTCCCATATACTTCTATTTTGTTATTGCAAACATTAGGGAAATATAAAAATAGCAGCTGTTTCGCCTCTAATGCCTATTCCTAGCTAGCCTGGAGTCGTCTTCTAGTCTAACCAGATGCGATGCGACCCGCTTTTTACATTAAGCGGCTGCCTATCATACCTCCAAAACCCAGTTACTGGGCAAAACGATAATTCTTGGAGTTGGTTACATACGTGAAAAGATTAAAACAGAGTTACATTACCTGATAATGCACTTTTCCAGAACACGAATATTTTGAAAAGATTTAAAACAAAAGTCGCCTCGAAACAAAATCATTTATGCACAGTTATTTGAACCCAACTAAACACACTGCCGTTCAGCCAGAAACCAAAAGAAGTTATGGCGAGAGCCAGTCGTTTAAAAAACAAGCGAATAAAACTTGTAAATGAATACGGGTCGATAATGCACACAGATCAAATTCGAGATCCTGTTACCTCTTCCATAATGCATGTCGATCCCTTGTCTAACGGTCAACTTGAAAAACGGTATAAAAAGTTTACCTAAAGTTGTTGAAAAAAAAAATCTAGAAAACTACTCCACAGCTGATAACACATAGGTAAGTGATTATTATCGATTTAATTACTTATTATCTATGTACGTAACGTGCAAAGTAACGTATTATATATTTAACTAGCGTTTCAGTCTTATGCATCATGATTTATCATATATTTAAACAAAGCATAATCAGCCTTATGATGTTCCCACTTGGTCCACGTAACTCGTAAAGCAGCGCTATGCCATTTGATCACAATATCAAGTTTTTTTTTTACTTGGGGCCCTATTTTTTTTTTTTTCTTTAATAAAAACCCTAGTTTTTTTTTATTGTTATTATTCATAGGCTCGCGTTTGACCACTATCTCACCTGATGGTAAGCGATGACGAGGCCGACGATGGAGCACGCTGGCCTAGAAGTAACCTATTCACTCTTGACTTAAAGACTCCTAAGTTGTAGCTATCAGGAAACACAGACTCCGGCGGGGAATTCCATTCTTTAGCTGTGCACACAATAAATGGACTCCCAAAACGCTTTGTACATATGGGTGGGATATCCACCATGTACCTGTGGCGCATCGCCGTACGTCTAGTGGTCCGATGATGGAATGGACTTGTCGGAATTAAATTGTGTAATTCCAACGCACAATCCCCGAAATGTAAACGATAGAAAACCGTCAAGCGAGCAACTCGGCGTCGGTCGATGCCCAAGAATTTGGAGCTTTGACTCAACAAGTGCATCATTACCAATGATCTTTTTAGCTCGTTTTTTTTTTTTCGTTATATCTATTATAAAAATCCCGTCCAAATCGGGCCGTCCGTTATGGAGTTTAGCCGGTACACATAAACGTAGTGCTTACATTCTCTTTGGGTACAAACAGACAGACTACAAAGTACATTAGAAAGATAGAGACAGACAACAGACAGATCGACAGACAGACCAACAAAACTTAAAAAATGCCTTTTTGTTATTAAGAGCCAAATTCACCAATAAACTAATCGCGATTCGTTCAAACAAAACGCAGTTTGAGCGACTAATCGAGATTATAGCTTCATTTTGCGTTTCACCGCGATGAATTGAACCTAGTTTACGCTAAACTCAGTTTCAATTCTTTTGTTGTCGCCATGTTTACGACACGCGTCTTTAAACTAGATTACGCTGAGCTCAGTTTAGTTGAACTAAGTTTTTATATTGAATGATGAAATCAGCCCTAAGTATCACGTACGCAATTAGTGTATAAAAAATATATTATTTACAAACAGACACTTCAATTTTATTTACATATTGACCCACGTATTGACATCTAATATATCGATTTATATCTGTATAGATTAAAAAGGAAGTGTAATAATTGATTTTAATTAAACCATACCATAATTCAGTAACAGATGTCCCTAAAAGTAGGTGAAATACTTAAATAATCTTACATAACCTTCTTTCATAATCAAGATTTTTTTTTATCATAAAAACTGGCATCTCTATCCTTTCACTCGATGCACAAGACAGTTCCCTGAAAAACATTATTGCCGTGAAATTAATAAAGAATGAATTAATATTTTCAATAGACTTTTTCAAAATCTTAAGTACCCTGTATCATGGGGAGCTCAGCAAGCAAACTTTCAGAAACAGGACTAAAGTAAGTTTATTTTCTTTAAAAACAAGCATTCCAAACTTGGAGCATTGCCGTTTTTCAGGCGGCACCACTACAGGCTCTTTTACGACCTTCCAATAATTTTCATTTCGAATCGGTAGCCCAACATCGCATCACTTTATCATTGACATAGCACGACGAATCGCTAAACTTAAGTGGCAACTGGCAGGGCACATTGCTCGCAGAACAGATGGCCGTTCGGCCCTAAAGTTTCTGGAGTGGTAACCACGTACCGGAAGACGCAGCGTCGCCAGGCCTCCTACAAGGTGGACCGATGACCTTAAGGGTTTCGGGAATCCGATGGACGCAAGACACACAGGATCGTTCATTGTGGCGACACTTTGAAGAGGCTTATGTCCAGCAGTGGATGACTTTCGGCTGAAATGATGGTGATGAGCAAAAAATCTTGGGAAGGGCGCTAGACCATAGACACTGGAACGGGCACGGCCCGCTACCTCCCCCCTCCCCCCCTCCCCTATATAAACCTACGACGAGGAATACCTAGTCATCTGTCATCGATACCTAAAACTCTGAAACACGATTTGGTTCTAAAAATAATTTATCGGTACCTAATCGAAAGTAGGTAGGTAGGTATTGTACGCGGCAAAGAAGTTGAACTAAAATGGCCGTCGTCGCAAAAAAATCCGTTTCGTGGTTTAGCAGGAATTACGTTGTAGTATTTCACCGTTGACGATCCTCTATTAGTTGTTGGTTGTAAATGATTAGGTAACCCACAGAACAGAATACAATACACTACTATCTTTATTCCGTGAGCAATATGATTGAATATTTCTTTGTTATAAAAGAAAACTTATGTTTAGTTATCTCAGCCACACTTATTTATTACCAAAGAGATATAGAGACATATTGAATATCTTTGTTTATTACTACCATATTGCCGCGTGAGGGAGGCACGGTAATATTATAGAGTTAATATTACCGTGACGGAAGTGTAGTTACTACGAGTAATAAATTAAAATTGTCAAGTTTACCATGCAAAACGTATTTTGGTGTATGAGCATTATTGTTTCGAACAAGTTACCTGATAAACAGACAGACGTAAACGACGTACGATTCTAAAGGTGCTATTCGGCGGCTGCACGAAGCCGGCTACGGCTGCTCCACTGGTTTAATGGTTTTCTATGTAGTAGTATAGATTTCTGTGAAACATTCCGAACACGGCTGCGGCTGCAGATCGCGGCAGCACTCGCAGCAAAGGCTCGGCAGCACGTATGATTTTCTATGTAGTAGTACGGATTTCTGTGTAACATTCCGAACACGGCTGCGGCTGCAGATCGCGGCAGCACTCGCAGCAAAGGCTCGGCAGCACGTATGATTTTCTATGTAGTAGTATGGATTTCTGTGAAACATTCCAAACACGGCTGCGGCTGCAGATCGCGGCAGCACTCGCAGCAAAGGCTCGGCAGCACGTATGGTTTTCTATGTAGTAGTATAGATTTCTGTGAAACATTCCGAACACGGCTGCGGCTGCAGATCGCGGCAGCACTCGCAGCAAAGGCTCGGCAGCACGTATGGTTTTCTATGTAGTAGTATATGGATTTCTGTGAAAGCAATCCGAACGTGGCTGCGGCTGCACGTGCTGCCGCCGCATGTGCAGCCGTAGGCGTATGTAATCCGTACTAGTATGTACATAGAAATCAAGTCGTGCAGCTGCAGCCGGCTTTGTGCAGCCAGCACATGGGCTGCCTGCAGCTGTAGGCTGCCGCCCAGATTGAATTGCGTACCTTAAATATAGAGACATTCCCTTTGAAACAAAATCACAGGCATTGCACTCTATGGAAGGCGGACCGGAGCCCCGCCTGCCGTGCCGTGATGATGGCGCTGGACTCCATGAACCTGAGCATCACGGAGGTCGACATCAACATGGACAAGGGAGAACACAGGACGCAGGAAATGATCAACGTAAGCTACTCGATGGATGTACTACTTCTCCTTTGTGTGGTCTGTCGCGATCCCGTCGTGACTGTTTCAGAGCGTACCACACTACATGAATTGGAAATTTCATATGATTGAGATTGATAATGTAATGTGAATGCTATGCACCTAAAGCACTGAGCACTGAGCTGGCATCCACAATTTGTACTTTTTTCTAAGTAATGCCAGCCAAACTTAATTTGTTATATATATGAAATGATACACAGTGATAAAATGCTTTTTTTTACCGAATATTTTATTTTTTCAGTTAAACCCGCTACAAACGTTACCAGTTTTCAAGGACCGTGAACTAGTAATTAGTGATAGGTACGTACTTTTCGTCTCATCATTATCATCATCATCATTTCAACCGAAAGATGTCCACTGCTGGGCATAGCCAAAGTATCGCCATAACGAACGATCCTGTGCGTGTCGCATCCATCAGGTGCTGATTCCCGCGACCCTCACCAGGGTCACCGGTTCACCTTGTCGAAAGCCTTCCACGGGACCGAAAGACGCGGTCGGTTTAATTAATAATTTTAACAGTAAAGGGAACCAGTGATAGCTTGACTATTGACAGGACAGTTGTTGAGCGTGTTGCGCCGACCACAAATAATATGGGACAAGGGGAGTAAGATGATGAATTGTAGCAGAACTTTTAGTAAGACTAAAACTTGCCCAATTATAAATCTATCTCTTATTGCTATAGTTAATTTTTTATTGCTTTTTGGGTTGCGTACTCATTTGTTGAAATCAGCAACCATAACTAAGCTATTATGTTTTTCTTACAGTCATGCAATTTGTTCGTACTTGGCTAGCCGGTACTGTGACTCCGGACGCCTGCTGCCGAAGGATCCCGGAGGCCGTTCCATAGTGGACCAACACATGCATTACAACAGTTCCACAATTTACCCTCGGTTCCGAGCAGCTGCTGTTAGTAGACGCTTTTTAATAGATTAAGGAGATCTTTATATTATTGATAGGCTAGCACGGTAAGGTGATGTGATCAACGCTAGAGCCACGCTTAAAAAGAAGTTTAGATGTACCCTTTTAATTTTTGATTTAAAGAAAGACCCTTCGGTTGTACCTATCAGCCGGAAGGGAATTCCACTCTCAAACTGTTCCCACAATGAAACAATTCCCAATTTGGGAATTAATACTTATTGCGTTTAATAATACGTATTCTATTCTACAGTAGTATTCTATACTTTGTGTAGCTTGTGTCGGATCATTGAACTTACACGATTAACTTACACATGCGTGCCCTGTATGGGCAGGCTCACCAATATATATGTGATGCTTTCCTCAAATTACCACCACAGATATATTTACCAGGCGGCGGTCGAACTAGCGACGCGCGGGGTTGCGACAGTCGTGGAGAGGATCGAGCAGTTGGGAGTCGAGGTGGCATTGCACGAGTCCGAGGCCATGTGCTTTCACGGCCCTCGGAACGCGCCACCACCGGGTTCCTAATTAACGGTAGGAAGAGTTCACATCGGCGTCGGGTCGACGATGAATTACCTGGGACTCGTCCTCGACAGCCGGTGCAACTTCGAGGCGCACTTCCGACGTTTGGCCCCCCAACTTAATCGGACTTCGGCTGCACTCAAGCGGCTCCTGCCAAACCTGGGGGGTCCAGACGCTTCCTGCCGGAGGCTCTACGCTGGCATCGGTCGGTCCATGGCCCTTTACGGGGCGCCGGTGTGGGCGCCGACTGTCGCAACCCTGTGCTGGGCACACCACGATTGAGGCGGTAAGGCCCCTCTTTGAGGCGTGGCTGGAAAGACCTCACGGCGTCGTGACCTTCCGCATGGCGCAGGTCCTAACCGAGCATGGTAAGTTCGGGCCGTACCTGTACAAGCTCCGTGTGGAGGTGACGCCCGGGTGTCGCCACTGTGCGGAACGCCCGGTGGACACGGTGGAGCACACGGTAGAGGTGTGCCCCGCTTGGGCAGAGCATCGCCGTGTCCTCGTGGGGGCGATCGGCGGCGATCTCTCACGCTGGGGCTTGGTTCAAGCCATGCTCCGGAGCGAGGAGGAGTGGCAGGCGGTCGCCTCCTTCTGCGAAGCAGTAATGCTAGCAAAGGAGGAGGCTGACCGTATCAGGCAACGGCGCTCACGCCGCAGCCGCCGCCGTAATTCTGATCCAAATTTCCGACCACCGTAGGCGCGGGCTTGCGGACAGCGGGCAATGGGTAGCTCGCTGTCCGTTTGTCCGGTAACAGACCGGACCGAGCCCAAGTCGTTTTCGGCGCGCACTGTTCCCGTACGCCTCAAGGAGTTGTCAGCAAACCGTAGGGGCCCAGTAGGGTCGAGGCCTAGTCTGGGGCTCTGGGAAGGTATGAAAATGCATACCAGGGCCCTGGAACCACGGCAGGGAAGGAACAGGGTAGGTTTTTAGTCAGTAAGAGTCTGACACTATTTCCCGCTCCGCCCAAGGGCGGGATTTGTCATTGGATGATTTTACCTACCAGAAAAAAAAAACCACAGATATATTAAAGGAGATCATTTATTTTGGTCCAAATTCAAAAGTGCCGGCCAAGAAAAAAAAATATGGCAATCTGTTAGAGTTTGACCCCGTGAGCATTTTTTATTATGGCACCAAAACTGTAGGACCATTGCCCTGGGTTTTATTTAAGTTTTAAAAAATCAGTTCCTGTACATTTTCGGTAACATGAATTGTAAAAACAAAGAGTTAGAGTTTGAATAGAAACTTCCAGGTAGCTGCCGTTTACCACCACACGTTCTCCCCTAGCTACTGAACGCTCGCCCCACCTCGAATATCTTATCTGTTACTTTAGTAGGTACCTAAAGCAAGGTGTGTGATATTATATCACTCCTGTCCCAATTGATCGTGGACGGAAAGACCAAAATCTACGAGTACCATATTGAATCAGTTAGATTCCATCCCCGATTTCTTGAGTCTCAGTCGCTGACACGACAGCAGCGTTCGATTCACTTATGGACCACATACGATCCGTCCTGAATGACTTTTCAGGGGAGATCACAATGACTGATGACCATTGCTGGAAACTCCTGGGCAATGTATGTGGTCTGAAAACCGAAAAGAATGCAACTCCCGGCAAAGTAAACAAAGCTCAAGCAACAGAGCAGCGTGCCGCGTGCTGGATGAAATGCGAGCAAGAACACATTCACCTCGCCTTCTAGCACCTTCACAGAAAGTAGAGGCTTCTATGTCTGTTCTTATTCGCCCCGATAAGAGTATCGCTTTCGATAACACTGACAAAGCGAAATACAACGAGAAAACAAATAAATGCCCTCAACCAATAGACAAAACTCATCTTGATATGACAGACGCTAAAGTTGAACGCAGAGCTTCTCTCGAACTCATCGAAGATCCTAATGATCCTTTGTTCCCCTTTATCTCAGTCAGAGGCGGTGGGGAATATCATCAAAAAGCTCCAGCCCCGAAAAGACCTCGGCTCTGACGGTGTCATAAACAAGGTGTTTAAACTCTTCCCATCCCAACTCATAATACTAATGACCGTCATCTTCAATGGTGCATTAAGGAATAACATGTTCCCCCAAGCGTGGAAAAAGGTTACTAATATCGGTATTCCTAAACCATGCAAGTCCAAGTCAAGTTTGACACCTCCAGCTACATTTTCATCAGTCCATTCAATGTCCTCGATAAAATCTAAAGCGGCGCAGAGATTATGCTGAAGTCATGAGTGTTATTCCCAACGGTAGTTTGGTTTCCGAATCGAACAAGTCAAGCGAATCGTCGAACACCCATGCAATGGTTTACAGCATAACGCGATGATGGACGTCTAGTTTTTTGACTCAACGAAAGCTTTTGACAAAGTGTAACATAATGGTTTATCATTTAAGCTATATCAACTCGGTGTGCCAGATTGTCTAGTACTCATCTTGCGAAACTTTTTGTTTGAATTGTGCCTTCCACTATTGACTACCAGATGGTAGCGCTCCCTCTATGCGATAGTGGGGAGATCTCCACCCATACGAGCAGGAGTTCTTCAAGGGTTCTTCATGGGTCTCCCTCTGATCACACGTACCAATCCGATACCTTGGGAGAAGCAAGCTCGGTGTGATCCTAGATCAGCATTTGACCTTAGCTGAGTACATAAAGCAAACTTGAACGTACGCGTGTCGCTTTCGCACAAAGCAGGCTCCACTAAATTCTGCCAACCCGTAGGTATGGTCGCATTTTTAATACGCTTACTCTGTCTTCGCAGATGCAAAGCCCCACCATCTCCATATATGGCAAATACTTCAAAAGCGATTCCTAAAAATCCGCGAAGCCTATCATGTCTGAAATGAGAGTTCTTTTTGATCACAAAAGGGGATTTTCAGGGGAGATCATAAAATCCCTATCATCCAGCATTTCATGAAACGCTTTCCAAGCGTTTCTTTAACACTGCTATGAGACACCGCAACCCCGCCTTCTGATATTGACCGTCCACTCATTTTCGAAATTCACCGTCATAATTATGCTTTTTATTTTTATTATTTTTTATTATGTTTTTGGGTTTAGAAAATATTACTGTGGTTCTAAAAGATAAATATATGGCTTGACTGTTCTAAACAATTAAAGCATTGAGTATTACATATACCGATATTTTTATTCTTAGAAAATCTAAAAAAATACAAAAAAAAATTAAAAAAAATAACGCAATAAAGACACAACTACAGACAGGCTGTTTTTTTTTGTTGCATTTTTTTTTAACTATTGTCATGTATGGGATATTTCATTTTTTGAGAAAGTTTTTCGTTGAAAACTAACCATTTTTGAACTTAAATAATACCGAGGCTAATGCTCCCACAGCATTGTTGCCATAATAAAAAATGTTCGTAAGAACGAGTTCTAACAGAATATTGTATTTTTTTTCTTTGGCCGGCTCTTTTAAATTTGGACCAAAAATGTATGGACCGTGGGTGATGTCCTTTGACGATCTAAACTGAATTGTTAAAGGGATGGAATAGGGTGTATGGATCGATCCCTCTTTCTCGCTTGCATGACTGACATTTTAATACGTCATGGTTGTCCCTTCAGGCCTTACCATGACGTGAACAGTTCTCAAAGGGATCGCATTAAGAGCTCTTAGTAGAGCTTCTAATGGTTCAATGGTGTATGAATTTTATTGGTAAAGATACACTTCTGAATTAGTTTTAATGTCTCTTCTCAGAGTACCTAGGTACTCTGAGAAGAGATAGCTATAGATATCTATTCTGAGAAGAAATAGCTATTTCTTCTCAGAATGTGCAATTAGCATCATTTTTTTTTCTCACACACTTCTTGACCTTTCAAAAGTTCCTGTAAATGTTTTATTTGAAACGCTTTGAATCTTATCAACCTCAATTATTATTTTTTGCGTGAATAATTTCAATGTGATTATTTCTAGTATACATGTTACCGGCAAGCTATATTATTAATACTGGTATTCTATACAATACCGAATGCGCAGCCGGTAATGTATGTAAAAGACGAGAACAGGGAAGAAGGTGATGTAATTTTAGGTTACCCCGACACGGGCAGGTTAGATTAGTTTTTTTTTATCACCACATAAAAATAAAAGCCTTAATTGTGTGGCGACACTAAACCGTATTCTATACAAATACAATGTCTAGATATTGTATAAAATACCGGTATATATAGTTTGCCGGTAACAGATACAATAATTTTGTAATTTTTTTCTGGCTTTCAGTATCCAATTCTATACGAGCACTGTAATTTTGTGATGCCACAACAAATATTAGAGATTGAATGCATCTACAGTGATCTGGAGTGCATGCTATTCAAGCGGACTTGGTTCGGTGGCAGTTGGGCGACTCTGAGCGATATAGTGTTCGCTTCCACGATCAGCACGCTCAACATTCTGGTTCCTATTGATAAAAGCAAGTGAGTGTCTAAGTTAAGCTGCCCCGTTAGCTAAGTTACAACCGTTTTGTTTCGATTTTCTTGCGTCGAATGCGTCAAGGTGGTCATGCCTCCGATTCCTCAGATCTGACCACTTGACTGAGCTTTGAGACGTTAGGACAAAGAACGCTTGGAGTCGTGGCCAACTCGAGGCATTCGCCGCAAGAGAATCGAAACGAAGCGATTATAACTTGGCTAGGTTGGAATCCATACTTAAAATATTATAAATCTGAATGTAACTCTGTCTGTCTGTCTCGCTTTCACGGTTAGCTACTGAACCCATTTTGATAAAATTTGATACGAAGGACACTAGAACACCATGGATGGACTTAGGCTACTTTTATTCATCACGACTTCGAATCTGCTATAACCAACATTCACGCAGACGAAGCGGTGGCAGAAACTAGTAGCTTCTAACCTAAGTAATATTGAAAAATGGTTAAAAAAATATCCGTATATATACATATATCTGATTAGCCTTTTATGTCCAACGTCTAACTAGTGAAAGTCCTCCGCCGACGTGTGTGGAAAAAAGAAAGCCTTCGTTTATCACACTTGTTGCAATGTGTTGCGTGCCCGCCTCAATATGGTCAAGCGCCCACCCCTAGATTTTGGGCTACCGATTGAAAATTCTATGATGGACCATAGAATGGGCCAAATACTGATAACTACACACAAAAAAAAATAGCATGCAAAATAACCCTAGGTATTATACGCCAATGACTAATCTATGTATTATTTCAGATACCCAAGGCTTTCGAGCTGGCTTTACCGTATATCAGAAGAACTGTATTTTGTAACAGCCAATAGAAAAGGCCTCAGCGAGTTCTCGAGAAGAATAGGCGAGTTAGCACAAATACAACAGTCATAATTTTTTGAATCAAGAGCATAATTCTTACAATCAACGTGTTTGTCGACATTAGATTGCAGCACTAGTCTTGATGACACTGAGTTCAAGTGTCCAAGGAGTTCTTTAGCACGACGGGGACTGCAGCTAAGGGAATCCAGCCCCGAAGCAACATGCAAGCCTGTAACCCAAGAATGAGGAAGGGCGAAGACCGCTGAAGGCAAATGGGCCTGTCTCACCACACGCTGAACGAATGCAGGTAAAATAACCAGGGACTAAAAGTCGTTTTGATTTGTCATTATTTTACGATGTTGAAGTTTCAGTCTTACGTTTAATTTTGTAATGGTAGGTATGTAAATTGTTTGTAAACTATTTTCAAAGCCAATAAAATTATAAAAATGTATAGAGGCAGGCTACCCTTCCTTGGCTAAGCTCATGGCAAATAGTAAACATTGTGTATTTTTTTCATGTGCTTATTCGAAATAAATAAGTGATAAGCCACAGAGCCTTTTATTTTACTACTAGCTTTTGCCCGCGGCTTCGCTCCCGTTCGACCTTACTCTACCCCACTCTACACTACTCTACTCCCGCATCAGGCAACGGCGTACACGCCGCCGCCGCCGCCGGGATTCCGATCTCGATTTCCGGCCACCGTAGGCGCGGGCTCGCGGACGGCGGGCAATGGGTAGCTCACTGTCCGTCCGTCCGGTAACAGACCGGTCCGAGCTCAAGTCAGTTTGCCGTCGTCCACACCATGCGATGTAAAAGCGATGTAGAATGTTTCACTCATGCGCCACCCTCGCTCCGTTTTCTCTCTGACGTCGTCCGTCACGGTCGCGCGTTTACTTCGATACAGTTAGGCCGTTTTTACGGAGACGCGGCGCGTTGCGCGGCGTGTTGTGCGTTTCGTCGTACATTGCAGCAGCGGGCCGCGTCATCGCTCGCGCAAACACAAAATTATGGCAATGTACGACGGACCGCCCGACGCGCCGCGCAACGCGCCGCGTCTCGATAATCGAGCACTTACGGTGCTGGTCTATAGCGCGTTAGTAGCGTGTCGGTAAAGCTTTTGTAACGCATTGAAAATTCGACTAACGCGCTTTAATCTGTCCTAGCTCAGAGGACACCGGTGTCCTCTCACATGCACGCCACTATAGGCCTTAATTCCGATGTTTAGAGTCTACTTTTGTATGAACAAGTTGGGTAGTTGTGGATCGAAGTGTTAATACTGTCGCTAATTTACAAAAAGCGAGACTTATCGCTACAAAAAGTCGCCGAGGGTGAGTGCCTATGATTGTAATGCGAACGCATTAATCAAAGAGTGTGTACTTAAAGCTAACTCTTTTGCATTGAATGACTATTTAACAAAAAAAAAAAATTTACAAAAAAAATACAACCGACTTCAAAAACGCACTAAAAAGTGCAAAATAACTTTAATTTCAGAAGTCGGTGTTTCTATAGCAGTTTGGTCTCTTCGAGATTAAACACCGACTTCCGAAATTAAAGTTATTTTGCACTTTTTAGTGTGTTTTTGGAGTCGGTTGTATTTTTTTTGTAAAAAGTTTTTTATTTCACACTTTTTGGTTGTAGTGCCCCTCAGCCAAACTTAAATAGATACCTACCTTTCGCCATTCGGTTCCATCATCAAATCATCACGACAATTCTACGAGTAATAATATCAAACACGGCTAGCAAATCAATACTGATTTATTACAGTATGCCTTACTTACCTTCCCGCTTCATCATCAGATCAATGCTATGTATCCCCTCCCTTTCTTATTTCAGTCAGTCACCGACTACATGTATAAACAAAGCAATTTTACTTATTACGACAGTTCTGCTATGATTTTTTGAAGACTTCCGTTCTATATCTTCGAAGTTCATCATCAGATTAAACAATATTTCTATGGTACCAATTCGGGAGTATAATCTTTCAAACAAAACAATAATTTTCAAAATCGGTTCACAACTGACCGAGATATCGGTGAGCATACATATAAAACCGACAGTTCTGCAAAGATTTTTGAA
Organism: Leucania comma; assembly: GCA_958295575.1. Taxonomy (NCBI): domain Eukaryota; kingdom Metazoa; phylum Arthropoda; class Insecta; order Lepidoptera; family Noctuidae; genus Leucania; species Leucania comma. The sequence continues at coordinate 22,568,021 of OY282480.1, forward strand.
GAGTTTTATCATATATCTTCGAATTTCATCATCAGATCAAAACAATTTTTCTATGGGACCAATTCGGAAGTATATCTTTCAATCACAACAAAAATTTTCAAAATCGGTCCACAATTGACCGAGATATCGGTGAACATACATAAAAAAAAAACAGCCGAACATAGAACCTCGTCCTTTTCGAAGTCGGTTAAAAAATTGTGGTAAATTATTTTATTTTTGGCTTGGATTCCAAGTCCTTTTAGCCATGTCTTAGTTTTAAGTAGGTAAGCTTGTAGGTAAGTAGAAGTTAAGCTTCGCTGAGGTAGTCAATTCTACTTTTCGGAAAACGTTAGTTATAACGAAACCTTTTTGATATATATATAGACCTACTTCTTAAAAGCAGAACTTGTTGTTTACCTTATTGGATAAATACCCTATAAAAAAAAACGCTCAATATTTTATAATCTATGCGAACGCCGGCGTTCGCTTGGTCACAGAATACGTAGTACTAAACGTAGTGCTTATATTCTCTTTGCGTAGTACGTAATACTCCCTGTAATCTGTGGTCACAGATTACTGTTATATAAGCTACGCTTGGCTATCGATTTGTAAAAAGAAAATTAAAAAATTCAGTACTTTTTTTTAACTCAAATTATTTACGCATGTATGTGTAAATTAATTAATATCAAATTTTTTGGTTCAGAGATGCAAACGTCTTCGTATCAGTGAAAAGAATTACCCGACTTTTTGTATGTGTTAGTTTAGAGTGAATTAATTAAACATACATTAAACATATTAATTAAATGTAAATAGTTAAGTACTTATTAAGATTTTTTTGGCTAAATAAAAAAGTATACCTACTACGCGGCAAGTAAGTTGAGCCAAAATGGCCGTCTTTGTTATGGTTACGCGCAGCCGTCCACTTCGATTTAATCCCGAAAATCGGTTGTTTAGAGCGCATTCAAGGTCGATCGCCATTTTGGGTCAACTTATATGCCGTGTATTATAAGGAACGAATTGGTAAAGTTAAGTGCTACAGATATAGGATATCTAAAATCGGATATTGAAAGCGATTTCAAAATCAGAAAACGGATATATATCCGTTTGCGTTCAAAACCAAAAATGCCCATGTCTACTCGGATATAAACTTCGCCTCCTCTCGCTCTCTTTCTAAGCGGAATGTTGTGGTAATAAAAAGGACAGGGCGAATATATTGCGATTTCGGCTGGATTTCGGATTTTAGTTTTGTGTTTGGTTTAGATTTCTTGAGATCGAATTTTCAAGTTTGTGATATCGATAAGTATCGATTTCTGACTGGTATCAGATTTTGAATACGATTTGATATATCGGACGCATGTCTAGTGTTTAACCGACTGGGGCGAAATCACGCGCATTCGGTTCGGCGTTAACTGATTGTAGGCTTTTTGATTACCTAAGATTAGTAAGACTACCAAGTGAAACTTCTGTTTTCAATCATGTCATACAAACCATCATCCACGCGAATTTTGGTTATATAATTTAGATACGAATTCATAACAAGTTTATAAACACACGTAGAAGGAATAAGATTATTTAATAAAAACCTAACTTTCCATAAATCGTTTGGCACCGCAACGTCGACCGTCGCGCGTCAGCTGAACCAGTACCGAATTACCGACCAAGACAACTTGAATCGTCGTGATTCGTCGCTTTCATCTAAGGGTCTATTACACCACTCGATATTCCGCACAAGTTACACAGACTGTCTTAAAGTTTACTTCCTAGTAAGACAGTCTGACCCTTATTACTCTACACGACGTCGACAAAACCGGTTTGAATATCAAGTGGTGTAATAGATCCTTTAACAGTCTTTTGAGCAACTTGATTTGACTCGATTGTTTTTTGACTTGAGTCACTCGGCTAAAACAACTCGACTTGCTACAGTGTGGAATCCGAGTTCAATTCAATTATTACTTTCGTTCACCTCACTAAATTTGTCAGTACTTAACTGTGACGCTGTCATGTCATGCGTGTCTGACTGTCTGTCATTTTATAATGTATTTTTTGCGTTCCAATGCGATCCGATAATTTATTTATTTTGTTGCGGAGGAGGGATGAATGAGTGAAGAGTGCTCAGTGCAAATCATTATGTAGATTATCAAACATTGCCGTCCATTGTTCACCCGAAGTTCACAGGAAAAACATAAAAAGTTCCTCGCGGATTCTCACGGAATGCGAAGAAAGTCGACGTGAAAGGTTTATGCTGTGTTATGAATGATGGTGTCAATCTGAAGCTGGTGCCGTCAGCATGCCACTTGTGTCGTGCTAATACACAATAAACTGGTATTACGTTACGCTAACGTAACGCTGTGTTTACTCTGTGCGTTTTATTTAGGTGACATTATTTGGAAAGTCCGGAGGATACTTTCTACCGTCGCGCACCAGTGATGGCCGGGTTCCAGGCGAGCGACACAATGCCTAAGTTTGGGCACGTGACGGACTTGCGCGAGCAGTGGCTCGTGCGCGCTGACGGGGCGCTGGCGCACCGCCTGCAGGACCGCGAGATATCCTCACATCTCTGCGAAAACAGATATCGCAACCAGCAGATCCGCGAGGACTTTCCCATCGCCCTGAACGAGCAGCGTGACATCGAGCACGAGGTGCACTTGCGCGAGCTCACGCGTCGCCGCCAAGCCGATATTGACGCCGAGATCGCGCGGGAAATGGCCGAGATCAACCTGCGCCGTCAACGTCGCCAGCGCGGCGCCGACGTGCTGCAGCAGCCCAGCTCTTCTCGCGCCGCGCCTCCTGCACCCCTACCCGTCGCTACTATTCCGAATGATGACCTTAATCCTGAAGAGCTAGGTCTTTCTCCCAGTGAACTTGAAGATATGAGAAGGCGATTGGAACAAGAAGAGAAAGATGCAAGACTTGCTAGAGAACTGAGTCATGAGGACAACAACCAGGATGCGTTGCTGGCTGATATGAGATGTGCCGTGGAAGCTCAAGATGGTGAGCTGGCACGCTTGTTGCAAGAGCGAGAATATAAGAAACTACAACGAGCCAAGGAAAAAGCAAGGCAGAAGGCTCTTCTTAAGAAACAGCAAAGAATGGCAGCCCAACAACAACAACCACCGCCGCTAGACAGCGAACCTCCTACTCCGCAGGCAACATTATGTGATGCCTACTGCAATCCTCGGGATATGATCCGTGAGAACCGACTCAGACTGTGCAAATCTGTTGACTCTGATTTGCATTATGTTGAACCATTTGAAAAAGAATCCATTCAATCCAAAGCCAGTGCCTTGCAGTCCTTGGAGATGTCAAACCAGTACTATGCTCAACAATCTGAAGCTGGAACATCAGGCAGCAATTTATCTCATGCTCACTCAAGATCTTTTGATGATAAAAGGGGACCGAGTAATCACAGTTCCATGCAACACCGACAGCCTCCTCCTCCACCAACAACTAGCAAGAAGCCTCGTTTCCCAGACCCTGTGAGCATCAGGCCAGCATCACACTACCCTACAGACCACTCAGTGCCTGAGAGCATCCCCCCACCTAATATGCCGCACAGCTACAGTGAGAATAATAATCTGTACAGTAGCACCTACCCGCCTGATGTCAGTCCTCCGCACGTGGGACCTGACAGACATGACACCAGTAAGAGACTGTCTGTAATATCTGATATTACTGTCGAAGGTCTTGCTAAGAAGAAGAACAAGCAAGCTGATATTAATAAGAAAAGAAAGGGATGCAAGATACAGTGAATTAGTTTGACAGTGTGTGAGAGAAGGAAATGGTTGGCCTTTCAAAGATTAGTGATTTAATTGATCTGTTTATGTAAAGTTAAGCTACATGGTGGCGGTGATAGTGGAGTGATCTGATTGGTAGCTGACTTCATGTGTTCGTATTTTGTGTGATTATTTTAGATAATCCAGCTCAAAACAGTTTTTATAAATTATTTTAAAGTTAATGATTACAGTGAATAGGAAAAGTTTCAAGATATTTTTACAAGGTTTTTAACATTTTGTACTTTAGTGGTAAGGCCATGTTGCTGGCAATTTTTATGAAGAATTTTTGATATTGTTTCTTAGAATTAATGATTATTTATTTTTTTATTTTAAACTCTGCAATATTATTCAGATTTAAGTCAAACTTGGCTTTTAAATCTGTCATAAATGGAGAAGTAGGAACCTTAATTATCTTTTAAGCACTTTAGTCATTACTACAGATAATCTTAAGTAGCCTTCCTTCTGCTAAATGTACTTGAAAAGTGTTTTGATAAATGTTTAACTGGTTCTTAAGATAAACTTATTGTACTGAAGGTCTATGACTCCGCACTCATCAATTGATCTATCTATCTAAAAGACTAAAATCAAAATGAGAATTTTGATTTCAGTTAAACTATTCCGGTTTTCAAAGTCCATATAATATACTCAAGAAGGTACCCAAATCATCTCATTATTTCAGATTCATGTTTTTATTAATATAGGAACTAAATTCTACAGCTTAAATTGGTTCTCTTATGAATCACTAGTGGCCAGATTCCAATAAGATGAATCATAGTACTTAAATGTGGATGATATTGCAGAGTCCATGCAGAAAGTACCTGCAGAAACCAATGAGCCATTTTAAGCTAAGGTCAGTGTGTGCCTTTGTCTAGATATAAGTTAAATATGTTTAATCAAACATTCCATTTTTTATTTTATTATTTGTTGTATTTCAAATTAGCGACACAATAATGTTGTGTGTACATTGCAGCAGCTGCTGTTTTTCTCTATGATAAATTAAGAAATTATATGAGGAAAGGAAAAATGATTGCACATTTTGCTCAAAATGTTTTATATTGACTGTTATGACATCATCGTTGATTGGATAACTAGACAAATACTACAAGCACTATATAATATAAAGAATTATTATACATATATTATTATTCATGCATAACATTATTGATTAAATGTTATTAATAAGTTTTATAATGAAAATCAGTAATGTCGTAGCAAACATGCTAAATCTTCAAAATGTCCGTTATTTTCGCGAAAATTACCTCAATACTGTACTTAATCTCTGCTATATTTTAAGACTGATTTTAAATTAAAATTACCAATAGTAAATTACAATATTTGGTGCCCGTTTGGTGCTGTATAAAGAATTTATTTCACAGATTATTATAATTTCTCGTAAATAATTTTGTTATTATCATAATAGATTATTCGCATATGCAAAAGAGCGTTAGAAAATATAATAGTTAATTGCTTTACAGTGACTTTCTCTTGCATAAAGATGACTATTCAAAGCACGTTGCGAATGACATCACGTTATAAAAGGTCATTCACACACTCTCATGCAGGTGATGGACAATAGCTACTAATAGCAGTGGTATTTTGTATTACATAATTATTTCTGGACTGCCAGTCGTATTGACCTTACTTAGTTATTGTTATCAAATATTGAGTTAAAGTTAAGGTGGGTCTACGGTGGAGGAGCCGTGCACGAGTCGAGCTTAAATTCGTGTAGTGAGGACCGACTCGAGCAGAGCACGAGCGAACCTACACGAGTTTGAGCTCGACTCGTGCTCGGCTTTTAGCGTAGACCGTCCTTTACATCAAAATAATAGATAGGTGCATTCAAAAGCGATTATCTTCTAAAACGTCGATTGTATTTTTAAAATAGGTATAATACCTATTAATCTTTATGTGTTTAACTATTTGAGTAGGCTGCATTAATTTCCAGTCTAAAGTGAAAGCACTAAGGTAAAATTAAAATTTTCTTTTCAAGTCGTATAAATATGATGGAAATTATAATCATTAAAATCATCACTATAACTCTCTGTTCGTCTTACTTGCTCGACTTACTACGTTCGTCTTACTCGTTCTCAAATGGCTATTTCATAAAAAATGCAAAAAAAATTAAGATAATTTGAATTTCGTGGGCTACTTTGGTGCAATGAGTGCGAGTTACTTTTACCTCAATGTTATCGAAACGTTTACCGCGTTTGGCTCTCTGATTGGTTAAAAGCTTGGAGCGGGCCAATCGGAGCGCCGAACGTCATAAACGTGTCAATCGCGTTAACGTAAAACAAACTCGCACTAAGCAATCTGAAGTAAGATCGGAAATTGATGAAGTAAGATCGGACTAATGTACAGTCAAAAGTGCAGTTGCACTCTAACAATGCTAAACTATCTAAAATTTCTTTGTAGTAGAATTCCAGTGTTCTGCAACTAGTTTATTCAATATTTTAGATTCTATGCTACAAACTAAATAGGTAATGATCCATTGACCCTCTTTTACAAAGAAATTTTACATACTTTAGTGTCGGAAGAGTGCAACTGCACTTTTGAGCCCTGACTGTACCTAACATTACCTAAATATCATAAGTTCATAGTTAGTCGCTTTTGAATTCGGCAAGGGGTACCCCTTGCATAGTGCAGTTTAAGATGGGCATTCCCCACTCGCCTATCATCAACGTCTTGATACTTTTAAAGCTTGTCTACATCAAACGCAATCCAACGAGATGTTTGATGAAAAGGCAACGCAAAAAAGAGAGATAACGCCTAAAAACTCTGTTGGCATTCGGGTATTCCGTGATTTACTCGAATATTTCACAAAACTTGTTCCAGGATATAGGTACGTGTTTTTTTAAACTCTTAAAAGTTTTTGAGATAAATTGTCGTCATTCAGAATCTCGATTAAATGTGTAAGGCTTCTATAGACGGACTTTTTAATATTTTTAATGTATGAGTACATTATGGAGGGCCAAAGTTCACGTAAAATAGCAGATTTTCAGAATTCTTTACTGGTTTAGTTTTACACAAATTGATATTTTGATTTCTATAGAACCCTAGATAATATACACAAAATATCAGTGTATCCAAAATATCTAGAGAAAGATGTGTAATAACATCACCCGAGGTACATTTCCATACATCCGCTCTTACGTGATGTAAGAGCGGATATACGAAAATGTACCTCGGGTTAGCCGGCTTAAGATATACTTTAAACGTTAATTCGTCAGAACTCTGTGTTATAGTGCTTTGTTACTTTATTATTTCAACCATTTCGCAAGTAAAGAACATCGTAAGCAACAGTTTGCGTTTCTTGCTATGATAAGATACTTTTTAATAATGGAAGCAAAAACCTTGCTTACGATTTTCCTTGAAAAGGGTCAATATTTTGAAATAAAACAATATTTCTATAATATTGTACGTCCATTAAATGTTTTAAAACGTACTAAACAATGGGTACTATTCAATATGTAATTTAATCACCTACTTTGTTTAAAGAATTTCAAAAACGTGACAATACCATGACAAAGTTAAAAGAAAGACGTAGGGACCTATTCATAATATTATTATATTGACAAAATAATAGTATTTTTAAAAGTGGGTGTACACTAGATGTGTGTACACGAGATTACGGTGGGTGAGGAGCCGAGTACGAGCCCAGCTCAAAGTCGTATAGTGTCGAGCTCAGCTCCTCTAGAGTCAGTCCAAATTACACGAATTTGAGCTCGTCTCGTTCTCGGCTCCTCTAGCGTAGGAAGCACCTTGATTGTCATTCGAATTTAATATGTACTTAATAATTATAAGTGTAAGCTTTAATCGCAATGTATGGCCTTGACCGTGCCTTAGTGCAACTGAACCAAACTCAAATATTTATAATCTTTTTAACGTTAATTTTAATGCGTAGACACAGACGATATTCATTAATGTCGTTGCAGTTCTGGCGTATATTCGTTGTTACTGAAAAGCGTGCGTTTGTGTGTTTAACAGCTTCTAGTGGCTAGTGCGAGTTGGATTTACGTTAACGCGATAGGCACGTTTATGACGTTCGGTGCTCCGATTGGTCCACTCCAAGCTCTTAACCAATCAGACAGCCAAACGCGGGAAACGTTTCGATCGCGTTAACGTAAAAGCAAGTCGCAGCCAGTGCGCTCAGTGCGAATTGTTTTGATTGGTTAAGAGTTTGGAGCAGGCCAATCGGAGCGCCAAATGTTATAAACGTGCCGAACGTGTTAACGTGAAACAAACTGACACTAGGCACTCTAGTAGCAAATTGACCCAAGAAAACGTCCTGCCGCCAGGATTAAAATATTCTATGTCAAAATATATCTTTAACCTCCCAAAATTCATCAATATTCGTTCAGTAACTTTCGTATTTATAATACTAGCTGTTCTCAGCGGTTACATCCACATTTTTTGTTACTTCCCCGCTTAGTGAGTCATAGCGTCGTGTTATTTAGCCTATATTATTCGTCATGAATACTATTCTGAACGATTTTTTCAATCCGATTAGAAGTTCCAGAGATAAGTCCCACGCGGTTTCATCTTTGTTATTTGTTACTACTCCGCTCCCGTAGGTATGGCGTGATGATTCCTACCTAACCTATAGCCTTCCTAGATAGATGGACAATCCAACGGTAAAATATTTTTTCAATTCGAACCTGCAGTTCCTGAGATTATCGCGTCCAATCAAACAAACTCTTTAGTTTTCTAGTATTTGTATAGAAGATAGATTATGTATGAAAAACATATTGTTTCGGATGTAAACCATATTCTAAGTTAATTTATAATCACGTTAATTTTTATGTTATGAGGCTTAGTTTGGCGTAATCTCAAGCCGTATTTATTAACTAAAACGTCTTCAACGACTGGGCGCCATTTAAAGCTATATACTTGTGTGTGAAGCTATTACCAATAGATACGATGCAACTATCCCAGAACACCGACGGATTACGATTAGAAATGCTGCGCTACAATAATTTTCACGAACGCTTCAAAGTAACAGCGAATATATGCCTTCAACTGCTGATACGCAAATCAGTAGAAGCAAGAGTCTAAGCTAATATATTCTAGATGTACTCGTAACTAGGTCTAAAGAAACGAAAATGTATGCTAATTTATATAACTGCAGCTAATTTTGAAAAAAACATTCCAGAACAACTTTGGCTTAACGATTGCATCTATTTGAAGTCTATGCGCATTGCGTATTTTTTCGAGTATCTATGCGGAATAGTTCAGAGTTCAGAATGCTAATTTCAGAGTGGCCAATATATTTTGAACGTACCTTCTCTAGGCAGATCTTTCGATCTTCCTCGAAATCATTGGCCATGTAAAAACATAGTAACTAGTGGCAACTACGTATTATAAACTGGCATACATTTTATATTTTACTGGCACTTATTTGGAATTCAGTCAATGTATGTTTATGATTATTTTTATCTGAATAAACTCGTCCTCTGTTTCGTAACAGGATATGTGGTGTTATTTCGTGGCTAATCGGCTCGTAATAGCGGTGGGCGGATGAGATGGTCGTTGCCAACGATTTTTGTGTGCCAATCTGTCGATCGCATGGATATTTTGCCTACTTACCTTTTTATTTTTTTGAAGCCTTAGTGTATCGACCGCAAACTTCCTTCGCCTTTTATTTCGCGTTTTTGTCGTGAAATCCTTTCTTGCAATCTATGTCCGAAATAGATTTTATTTCCTCGAAGGTTCCTAGTATGTAATTTTTTATTTATTTAATTTCGATGCAGTTGTTTCAATTGTTAATTATTATTAACGAACAGCTTCCAGATCCATAATTGGATAATTCAACAATATTTATTCATAATAGAACATCGTCAGAAAATAATGTTTTCAATTTCATGTCGTTTCTATTCCCTGAGTGTGGTCAGTCCGATGCACGTCTGGCACACACGCCGCATGTCCAAAACCGAATACATAAAGGAATATGGAAATGCAGCCTGACACAAATGCATACACATTGGTTATTGCATCGATCTAATGAAAATTTTATCGCTCCATTAACTCCATTGATTTTTTTAGAAATTAAAATAGCAGCGCTAGGGCAATAATTTATGGTTTCTGGGTGCCATTTCTCCTATTCGGTAAGAGCACGATACTGACACAAACTGAAGAATCTCCAAACTTGTATTGCCATGGGCTAGGTACATACCAAGTTTACAATGTCCACATAACAGATGGCAGATAGGGTCGAAAGGTTCTGTATTTAGGTGACGACCGCGTACCTATCGGAAGACGCAGCATTGGAAAGTCTCCTGTAGGTCGCGTGATATTATAGATCGCTGGGAAAAAGTAGAAGGGGTATGCGATGTGAAAAATTCAGCGATTGTACACATACGCCGATTGCCCCCACTTTTTTCACCGCTCGACCTATACAAGGTTGACCGACGACCTGATGAGGGTTGTGAGGCTCCGATGGATAAGAGACGCGGACTGGTCGTGCGGCGACCCTAGGGGGAGGCCTACGTCCAACAGTGGACGTCTTTCGACTGAAATTATGATGATGTTGACTTTGAAATTTAAAAAAAAAACATCAATTTTCTAAACTCTAGAAAAACTTTTCAGGTTAGACAGAAATGAAACAGATCTACTTATTCCTGCATTCCTTGCTTCTACCTGTCGCACTATCTTCCGAAAACTTCTAAAAATTGTTTCTTTTGTATTGTGTGATGCAAACAAGCGTCAAATCAAACAGAATTGCGTCCCTGTTCGGAGTTCGTGAGGGCATGGGTTCCGTTCCAGTGCGTGCACTGACGAGGCAATCATTACAGGTGCCCATCGGTACTAAACCCGTACCTTTGTAACCTTAACAAAATCAATACGCTACTAATTGTCTTAGTTTGCATACTTTTGTACTTATTATACAAATCTAAATGGCAATTCAGAATTCATCACATCTTCCTCCCCCTTCAGCTTCCCCGCTCTGGGCAGAACGGGAGGGCGTGACGTAATTATTAAAACCCACCTGTGTTCATTAACCCTTTGCATAGCCCACAGTAAACACTTTCCCGGCTCTCGCGAATCTCCTAAGTAAGAATGTGAGTGTTACTCGGTTAGGTACATATCCTTCCCACAATTTAAGTATGGAGTTAAAATCAGACACTCGAGGTAAACGATCTATTTTGTAATATTGTAACGGCCACGTGAGAAAAATCTCATTTAATTAGTTATGTCACGTTATAGCCCGTCAGAGAAAGTATTTTTTCTGTCTTAGCTAAAAATATCTGCCAACAATACACTATACTTTTACATGGTAATGAGAAATCACAAGCTTAGTCATGGCCTACTTCGTAAAGGAATGAAGGGTGCCTATATACCTAGTGGTTACTAGGAAAACAACATTTTGCTTATCTAAGTCCATATTCTAAATGTTTATGCATGCAAGTGATGCAAGGTATGCATGAGGATCTTCCAAGCAGAGACGTGCTTTAAAATGAAAACAGTCCATTTAAGTTTTATAAACAATAAGATCATCTTGCTTGATGGTAAAATCTTTAGGTATATCAATTTCTCATAGCCAACAATGTGCCGATCGGCCTTGACGCACCTACGCGCGCTATAACAGAATACACCGTGTATGGAATAAATACATAATCAAGTACATTGTAGGAGCACCTGCCGGCCAGTGACCTTGGACCGGCCTCTAAATGCTCCGCTTCGGAAATGCACAAGAGCCAGTAATTCTTGTAATGACGACTCGTTAACGGGCCCTTGACCTTACTCGGATTATTTCTCTTACCTATTTATAGTTTTCAAAATATTATTGACGGCTAAATGGCGCAAAATAGTAATTAATATTTATATAAATAACCAATGATATCGCTTGTGTATCTATTCGCGCAAACAAGATTTATTTACAACTTGTACAACGTAACAGACCACATCCAAGATGTCATTCTTGAATCGATATGGTATTGTTTCCCTTTCCAAGTATTTGGGCCCAATAGGTGCCATGGCGACATGTCGGCAAGGAAAGGTTTTGCGAAATCCTTTCTTATTAGAATAAGTACGTCATAAAAGGCACTCCTGTGTAAAATTTTCTAGGTCCGAGGACTGGGCTGGGTGTTGATGAGGGTTTTTCTTTCGATTTGAACATATACAACAGCCCAAAATCACATATCAGTTTGAAGGTATGCGGAACAGGGAGGATTCCCGAACAGACGGATGACAGAGACATAAGTCTGGTGGGCTACTGCCCGATCGCGCGGAGAACTGCAGGATAGTTCTTTAGTGACGACATAGATGTCGCTACAAGGAGTTAGGACTTTGCTTTTAATAAAATCCAGGATGACACGACATACAGATGATGTTTGAACTATTGAATAACAGACAATAATTGCAAACACTAAAGTACACAGAATACCAATACCCTAGCGGCTGAAGTAGCAGGTAGATTTAAACCATTGTATTATATATATTTTTTAACGATAAAAACTAGTGCTTGACTGCAATCCCACCTGTGACCTGATGGTAAACAGTGATGCAATAATTATTATGACTTTCAACAGTATAAAATGTTGCAGTTTAGCTTAATTCACAATTCAGTTTTTTCGTTTTGTTTTAAAAGCAGGCCCAAACTATGACTTACTCTTTTATTGTATGTGATTACATGTTTGTGAACGCACCCAAAATACAGGAATAACTCCTAGTGTGAGACAGATTTATAAAAAAATGGCAGTCGGAGAATAATAAAAAACATATAAAAATTTCAAATTGACTATATTCATCATCACAATAAACAAATAAATATAAAAATATGACACAGATGATCGTTTGTCGTGTCTTTGAACGGACATGTTGCCATACAAACATTAGTTATGGCGGGAAAGTGGTCTAAGCATGGAAAACGGATGCTTGTGGATAATATAGATTACATTTCATTTAGGGATTGATCTACGGATATAACAAATTTCTGCAAATCGTATGAAAATACAATTGCTTAGAAAACTAAGCCACTGTGTAGAGTATTATTTAATCGCATCAGTTCACATTCTCTGTCTATTAGTGTCTTGATGAACGATTAATAATTATTTCAGATAATTTGGTTCATGACAATGTCCGTGCATCAGATCTTCATTAGAAACTATCTGTAAGGGCCTGTGCACACCCCGTTGTTTAAACGCGCCTTTGACGCGCGTTTGTAGCGATACAGACGCGAGTCAGACGCAGCCTGTAAACCTTTGCTCACCTGTAAAAATTCAAACGCGCGTTTGAATCTATACAGACGCGCGTATGTAGCGATACAGAAGGAAAGCAAACGCGCGTGTTAGGAAACAAACGCGTTGGCATATTGCGTTTTTAAGCAGAACCTCGTCAACAGTAGCAAGATGGCGTCGGTCGGGTAACATTTTTCGTTATTAATTTAACAAAAAAGGAAGAAGAATAATTACCGACGTTTGTGGGTACACCCATTTACAAGCTAGAGAAGATTGTGTGGACATTCTACAACAACGCGTATGTGTATCAATACAGACGCGCCAGTGTCGCGCGTTTGAATCGATACTAACGCGAGTTTGTATCGATATAAACGACAACAAATCAGTCATCGGCGCTATTAAAAAAAGTGTGCGCAAGCCCTAAGGCTCCACAGAATAGATTCTCAGTTTGAGACAGGACACATCACACGACGCATGGTCATTTTGTCAACTGATACGACTAAAATAATAACCAATTCCTATAACTTACAAACGTTCTAAACGTAACGAAATCTGCTTGAACAATTTCAATGGCAGGTACAATTTATCAAGCGTCTTTATGGTACAGTTAAGTGTGTAAAGGAAGGCGTATTCCCAGCTTCCCTGTGGTACGACAGGTATGGTGATTGTGGGGCAGCCAGACTACGTAGTGACGTGTCATCTGCGACCAGGCCACCGCGACGGACACGCAACCTCGCCCACACAGAGAATTACATAAGCAATACAGAAATATCTGCTACTTTACAACTTTATCTGTTTACGTCTGTGCTGCGGTGAGGAATGTTGCTTGCGACTAAAGTTCGATCAATGAATCCATCAGATTATCCTGTATAATAAATATTAAGAAGCTACCTTTAACCGCCACGATATTATTCATAGAAAATTGCCAAGCCAAGCTTCATATTAAAATATCCAATACATAGATTTTGTCTTCTAAATTGAATATCACAAACCATCTAGGTACATACGACTAAGTAAAACAAACAAGTGATATGAATTTTAGTGTTTTTTAACACAGAATGTTTATTCATAGTGGCAGACAGATAAAAGAAATGATTGAAATAATCATTGATTAATTGATCAAACCAAACTTTAGGATACTTTCAAGTAATCAAAACATGAATTACAATTTCTTTAAAAAGGAAACAGTTATTTATTTCATAATTACTTATTGTTGAAGCGATAATTATAATATTCTTTTTTTCTTAATAAACGTCTTTGTCACAAGCCAACAGTGCTTTACCAATGTAAATATAATTTACAATACCCATATTTATCTACTTTGGTCATTACTTGGCGGCGGATGGTAAACAATTTGATACAGAACTAGTGGTGTCGTGTGTTATTTCGCGAGGTTGGCGGCTTGCTTCTTTGCTTTAACTAATTCAACTAACTCCTTGTATCGTTTCATACAGTCTTTTTTCGTGCGGTTCGGTATACAGTCGGCGATCTTGTCCCAGCGCTCCGGCGTGCTCACCGGGAACGTCTTGATGGCCTGCTCCAGCAGCTCTTGTTCAGTTTTCGTCCACGCTTTGTCTTCTGGTTTGGCGAGCTCTTCAGGTTTAGCTGTTCCGTTCACAACCTTCACAGGATTATCACTCTTTGAAATTCCAGTTTCGTCAATGTGATTATATCCTTTCTTTTTCTCTTTTTCGAACTGATCAAACGCTTCTTCATTGGCTGCTTTCTTGAGACTGCTTTTTGAGAAATCTGAGCTTTGCAAGTCTTTAGCTTTGTTCAAAACATCTTTTGCTGTGAATCGCCTATCATCAGAAAATGTGCCGTGTTGGTTTAGGAAGTTCGCGACCACTTCCCACCGCTGGTTGGTGCCTGCCGGGAATAAGTTGACAGCTTTAATGAGAAGTTGTGTCATCTCAACGCTCCATTCGATTGGCTGTCTGAGTGAAGATTCCTTTTTAGCCTTTTGTTCTTCTACTTTCTTGTTATCAAATATAGCTTTTCTTTCTGCTTCTAATTTCTCTTCAGTTTCTTTGACGGTTCTAATGAAAGCTTCTCTACCTTTGCTTTCTAATTCCTTTACAAAGTCTTGTATTTCTACCACTTTCAACATTTCACAGATTTTTTCTACCGCGGCCATGTGAGAAACGGTTTCATCTTCAGTGTTGGAGTAGTAGTTGTTGGCCTTGCAGATGTCTCGGAGAGCCTTCTTCTCCTTGCGCAGGCTCTTCTTCTGCTGCTCGCGCTCGGCGCGCGCCACCTCGATGCGCGCGCGCTCCGCTTCGTCCGCCTTCTGCTTGGCAAGTTGAGCTTCCTTTATAAGGCGTTCCTCCTCAGCTTTCTTGGCTTGTACTGCATCCTGAAATTGATAAAGCGGAATTAAGTATGTGAATTACATTCAGTGAAGTCCAGACAAACCAATGGATTTTGCATTAAAGAAAAAATTCTACATTTTTTATTTTTTTTCTTTTCTTTTATATTTGTTTTGAGTGTGCTTAAAAAAAGGAGAATCTGAGCTAATGACATGAGGTAGAAGAATGCTGAGTATTTATTTAAATTTAATAAGTGAAGTTACTAAAAAGAGATAGCGGGATGATCTGGACGCGTACTGCGAGTACTGGTTCGAGACGGCTTGGGAGAAGAAGGTTTGGAAGTTTTTTTAGTTTGGGGGGACATATGGGCTAAAAAAAATTTGAGTTACAGTATCACAGAAAATTGAGTTTTTCTCAAACTACTTTGGCCTGTAAATCTGTATTGTTTGAAACATTCAATTCTTCAATTAGGGTGGGCCCTAATAAGCCTATTACACAATTCGATATTCAGACAGTCTTAGTCGACGTCGCGCAGTGTAATAAGGGTCAAACTGTCTTACTCGGAAGTAAACTTTAAGTCAGTCTGTATATCGTATGCGGAATATCGAGTGAAGTAAAAGGCCTTTAAATATCTGTCCCTAACTCAAGAGTACTAATCAACTGTCTACCTCACTATCTGGCTGGTCTTTTGTGACTTATTTATACACACTGTGTCTACATCTCTCATCCAACTCTCCTGTTGCAGGTCTGCTGGAAGATATTACGTTTGAAATGAGCAGCACCTTTTTGCTCTTCTATCTGTATCATAAATAAATAAAAAATAATACGTTTTTTTACTGACCAACATTTTGACAATTCAAAAGTGCCTGTAAATGGTCTCTATTAGAAATAAACGTTTCTAATAAATATTTATCATTATAAAAAATCTTCAGACTAGCCTCTGTCCACAAATTTGTCTAAATTATCCAGTTTGTGTTTTTTTTTTTTTTTTTTTTGGTGGTGGGTAAAATCATCCAATGACATCTCCCACCCTTGGGCGGAGCGGGAGATAGTGTCAGACTCTTACTGACTAAAAACCCACCCCGTTCCTTCGTGGCCTTAGATACCAGGGCCGGGCTTTCCTTTCGGAAGCAAACCCTTGGCCCCAGTAGGCTTCGACCCTGCCTGCCTGCAGCTAGCAGGCTGGGTCTCTACGGTTTGCTGACAACTCCTTGAGGCGCGCGGGAACAGTGCGCGCCGTTGACGACCTGGGCTTGGTCCGGATGTTTACCGGACGGTCGGACAGCGAGCTACCCATAGCTCGCCGTCCGCAAGCCCGCGTCTACGTTGGCTGGAAATCAGGATCGGAATCGGAATCCCCGCGGCGGCTGGGCCTTGTGGGCCGTTGCCTCTCGCGTGCGGCCTCCTCCTTTGCTAGCATTACTGCTTCGCAGAAGGAGGCGACCGCCTGCCATCCCTCCTCGCTTCGGACCATGGCCCGTACCAGGGCCTGGCGCGAGAGATCGCCGCTGCCGATCGCACTCACGAGAACACGGCGATGCTCTGCCCAAGCGGGGCACACTTCGACCGTGTGCTCCACCGTGTCCTCCGGGCAGTCCACGCAGTGGTGGCACCCGGGCGTCGGTTCCGCACGAATCCGGAACAGGAACCTCCCGAACTTACCGTGTCCGGTGAGAACCTGGGTCATGCGGAAGGTTAGGACGCCGTGAGGTCTTTCCAGCCACGCCTCAAAGAGGGGCCTTACCGCCATAATCCAGTTTGTGTTAACCATCTGTTGCAATCAGAGTTATGGCCTACCATGTGTCAGTTTATCAAAAATCATTCAGCAATAGACTGGCCTGTTGGTCTAGTAGTTAGTGGCCTTGCCTGCTACGCCAGAGGTTGTGGGTTCGATTCCCACCCAGGACAAATGTTTGTGTGGTGAGCATGATCATTTGTTCTGTGTCTGGGTGTATTTTATCTGTCTATAACATATGTGTATTTAAAAATATAAAAGTCTGTTTATCAGTTGTCTAGTACTCATAATACAAGCTCTGCTTAGCTTGGGACTAGACGGTGTTGTGTGAAAATTCATAGCTGCTGACTGAATTCCTTAACTCAATCTAACTACCTATTCCAATTTTAAATAATCCTTTTTTAAGGTTCCGTTTTTACCATAAAACAAATAAAATACAAATAACCCTTTTTTTTTTTGCGGTTTTTTTACTATTGACAGTACAGAACCCTTCGTGCGCGAGCCCGACTCGCACTTGGGAGGTTTTTTTTAAGCAAGTTGTAGGTATTAATATTTCTAAAGTAATTCCCCGCATCGAAGGCAATAGTGAGATAATATTTCATAATTTCAGGTGGTTTCATTTTGTATCTTGCATTCAGTTCAACAAACCATTAGCAGATTTCTTGTGAGAGTTGGTAGATAGTAGTGTGGGGCAACTTAAATAAAACAGATTTGCTAACGATCCTTATAATTTGATAAGGGAGAAATAAGTGTACTATTTTATCCATGTCATTGCGGAATAACATAAGGTTCCTGAATTATTCAACTTCAAATTCTTTAGCTTCAAAGTCCGTCTTACTTTGGCATTAAAGTAGTATTTGACATGTTCATAATTAAAAATTTGTAATTTAGAAATACTGTAAAAAAATTGAATACTGAAAGTTAACATTTCAGTATTCAATTTTTTTTCTAAACAATCATTGCCTCACACCAGAAATTACTCCCTTATCATGGGTGCATTGGCCAACATGTAAAATCGCATGCAAAAGACACACGTAGCCAGAATATCTATCTGAAGGCCATACAAATTTTGTTTCATGTAAGAATCAAACCCGTGGCATGCAGCACAACAACTAATCACTTAGCCACTATGCCAACCTGACTAGGTTACACTAGGGTCCTGGCACAGTTACAGTCATGACAGTTCTCATGAGTGTAACCACAAAGTAATAATATAATAATAAATAAAATAGTAATAATTTAATAATAATAATTTGTTTATGTGCCAACAAACTGCATCCTGAGTCATTATTATACATCGCTATTTATCAGGACCAGACTAGCAAGTCCACCTTAAAATACAGTAGAACTGAAATATCTTGACTGCTCCAAACTTTGAATAGTTGCACATTAATGTATATTGTGTGTTATTTCTAGTATGTACATTAGTTCAAAATACCAACTTGAGAGTGGCTGAAATATTTTGACTGTACTGTATGCTTTTATAAGTAAATACTCAAAGAAATGTATACCTGTCTGGCTCGTTTAGCAGCTAACTTCTTATCCTTGTCCTCCTGCTTGAACCGTTGGATCCTGGGATCATTGGCATATGCCAGATCCACCAAGCTCCGTATCCTGGCCATTTCTTCCTTCTTCAGCTTGGCCCTTGCAGCCTTGTTCTGTTTCTCGATCCACCGCCTCTCTTCCCGGTCCGCGCCCCTCTCTTTCTCCTCCTCATCCAGATAGGAGAACTCACGCCACGACTCAAACTCGTACCAGAAGGCGTAAAACCTTTCAACCTGTTCCCGGGTACTATTCTCATCACCTAATAAAGGCACATTTCTTTTCTCAGACCACCGTGCATTTGACTCAAAGTGTTTAGTAAATGATTTGTAGAAGCCATCTTTCTTGATGTCGTTTTGTGAAGGTACGTTGTCGTCAATGGTGGGGTCTATTGAGTCGTACGACCTGCGCTTGACTGGCGTGCCCAGGATCTCATAGGCCTTCGTGATGCACGTGAAGTAGTCGTCGTCGCTGCGAATCTCCTCACCCTGCGCCTTGCGCTTGTCAGGGTGGTGCTTCAGCACCTTCTGCCGATACGCACGTTTTATGTCGTCATCGGTGGCTTTATAACGCAAGTCCTTCATACCTAGAACGGCATAGTGATCTTGCATCTTCCAATCTTTGGGATCCAAACTCCGCAGGTACTCGACGTCATCGTCGAAGATGACTTCTTCGGCTTTTTCATTTGACTTGAGCGTTTGGAACAATGCGTCGCCACCATGGCATTTTACATTGTAATATCTAAGGAATGCAGCGCCAGCGCACTCCACTCTTTTCTTTACGAAAGGGCAGGGGATCGCCACCACCCTGCTACTCTCACCGGAGTCTCCGTCCGTCATTTTAAATAAGGTTTATTTGTAAAATATGGACCAAGCACTAACATAACCTATAAACAAGGTAAACACCTTGAAACTTAACTGGACTCTGATACTTAGTTTTTGTAGTTATTTTATAAATAATACACTACAATAGACATTTAACTAAGTAATTACATTTATAACTATTACACCAAACGTACATTTTACAAGTTAAAACGCGCCATGAAACTAAAGACGTCCACCGACATTTGATGAATGAAAATTTGCAAAATGAGTGAATGAATGACAAAAATTAGTGATGTGAAAATGAGAATGAAGAAAAAAAATCAACGATGTGATAAAGTATGTATACAGCTTAAAAGTTTAAAACTCTTTTGATTAGCTTGACTTTAATTACTTTGATCTTTCAGGAGACATCATTTAGTTTTTATTTCTTTATTTCCAAAACAAGATCAAAGTAGAAATATTATTTTAAGTATTTTTTTATTTAATCTTAAAAGAAGGCTTTAGACCATGTTATCAAGTCTTATGTGTATGTTTTCTTTCGTGATATAACACACAACATATGATATATAACAATAATGTCTGTCAAATGAATGTCATTAGAATACGGATTTAGATTTAACACATTAATTTGTTCGTTGCCGCGTTGTTGAACTTGATACATACAATAAATTTCTCAACTCTATTTTACCGAGTTCGCGGTAATAAATATATACTTAATGCAAAATCATTAGAACTATAACATTCTTCGCATCACAGAGCATGTTAACCTTTTCTTCGCATTGTAATGGAACTCAAAATGACTAGATCCTCAATATGAGAACATGGCTTAAAGGACTTAGATAGAATCTAATCCAACAACATAACAATAAAAAAATAAATCTAAAAAAAGCGCGGGAAACTTTGACCGGACCAGTACATTTTTTTTGATAAATTAAAAAAAGATCGCTTTTAATATTTCTCTATTTAAGGGTCAGTTTTGTATTATAATGTAAATTTTATTAATATTCAGTGTACATATATTAGTTTTAGTGTTTAGTTTGCCAGATTCGGTAAGTTTTTTGATATTTTTCAATGAACGAGCTGCCTGACTTGGCGGACCCAGGGGTCTTTGTACCCCCGGCTACTAATTTTGTAACAGTTCCTTCGTCAAGATTATCGAATGAATCTGGAATGGAGACAGATGGTTCTAATGCTCAACGTGGGCGTAACAGAAATGCATACAATATGCAAGGTCTGCAATAAAAAGAAAAAGGAAGCGCCAGTCAGGCTGTTGATAGTTTTTTTATTTTTATTTATTTCTTATATACTTTATTGTACACATCATAATGTGGAAAGTGTGGTCAGGAACTGTTATAAGTGTGGTCAGGAACTTACCGGTTGCTTCTTATGATGCTGAAGAGGGAAATATATCTTGTTGTTATTGCACTGGCAAACATTTTGCTACGTCTAAATTGTGCCCAGAATTTTTAGCCAAAAAGAATTTAAAACTATTTGGGGGTAAACGGAACAGAGAGTAAAGTCCCGTTGAAAAGGGAGGATCCTCCGACCAGACGGGTGTTATGTCTTACAGAGTACTTTTATGTCTGGTGAGCTACTGCCCGATAGATGATTTCGGGCGTTTGTATCTATTCAAATCGCGCGGAGAACTTGCGCGATGCAGGATAGTTCCTTTGTGACGGCATAGATGTCGCTACAACTATTATGGCTGAAAAATGTATTTCTTATGGTGAAGTAGCTAAATTAATTGCACTTGTATTGAAGCCCTATGCCTATGTAGCTAGCACTCCAGCGCTTATTTTGAGCGCTAAAGTTCGCAGAGCCTAACTTCAGGCGCGCCAAGAACCGTCGAACGTACTGTATTTACTGACATTATTATCAGTACAAACTCAGAACATATTACAATATAGAAGTGCAGTTTCTAAAAAAAATTAAATTATCTATTTGTCCGAAATGAAATGATCGGTTTCCGAAGTTGCAAATAAAGAAGCATTATATAAATGCTTCTTTATTTGCAATTTCGGAAACCTGGTTGGAGCCAGGCTCCATTTTCAAAACCATTGGTTTTTCTTGCATAAGGGATTATAAGTCTGATGGATATGACGAGGCGGCTATACTCACCAGAAATACTATCTCTTACTGTCCTTTATTCCTTCCCGTATGTAATGACTTTTCTGTGGTAGCTGCACAAATAAATAGCACTTGTATTGTTTCTGTATACATCCCTTCTTCTCCATCAGCCCTTCAACAATTTAACAATCTTATATCTATTATTCCTCCTCCTTTCTTTATTTTAGATGACTTCAACTGTCATCATATTTCTTGGGATTGTACTCTTGAATCATGTTGGGGGTGATATAAGCAGCACGCAAGCGTAACAAACATCAATAAAGCAGCCGATTTACAGCTGAGAGCTGTATAAGGGCTGTACAAGGGTGTAAAACACAGCTTTAGGCTGCATAAAGGTATCCGCGTACGCTTATGGTTATATATCAGAGTATTTTTACTCGATTAAACAGCTTTAAGAGTTTTTTGACACTTTAAGCTGCGTTTTACACTTAAAGCTGTATATAGGCTGTATATTGCACGTTACCACTTCCTTTATACAGGTCTAAGTGTTACATTAGTGTAAAATATTTGCTTTATATTGGTGTAAACGAACTCCATTTCTCCACTCTTATAACTACTATGGTGTTATAACTACTGCCTACAACGGTGATATACAGCTATAAGAGTAAATTACCACTAAAGTACAGCGTTAGGCTGTATTACTAATGGAATCACTCGGATTGTGTATTTGTGAACATCAATATGGAGGAAAAAGACCGGTCAAGTGCGAGTTGGACTCGTGCACCAAGAATTCCGTAAAAACTTACTCGCACCGTGTCCGTGCTATGGGCCCTATGATTAAAAAAAAAAGAAATTCAATTATCTTGAAAACGGTGCGTCCTAGGCATCGATATATATGTACTACGCACTAGATGACGCGTGCCGTACATTCACTTTTTTCTAATTAGTTGTTAGGCATGCAGTACAATCTGCGCTCAGCTGACGTTAGTGCAATTTTGACGTTCATGCAGTGTAGGAGAGCCGCTAATAAATTTGAATCAAAGTAAACTAGGACATAAACAATAATTCTGTAGCTAAATAAATAAAGCTACTGGTTATCCAAGCGATGTAATAGCTTCTAATATCGTAATAATATAATAGAAATGATAATATTCCAAAAAAGCGCCCTCCATTTTACAATCATAGACTAAAACATACAGATGCTCCCCCCTATGAAAACGAATTGTAGATTTTTACCTACAACTGTTTTACAGAACACAGACTTTATGCGGTGTTTTATAACTAGTTCGATATTTTTGAATATTTTTTAGGGTTCCGTACCTTAAAAGGAAAAATTAGAACCTTTATAAGATAACTTTGTAGTCCGTCTGTCCGTCTGTCAAGACCCTTTATCTCGAGAACGCGTGGAGGTATCAAATTGAAGCTAAATACTCGAATCGATTTATTTTATCACCACTGCTCTCAAAAACGGTGAAGGAAAACATCGTGAGGAAACCGACATGTCCTAGAACCAAAAATTCGAAGACATGTGACATCCACCAATCCGTACCGGGCCCGCGTGGTGGATTATGGCCCATTGCTTTTCCTAGAGAGGAGGCCTGAGTCCCAGCAGTGGGAATATTAAAAGGCTGATGCAATGCAATGCAACTCAAATCTGTGTTGGTACAGCCTGCTAGCTGCAGGCAGGCAGGGTCGAAGCCTGCTCCTTTCAGAAGCTGACCCATGGGTCAGCTTCTGAAAGGAAGGCCCGGCCCCGGCACGATAGGCAACGAAGGAACAGGATAGGTTTTTAGTCAGTAAGAGTCTGACACTATTTCCCGCTCCGCTCAAAGGCGGGATTTGACATTAGATGATTTTACCTACAATAAAAAAACTGTGCTGGTAAAATTTTATAATAAAATACCACTTTAGATTATCTATCCAATTGAATGAATCCAAATTGCAAAACATGTATAAAACGCATAGTGTGCGTTATAAATTGGAAGATTATATTAATATTATTAGACAAGCATATTATAAATTGGAAGATTAGATACTTTATAAAAATGCTTGGCTAAATGCTGTTCCGGCTCTGCTGCCACAAAATCAAACTAAGTTAAAAAAAAGATGACGATAATGATGTTTTGATGTCGCTAAAAACGCATGTTTCGACATTCTCAAGGGTATCAAAATTCATAGAGTACTTCCCGTTGACCTAGAATCCTGAAATATGGCACGAAGTAAGGTCAGATATAGGAATAAATCTGAAAATTTGTCGTTACGTCATAAAAAAAACTTTTTTGCGATTCAGAAAAATCTTCAAGACTATTCGGGATTTGAAGTATGAACGCTCAGAGCGCGAGTCCGACTCTCACTTGCCGAGTTTTCTGTTCTTTCTTTTCTTGTATTAATATTAGACATCGTTAAATTTTAGTCGTTTCAATCCCGCGGAGGGTCGTTTCGGTTCATGAAATACTATCGATTTGTAAAGTAAAAAATAAAAAATAAACTACTTTTTTCAAAAACTCGAATAATTTAACGGTGTATTAACATATTTTTATCAAAGTTTAAAAATTACGACGACATTTTTTGATACCCAATAAAAACTCATCAAGAAATGTCAACGAAGAGAATTTATACCATCGAAGACTATTATTACATTTTGAAATAGAGTATTATTGTAATGAAGTATTGTAGGCAAGAAACTGTGTCACGTCTGCGGTATAAAAATATAGATGTCATGTCATTACACTAAGTTGAAAGCAACGCGTAAGTACTAGGATATTCATGGCGTTTTAGACCTTTTGGTCGCGAAAAAGTATCCTCTATAAGCTATCTTAGCGCTGTAAGTTTTAAAAGTTTTGTTAGACGACATAATGGCAATCTAGCGCTGCAGCGATTAATTGTTTGATTTTTCCAGTATTTTGACAAAGAGTTTATTTGAACGTGCTTGTCTATCGCAAGAATATAGGTCGATGGTCCTAGGTAACAATAACCAAAATTATAACACCCCTGTGATAATCCCGTGCAAGTACCAATAGAATACAATAATGTAAAAAAAAACTTGGTTTTCGATCAGAGCAAGAATTCATTCCAGAAAAAAAATATCCGAGCAATTGGGGAATATTTTAATATTTAAAAATAAAACCGAAGGCACATAACTCGGAAACGGTACGTTATAGGGCCATGAAACTTGGAACCTTAATAGTTTCTATGGTTGAGGTTAACCCTACCAAAAAACAAAATGCTTTAGGTATTCTGTACTAATCAACTAAGGGTGGTGAAGAGAAAACATTGAATTAAGAGGAAGGTCAGAAGGAAATATTTAAATATTACAAACAGTAGAGATAGTAAAGTATAATTTATTGGGGAAGATAAAGTAACTGACGTCCAACAGTTATTTAATACTGATCACAATCTGCTTCTTCAATGATGATAATAATGGTTATAAGAGTGTACAATTACACCAAACGAATAAGAGGTATAATAGAGTTCGTGTACACCAATATACAGCAATTATTTTACACTAATATAACACTTAGACCTGTATAAAGGAAGTGGTGACGTGCAATATACAGCTTTAAGTGTAAAACGCAGTTTAAAGTGACAAAAAACTATTAAAGCTGTTTAATCGAGTAAAAATACTCTGATATATAACCATAAGCGTACGCGGATACTTTTATGCAGCCTAAAGCTGTGTTTTACACCCTTGTGCAGCCCTTATACAGCTCTAAGCTGTAAATAGGCTGCTTTATTGTTGTTTGATACGCTTGCGTGCTGCTTGGGATAAGTACTGCAGATTACTAGTGTTTTATGATATAGTATGTTTTATAAGTCATCTAACGACTAAGGCGGAGCGAGAGGGAGGGAGGGAGGTTTACTGACTAAAACCACACCTATGTTCCTTCAGCTGCCCTTCTTTTGTGTTGCCGCAAAGGAATCAAAATTCATAGGGTTCTTCCCGTTGACCTAGAATCTCCATTCGGGAATTGAACTATTTGCAGGTAAGCATGTAAAGAATTCTCAGTACGCGAGCCCGACTCGCACTTGCCCAGACTTTTTTTTATACATTAAACTTGTTGTTTTTAAAGCGGGTTGCTTTAAAGTCTTAAAAAATATATCTTTGGATTGACTTGGAATAATAAATTCAACTTAATTTTATAGGCGTTTTACACATGGAGCAACTATTGCAACTGGCAACTAGCTGTTTACATATTGAAATATATGTTGGACTGCGCACACATAGCAACTCGAGTTTCGAGTTCCGGTGATCGTAAACAGTTTTCAGTTGCTGTAATCAATGACTAAGTTAGTTCCTAATTGCATTGAATCGAAATCGCAACGCGTCGGGCGATTTTACACCCACTTTCCCTCTCCCTGTGTCCGGCTATGCCTGTGTCACTACAAAAGTTGGTAACAGATTGCCATAAATTGCGGCAACCGTAAACGTAATAGCAACTATCGAGTTTTTAAAGGAAAATTTGAAAAAAATGATAGTTGCCTCAACTTAAGTTGCTCCATGTGCAGCCCCGTATTTATTGTTTTCTTTGTGTTTTGTATTATCTGTATGTAATACTGAACTGTTTTTTTAGACGCACAGGTTCAGCTTATGTTTGTTCTTACAAGAGTAGAGTGGGTACATAAGGTCGTGTTTTATTTGATCCTTTTAATATCAGGAAATTCCTATCCGATGGAAATTGGTCAAAAACAAATTTTGCCCGATCCAAATCACGAGCAGAAGTTAGGGAAACAAAGTACAAATAAATAAACAGTTTAGGAAATGAATTATATTTATTACATTTATAAATTACTAATTACGTATCTAGATACGGTTAATTACGTATCCATTCATAAAAATCGGTCCAGCCGTTCAGTAGGTAATAATTCAGTTCAGTGAGATACAAATTTAGCTACAGTAAAATTATACCTATATATAAAGAATAACATTGATATAATATAATCAAAGGACATTGTGATATGAGTACCTACGGGATTAAACGAAATCCTTATATTTACCTACTACCTACTACGTCTATCATATTTATACCTACCGTCAAACGGGTTGAATAGAAACAAAATGTCGTTACGTTCACATTAATTCAATTTTTCCGATTAGTTAATGAATTGTAATATAAAAAAAAAAATCGATGCACTGTTATAAACCAATATATTACTAAAGCGAAAAACATAATCATTATTTTGTCTCTTTTTACCCCGTTTGTAGATAAGTACACAGTTTTTCAGCACAAATAATACATTTTGATACATGTGCAAAAAGTTTGTCATTGCGACGCACTGCACTGCACTAGTGCAGAAAACAGTCAATTGCGTACCTAAAAACGGTGGGATATCAAAAATCAAATCGGAAATATTTTTGTTTTACATAGGCCTACATGTGCACTTATAAAACGTCAGAAGCTAGTGCATGGTTCCAAATTGATCGTTTCCTATGGAGAAGAACCGGCAAGAAACTCCATGGTTACTCTTTTAAAAAAAATGGTTTATATTAAAATATTTCCATATTACAGTATTCATAAATAAATTATGTAAGGACAGTGTAGACCAGTCAATATTGTAACAGAGAGCACAACAAAAATAATCATAAAAAAGTGAGTCATGATAGGAAGTAATCTAAGAATTTGCGGAGTCTACAGTGTTCTCACATTTAGGTAGAAAGAGGCTATATAAAAGCAAGAAAAAATAAATAATTAAAGTTGTCACTACAACAATTATTACTTTATCTGATGGTCTTAATAATTTAAAAAATATTGCAAAAGCAATGTGTCAAAATAAAAAAGTAAATACATGTCATATACTCGTATTAAAAGATGGAGCAGTTAATAGACACATCTACATAATATCAATGAGTTACCAGGAGGCCACATGTGCAGAAGCAGTCATTGCCAAACAAGCGTGTCTTCGACATAGTCTTTAACCTTATAATATGCTTTTTTAGTTAAGACACGTTTAATTTGAGTTTTAAACTTTCCTTCGCTAAGTGCAGTTACCTCCTTTGGTAGCTTGTTATAAAAGCGTATGCTAGGCTGTTTACTAAAAATGACTTGCTGGTCTTAGCTAATCTACATTTGGGTAAAACAATTTCATGTTTACTACGCGTATTTTTATGATAAAAATCGCATCTAATTTTAAAAAGTCCCAAGTTTCTACGAACATACAAAATACTTTCAAAAATATAAAGAGAAGACAGAGTCAGTATATCGATTGCTTTGAATTTATCTCTGAGGGACTCGCGAGGACCATTTTATAAATAGCCCGGATTGCTCTCTTTTGCAGTATGAGAATTGAGTCTACATCAGCTGCAGATCCCCACAGTAAAATGCCATAAGACATAATACTGTGGAAATAAGCACAGTAAACTAACCTAGCTGTGGCTACATCTGTCAATTGCCTTATTTTTCTTACTGCATGATATATAAAAACAAGTTTTCGAGTAAAAGTATTGAAAAATGAATTTTAATCTAATGGTTTCTATTTACAACACGGCACTTAGCCAACTGCAACTGTTGAAGGCATAATTCTACAATGCGTTCAAGTCCTCTTGCCAGCTGTTCAGGAGTTTTATTAGGCGGAACATGAACGAATAGAGTAGGGCTTCGACCTTTACTGAGAGATGTGTAGTAAATGTATTCGCAGAGATACCTGGAACAAAAAAAAAATGTTTTATTTTTAGAGTTCTTTTATAACGACATGAATTGAGTACAGTAGCGCTTAGTTGAGTAAGAACAATACACCGTTAAATTTTGGTCGTTTTAATCATGTACCGAATCGACCCTCCGCGGAATTAAAACGACCAAAATTTAACGGTATATAAATACAGTCACACTGGTATAGTTGTTCTATTTCACAGAGGGAGGTTGGTCTTAGATGTGTACGTGTAGGTTCACATACACGTTTTTGTTTGTTTGCGTAAGCTCGCAGTGGCTCGGTTTCATAGAAAGTAGTTTACGCACATAGAAATAATGTGAATCTACCCACACATGCAAGACCAACCCGCCTTCGTTAAAAATAGAATATCTATGCTTTCAGAGCAAGTGCTCTCAGACTCCTTCTGGCCTGTCTGCAAGCATTATTATGGTATTTAAGATTCACACATGAGTAAAAACTATACAGTCCCCCTAGCCAAGTTACAATCGTTTCGTTTTGCGTGAACGCTTAGAGTTGGCCAAAATGTTGGGGGAGTGGCCAACTCCAAGCGTTCACGCAAAACGAAACGATTGGAACTTGGCTAGGGGGCAGTTCGTTTTCTGATCTACTTATAGCCTAGGGAACTCACAGGCCTGCTTTCTCTGATATTTCAACCTGAAGATCGTCTTTTGAATAGTATTTGTTGTATTCATCCCGGATAGCTTCGACGTTGAAGCATGTGGAGATGGAATTTGGTCCGTCCGATGGGTTCTCACCAAGCGCGGGTCTTCGGTTATCACTATCGACATTTTCGTAACCATGTTTATTAGCTTGCTTTTCTAATCGTAAGCACTTCACTCCTTTTTCAACACCTACATGGATAGTCAACTGAAAAGAAAATAAAATTATAAGTTAAATGGTATATATCAAGTTCAGGAAGGGTTTTTTTTAACTAGCCATTGCTGTCCCACGGCTGGGCAAAGGCCTCCCCCAAGTCCTTCCAGACTTTCTTCTACCGCGCCGAAGGAAGGGTTAACAGAACTATTTAAGTAATGGAAAACAGCGGGATAAACAAGTTTAGTGTGTTGGTATTAAGAGTAGGATCTCACTCTCAGCCCAGTTAAAAGGTTCCTGTGGTGCGATTCTGTTATTATCTCACCGTGAAAAGTAATGTCATGTAATGTCTAAGTGAATCCATCTCATCAAGATAGAATGAAAGTTCATTCCAAGTGAGATTTCACAGTGAGATTTCAACAGAACAAACTGGATCACCAATAAAGTCATATTTAAGCCAGAGCTAGGTGGGTACATTGTTATCAGAGTAATGAAATAATGATGACATGGCTCTACCCACATGAGGTTTCTTGATGTCCAGCAGTTTTGGCATATTCAAGTCCACATCCACGTAACGCACAGCAATTTTTTCTTTGAATAAAATAATTTTGCGGGCTTTGTTCTTAATGTTTCTAGTGTCCATAGCTTCAACTGCTTTCCAACTTGGGTTGGGATTAAACTCTCCGAAAGGGCCAAATCCTGTGATTAAAACTCTTTTTTTTGGTTTACTGATTTTTTCAAGATAATTTAGGAAAACATCGTATACACCGTTTAAAAACATTTTGCGAACTTTTAGTATTAAAGAATTTGTTTATTAGAAATAATATCAACGGCCGCTTGCTCTAACGCGTCAATGTCGAGTGACTAGGAACCAGACATCTCCAAGCTTATATTTGGAATTTTACAATGACGTGACGGAAACCAATAATTCATAACCAAATTACGCGAAAGTATACGGGGTAAAGCATACCCGAATAATTAATTAATACAAATAACCGCAGGATAATTGAAAACCAATGCACCAAGCCGTTTCATCAAATCATCGATCGGACCGCCAGGCGTCCGGCGATGCGCCATCGGTACTCCTACGAGTACATAGCGGACATCCCACCCATACGCAATACACGTTTTGGTAACACATTCATTTTGCGTACAACTAATTGACTTTACGGTCACCGGACTTACTTTCGCATTTAAACACTTAGTTCAGTATTTTTCAAACTCTACTTAGGCCTGAAAACCTGTCAAAATTTTGCCTTCAAGTAGCGGGTCAGATGTAGATACTAAAATAATTACTCAATTTAGATCCCACCCTTAAGGGGATTACATCGCCCAAATCAAAAAAAACACCTAGGTTGTTTGAAGTTTCCTTATGTACGATTACCATATAAAAAATGAAGGGGATACTTAAGGACATTACTAATAAATTGTATTGATTACGTTTCTCAAAAAAATACCCCAACTCTAGAAAAAAAATCTGATAAATAGGCCTTTTTTGAACATTAATTCCATATTTTCTCGAAAACGGCTCTATATTTATATCTATTGAATTTATACCAAAATATATGTTACGATAAATTGAATAACTTGTATTGATTTTTTTTCGAATTTCATTGAATATCGATAAGTAATCAAGAAAAAACTCGAATCAGTACTAACACCCCGCGCGCAGCACCCCCTGCTATGCCTGTTTAGAGGTCAATTCTTCTCTACTAATGTAGAGGTAAATTCTTGAAGGTCATTGAGCGATGTAATACCCTTAAGCATCTAATACACCACTCGATATTCCGCACAAGTTACACAGACTGTCTTAAAGTTTACTTCCGAGTAAGACAGTCTGGCCCTTATTACACTACGCGACGTCGACAAAACTAGTTTGAATATCGAGTGGTGTATTAGATCCTTAAGTTTATTGTTTCGGTTACAATATGAGAATAGTCCGTGTGAGATATGAGTAGCAATACAGTAGACAATTTTATATTAGTTTCTTACTAGAAGAAGTCAGTTGCTACCGGCCGATGTAGATTTAAATACGTAAGTAGGTAATTTTAATGCCGGAAAATCCGTTAAAAACGCAATATGACCATAAATACAGAAAGAGTTCACCACATTAATTGGGGCTATGACTATTCAGGGTTTCCACTTTCCTACTGTGCTTTACCACTGTGGATTTAATGAATTATGAATCCTGATATCAGGATTAATTTTCGGATTCATCCGTTACAAAACGTGATGAATTACATCTCTCAGTTGCCTTGTTTCCGGCAGATCGCACTAGAGTTGTCATGACAGGATTTTTTTTTCCTTTCCTTATCTATAAAAATTCAAGTTGTTGGGAAGTAGTGCGGTTCATGAACGGTGACAGGATTGAAAAAAGATACAACATAACACTCTTCCGAAAAGAATTTGTTGTGAGTTACGACGCAGTGGTTGACAAGGTTTCACAGATGTAGGTGTGGTATCAAGCTGGTGTGTTGAGGTGTCATACAAGTTATTGCATACACACTATTATGCACTAACCTTTCCTCCTTCCTTAAGCAGCTTCGACTTGCTGGCCGGCTTCGCCGACCAGCCTCAGCCGCGGCGGCGGGCCTTCAAATCACCTGCACCTCAGCTTGCGGGCCGCCCTACCCCTCCGCGCCTACGCGGGTTTAAATTACAGTCTAGGGGTAGGGCAGACAACACTGTGTGAAGTCGGATTCGCAACGAGTCGTTTCTGTCACTAAATTTTGTAGCACATAATATTGACTTTTATGACACTATTTTAATTTAATATTGAAAATGCTACCAATCGGCAAATCGCGTCTACCAATGCGGCAAATAAGTTGCACCATCCGCCACAGCTACGCGCAACTCCCTCCCTCGACTGAGACACGAAATCGGTTATAATTCTGGTCACACAAGTTGAACCATCATGGCGGTAGACCTTGAATGCATAGTAACCGATTTTCGGGACCCAATCAAAGTAGACGGTTGCGCGCAACCATAGCAAATGGTTCAAGTTATTTACCGCGTACTATAACCGTCTATATACGAGTATTTGTGACCAAAATTCTGTAAACTGTTGTTTTGGTGTGATGAAAATATGGCAAATAAATGTTTTGGCAAATGAAAAAGTGCAAGAGACGCTTCGACCAATAGCAATTCGGTAAAATGATACCTAGATGATATAAAAATTTGTCAAATAATGCATATTGAAAAAAAGACGTCGGTCAAAAGTTTTCGGTCACATGAAATTCGAACAAAAAAATTCGGAGAAGTGATCGGTTCCTGTGGTTGAGCGATTAACTGATGCGATGCGGGTCGTGGTTAAGATTTCTGCACGGAATAAATATTTGTATGGCCTATAGATACGTGTTCCGGGTCTGGGTGTCTTGTGTATAAATATGAGTTTACATGTTTGTGAACGCACCCACGATACAGGGAGATCTACAATCTACACATACTAGAGGAAGGCATCGTTTAAAAAAAAAAAAATTATTTATTTAATTTAAACAGAACGGCCAAAGCCAATTACACCATTTAAACACAAATAAATCAAAACAATAAAATACAAAAAAAATAAAAATTAAAAAAAAAGAAACACAATTCAACAAGTCAGTTTCTTAACAAATATTATTACACATTCATACATTCACCTCACAAAATTTCACTCATTCCGATAGTATCGTCTTCCACTCTTCCCCAAACATATCAAAATCTGTGTTCAGGAGGGTCTAGGAGAGCATTAAGCGCAGAGAGTGTCCGCGGTATGGGTGATTAGGAGTGCGCAACTCTAGGACACGTCGGAACTGCCAGGAGCCGATGTTTCCTGCCACGGCTGTAGTTATTTGGCACATACAAGTTACAGATAAGGTTTTGTAGGTCAGGAGCATCGATCATTTCCCTAAGTATTTTGAATGCCACAATCATCTGGTCACGTGACCGTCTCGTTTCTAAGGAATTGAAACCCAAGCAACCCAGCAAGAATTTCGTAGGATACAAAAAAGGATAATAGCCTTTATGTATTATATTATTATTCCTAAATATTAATTATATTTTTAAATAATTCAATAACAAAAAACATGTAGTCGTTGACCGGTATCGGGAACAGGGTCCAAGCTACCAGCTGTCAAGGCTCCAGAGAGAGGAACCTCCTAACTATGCGAGCCGTGTCCAGAAGTACAGCTTTCTGAATCAAGCCTTTGATCCAGTCGCCTAACGAGAGCCTCCTAAGGTGTTGGTCGAGGCTCCTGGCTATTAAGCCGCTGATACTACGGTACAATGATCGTCGAATCCCATCCCATCCATTTTATTATTATGTACACGTGAATTTACACACACATACAAGACCAACCCGCCTTCGTCAAAAATAGAATATCTATGCTTTCAGAATAAGTACTCTCAGCTCCTCCTGGCCTGTCAGACTACATCTTGAGTACCTACAGGCATAGAGCAAAACAGGCCACCGGCGGTCCGCCGAAATTTTTGTCTGTCTGTCTATAGATCTGTCTGTCTGTCTGTTTGTTCAGGAATTACGCAAAAACTACCAGTTCGATTACGATGAAACTTGGTATAATTATTCTTTAATATCCTGGGCACCACACTGGGTACTTTTTATCCCGGAAAATTATATACAATAAAAAACAAACTTAATTTTGCGGTTCGATCCATACCAACCGCAAATAATAAGTTTGTCGCAGGTTATGTCACCCGTTTCCGTAATATTTCAAGACCAAAATTGGCCAAATCGGTCAGCCGTCCTCGAGTTTTAGCTAGACTAACGAACAGCTATTCATTTTTATATATAAGAAGATTAGCTTTCCGGAGCGGGAGAAGTCGTTGGACCTTTATATATCAGGGAATTCATATCCGATGGAAATTGGTCAAAAACAAATTTCGCCCGATTGAAACCGCGAACAAAAGTTAGGGAAACAAAGAACAGACAAACATTTTAAGAAATGAATTTTATTAATTACCTACATCTATAAATTACTTATCTACTATACGGTTATAAACTTCTTAACTAGATATTTGGATCCTATTTGCAGCGTCACCTATCGAGCTCAGTTCTGCACCATCCAGGAATCCACGTTAACACACAAAATATATCATAAAAATCGGTCCAGCCGTTTAGTAAGAATTCAGTGATATACACATACAGTATTATACATAAAGAATAATAAATTAAAGGACATAATTATTATGAGTACCTACAGGAAAAACGAAATCCTTTTACCTACTACGTAGGTAGTAGTCTCTCATATTTCTACCTACCGTCAAACGGGTTGGATAGAAATAAAACGTTGAATTCTATTTTCACGTTAATTCAATATTGTTTAAAACATTGTATTCCATTTAATTAATGAATTGCAATATAAACAAAAATCGATACTCTATTAGAAAGTAATATGTTAGCGAAAAAACGATAATAAAAGTTTTGTCCCTATTCACCCCGTTTGTAGGTACACAGTTTTGATACAAGTTCAAAAAGTTTGTCATTGCGAACGAGGTTTTTTTTATGGTAGGTAAAATCATCAAATGACAAATCCCGCCCTTGGGTGGGGCGGGAGATAGTGTCAGACTCTTACTGACTAAAAGCCCAACCCTGCTCCTTTCATTGCCTTCATTCCAGGGCCCCGAGGTTTGCGAACGATGTGGAGTCCGCATGAGCCGTAGGCGAGTGCGTTATGGAGCCAAGGGCTGCAGCGACAAATTTGCACGTGTATCAAACGACGTTTTTCAATACACTTACGACTCGTGCGGGATGACGCGCGTCTCGTGGGGGCGACTCGCGACCTACCGTGATACGATAATACGTAAGAATATAGTGGCGGGGACGCAGGCACGGGCACATATCTGCACTGATAAGGAAACAATCAATTGCGTGCCTGAAAGCGGTGGAAAGAGCGGGTTTTCGAGTAAGTGTATTGAAAAATAGTTACTAATGGTTTCTATTTACAACACTGCACTTAGCCAACTGCAACTGTTGAAGGCATAATTCTACAATGCGTTCAAGTCCTCTTGCCAGCTGTTCAGGAGTTTTATTAGGCGGAACATGAACGAATAGAGTAGGGCTTCGACCTTTACTGAGAGATGTGTAGTAAATGTATTCGCAGAGATACCTGGAACCAAAAAAAATCAGTTTTATGTCTAGAGTTCAAGAGATAGTTCTTTTATAACGACGTGTATAGAGTAGGGTAGCGCTTGCTTGATTATGAGAAAAGTAAATACTGTCACAGTTCTATCTCATCAGGGCAGGTTGGTTTTAGAAGTGTTTGTGTGTAGGTTCACATGTACGTTTTTGTCTGTGTGCGTCAGATCGCAGTGCTCAGTTTCATAGAGAGTAGTTTACGCACATAGAAACAATGTACACGTGAATCTACACACACATACAAGACCAACCCGCCTTCGTCAAAAATATATATTATATCTATGTTTTCAGAGCTAGTACTCTCAGACTCCTCCTGGCCTGTCAAACTACAAGTTGGGCACATAAAGGTCAGTTTAAGCAAAGCATTCTATGGCATTCAAGATTCACATAAGAGTATAAACAAACAATATACTCGTAGTTCGTTTTCTGATCTACTTGTACACAAAAGCTTAAAGAACTCACAGGCCTGCTTCCTCTGATATTTCAACGTGAAGATCGTCTTTTGAACGGTATTTGTTGTATTCATCCTAGATAGCTTTGACGTCAAAGTTTGTAGTGATGGACTTTGGTCCGTCCGACGGGTTCTCAGCATTCGTGGCATAACAGAACTCACTATCGTATTTTTTGTAACCATATTTATTAGCTTGCTTCTCTAATCTTAAGCACGGCACTTTTGAAACACCTACATGGATGGTCAACTGGAAAAAAATAAAATTATAAGTTAAATAGTAGTAGGTACATATAGAGTTCAGAAAAAGTTAACTTTCTCAGAACAATACCTAATTTTAGCAATAATCATTGCAATAATTAACAGAATTATATTAAGTACTTAATGAAGAAAGCAAGATACAAAGTTTAGTATGTTAAAAATTTCAATCTCAGCCCAGTAAAAAGGTTCTTGTGTTGCGATTCTGTGGTTATCTCACCGTGAAAACTAATGTGAAGTGAACATGACGAAATCAGTCAATCCATTTCATCAATATGGAATGGCAGTTTACTTGAAGCTCATACTGAGTGAGTTTTCACAGTGAGATTTCAACAGAACAATCCGGGTCACCAATGAAGTAAGTTATATTTGAGCCAGAGCTCGATGGGGTACATTGTTCTCAAAGTAATGATGACATGGCTCTACCCACATGAGGTTTCTTGATGTCCAGCAGTTTTGGGACATTCAAGTCCACATCCACGTAACGCACAGCAATTTTTTCTTTGATTAAAATAATTTTGCGGCCGTTGTTATTAATGTTTCTAGTGTCCATAGCTTCAACTGCTTCCCAACTTGGGTTGGGATTAAACTCTCCGTAAGGACCAAATCCTGTGATTAAAACTCTTTTACGTTTACTGATTTTTTCAAGATAATTTAGGAAAATATCGTATACACCGTTTAAAAACATTTTGCGAACTTTTAGTATTAAAGAATTTGTTTATTAGAAATAATATTTACGGCCGCTTGCTATGACGCGTCAATGTCGAGTGACTACGAATCAAACATCTTCGAGCTTATATTCGGAATTCTACAATGACGTGACGGAACCACATTACGCAAAAGCATACAGGGAAAAGCATTCCCAGATAAGTAATTAATATAATCAAAATTATGTCACAAATAATGGCAGGATAAATTAATAAGAAAACAAGTCAGTTCCTTTGTTTCCGGCAGATCGCACTAGAGTTGTAAGTTGACAGGATTAGCTCCCTTCCTTAACTATAAAACAAACTCAAGTTAGGAAGTAGTGCAGTTCATGAACGATGACAGGACCGAAAAACTGGGCAACTTCGTCGGGCTAAACTAAACTTAAACTTACCTATGTAAGTAGTTCAATTTTCGAATTGAGTCTCGATGATTTTACCGAAACGAAAAAAGTTTACGTAACTACAAATTTTCAGTTTTCAGATTTATTCCTACAGTTGTGTAAGACCTTACTTCATGCCAAATTTCAGGGTTCTAAGTCAACGGGAAGTAGCCTATGAATTTTGATTCCCTTGAGAGTGTCGAAATATACCTTTTTTGCGACATAAGCGGCCATATCTTGTTTGTCGTTAATTTAGAAGTTTGATTTTTTTACAGCTTCAAGGAATCTTAAGCACAGGTGTAGGAATAAATCTGAAAACTGTAAATTTATTGTTCAGTCACAAAAAAAACCTTTTTTGGATTTAGAAAAATCTTCGAGACCCAATTCAGGAATTGAATCATTTGCATATGTTAATTTGTACGGAAACCTCGGTGTGCGAGTCCGACTCGCTCTTGCCCTTTATTTTTTCTGACAGTTTTCTATGCGTATACATTTATCACACGTCCCTGTGCCAAGAACAAAGCCCTATACCACAGATTACTAAATAGTTACTGCCTATACCTACTATTGGTCCATTTTCTCTACACAAGATATCACGTAAACAGCTTGCACAAGGATTAAGCGCATCTCCAACAGTTGCCTAAGCTTAACGATCATAACAGTTACGTCGTATTATTTAGAATTTTCTGAATATTTTCAACTTGTTTTAAAAGTACACAAACATGATGGCCCTTCGTACACAAAGCTACGCAAACCTTGTAGCTCCTAAGGATAATAATTTCTTCGAAATTTGATTTTTCGATTGATTCGTTTTCAGACCACCAGATAACATATTTGAATAAGGGACACGATTTTATAAATTAGATTACAAGATATGGACGTTCGAATATTTTGTGCTCAGATTAATCAGAATTTTTGACAGATGAATCAGAAATAAAATTAAAAAGTTTTATTTTTATTTTTGTATTTAGTAAATAGTATTCTGACACCAACAATAATGTGTTTTTGTGAAAAACATTATCAGTGATAATCCTTCTTAGTCGTTCACTCTTGACAGAGTGGTCCCACGACCAATCTGTCATGATATCACTGAAAAAATTTGGTGCTATCAACAATAAAACATCATTAATTATATGGGAGAGCAAGATTATTGTTCTAAGACATTTTTTTATATCAAAATCTAAATATACCTACAGAAGATCTTCGATGGTAAGTTCGTGAGTTTCCTGTATCGGATTAAGGCGGAAGGAACTTCCGGCTGTCACCACTGTGTGGGCCACCCGGACGACACGGTGGAGCCCCGCTTGGGCAGAGCACAGCCGTTGCTTCCGTGGTTCCGAACCGCAAAAGGAAAATAGGATCACTTTGTTGTCCGTCTATCTGTCTATCTGTCAAGACCCTTTGTTTTGGGAATGCGTGGGAGGTATCGAGTTGAAATTAAAACCATACTCAGGTCTGTGTTTTCAAAATAAGGCCGTCAAATAATTTGACTCAAATTGATATGGCAAATAAACGTATATTTCGATACCTACTCTAATAGGAATTAAAATTCATATTATTCATAGGGTATTTCCCGTTTACCCAGAAACCTGAAATTTAGCATAAAGCAAGGGCTTTTTGCGACTCGGAAAAATCTCCGAGACTCAATTCAGGAATTGAACTATGTATTTACATAGTACGGAACCCTCAGTGCGCGAGTCCGACTCACACTAGCCCAGGTTTTAATTATTATTATGGATAAGCCTATTTATTTATTTAATAATAAATAAGATTGCGTTTGACTACTATCTCACTGTGATGGTAAGTGACGATCTGGGTCGATGGTGAGCAAGCATCCCCAGAAGTTTGCCCTATTCACTCTTACCAACATATCCCGAAGAATCGCCAAACTTAATTGGCAGCGGGCAGGGCACATTGTTCGCAGGGCCGTACGTACCGCAAGACGCAGCGTTGGAAGGCCTCCCACAAGATGAACCGTTGACCTGATGAGGGTCGTGGAAATCCAACGGATGCGAGACGCACAGGACCGGTCATTGTGGCGACACTTGGGAAAGTCTGTCTTTCGGCAGTAATGATGATACATCACCTCAATCTGCCGTCGATATAGATGTAAATGTTTTCGTTGTGAAATTTACCTAATGATTACTTGGTTTATTTAATGATTACCTAATGATTAATTCACATTGATCTTGCACAGAAGAATTTCGCAACCTTCCTTCCTGTTTCATGACGTATATGACATAACAAATAATAATACGTAGGTGAGCCATTCAATGTACATTATCAGGCAAAATACATTCATATTTTCAGAATGTACACAGTACCTATTTGACAATTTAACCCTCGAGTCACGAGATAGTGTAGATAATCTTTCATCAGGACCTCTTGAGATGCATACCGATCAAAAGAGTAATAAAATCATATCTACCCTATAAAATTTTCTAATTTTAACGTTTGGGATTTGGATGACGAAAGTTCGGAACTGTAGGAGGTCTTCTTCTTCTTTTCGTGTCGAACTGACTCATATCTTGTCCGACCAATATTTAGCCACCTGGACAACTCTGTCGTTGGCCTCGTACAAGTCATTGAAGGTGTAGGTGGTAGTGCACTGGGCAGGAAAGGAGGTGACGCATATCTTGTGAAGGCTCAAGGAAACCATTTGGCCAAATTATCTCTGCAGCGGCCGACCTGAGCCCGCAGTCGATTCAGAGACTTCCTGATTGGCCACTGCAGTTCGTATCCTGGTGGCAGATGTTCTGCCGGAGGGATGGAGTTAGGAGGACTGGGATACCTTTTCCTCTACAATTCGCGTCTTTGTTCCGAGTCGCTGTTTTTCGAGGATCTTGTAAATCTTAAAAAACTTGCACGACTCTTTAAGCGAGCATGGGGAGTTGATGCCCGTAAAGGGGGTCTGTAGGAGGTGATGTAGAAACAGTCTTAAAAGATGTAACTTTTTTGAAAAATAAATTATATATTTTATTGGGCTACAACTTAACAGAACTTAACCTTTCAAATGCGAAATTTACCTTCCCCAAACGACTGACAGACTTTAGCATTTAACACAATAGCACCAATATCCAAATTACTGATAGGAATTCTCTTCACCTCCTGGGCTCCCAAATTTTTGATGATTCCTTCCCAACATTCATTGAACAGAAAGTACAACATTTTAATGATGTATCGGAAAGACTTTTCAAAATTAACATGTATTCGGCTTTTACACTCATTCGATACTGTTGGTTTGATCCAAAATAGCCTTCGCTCCTCCCATCTTTGTAAACACCCACAACTTTTGGAGAAAGTTGATCAAATCATTAGGAACACACTGTCTTCGATCCTAAATGAAACCCTGAACGACCGAGCTTGGCACCAATAAGCCACGCTTCCCATCCGGCTGGGTGGCTTCTACGTCTGCAAAATTTCTAGTATAAGTTTACCAGCTTTCCTCTCGGTGCACAGTACTGAAACATCAAACAGGAATATTTTATCTTCCTCACTGGTTGATGTTGAGGTACCGTGTTTGTCCGATGCGTTGATCGCTTGGAAAATGGCTTGTC
This sequence comes from Leucania comma, assembly GCA_958295575.1. Classification (NCBI taxonomy): domain Eukaryota; kingdom Metazoa; phylum Arthropoda; class Insecta; order Lepidoptera; family Noctuidae; genus Leucania; species Leucania comma. Next base: position 22,608,364 of record OY282480.1, read on the forward strand.
CCAAACAATACGGATTTGCCCAACAACCTGTCCTAACAGAGACAATGGGATGTGCCGCTCTGCAGTATTATACGTAACAATGTCATGAACACGTCTTCAAGTACTTCTGGGCGTGCGCGTCTTCTGGCTGTGGGGGAATGGGAGTTGGGTTTGTGGCTTCAGGCATTTCCGTCATCCACTATAGGCAGACGCCTCGTTTCGGCTCGCAACTTGTTTACGCTTAGGCGCACCTTGTGTTGCTCTACATCGGTGTCACTGTGGTGAAGCTGTCGGCAGCCTTGGACACCATGACCTGTCTTACTGCAGGAGCGCAGGCCGCATAGCATGGCATGCTAGCATCATTATCACCTCTTGTCACCGCAATCGTACCTGCCGTATTAGAACCTTATAGCTTGCAACTGTCGCGCATGTGCTCCTCGAGGGAGATAAGAACCAACCAACAATGGGAGCATCGAGTTCACTCGCGAGACGCCCTGAGCAAACTGAAGAGACTGCTTTTGGAGTGAGGTGGGCTGGTTAGAGTAACGGCCGCCATGGCCCACGCACATGGTCCGCTAAGGACTACCAGACCAAAAAGATAAGATAAGATAGAAGACCTACTCTTATTCCCACCGCTTTTAGGCACGCAACTGACTGTTTTCCGCACTAGTGCAAAAAACTACACTCAGGCTGAGCGCTAAGCGACCTCCACAAATCGCGCGTTAAACCCCGATTATTTATTTTTTCCAAGTTTATTGAAAACCGTTGTTTGACACACGAGGAAATTACAACTGCAGCACTTGGCTTTATAATACTATCGCCTGCAGCTCGAGCGAATTCTGCCTCGGTCGCAATGTTTATTAATCTCAACTTGTATCAAAATGTAGATACTATTTGTCTAAGAGTGTAAGAGCGACTGTGTCATTTGTCCTGCTGCGTAAAATGAATGTAAAAACCTATCAGTATGGGAATACCAAAGGTTTTCAGGGAAGTTGGTAGGAGCTGTCTGTTACCTCATACTCGTATGTAACTTCTGAAAAACTGACGTAACAATCCCACAAAGACGTTAATTAAGTTGACCACATTAAGTAGATAATTATGAGGTTTTCAAAGGTACCTAAGTTAATACGTACAAAAAGAATTAAATAGTACTTATATTACTTATACTTAACTAATTAACTTTCCTTAGAGTAGGTACAGTTTTTTTTTAAGGCGGGCAATCATTAAATAACTTTCCCCGTTCCAGGTGGAGCGAGAGGGCGTATTAGACTACGGAGACGCGGCGAAAATAAATAACTATACTAAATTAATTCGAGTTTAAAAAAAAAGTACCTTATTTTTTAATTTTCTCTTTACAAATCGATAGTGTTTCATGTGCCTAATCAACCCTCCGCGGGATTAAAACGACCAAAACTTAACGGTGTACATTTATAAGCGAAATACCACTCACTGATTAATCATGAGATCTTAGAAACTATACCACTTACAAACTTAAAATTTGGCAAGTAGGTTGCCTTATAAGGTGTACTATAGACCGCTAAGAACGGATTTTAGGAAACTCCAACTCTAAGGGGTTGCACCGGAGCGAGGAGGAGTGGCAGGCGGTCGCCTCCATCTGCGAAGCAGTAATGCTAGCAAAGGAGGAGGCTGACCGTATCAGGCAACGGCGCTCACGCCGCAGCCGCCGCCGTAATTCCGATCCAAATTTTCGGCCACCGCAGGCGCGGGCTTGCGGACGGCGGGTAGCTCGCTGTCCGTTTGTCCGGTAACAGACCGGACCGAGCCCAAGTCGTTTACGGCGCGCACTGTTCCGTGCGCCTCAAGAAGTTGTCAGCAAACCGTAGGGGCCCAGTAGGGTCGAGGCCTAGTCTGGGGCTCTGGGAAGGTATGAAAATGCATACCAGGGCCCTGGAACCAAGGTAGGGAAGGAATAGGGTAGGTATTTAGTCAGTAAGAGTCTGACACTATTTCCCGCTCCGCCCAAGGGCGGGATTTGTCATTGGATGATTTTACCTACCATAAAAAAAAAATTCTAAAGGGTTAAATATATTTTCACGCGGGTGAAGCCACTGGCAGAAGCTAGTGTTATATAGGGTGATTGGTAATTAGTGCCCAATATTTAAACACGTGATTGTAGTCATGATAAAAAACAATTTTAACTGTGGGACCAAACCTGAAATCGCTATAAAATCATAAAGTTTAGTCACTATGAGTTCAGTACATTTTGACCAGTTAAACCTGTGAGTTAAACAAAGACACCGTTAAATTTTGGTCGTTTTAATCCCACGTAGGGTCGATTCGGTATATAAAACACTATCGATTTGTAAAGATAACATTTAAAAAAAGTGCATTTTTTCTAAAACTCGAGTTAATATACGCATGCAAATTAATTTCTTTAAGTAAACGAGTCGTCAATGACCTTGTAGGTAGTTGTCGGTTGTTGCGTACTAACTACCTACAGTTCATTGGCCTCGCTCAGCTGACGTTTACTTGAAGAAATTAATTTCGTACATGCGTAGATTAATTCGAGTTTAAAAAAAAAGTACTTAATTTTTTAATTTTCTCTTTACAAATCGATAGTGTTTCATGTGCCTAATCGACCCTCCGCGGGATTAAAACGACTAAATTTTAACGGTGTATATGTACTGACCAGCAGATTTTTTTCGCTATTTCAGGTTTGGTCCCATAGTACGAGTAAAAGATGTTTGTTATAATGACTATTATTATGTGGTTAATTATCGGTCACTATTACCAGTACTCTACATAAATCACAAGTCCGATCGTGTGCGGAGTACTGCAGCCACATATGGACTGATGCTGCAAAATGCGCTCTAGCAGTTTTGGACTCAGTGGAAACATGAGGTAAAAGGAAGATTGCGTTAAGTACAGTCTACAAAGCCTGGAGCTCAGGCGTAGTGTAGCCAGCCTTTCGGTATTTTACAGGATGCATTTTGGAGACTGTGCGCGGGAATTGCATGACCTGATTCCGCCATCACCTTTCCTTCAGACAACCCGACGTACAGCAAGTAGCCTAGCAGTAGTACCCTTACGTTGTTGAAACTCTACGATCCGAACTAAGCGTTTCGGTTCGTCGTTTATATCGCGTACATCGAAGAACCACTTTACCTGCTGCGGTCTTCCCGACCGATTTATAATTTAGGTGTCTTCAAGGAATATACTGTGCGCCTCACCATCAACGATTGCATCACTGCTTACCATCATATGGGATCGCAGTCAAGCGTTAGTTATAGATATTATTAATAAAAAAGACTTGTTTCCATATTTTTAATACATTTTTACTGTTTGAATTTTTACGCTGTCAACTTTTTTTTCAAACGGAAATGCAGGTGCGAATGGTGCAATTTTCAATGATGTCGGAAAGTAAGTAGATATAAGTATTTTTTTAGGAAGAAATGGGTCACACAACTTGGTACAAAATGTTATTACGAGTATTGCTAGTGTCGCGAGTGCGAGCTCCCTGTGCCCGTGGCCCGTGTGACCGCACACCGTCCACTATAGATCCAGGGTCGCGAAAACTTCGAATGAATTTTCACATGCCGCAGCCCACCTTCACCATTGAGAAACATTAGTATAACAGGCATTGACATATATATAACAGGTAAGTACTTATTTTTATCTACACTGGATCGATCCGATCCTCACGTACTGCCGTTTGTGTAGCCGATTTTTTTTAGGGTGGGAAATCATGCAATTACTACTTCCACTTCAGGGCGGAGCGGCAGGACGTGTCAGACTTTTATTGACTAAAACCACACCTATGTTTCTTCTTTGCCTTCGTTCCAGGATTCCGGAGTTCCCTTGAATACTAATATTTTCGTTATTGGCAACAATTGTGTTAAAAGTAAATCGATAATTACGAAAATAAATCGTCATTTCTTTTCGCTTTTCAACCCAGAGACTTTATGTATACCATCCGACAGAGTGTAAGAAACCGCATCGGCTTCATTCAACACACTTTTTTTTTATTATTGATAGGTTCGCGCTTGACCACTATCTCACCTGATGGAAAGCGACGATGCTGTCGACGATGATAGATGACTAGAAGGTGACGTCACGGATGTCAATCAGCCATAAGCTCTCTGTGTACTTCTTTCAAGTAAATAAAAAAATACAACAGCTAGATTCGAACAATTTTTATTATAAGCTAATCCTACAAATACAACTTTCAAGCGACAGTGTTATCAAGTATGTGTATGTGTGCTGTGAAAAATATTAAAAACTTTAAAAAACAATATTTTGATCTTGAGTTTAACATTTGAGTACCCTAAACTCAAAATAAAGAATCAATATTTTATTTGTACAAAACTATGAACTCTGACCTAACTTTTAATGTGTGCGCAACTTTACGTTGATACAGTGACACAACGGTTACCTATCATAAGTTCGAAAAACGTTTGACCGAATTTCATTTCACCTAAAATTTTTCATTTGGTCGAAAAACTTTTTACCGGTGTTACACTTACCGGAACTATCATTTGTTCGTAGTATTATGTTTGCGAACATTCATTATAGGTACCACCATGGAAGGTTTTCTGTCTCTGCGCCGGCGCTGCGTGGTTTGGGCGGACCCACGCGAGCTTATCGTCGCAGATGGTTTCAACGCTCACCACCGCAGGTTCGGCTTGCTCACCGGCTTTGCTGGCCAGCCTCAGCCACGGCTCGGCGGTGGGCCTCCTCACCAATCACCTGCTCCTCAGCTCGCAGGCCGCCCTACCCCTCCGCGCCTTCGCGGGTTTAAATAACACTCTAGGGGTAGGGCAGACAAAACTGTGTGAAGTCGGATTCGCAGCAAGTCGTTTCTGTCACTAAATTTTGTAGCGCAAAATATTGACTTTTATAAAACAATTTTAATTTAATATTGAAAATGCTACCAATTATAGTACGCGGCAAATAAGTTTAACCATCCGACACGGCTACGCGCAGCTCCCTCCCTCGACTGAGACCCGAAATCGGTTATAATCCTTGTCACACAAGTTGAACCATCATGGCGGTCGATCTTGAATGCACAGTAACCGATTTTCGGGTCCCAATCAAAGTGGAGGGTTGGCCGCAACCATAGCAAATGGTTCAAGTTATTTACCGCGTACTATAACCGTCTATATATTTGTGACCAAAATTCTGTAAACTGTTGATGAAAAAAGTTCAAGAGAGGCTTCAGCCAATAGCAATTCGGTAAAATGATACCTATGTCACATGATACTTCGATGATATAAAAACATGTCAAATAATGCATATAGCAAAAAAGACGTCGGCCAATAGTTTTCGGTGACATGAAATTCGAACAAAAAAAAATCGGAAAAGTGATCGATTCCCTGACACAATACATGAGATTTATCCGCACATAGCGCCATCTGTTGACTATTGTTGGCATTTTTTGGAGAGATCGATTGTGCTGAGACGTAAGTAAATTTGGTATGGCTAAGTGTGGCGGTTGTGGCAAAATCTCAACGACAGAGGCCGCTAATTGCATAAAATGTAGGTGCTGGTACCACAGAGCGTGTGTCGGACTTCCAAGTGCTGGGCCGGTAGCTGCAACTTGGCTATGCCCTGAATGTAAAAATGTGGTAAGGGATAATGTGGTAAAAAGGTGGGAGGATAGCCCTGTTGCACTGGGCGACGTAGTCCAATACATAACACTCCTATGCACCGCACAAGACCTTAGCTTGGACATCCTCAGGGCGGAGCTGCGTAGGTACCTTCAAGGAGGACTTCTTAAGATCAATTAGAAGCGATATCCAGCTGCTCCGCGATGATCTATCTAAATTGAGATCGTCGCTGATCGCTACTTATGATAGAATGAGTCGTTTGGAGAAAAGAATTGTTTTGATAGAAGCAAAACAAGCTCAGCCCCATCATCGCTATCGTCGTGGGTGGAGGATCTGGTATCTCAGTTAAGGAGCGACATAAATGACCGGGACCAAGAGTTGCTCTCAAACGACCTCCAAATTTCGAATCTTCCAGAGGCCAGTGATGAAAATCCCAACCACACTGTCCTATTGTTGCTGCTAAGCTTGGCGTCACCATCGAGGCGCGTGACATAGTGAGCGCCGAGCGAGTCGGCGGTAGGCGCATCAATGCGATGCAAGCGACGGCACCGGTGGAGACCGTCCTCGTCGTGCGGCTCGCGCGCTGGGACATGCGGGACGAGCTGATGCAGGCTGCGCTGCGCGAGTGCGGCGCGGCAAGACCACGACTGGCCTGGGTTTGCCTGGACTTGCGAAGCGCTTTTACGTGAACGAGCGCCTAACTAAGTTAAACAGAAAGTTGTTTCGCTGCGCTCGTGAGGCAGGCAGTCGCCTAGGCTGGCACTTGTTACATTCGCTGTGAGGCTGACTTGCAACGCTTTTTCGGGGCGGCATCACAGAGTTAAAGCGGCAACATTAAACATTAAAAATTGTATTCCTTACCCAACTCTGCGACCGCAAAGGTAAAATAACAAAAAAACATAACCATTATGTTTTTTTGTTATTTATTCAGCTTTATTGTTTTTATTCAGGACATTTTTTTAAAATGAACTGTAACGTCAAACTATTAAATAGGGAATTAGTTCTATCTATGGGCTATCATACAGATTTTGAAAAGGAATTTCACCATATTAGCTCTTGCTACTTTAATTATATTTTTAATTATGCTATTATTACTTATTATATCATCATTGTTACTCTCGTAATGCAGTTGTTTATACGAGTATTATTGTCTCTTAGTAGTTTTTAACCGACTTCGAAAAGGAGGAGGTTCTATGTTCGGCTGTATGTATTTCTTTTTTTTTTTATGTATGTTCACCGATGTCTCGGTCAATTGTGGACTGATTTTGAAAAATTTTCTTTTGATTAAAAGATTATACTTTCGAATTGGTCCCATAAAAATATCTTTTTGATCTGATGATAAACTTCAAAGATATACGAGTAGGACGAAACTCTTCAAAAAATCATAGCAAAACTGTCGTTTGTATATGTTTGTTCGCCGATATCTTGGCCAATTGTGGACCGATTTTGAAAATTTTTATTTTGATTGAAAGACTATACTTTCGAGTTGGTCCCATAGAAATATTGTTTTGATCTGATGATGAACTACGAAGATATAGAACGGAACTCTTCAAAAAACCTTAGGAGAACTGTCGTAACAAGTAAAATTGCTTTGTTTATACATATAGTCGACTAAAGGAAAAAGTGGAGGGGGTACATAGAACTGGATCTGATGATGAAGACGAAAGGTAGGTAAGAGCCGGAACTTTGTAATAAATCAGTGTATCCTAGCCGTGTTTGGTATTATTAGAATTGTCATGACGATTTGATGATGGAACCGAATGGCGGAAGGTACTACTAAAAAGTGAGAAATAAAATACTTTTTACAAAAAAAAATACAACCGTCTTCAAAAACCACCAAAAACTGCAAAATAACTTTCAATTTCGGAAGTTGGTGTTAAATAACGAAGAGACCAAAGTATTATTGAAACACCGACTTCCGAAAATATATGTTTACCATGCGAAAGCATCTTATTATTATTGGACACTGCAGACAGACAATACATTTATATTATATATATAGAATATAGATAATATACACGGTGACGCCATTTACAAACCAACTGTTTTTGAAAAAGCTTGTAACTCCGTGCTTCTGGAGTACGTTAAAGTCGCATAATATGGTTCTGTTAGGCGCTTATAGTTTGGATTTACGGGGAATAGTTAGTACTATAAGATATTATTGATCGAAGTTAGTTACTAAACGGGTAACCATGGACTCACACCATTTTTGTTAAGGCAACATTTTAGGGTTGGATGAATCTGGCATATAATCTTTATTATGAACATTTTCCTTCCGCTATAAACGAAGCAACCCCTATAATTGCCCCGAGGAAAAGTAGGCAACTTATATTTTTTTAGTTCCTTGGAGCACATTCTTTCTGCTGATGCTCAACTTTCTTAAATAAACCCTCAGGGTAGTTGATGAAAACAAATGTAACAACAAATTTAATTGTTTACATAATTGGCACCAGATTTAGCTGCCCAGCAATGTATAAATAAATGCATTATCTAGCATATAATATTCGTCTTAATCAAATAACAGATAAGGGAAGGTACTTCTTCTACCGGATCTTAGATCAGTAGTGGCCTGGCATTATGCTGAATTTGGCACAGCCGTCAGACACACGATGATGTATTTAGATTCTAAGTAGTTAAGTTTGTATATTTGTAATTTAATTGTGTGTACCTTTTGTTCCAAATAAATGTGTTTTCTTTCTTTCTTCTAGAAAGAAGAAACAAAGAAAACACATTTATTTATTGTAGCCTATTCACTCTCGACTTAAAGATTTCCATCTTTAAGTCAAGAGTGAAGTGAAGTGAGATTCCCAGGGTTGAAGCCATCAGGAAACACAGACTCCGGCAGAAAACTGTAAGAAAACACACGTAGTTCCCGTGTAACGATACCTAGGTACCTATTTCAAATATCAACTAATTAAATAAGCACATCATCTACCTATTTACGTAAGGTGTGTAAGAATTCGCGAGGTGGCCTGTCCAACCACAAAACTTTATAAACAAGTTAAGGAAACTTATTTACTTGGAAATTAACTAACTTTAGCAAGCGCAATTTTGCTAAAATTTTTCATATAGGTATAGATGTATGCCGTTATCCTACTCGACATTCGACAACTACAACAATTTATTGAAAGAGTACATTTTGACACAAGTGCAGAAAGTTTGTCATTGCGACCAAGGCGAAATTCACAGGAGCCGTAGGCGAGTGTGTTATGGAGCTTACTGCTCAAATCTCCATGTGTATGAAACGACGTTTTTCTATACACGTACGAAATACTTTCTCTAAAAATTGCGACGCATTTTATACTAAAATTTCCCAAAGTCGCCATACAAAGTCTTCTCTTCAATTCTTAAATTGGATATTATTTTCAAAAATAATACAAATGATTAGTATACATTTTTCCCGCGCTTAACCAAAGATAATATAAGCACTACGTTTAACCTTTACAGGTTGAAGGAGAAGCAAAGGTATCAAACCGTTATACATCCAAATATTAAAAATAGAAATTCAAATATTTTTAAATTTAGAACACAGTTAATTGTTAATTTGTTGGTAATAACAAATTAGTGTGTAAATAATCATATTTATTTACGATATTATACATGGCATGAGCTAATCGTAGTACGATAAGAGGCAGTTTTCGAGGCAGTGTATTGAAATCTAGTACATTTTGTTAGAAATGCAGAAAGTTTGTCATTGCGACCGAGGCGGAATTCGCACGAGCCGTAGACGAGTGTGTTATGGAGCCAAGGGCTGCGGTCTATTTCAACAAAGCATTTACTATGTTAGAATCAGTTTTTCGAGCCTTCATAGAGAGAATTACCGGAAATCCTGCAGATGTCTTGCAGGATTCTACGAGTATTTGCTTTCAGCTTCCACAGCTTTTCATTTTAGTGCTTTCAGGGCATTGTTGAGGCTTCCACCGCATTGTAGACCGTCACACGTCACGATGTTTATATGATAATCCAGTTAATACCAGGGAATCTACATGTGCAAAAGCATTCCTTGTTAAACAAACGTGTCTTCAACGTAGTCTTTAATCTAATAATACGCTTTCTCGTTAAGGACACACTTCATGTGGATTTTGAATTTTCCCTCGCTAAGTTCAGGGGCCTTATCATGACGTGTTAAAATATTAAGTGTGTGAATGAGATAGGGATATGCAGCTATACGTGGTTGTAAAGTCATTGTATTCATCCTACATAGCTCCATCACTTTAACAATTCAGCTTCAGTCGTCAATTGAGAGTGCATTAAGCACTCGTGGCGGGTCCTCTGTAACTGACTATGGCTGTTTGTTATAAAAACGTATGCTAGTGTATATGAAGAATGACTGGCTTGCCATTTGGGTATTACAAATTCATGTTTAGAACCTTTTCGCAAAAAACATTGACAATAATAAGAAATGTTACACTTTGCAGTCGGTACAAAAATTCTTTAAATTATATGTAAAACTGCATTAGTTCAAACAATGTTGTAGGTCTAGATTCCACGCATTATTAAGCATTATAATAATTAAACTCGAGACGCTATAAAAAAAAAATTACACAATTAAAGAAAAAACAAGTTTTTTTTTCTTAATTTGTAATAATTAAATAATTTTACACTGTAAAAAAAATACTTTAATGATAAATTAATTTCGATTTTTTTTATTAATACTAACATTAAATAATTTTGATAGATTTTTGACATTTTAAGACATAACAAATTCCTCTTTTAGTTCTGATGTAAGAGTATCTAATAAATTTTAATAACATAGTAATGTGCGATTTGATACCATAATAATAAGTGATTTTCAAAAAAAAAAAGTAGTAAATTTTAAATTGTAATCCTCAACTAGACCTGCACACAATGTTTATAGGTTGCATAGGTTGAACGCCTCCTATCCAGGCACATCAAAGCGCTCTGCTCATCAAGCATACAATCTGTGGTTATTCCTTTACCTATCTTAACAAATAAATAAAACATAAATTGTTTCCTCGAGCCCTTTATTTTGATACCCTATGGCTACACGACTCATCATCAGCCTTTTAATGTTCCCACTGCTGGGACTCAGGCCTCCTCTATAGGAGAGGGAATGGACCGTAATCCACCACGCGGGCCCAGTGCGGGTTGGTGGATGTCACATGCCTTCGAATTTTTGGTTCTAGGACATGCCGGTTTTTTTTTTGCTGTTGGGTAAAATCATCCAATGACATCTCCCGCCCTTGGGCGGAGCGGGAGATAGTGTCAGACTCTTACTGACTAAAAACCCACCCCGTCCGTTCGTTGTTGCTGTTGTTGTTTTATGCTAAACTGAACCTATTTGGCGCAGCCGTGAGACACACGCCAAATAACCAAAACCAATAAACCAATTTTCAACCGATCACTCGAAATAGGGTTCAGTTGAAAACCAGCGTCAGGCAACTACCACCTCGTAGTTGTCTGACATTTATGCTGAACTGGACCTATTTGGCGCAACCAGGAGACACACAATGTTAATTCTCTTTTAATTATTTTTTTTAATTTTAAGTGTCTAAATGTAGTTTCAGCATTGTGTTTCTAATAAAATATTTTTTCAATACACTTGCTCAGAAAGTGACTTTTATTGCACTACACTTAGGTATATAATGGCACCTGTTACCAAACTGTGACAGTTTTGATTACCATTACGCACTAGTGCTGTAATGTAGTTATAACCTTTTTGTTCAACATCTTTGTTCGCAAAACAAATTTTGAATACGAAAAATAAAAATTGTTTGTGGTCTATGGTGGTCATTTAAAGACGCGCGCGGTTTTTGGCGTAATTTTTTCGAGTGAAATTCATGGTCTGTATTAATAAAATAAAATCAAATAGTACATTTTAAAATGTTACATCATGATGGTTACATCCATATTCTATTGTCACTACGAATGACATTAACGTAAAAACTTTTCACACAAGAAAACAAACGACGACTAGGCAATATGATCAAAAGACCATATAGCCATAGCCTAGCGCGTGTTCATAGGCAACAGATTTAATTTTTTTACCGCCATGTTATGAAAAATTTTACCGTTGTAATATTAGTTAACTTAATTATTTTTCTTCACAAGTGTATTGAAAACCGTCGTATGATACACGTGAGTAATGAATGTTACCGTTCTTGGCTCTCTTAAGACCCTCGCCAAGGCTCGGGTCTTAATACCGCCTCGACGGTAACCTCCTACATTACACACTTGTATCATAATATACTATTCTTTCTTTCTTTTCACACAACGTTAGTTTTCTTTTTATTTATTTTTTTATTTTAAATGTCTTTATGTTGTTTCAGCATTGTGTGTTTCTATGCCGAATAAAATATTTTTCTTTCTTTTTTTCGTTGCCTTTCCTACCAGGGCTGAACTTTCCTTTCAGAAGCGACCCTTAGCTCCAGTAGGTTGCGACCCTGCCTGCCTGCAGCTAGCAGGCTGGGCCTCTACACTCTGCTGGCAACTCCTTGAGGTGCGTGGGAACAGTGCGCGCCGTCAACGACCTGGGCTTGGTCCGGATGGTTACCGGACGGTCGGACAGCAGCTACCCATAGCTCGCCGTCCGCAAGCCCGCGCCTACGTTGGCTGGAAGTCAGGATCGGAATCCAAATCCCCGCAGCGACTTGGGCGTTAGGACTGTTGCCTCTTGCGTCCGGCCTCCTTTGCTAGTTTTACTGCTTCGCAGAAGGAGGTGACCGCCTGCCATCCCTTCTCGCTTCGGGCCATGGCCCGTACCAGGGCCCGGTGCGAGAGATCGCCGCTGCCGCCAGCCGATCGCCCTCACGAGAACACAGCGATGCTGTGCCCAAGCGGGGCACATTTCGACCGTGTGCTCCATCGTGTCCTCCGGGCGGTCCACACAGTGGTGACACCCGGGCGTCGGTTCCGCACGAATCCGGAACAGGAACCTCCCGAACTTGCCATGTCCGGTAAGAACCTGCGTCATGCGGAAGATTAGGACGCCGGGAGGTCTTTCCAGTCATGCCTCAAAGAGGGGCCTTACCGCTATAATTATGGCTTGCCCAGCACTGGGTAGCGACGGTCGCTATCGCCATTTCACCATGAGATCCGCCGAAACTCTTTCCGCCATACCTCGACTTATCGAGGCAAGGGCATGCCGATTTCCTCACGATGTTTTTGCTTCACCGTTTTGAGAGCAGTGGTGATGAAATACTTATATTACACAAAGTAATACGCCTGGCTGGGTTTAAACCCGCGACCTACAACTCGTAAGTCGGGGCTGTTACCACTCGGCCACCACTACTCTCACGGCTACATGACTATATCATGATAAAACAAACAATTTTGCACCAAAAATCCGCCGTTTTAATTATTATATAATTTTGATTTGTGATTTTAGGGCACCAATTTTGTATTTTTATGGCTCTATTCACAGCACACGCATCACACACAATCACACCATATCGCGGCGACAAAAAGTGGTTAAGTCGTGTGTGAATAAAGTCGCTGCAGTTTCTTGCAGTTGCGTTGTTGTAACTACAAATGTCGAAGTGGTTGCGTTGTCGTTACGTTGTTGCAGCCAGTGTTTGTAGACAGACTCCTTCGCGAAGTCGCTGGTGTCTGCAACGTGTGGTTGCGACGTGGTGGCGGTGTAGTCGATATCACCCACACGGTTGCGTTCAACGACAAAATGTGGTCAGTGTGAATTAAAATATATATATTTTTATAAAAAAAAACTAGCTTTTTCCCGCGGCTTCGCTCCTATTTACTACTCTACCCTACACTACCCCACTCTACTCTACTCTACCCCACTCTATCCTACTCTACCCTATACCAATAAATGAGCAGGTTTAGTTTTTTTTTAACGGGATAAAAATTATTCTATGTTCGTCTCCTGGTTCTAAGGTACATGCCTTCCCACCAATTTTCAACCAAATCGGTTCAGCCGTTCTTGAGTGTAACTAACACGACTTTCTTTTATATTTATTTATTAACACTTTATTTTCCAACAAGATTACAATTATTATAAAGGGAAACCATAGAAAAAAGAAAAACCTACAATCGGCGGCCTTATCGCACTCGGCGATTTCTTCCAGACAACCTAGTATGGACAGAAATTGCCAGGACACAAAATGGGGTTGCACTTGGTACAAATATAAATTTAAACTAAAATTATAAATTATAATTAATACTAAAATAGATACATATATACATACATGCAAAAAATATACAGGCAAGAGAATAAGTGATACATCGAAAGCAAGGTCACAGTGTCAAGTAATGCTTAGCTACGTGTTTTTGTTGTGGTGTGGTGGTGGTACGTCTACGAATAGACCCTAAAGGCCCTCCATGGCTCGATCGGCACGCGACAGATATGGCCCAGTAATCGCATAATGAGGTCGCGGCAGACCAAGAAGGGGATGGCGGCAGCAGGACTTAGATGTCTTCCTTAGAAATTGGTAAGAAGCAGCACAGAACCGAGAACAATTAAAAGATTGGAGTGAGGCAATGCTCAGCAATATAGGCTAAATTTTTTTTTCATAATACATTTTGATTAGTTTCTATAAACACATTTTGAGAAATATACCTAATAAAACTGGGTTAGCCAACAACCTAAATGTTTACCAGACGCCAGACTATGAGGATAATTTAATGAAATTATTATAATAATAAGTAACAAACAAAACTTTAAAAATAACGTTTTACGTCAATTTTCTAGTGTTTATAAACGTGGCTTTGCTCATGAGTAGATGCAGACGAGCGTACGATTCGGTCAGGGGCGCTCGCTATAATTGAACTCAGCAGCACCAAGGATTATTCAGTCTCAAAATGTCTAAGAAAAGTGTTTTAATGACAGGATTTGGCGATTTTGAGGGTGTTAAAGACAATCTAAGTTGGCAAGGCGTGGACTCTATGGATCGGGACCATATTGAGAGTACATATAAAATACATTTTTTTAAAGAACAAATTGACGTGGCTTATAGGGTTATTGAGGAATCTGTTCCTAAGCTTTGGGCTAAACATAAACCTGACGTAAGTATCTTACTGCACTCTTTTCTTTCCGGTTTTTTACTGGTTTTACATTATTTTTAATGATCATGTTGGAGACAACAATGTTTTAAAATCACAAGTTTATCAAATTATACATTGATCACCTACGCATGCGCGGCCGACTCATTTTTAACCCTGCATTTATTCTTTTCAGTTGATCATCCATGTTGGAGTAAAGGAACATATTTCATGCTTCGAGCTAGAGACTCAGGCGAGAAATGCATGTTACCGACTCAAAGACATAGAAAAGTGTTGTCCGCCGAACAACAAGCACTTTGCGGACGGACCGGACGTAATCACCACGAACCTGGACCTGAAGCAATTGCGCGATACGTACAATGCTATGAAGCCCAATGTCGGGCTCATGGCTGAGGTATCCAATGACGCAGGCCAGTAAGTTTCAACTAGTCACAACTATCACACAACGCCATTTACTCCCAAACTAAGCAGAGAGTAATTATTTCTAAAAATGTACATATTTTAGATAAAATTACACCCAGAAATAGAACAAATGATCGTGCTCTTCACGCAAACATTTGTCCTGGGTGGGAATCGAACCCATTACTTTCTTTCTTTCTTTTCTATTAACCACTAGACACCTTCCGCCATTAAGTTCCGTCATCAAATCATCACGACAATTCTAATAACACCAAACACGGCTAAGATACACTAATTTATTACAGAATTCCGGTTCTTACCTACCTTCCGGCTTCATCATCAGAGCAGTTCTATTTATCCCCTCCCCTTCTTCCTCCAGTCAGTCGCCGACTGCATGACGTATAAACAAAGCAATGTTTCTTGTTACGACAGTTCTGCTATGATTTTTTGAAGAGTTGTGATCTATATCTTCGAAGTTCATCATCATCAATGACATCTCCCGCCCTTGGGCGGAGCGGGAGATATTGTCAGACTTTTACTGACTAAAAACCCTACCCCGTTCCTTCGTTGCCTGTCATACCAAGGCCGAACCTTCCTTTCAGAAGTAGACCCTTGGACCCAGTAGGCTTCGACCCTGCCTGCTGGCAGGCAGGGCCCCTAAGGTTTGCTGACAACTCCTTGAGTCGCGGGGGAACAGTACGCGCCGTCGACGACTTGGACTCGGTCCGGTCGGTTACCGGACGGTCGGACAGCGAGCTACCCATTGCTCGCCGTCCGCAAGCCCGCGCCTAAGCTACGGTGGCCGGAAATCGGGATCGGAATCCCGGCAGCGGCTGGGGCGTGAGCGCCGTTGTCTAATGCGGTCGGCCTCCACCTTTGCTAGCATTACTGCTTCGCAGAAGGCGGCGACCGCCTGTCACTTTTCCACTCTCCGGACCATGGCCTGTACCAAGGCACGGCGCGGGAGATCTCCGCCGCCGATCGCCCCCTCAACGACGTGGCGATGCTCTGCCCAAGCGGGGCACACCTCTACCACGGATGCATCGAAACGGAACATTACACTAATCCCCTTGAAGAATGATTTATATATATACATATCGCGGCCCACGTGTTTGGCTGTAAAGCGCTACAGAAGAACAAAACATACCTTGGTAGATTAGTATCTTCTGTACTGTCTAAACTGTAGGTACACGTTTTGCTGACGCGGGGACTTGCACCCGACGGCCGACACCATCATCATCCTCATTTCAGTTGAAAGACGTCCACTGTTAGCCATAGGCCTCCCTCATGTGGAGCACAGACAGAACAGGACCGGGCGACATAAGGACCGGTCCTATGCGCCTCCTTGTAGGAGGCCTTCCAACACTACGTCGTCCAGCACTTGGTCGCCACTCCAGACCCTTTCATCTCCATCGACCATCCTTTCTGCTAGGAATGTGCACTACCTGTGTAAGAATGTGGTTTACCTCGGTTCGGAAACCTTGGTTCTCCAGCGAATGTCTTCATTTTTGATGTGATCACGCAAAAAAATAAGAAAAGAACTCCAAGCATAGCTTTATCCATTGCCATTTGCCGTTGCACCCGACATACGTCATTTTATTACGATAAATAAAGATATATAACAATGAATCTATATATATTAGTTATGCATATGTATACTCTACACATTTTTCATCCCGCTTTACAGACTTTAATTAATATTTGGGGACTGAGTCACCCTCGTCCGTAGGAGGATACCCACAGCTAGGCCCTACACGTGGTCCCCGGGTGGTGCTAATCAGGTGACACTAACTGGTGGTAGGTTTCGACCGTTGGCTTGTGACCACCCACTGGACAAAGGCGTACCGCCAAGCGGCCTAACCGTGTTCCGGTACGATGCCCAGTGTAGCCAATTCAGAGGAGTTGGGTCGAAGTGGCGGTTCCATTGCATGCAGACCAGCCTGCCTCGCGTTGGTATTGACGTATCGGGAGACTAGTCGCGGAGGGTAGCGGGATCCGAGGCACGGTGCACCGCTGGCCGACCGCAGTTAGTAGGGGGCCCAAGTAATGTGCTAGCCACACATGAAAGGCTGCCCCGCCAACTGACGAAAAATCCCGGAATGCACCATCGTGCTGGTTGGCGACCAGATGAGAGGGCCCGATGGTCATTTCCGGGGGGGCTCGGGCGTCCCCGCAGTCTCCAGACTAGTACCCCAATGATGCTGTCCTGCCAGTGCGAGGCTGAAGGTTAGCAGCATGGGATTCCATCTCACTTCCTTCTCCTCTTACCTTCACTCTCAATATGCCAAGGTTCAAAAAGAGGAACGGTAAACAGCGGCTGCACTCCCTCTCACTTAAAGTGCACCTCAGCAATATTCGAGGTCTGCACTCCAATCTCGCAGCAGTCCATCATCACCTGGAGACTGAGAAACCATCCCTCTTTTTTCTTTCGGAGACGCAAATTAAAAGTCCGTCAGATGTTTCGTACCTGTCTTACCCAGGGTTTATCCTGGAGCACAATTTTAAACCACACGCTGGTGTGTGTTTGTTCGCCCGGGACGACATCTGCTATCGGCGTCTCCGCAACCTTGAGGATTCCAGGTTCTCAACGCTTTGGGCGCTGGTGGACACAGGCATGGATAAAATTATCTATGCTTGTGTCTACCGTTCGCACAGCGGAGATCAGGAGACGACCAGGCTCACACAGTACCTCAGTGAGGCGGCGGATGCGGCTCAGCAGAGGTACCCCTCCGCACAATTGGTGTTACTGGGGGATTTTAATGCCCACCACCAGGAGTGGCTCTTCCCATACCAGTGCACAGACCATGCTGGTCGTGAGATGCGAAAGCTTGCGCTAACGTTAAATCTCACTCAGCTGGTCCAGGGTGCTACGAGGGTACCAGATGTTGATTCGCACACGGCCAATTGCTTGGACCTTCTGCTGACAACAGATCCAGACCGCTACTCAGTGTCGATATCATCACCGTTAGGGAGTTCCGACCACTGTCTGGTGAAATCTGTATCAGTCTATTCTCCGCCCGATCCCTGCCCTAGAGGCACCAGGCGGGTTTGGCGATATAGGTCAGCAGATTGGGATGGCATGCGATCTTTTTTCGCATGTTATCCTTGGCAGCCTACTTGCTTTTCTTCGGATGATCCATCGTCGTGCGCAGATGCTGTGGCAGATGTGCTGCGGCGGGGGATGGAGTACTACATTCCATTCTCCGACGTCACAATGTCTAGCCTGGCTCGCCCTTGGTTTGGTGCGGATTGTGATCGCGCTAACGCGCTTAAACACGCGGCATACCAGGCTTGGGCCGACGCTCGTATGCACAAGGCGAGTGACGTGAGTCAGAAGAAGAGAGCCTTCAACAGGGCTGCCAAGTCTTGCAAGAAGGTGATGCGGAGGTCTCGGTTCGACCACATTAGCCGCATTGGGAACAAACTCGCTTCATACCCTGCTGGTAGTAAAGCGTTTTGGTCCCTGGCTAAGTCGGTTGAATCGAACTTCTGCCGTCCCTCACTACCACCACTGCTGAAACCCGACGGGTCACTGGCCCACACTGCTGAGGAGAAAGCGAATTTGTTTGCCTCTCTGTCTGAATCTTCGCGTCTAGATCCTGGTGACGCGCGGCCCCCTGCTTATCCTGATAGTTGCGAGACGAGTATGTCCGATATTCGCATCCATCAGAAGGAAGTCCGTAGGGTGCTACGTAATCTTGACGTGAACAAGGCTAGTGGTCCTGACGGGATACCGGCGGTTGTGTTGAAAACGTGTGCGCCTGAACTGACTCCAATCCTGACACGCCTATTTAGGCTCTCATTTGAGACCGGAAAAGTGCCGACTGCATGGAAGAAAGCTAATGTACAGCCCGTGCCCAAAAAGGGTAGTCGTGCTGACCCAGCTAACTATAGGCCAATCTCAGTAACGTCCATTCTCTGCAAGACAATGGAACGTGTACTCAACAGTAAGCTCCTGGCATACCTAGAAGCCAATGATATCCTAAGTGACCGACAATACGGATTTCGCCGAAATCGGTCAACTGGTGATCTTCTAGCGTATGCCATCCACACCTGGAGTGAGGCCATCGTGAGGCACGGGGAAGCGCTTGCCGTCTCCCTCGACATCTCGAAGGCTTTCGATAGGGTCTGGCACGAAAGCCTGATTAGTAAGCTTCCTTCTTTCGGTATACCTGCTGGATTGTGTGCTTGGATCGCAGACTTCCTGAGGGACCGGTCCATCCGAGTGGTCATCGATGGTTGCTCGTCTGGTCAAATGACCATTAATGCCGGGGTCCCTCAGGGGTCAGTGCTCTCGGCAACTTTGTTCTTGCTGCATATAAACGATCTGCTTAAACCCGGTACTTTTGGGTATGCAGACGATAGCACTGTTGCTGAGAGTTACATATCCAGTGCACGAGCTAGTGGGTCCCAGATCCGGTCTCTTCGAGAGGCTATGGTTGAGCGGTTGAGCTTGTCCTTGGAGGCTGTCTCGGAATGGGGCGATGCCAATTTGGTCAGGTTCAACGCTGCTAAAACCCAGGCGTGTCTATTTTCCGCTAAAAGGAGTCAATTCAGCCCTGCTCCAACTTTCCGGGGTGTAGCCGTGCCGATATCCGACCATCTTGATCTTCTTGGTGTAACGTTGACATCTACTCTCAACTTTGGGCCATACATCGAAGCAAAGGCTCAACTGGCTGCAAAAAAGCTTGGAATCCTCGCAAAGGTCAGACGGTACTTCACGCCGGATCAGCTGCTTAAACTTTATCAAGCGCAAGTGCGATCGTGTATGGAGTACTGCTCTCATCTTTGGGACGGATCTGCCCGATACCAGCTTGATGCGCTTGAGACTATTGAGAGGCGAGCCAAGAGGATCATTGGCAATGATGCACTCGTCGAGTCGAGGCTTCAAAGTCTTGAGCATCGACGCCGAGTTGCTAGCCTGTCGGTTTTCTACCGGTTACATTTCGGGGAGTGTGCGTCGGAATTGCATAGCCTAATTCCGCCTAGCCCGTTCCATCATCGGACTACCAGACGTACGGCGTTGCGCCACCGGTACATGGTGGACATCCCACCTATACGCACAAAGCGTTTTGGGAACACTTTTATTATGCGTACAGCTAAGGAGTGGAATTCCCTGCCAGAGTCTGTGTTTCCTGATGGCTACAACCCGGGAATCTTTAAGTCAAGAGTGAATAGGTTTCTTCTAGGTAAGCGCGATCCATCGTCGACCGTATCGTCACTTTCCATCAGGTGAGATAGCGGTCAAGCGCGAACCTATCAATAATAAAAAAAAAAAAAAAAAAAAAAAAATTAGATAAGCTGTCTGTTAAGCACTGATTTACCTCAATCTAAGTACCTTGCGGTTGGCATGACTAACCACAATGAGCCACTAACTTATTTTATAAAGTATCAGGTAGCTAAATTATTATTGGTCGGACAAAATTTTAGTCAAACCGACAAGAAAGAAGATAATGTACCCTAACTTCCATTTTCTTGATAAAAAGGTAAAGTTGTCAAAAAATAAAAGACCCGTTTTGACATTTCGACGCCGCCGGGCAATAAGTCGGTAATCGCCAAATATTGTTTTTCGATTACCGACTCTATTGCCCGAATAATAAGTCGGTAATCAGAAAACAAATTGCGATTACCGACTTATTGCCCGGGGACGACGATTTGTATTTTAACTACCTAGCGGCTTGTCCGGTGTAGTGTAGCTGCTACTAAAATAGCTACTACTACACCGGAACCCTAATTATTATTTTATTGTTCCTTTTAGTTTCGTTCCAAGTTACATTCTAGGGACTTTCTCAAATGTCAAAACGAGCCTTTTATTTTTTAACGAGTCTAATCCCATTTCTCTAAAACAAATTCCAGTACCTATATTTTCGGCCTGTTTTATATTTTCCTCTTTTGAATAAATCTCCGATTTTCCTGTTTGTGTACCAAAGCGTGCGTATATACTCGTGGTACTTGAAATCAAACTGACCTAATTTATCTGCAAATTAGAGCAGTAGTGGCCCAGTTGGGACGGCCCTGACTGGTTAGGTCGCGGGTTCAAAACTAGGCAGGTGCTTTACTTTGTGATATTTATTTCATTAGATACCAGTAAAAGTCTGACACTCCCTCTCACTCCACCTTGAGCAGGAGTAGTTTCATGATTTCCTACGATAGAAAGGACCCAGTGCAGTGTTTTGTATTAAACTTAGCTGCCTACCTACTTATAAACATGAGTTAATATTAAGTTTTCGTTCCAGGTTTGTTTGCGAGTACACCTACTACACCTCGCTCGCCTGCCTGGACGGTGTAAAGACATTATTCGTCCATGTTCCATACAAGGACTTCACAAAGCAACAGATTGCCGCGGGACTGGAACGCATCTTGGCTAGCTGCCTCAAACAGATGTAAAACTTGAGAAATTAAACATGTGAAATCATACATAGTGTTGAAGTTAACAACACCTTTCACGTGAAGAGCCTGATATTTAGTGATAGCAACGAGCGACGATGCATCCTATTTTTGTTTAGTTTTATAAGTAGGCTAATTAGCTATAAGAAATGTCTTGTCATTCTTGTTAGCACCTTTGTCCTGTACACGCTAATATACAGTGCGCAGTAATCTCGTATTTTCTCCTGTTTTATTTTACACAAATCCCGGTCAGTCCCGCACATGGTCCTTTATCGAGCCTGATTGTCGTTATCAGCAAGTAATTTGAAGAATATATAATTAGAAGACGGAAATAATTGATCTGGATTTGAGAGGTTAAACGCCGACAGCGTGTCTTATGGATTGAGTACACATTATTTCTCACGGTGTTAAGTATATTGGATAATATTATCACCCAACACTCGTACAGGTTGTATCTAGCTTTATTTAAATTTACAAAAGGTTAGTGCATTTATTTTGTTAATTATGTTAATTGAGTACCGGTTTTCTTTTTGAATAGTTCCGGTATTTTGTATGTTACATGTACAATATTAGCGACAGTCGTTATTATATAATACTTTTAAAAGTATAGTAGGAATTAGAACTACATTTATATAATTTGTATTGTTGCATTTGAGCGATAACTATTCAGTTAAGTATCATAGTTAATGTGTAGGTATTCGTTAATCATAGTTTATTCTGGAAAGTGTTAGATATTATTTCAAACTATTGACTGTTAATCTCAGTTAACTTGCCCGTAGTGTACTTTAGTTTTGTGGTGTTTTGTGTAATAACTTATTAGATAAGTTATTGAGGAATTCATTTATAATAAAAGTTGTATCGTTACATTTGCAATCAGATTTATTTTATACAGAAAGTTTACCTACCTATTTACATTGTTAGACCTTATTAAATTCTACCTTACAACTCTGTACCTAAATTAATTTCGGATTAAGTATATTAAATTATTTATTTTGCGATTATATACATTCCAGGTCGACAACACTCGATTCCCAGCATGTCCGAGGAAAGGGAATTAGTAAAGAAGCGAGGAAGTTTTAAGGGTCGCTTAACTACATTTGTCAATTACTTGGACGCATTGGATGACGTAACATTAAGCGAATGCGATGTCATGGAATTACAGTTGCGCATGGGAAAACTGGAGTCGTTGTACGAACAATATGATGAGGTACAGTTGCGGTTAGAATGTATGGTTGACGATACGAAGGCCCAGTTGTCTGAACGTTCCGAGTTCGAGACATTATACTATAAGGCATTGTCGAGGGCTCAACAGTTAGTGAGTAAGAGTAACAAGCAAAATGGTTCAGTTAGTGGTAAGGGTAGTCGGGGTAGTGTTTATAAACCTATTAAGTTGCCTACTATACAATTGCCCAAATTTAATGGTTCATATAGCAATTGGTTAGAGTTCCGTGACACCTTCACTAGCCTCATCCATCATAATGACGAGATCGACGAAATCAACAAGTTCCACTATTTACGTGCTTCTCTGGAGGGATCTGCTGCCGTGGTAATCCAATCTATTGAGTTTTCAGCGAACAATTATGATGTGGCTTGGAATTTAATTTGCGATCGATTTGACAATAAACGCTTATTAGTGCAGAATCATGTGTCAGCATTATTTAACATTGAACTTATCACGAAAGAGTCTTCTATCGCTTTGAAAGGGTTAATTGATCTGTTAAATAAAAACTTGCGAGCGTTAGAATCTTTAGGCGAACCAGTCAAGCAGTGGGACACGTTGTTGATATATTTAGTAACACGTAAGTTGGATCAGAAGTCCTACCGTGAATGGGAGGAGTTCAAAGGTCACACTGATAAGAATAGCAAGATTACGTTCGATACTTTCCTCCAATTCATTCGCGCACGCGCTGATCTAATTGAAACTTTAGAATTATCTAAACACAACATGTCAGGTAACCCTAAATCAAGTTCCGCGAGTAAAATCAAATCCATGGTGACGACACAAAATTCTAATATGGTGAGCACTGAACCTGCTTCGAAATCTTGTCCTAATTGCAAAGGTGACCATAGTTTAGTTAATTGTTCACAGTTCCTTGCATTGAGCAATGAAGCTCGACGCAAATTGATTCCTACTTTTAAATTATGTTATAACTGTTTTCGTACTGGTCACTTTTCTAACAATTGCAAAAAACCGGGTTGTAAGTTATGTAAGCGCAGGCATAACACTTTGATTCATACTTCGGAAACAAAAGGTAACGATAACACATCTGATTATGCAACTTTGTCTCCGTCAACGTCTGCAGCGCCCGCGCAGTCCGCTGACACTGACGCGACGAATAACGTGTCCTTGTCTGCGAACATTTCCCCTACTCATGGCGAGAGTAAGGAGCGCGGCGTCTTATTGTCAACCGCGTTAATTAAATTATATGATTACAAAAATCATGAGCATATTGTGCGAGCGACACTCGACAGCGGTAGTACATCGTGCTTCATGACGGAGCGACTATGTAAACGACTTAAGTTAAATACGAGTTCGATTAATAGTTCAATCTATGGCATAAATAACGCGTCCAGTCGCGTAGGCAATATGTGTCAGGTAAAAATGACGTCACTTAACAATAGTTATAATGCTAAGTTGTTATGTTTTGTATTGCCATTGATTACTAATGAGATGCCATGTCGTGAATTAGATTTATCTAACCTGAACATTCCAACTGATATTTGTCTGGCAGACCCTACTTTTTACAAGCCCTCAGACGTAGATCTTTTAATTGGTGCTGATCTGTTCTGGGACCTGTTAGGTTCGCAAAGAATTAAGTTAGGAGTCGGAAAGCCGGTGTTATGTGAAACCAGGTTAGGATGGATCGTCTCTGGTCCCGTTATCTATAATAATCACAATAAATCAATAAATAACATAAGATGTAATTTTACTCAAACTAGTTCCTGTAATGATGCCGACTTGGATTTAATTCGTAATGATATTACGCGATTTTGGAATCTCGAAGAGATTAATTCGCAAAATTCTGATTATTTGCCTGAAGAAAGGTTGTGTGAGGAGCATTTTTGTAAAACTACGACTCGTTTGGAAGACGGTCGTTTTTGTGTGCGTCTACCTATGAAGCAGAATCCATCTGTTTTGGGTGAGTCATTTCATAGGGCTACAAAATGTTTATATTCCTTGGAACGCAGACTTAAGGCTAAACCTGATTTTAGCAAATTATATCACGAGTTCATGGCGGAATATGAGTCATTAGGTCATATGACAATAAACAAGGAACTAGATTTAAACTCATATTTCATCCCTCATCACGGGGTCCTAAGGGAAGGTAGTACCACTACGAAGCTGCGTGTGGTGTTCAATGCTAGTTGTCCCACGTCATCAGGTGTTTCCTTAAATGATTTACAGATGGTGGGTCCAACTGTTCAAGATGACCTTCTGTCTATACTTCTTCGGTTTCGACAGCATAAATACATCGTGTCAGCCGACGTTGAAAAGATGTATAGACAGATAGTAGTCCACCCATCTGATAGGCACTTGCAACAGGTAGTTTGGCGCGAAGACACATGCAGTCCAGTTAAGGTATTTAAATTAAACACCGTCACATACGGTACGGCGAGTGCGCCATTTCTTGCGACGCGCTGCCTCAAGCAATTAGGTAATGAGTGCACGAATGATAAGATTGCCACCATAATAAAGCATGATTTTTACGTTGATGATTTGCTCACCGGTGGCAATGATTTAGATGAAGTGTTGTTCATTCGCAATGAAGTCACAAATGCACTGGCATCAGCTTGCATGCCACTTCGAAAGTGGAAGTCGAATGAACCTATTTTAGTGTCAGGGACTCAGTCATCATTAGATTTAGGTGTAGGATCTAATAATCCCAATAAATTATTGGGACTTGACTGGTTCGCTGAATCTGATGAAATAGGTTTCTTAATTAGTTTTAAGTCACCTTCTAGAAGTTGCACTAAACGTGATTTGCTTTCAGCAATTGCACGTATTTTTGACCCTTTAGGTCTTTTATCTCCTTTTTTAGTCACCATGAAAATGCTATTACAAAAAATGTGGTTAGACAAACTTTCATGGGACGAACCGTTGACTCTGGAACTTAGCACAACTTGGAACGCTATTGTTAAAGCTCTCCCTCTTTTAACTACGTTACGTATCCCACGGTATGTTATGACGGACGGTTACCAGACGTTAGAACTGCACGTATTCACAGATGCATCTGAGCGCGCGTACGGTGCGTGTGCCTACATCCGTAGTGTTAATGCAAATGGTGAATGCATGGTTCGTTTACTTATCGGTAAAAGTCGTGTGGCGCCGATTAAACCTACTACTATTCCGAGGTTGGAACTGTGTGGTGCCGTCGTGGGAGCTCGCGTTTATGAGAAGGTGGTCAAATCACTTCGAGTAAAGTTTGATCGGGTTTACTGTTGGACAGACTCGACTATTGTATTGGGATGGTTGCAGATGTTGCCTTCTAAACTTCAGCCATTTGTGCGCAATCGCGTTGCTGAAGTTCTAGATAAGGCGGGTAACTGCACTTGGCGTCATGTCCCAACTGACAAGAACCCAGCAGACCTAATATCTCGTGGCGTGGATATTAGTGTTCTGCAAGGGCTGCAGTTGTGGTGGTGTGGCCCCGACTTCTTAAAGGAAGATCAGTCGAACTGGCCATCTCAGGTTAAAGGTTTAGAACTCGAGACTTTACCCGAAACTCGACCTCAAGTTTCATTGAGCGCTATTGTAACAAATAATGCTTGCAATACTTTAATAGATTTTAACCGTTTCTCAAACTACTTAAGACTTGTTCGTTCAATAGCGTATGTGTTAAGATTTGTTAGAACCTGTAGGAAACTTCCTGTCATTAATAAATTTATATCTGAAGATGAACTACAGGAAGCATTGAATGTTATTATTTTAAATTGTCAAATCGAGTCGTTTCCAGAGTACAAATTACTTTTAAATAAACAAAATATACCTTCGAAAAGTGTCCTCTTTAAATTTAATGTTTGTTTAGATAAAAATAAAATCATGCGTGTCGGAGGGCGCTTAGAAAATTCTGATTTTTCATATAATAAAAAACATCCTATAATTTTACAGTCCGCTCACATTTTTACAAAATTATTATTTAATTTTGAGCATAAAAGATTGATGCATGCAGGCCCTCAGTTATTGTTAGCTTCAATTCGAGAATCGTACTGGCCTATAGGTGGCCGTAATCTAGCTAGGGCTTGCTATCGAAACTGTGTGCGCTGTTGTCGCATGAAGGGTAACGTAATTACTCCATTGATGGGAAATTTGCCGCAGCAGCGTGTCCAGCCAGGAGGTTATCCCTTCGACAATGTTGGTGTCGATTATGCTGGCCCTATCATGTGTGCCAGTCGGCAAGGTCGCGGTTGCAGGTTAGTGAAGGTGTACGTAGCCATATTTATTTGTTTTGCCACTAAAGCTGTACACCTGGAGCTAGTAGGCGATCTAACCAGTAATACCTATTTACTTGCCTTATATAGGTTTATCTCGCGACGGGGTAAGCCAACTAACATTTATTCCGATAACGGTACCTCATTCGTTGGCGCATACAACGATTTATCAAAATTTTTAAAAACTAATTGCGATTCCTTAGGTGCAAGTTTGGCAAATGATGGTATTAAAATGCATTTTATTCCCGCATATACTCCTCATTTCGGCGGACTCTGGGAAGCGGGTGTTAAATCGACAAAGTATCATTTGAAACGAGTGTTGGGAAACTGTAACTTAACGTTCGAAGAACTTAACACCACGCTTATTCAAATCGAGGCGATCTTGAACTCTCGTCCATTGACGCCGCTATCTTCTGATCCTGCTGACCTTGCACCTCTGACGCCGGGACACTTCCTTGTGGGTCGACCGCTCACATCATTACCCCAACGGGACTATTTGGAACACTCCGTTCATCACTTGGCTCGATTTCAACGGGTTGAGCAACTCCGCCAACATTTCTGGGCCCGGTGGAGTAAGGAGTTTGTTTCTGAATTGCAGCAGAGAACGAAATGGCGTTCCTGCAAGGATGCACTGAAGCTGGACTCACTCGTGGTAATAAAGGAGGATCACTTACCCCCTCTTAAATGGAAGTTGGGAAGAATTGTTGCCGTCCACCCAGGATCAGACGGTATCGTTCGGGTGGCTGATATCCGGACTCCTGCTGGAGTAATTCGGCGCGCCTTCAATAGGATTTGCCCACTACCCGTCACTTGCTGATTTTGTTGAAAGACAATCTTTCAATGTCCGGGGGTATGTTGAAGTTAACAACACCTTTCACGTGAAGAGCCTGATATTTAGTGATAGCAACGAGCGACGATGCATCCTATTTTTGTTTAGTTTTATAAGTAGGCTAATTAGCTATAAGAAATGTCTTGTCATTCTTGTTAGCACCTTTGTCCTGTACACGCTAATATACAGTGCGCAGTAATCTCGTATTTTCTCCTGTTTTATTTTACACAAATCCCGGTCAGTCCCGCACACATAGACGACACTGTACATTAAACTTGTACATTATCTGTTTTAGTATTAAGTACCTATTTCATTTTTGTTTATTATATTTTTATTTGCACCAAGTACAAGTGCAACCTCATTTTGTCTCCAGGCTATCTCTGTCCATTCCAGTTTTCCTGGAAGAAATTGCGTTATGGTCGCGAATATATTTTATAAGATTTCTTGGTGTAAAATAAAGTATATGTAATAAATAAATATATGAACTGCGTTTGAGTTTTTATGTGTTTAATCTAATTTATAGCTCTAGTACTCATCTAGATTCTAGACGCAATTTATGATGGAATCAACTCTCTGCTGTGTCCTTTTAGTCGAGATGTGCCATTGTGCAAACAAAGATTATATTCTTTAGAACGGTTTTTTTTTAATTTTTATTTATAGAGTATTTTCGCTAGTGCGTATATGACACTCTGTAGTTAAACATATTAAATAAAATTAGAGTTTTGTTTACAAACAAAATAAAAATTATGACTATTCTGTTGGACATAGGCTTCCCTTAAGCGTCGCTACAACGACTGGTCCTGCGCATGTACTCAAAATACAGGATTCGAATCCTCGGTTCTCGGATTCGGAATTCAAGTATTTCGATATACTACGTCTTGAAAACATTATATTTTGATGAAAAATAAAGTACTATTTTTCTAAAACTTGAATTAATATTCGCATGTACGAAATTAATGTCTTTAAGTAAACGAGTCAATGACCTTGTAGGGAGTTGTCGGTCGTTGCTTACTAACTACCTAGTTACCTACAGTTTATTAGCCTCGATCAGCTGACGTTTAATTCGAGTTTAAAAAAAAAGTACTTTATTTTTCATTTTTATCTTTTGGTTTCATGTACCGAATCGACCCTCCACGGGATTAAACGACCAAAATTTAACGGTGTATAATTAGAACAGACCAAAACTTTCGGTGAGAGACTTCTATGTATTAGCTTATTTAATCTTATATATAAAAATGAATAACTGTTCGTTAGTCTCGCTAAAATTCGAGAACGGCTGGACTCAGTAGGCCAATTATGATCTTGAAATATTCGTGATAATCCAGGAAAGGT
The DNA here is from genome assembly GCA_958295575.1 of Leucania comma. Taxonomy (NCBI): domain Eukaryota; kingdom Metazoa; phylum Arthropoda; class Insecta; order Lepidoptera; family Noctuidae; genus Leucania; species Leucania comma. Next base: position 22,637,266 of record OY282480.1, read on the forward strand.
TTAAACGGTGAGAAAATATGAAAAAAATCACGAAAAAAATCTCGACTATTAGGCGGTACGAAGTTTGCCGGGTCAGCTAGTCTTCAATATTAAGAGTAGGTCCGCGTCGCCAGGAAAACAAAGTAACAGCTGAAACCCCTACACGTCTGCTTGAAGTCAGATTTGTTCGCCCCCACAGACGTGACGAGTTTCTAAGGGCTGTAAAAGCTAGAAAAACCACCTTCTGATATGGGAATAGATGGGCCTTTGAGAAATGTATACTTCAACGAGCGACTAACACAAGAAAACTGGCAGTCATTTCGTGCCATTAAGCTGATTAGCTGGCTAGATAAGAACATCTAGAAATAATGTGTCGGATTCATTCCCCGGGCCGGTGGCATACCTGACAGATGTCAACCGTACCGTCCTTCACAATATATTTCCGGTAGTAGTTCGTCATCATAACTTCGTCCATTATCGCACCGACAAAACCTTCGGTTTCCCCGAAGAGGTCACCAAAGCGCAGCCAGGATACGGACGCTAATATGTCTACACCGTCCGTGAAGCTCCTTGCTCTGCCATACTTCCTTGCGGTCATTAGTATCCAGTACTATAGGTTTGCTCCAGTTCTCTTTAGCCAATGATAGCGTAGTGAGGCCCTTGTCCACCGCTACCACATCTCGGTGCATGCCCACGTCGGTTTCTAGGAAGTATTCCCTAAGACTGCACACCTCGCGGTTGTGTAGAGTCTTAGCAATTAAGAAGCCGCGTAATATACAGTCTCATCACCGATGACTGTGTGATACATCCGATTTGCGATAAACAGTGTGCGGACCCTCCTATCCAAGGCGTCAAGTTCTGTGTGAGTCCATTTGAGTATGCCGAAAGAGCCTATTACATCAACACCGGCATGAACCAACCGTTAAAAGCGCGCACCTTGTTCCCGCCTGATAAAAGACTATTCAAGACTTTATTCAGGCGGCCGAAGAAGCGCTCCTTCAACGACTGTTTCACATCATCAGCATTGATACCTAACGCTTCCGACATACTCAAATACTTGTAAGTTTCAGTTGAGCAGAGGAATCTAAGGTGTACGGCATCCATAAGGTAAGTATGCTGGAAGAGATTTCTATAGAAATAAGCAACACCTATGTATTTACTTTTCTGTTTCTGTATTATTTTCATCTTTTATTTTGTGTACATGAACTGTTAAATAATTAAGTTCCCAGGGATTCCATAATCTCTCCGCGCTTTACATGCATGACTGCACATTTGTCCACTCCAAATTCCATCCTGATGGCACTACTGAAGGTTTCAGTTACCTTCAGTAGCTCCATCAGTTGCAAGTCGTTAGGGGCAAAAAGTTTCAGATCATCCATGTAAAGAAAGTGAGATATGACCTGACCATCTCACATCTATCACATCTGTACTTTTTGTTTACCTACCTATGTTCTACAAATATATTAAAAACCTGAGTCATCGTCAAAGGTCGTCGTATGATTTTAGATAAGTATGTTTCTTTTGATTTAGGCCGTAAAAAGTTTCCAACTACAGCAATCGGGCGTTGAATCCTTAACTGAATCTGATTATTGTGTAATTAAAAAAATTCTTACAGCAGAGATTTAGTAAAGTACTTATAAACAAAATTCTACAACAAGTTTCCCGCCATTTTTTTTCTGTGGTCAATCGGCTTTTGACCAGTGAAAAATGGTAAATATTTCTCATATCTATGTTAGTTTTAAAGAATTAAAGAATTAATTGAAAGTAAATTATAAATAATTATGTAAGTAATTAAAAAAAATATATAGATACTTATCTCTTAATTTCAATTTTGCATCGCGCTGTAATTGACTGGCTGTATAGAAAGTTGAGACATAGATCAATAGAAATGCGAGGATAGAACTAGTTTTTTTTAATAATTTGACAACTGAATGAAAAAGTATTACCGTAAAAGTATTTCAACCCGCTTCTCAGGCATGTTCAGACCTACTTTCAGCGTATGAGTAGTAAAAAGTAATTTTTGTAAGCCTCATTTACGAACGCTGTCACATTTAAATGATATTCTTTAAACATACACTCTTCTCAAATTAAGCAAAAATGATTTGGATCATTCCCACACACTCAACTTGACGATGCCATTTCAAATTGTATTAAAAATCAGTATATTTTTTATTTTGAGCAAATTAAGACAGCAACGCAGCGAATTTTGAGTGATAGCTATAAGTCGTAAACAAGAGCTGTTACAAAAAAAGAACGGTATATTTAGAATCAGCGACATCAAATTAACAAACATCATGCATCAAAAGTCAATCATCAGGCAAAAGTTGCAATTTTGTTGTCCAGTGTTATCTATCATTTTCCTATCATCATTCAAAAATTATGACAATTATGTGTGTGTTTTTATTATTGGGGCTTTGGCAAAGCCGAAAGCTAGTTTTCGCGCCTTAAAAAAAACGCTATATAAGCTGGTATTCGAATACTTCCATTCCTCTTTCAATGAGTATCAAGATACTTGAATGCTTAAAATAGCTGAATCGGCACATCACTATTTTGCCATAGACTTTAGATTATACCAACATTACGCAATAAAAGTCATCTGACTTCACAAAAAAAAACAAAAAACAATCCTGCTGCTGTCATATTTCAAACATCTGATTTGAGCTTTGAGCTGACAAACAAATCAAACAGTGTCAAACCAAAATCCCAACTAAAAATTAATTTCTAAAAAAAATCTAAAATTCTTAAACATTATGACTAAAGAGCTTGAATATTGGTTAAGACCGTTGGTCCTTGTTACGGGTTTCGGTCCATATATCGACCACCCAGTAAACGCTAGCTGGGAAGCAGTTAAATTAATGAACAAAGATGAAATTGAGAAGAAGCACAATGTGGAGCTGGTTCAGATTGAGCTGCCTGTCACCTATGAGAACGTCGATGAGTTCGTGCCGGCGCTGTGGGAGACACATACTCCGAAGGTGAGCTAAACTGTAGCTGTTTCATGAAGCTTACAAGTTTTATAAAAGTTGGAAACAATGAGATCAGGTACATATTGAATAAATACGAAATAAAATATTCATTGATATCAAATTAAAGTAAAAAACAACAAAAATTAGTTTAAATGTTTCATTAAATTGTTTTGATCTCTTTACCCCATTTATATGGAAAATAAAATACAGAAAGTATGAAGATCAATGGAAACTTTTGGTGCTTGCTTGATGTCTTTGAGGTAGCCTTTTAACCTATATTTTATTTTGTATGTAAGCAACAAACCACAAATTATTTATTGTTCTGTCCTTATCTGTTTTTGTTGGATCAACAAATAGTTTTCCTCAAGGTAAACATTGACATACCAACTCTAACGTCAGCAAAGCCATTGATAAAATATTTACTTACCCACAAAATTTTCCTCCATATAGCAGTAACCACAATAAATTCCAGCAATTTTGCAAATAGTATTGTTATGTTCAATTCAACAGAATAAGAATAAGGAGCTAAAGAAAAAGTGCCAAAGTTATAGAAAACTACACCACTGCTCTCTTATTTTTTTTCTGTCATCCATGCATCAATTAAAAACAACAAAATAAAATCTAATTTGTTTATGGTCTCATAACCAATTGCAAATGCAAATGGAAGGAGAAAAAATAAATCCATGCACCAATATGGGGTCTGAAAAATAGCACATAGTTATTGTATTCTCTTTGCAGCACAGGGTGTTTGATGTCAAATAAATGCTGAGATGGTAATCCCTTTTGGTAATGATGATCTTCACTGAGCGAGCACCCATCTCGACATGACAGAAAGAATAGCTGCAATGGGCTCAATTGCTATAAAATAAAAAATCCATTTCAGTATTTGTTTTTTACTCTTTCATAAATATACATATTTCATATAATTATATACATATATAGTGTTATCAAATTTATTGTATACTGTCTTTCTGGGGAATATCTTTCCTTGGTAAAAAAAAATCCATTGCTTATTAATCTTCAGCTGATGATCCACGTGGGGATGTCAAGCAAGGGCCAGTGCATACAGCTGGAGTCCCAGGCCCACAGGAAGGGCTACCAGAAGAAAGACTACTTTGACCAACTACCTGCAAACTGCGCATGCTTGTCTGAGGGAGCCATTCGGTTACATACAAAGCTGAATGTGGAACAAATCTGCAAGGAGTTCAATGGTGACAACCCGCCTGATGAGAGATTTAGAGCTGAAGTGTCAATGGATGCTGGCAGGTGAGATCGGGTTTCTAAGCATATTATGCATGTAACATTGCCACAGGCTGACTCTCTTTGAGATGAGTGGGCTGGTAATCTATCTTCTAATATTATAAACCTGAAATTCGATTTTTGTTTGTTTTGAATGTGCTAGTCTCAGGAACTAGCGAAATTAAAAAAAAAAAAAACAGTAGCCAAAGGCGCACTGTCAAACCCCAAGAGAACACCGGTGTCCGCACACCTACTGTCTTTCTATTGTGCCTCTAATTACGGTATTCAAAAGGGGTCAGCTAGTTATAAAATAAGACTATTTTTTGCATTCCATTGCAATGCAGCAGCCTTATAATGTTCCCACTGCTGGGACTCAGGCCTCCTCTCTAGGAGAGGGAATGGCAAGAAAATGGAATGAATAAGACTATTTATTTAGTATAATTGAATAGGTATACAGAGTTTGTTATTTAGTATTGTGTTTCATTGTGTTTTGTGCTACACAATAGTACATTGCGCTGATTAGATTAAAGATGTTAGTGACTTATTTATCACATTATCTGAGAGCTGACAGATATAGCGTTGCACTGTATCTTAAATGATGTTATCTAAACAATTGATAGGTATATGTTTTTGCGACTATTTGTTTTATTCGAAGAAATTACGTCCAATGACGATACATGTATTGAGTCTGTATTCTCTGGAACTTACAGGTACCTAATATCTACCTATGTGTAGTACATCCATATATTTTGTTAGTTATAGTTTTTTCTGTAATAGTCTTCTTCTTAGTCAGACACTCTTGTCGGAGTGGTCTGTTGATGATGAACAGGGTTGCGACACGCCGTTGCCATTTGCCTCCAAGGCCGCGGCATGTCGAGCGATTTCTCTCCATTTCTGGCTGTTTTTGGCATTACACTGTACTGTGGTCAATTCCGTAGCTCTGGTAATTATGTGGATCCAACGAGTCGGGGATCGACCGTGGGCTGTCTTGCCTTCAACGCGGCCGTGAACCACAAGTCTTTCCATCGAATCCTCATTTCTGGAGATGTGCCCAAAGAACTTCAGTATTCGTAGCTGCACAATCGACGAAAGTCTGTCCCGTAAGTGAAGCTCTTTGAGGATGGAGTTATTGGTGCGGAATGCTGTCCACGGTATTTTCAACATCCTTCTCCAATACCACATCTCCAAGGCATCGATTTTTCGGCGATTTTGTAGCCTAATACCTACCCTTGACCTAAAAACCTTGTAACCTATTAACTAACATCCACGTCTTGGCCCCGTACAGAAAGATTGGAAAAACTAAACACTTTATTAACCAAACTTTGGTATTCTGTGTAATTCGGCTGTCTCTCCAAATCTTTCCCAGACGCTCTACTACCGTCCTGGTAAACGTTTCACCAATTTTTATTTTATTTTATTTGAAATAACATAAAAAAAATATTTTACGTGGAATAAAATAAAAAGATGGCATTTTGCAACACCAGCCCATATGTGACTGTGGTTCTCCACACACGATCGGACCTGTGCTTTGTATAAAATTAGAAGCTGTCCCGGTGTGAAATACCACCGGATCTTTGTAAGATGATAAATTTTCTATCAGCTTGGTTTTTGACTCAATGAACCGCTCAAAGTTTAGGTTGGTGGAAATATCAAGTGCTAAGAGCTGATAGAAAGAAGTCGGTGTCCAAGGATACATTCTGAAACGCAGGAACCAAGGTGAACGAACACACTTTTGGCGGTGTAGAGGTGTTTGTTCAAAATTCAAGCGTGTGCTTGTATTTTGTCAGCGTTGAATCCCACAAGATTGGCTTCGCCACATTTAGAGACTGCCTGAAGTGAGACATTCGTACGTCTACCATAGCTTCGCTGTCGGACCGGATTAGCTATCCTTACTAGACCGAGCACACGGCATGTATCTTTCTACAACTGCATACCCATAGTTACCGGGAATCAGCAGATCCTTGATATGCAGCAGGAAGAGAGTTGCCCTGAGGAACTCCGGAATTATACCGATCATAGGCTCTGATAAGCATCCGTCGACAAGAATAGGCTCTTAATAAACTAGCGCGCCTCACCATCAAGTGTGATCGCAGTCAAGCACTTGTTTATATCAAATAAAAAAAGGAGACCATTCACTCAGGAAGTCTTTTACCCAGCTAGCCAGACCAGGGGGTTTTAGGCGCTGGTTGCACGTTGGAAAGCTACCAGGACTTGGGCACTAAACCAGTACTAAATGAGAGGCGATACAAGCGTATCAATAGAAGAGATAGCTCGGGCGTACAAGCCTTAAGAACAACTGCTGGTATTGGTATACTACCTGTTCCACTAGCTTTATTCACATCTAGATGACACAGTACTGTCAGAACTTCTTTGTTCCTTATGCGAACCTCGGGCGTCGCTGTGTCGCAGTAAGGCAAAATTAGTGGGCTAGCACTGCTAGTATCGAGAGGAGAATTGGGCGAAGAGAGATTTGTTTTATCTGCACTGTTTGTAAACTTATTAATAAACCCAGTTAATAACACTTCATAACTTGGGCAAAATACGACCTCTACCTAGGAATAGGTTGGTTTTCATTTCATGATGCATTTTAGTTTGAAAAACCAGACCAGTGCGAGTCGGACTCGCACACCAAGGGTTCTTTACAAACGAACTTATTGGATTGGGAAGAACCCTATGAATTTTGATTCCCTTGAGAGTGTCGAAATATACGTTTTTTTTTTTTTGTGAAATTAACGGCCTATCTTTTTTTCTCGCTAACTTAGAAACTTCATTTTTTCACGGCTTCAAGACCTGAGTATATGGTTTAAATTTCAACTCGATACCTCCACGCGTTCTCGAGATAAAGGGTCTTGAGAACAAAGTGATCCTATAAGGGTTCCGTTTTTTCGATTTTAGGTACGGAACCCTAAAAATTAGCTTTGTGTAACCTAGAAATGGAAACGTAAAGGAAAAAGTTATTTTCCAAACATGTATGTTAGGTATTACCTACGTGTGTAAAATTCTACCTAAACGTGATGCATCATTCATTTTCCAAAATCTACACTGTAATAATTATTATGTTCTGATAATTATATTGTTATCCTTGTTTTTTTTTCACCGCAATTACGTCGGTATTACTTGTACTAGCTACAGAGTCACTGGAACGATTATCAGCTGGAAGGCATTCTATACTGTAATAGGAATAGTTACTATGTTGAAAATTACGTACCCAATTAGGTACTATGTATACGTAATCCTAAAGTCATTCATGATACAATGAATGTTTGTGACGTTTTGTGGTTAGGCAGTAGGGGCAGTACCCGGGCGATGAGGAAGAGAATGTCCCATACCTACAACTAGGGCTGCCAACATTTCTTCGACGAAATACTCCGTTAAATTTTGGTCGTTTTAATCCCGCGGAGGGTCGATTTGGTACATGAAACCCTATCGACAGGTAAAGATAAAAATGAAAAATAAAGTACTTTGTTTTTAAACTGGAATTCATTTGCGCGTGTACGAAATTAATTTCTGTAGGTAAACGTCAGTTGAGCGAGGCCAATGAACTGTAGGTAGTTAGCACGCAACGACCGACAGCTACCTACAAGGTCATTGACTCTTTTACTTAAAGAAATTAATTTCGTACATGCGTATATTAATCCGAGTTTTAGAAAAAAAGTACTTTTTTTTTAAATTTTATCTTTAGAAATCGATAGTGTTTCATGTACCGAATCGTATAGTATAAGTACACTCATAAAAAGAATTGTTAGTGGCATAATTTTTTTTACCGCGATACCAATAAGTTTCCTAATACTTTTAGTAACTTTTTATATACTTGTACATATTTACTCCTATTATTTAACCCTTAACTATAGACGTGGGTCCATTAGACCCACAGAAATCTTAATAATAAAAATTACAATCAACCAAACAATTATCAACATGAGCAATCAAATGAAACTTTTTTAGCCGCGTGTACTCAAGACAGAGATAGCCGACAGGAATGCTGAAGTGTGACAGAGAACACATTATTGTATGTACCGAGCATTGCCGAATATTCACGAAGCTTTACGAAATAACCAAAAAGGGATGTCCAATACGCGTGTCTGAGGGTGTTGTTTAATCGATTTTTGTTCAAATCGATTGAAATTAAGTTATAAAAATATATATCTATATTCAATTTTATAAGGAGGTTTAAAATATTCCCAAACAGTCGTTATTCTAGTAGTTGCCTATAGGTAACTGATATTTAACAAAATCATGCATTTTAACAACAACTATTATTTTTTATTTATTAACAAGGGAATTCACTATGTTTGTATATCCATTTCGTTCAATATCTCCTAAAAACAAAAATCAATAAATTCCAAATCGATAAAATCGATTATGATATTTGATTCGATAAACGGTCGATTGTGTTTTCATAGTATCAATCTCTGGCCAATATCTCCGCCCCGCGCACGTCGCCTCATGCCACCATTTTGCTCCTAAAAAACGTTTGTGCGCAGCCTTCTGCGCAAAGTTCGGGCGCGCCAAGATCCGTCGGCCGTACTGTAATACTGATCATAAGTTGCACCAATGTACAATACAGTACTCCGAGCGTAATATAACCGAGGGCCCCGCTGGATAGACAAGGCGCTTAATCGTAATTTTTATTAAAAAGGTTAAGGTACATTGGATTTGATCAGTAAATTCGTGAGGTACATTGAACAAGCAAAGCAATGCCACTAGTCTCGTCGCTGTAACTCGAGGAGCCCCGCTAGACAGAAACACATAACTAGGTATACCACAGATAAAAGAATGTGAGGTATACCTACAGTTTTCTTTTTTGAGAGTTCCAAGCTGATCAGTATAAAAAAAATAAAATACGATATTTTTTTTCTTTGATTTGAACTAGTACAGGTAGAAGCGCACTTTTCAACTATCATTTTTCTTTGGCGGTAACTACACCATTTTTTGCAGATACCTATGCGAGTACATCTACTACACATCACTGAGCATAGACAACACGCGCACTCTGTTCGTGCACGTGCCGGTCATGGAAGTCTACTCCTCGGAGGAGACAGCCCGAGGTCTGGAGCGTATCCTGGAACTCTGCCTCGCTCAGATCAACCAACAGGGAGACGGTACTGACCAGATCACGGACGACTTGAACAAGGCTAAGGTTGATAATACCGGGGATGGTGATTTGAATGAAGTATAACGTCAGTTTAATATAATAATGCACTTCACGAGCACTTGTCATGTTTATAAATATATATATATGTCTTCTGGAAGTACCTACCTATTGGTCCAATTTAGAACATTCTTTATTAGAATATAATAAAAAGCTAAAAAAAACTACAACACCACAGCTACAGCTGCAGTATTGTAGCTTTTTGTTAGAATATTCTAAATTTTTGACAGTTACAAAGTTGTCAAAAAAATTAAAACCTCGTTTTGACATTTGTTGTTTTTTATTATTTACGTTATGTAACCGTCTATATTACATTATATAACCATTATGTAATTACATTAAAACACTTTATTTATGTAATTAATTATTATTTTATAGTTTCTTTCGATTTCGTTCCAATTTTCATTCTAAGGTGTTTCTCAAATGTCAAAACGGGCCTTTTATTTTTTAACGAGTTTAAGTACATAGGCGCCATATTGAAGTCAGGATACGATGGGTTACATTTCTTTAAAAATACAGAACTATATTATGGTACCTACCAATACCAAAAATATTTCTTAAAAAACACAATAAAAATAATAAAAACATTAGTGTTTCACTATTATTGACTATACCCAGCGGTATCACCCGCATAAAAAAAGCCGGCCAAGTGCGAGTCGGACTCACGCACGATGGGTACCATTAGATAAACAACAGAATAACAACAAAATAGCCAAAAATGGCGTTTTTAATTAGATAAATTAAATATTTATTTTAATTTAAAAGTAAAAATACAAAATTTTGTGAATATTTCAAATGCCTACCTGGTTGTTCCGTATTACTGATATCGAGCAAAAAAGTCGTGTTTGTTGTATGGGAGCCCCCCTTAAATATTATTTTATTTTGTTTGAAGTATTTGTTGTAACAGCGGCAACATGAGTACTTAATTTGTGAAAATTACAACTGTCTAGCTATCGCGGTTCTCTGTATCTCAATACAGCCTCGTGACAGACAGCGAATTCTTAGTAAGGGGGTCCCGTTTTTACCCTTTGGGTACGGAACTCTAAAACGTATCCTATGGACTATGGTATAGTTAGTACAAGAAGAATCGCCAACTTAAGTGGCAGTGGGCAGGGCACATTGCTCGTAGAACAGATGGTTGATAGCGCCCAAAGGTTCTAGAGTAGCGACTGCGCATCGGAAAACGCAGCGTTGGAAGGCACACAAGGTGGACCGATGACCTAGTGAAAGTCGCGAGAATGCGAGACGCACAAGACCGTTCGTTGTGACAACACTTGGTGTACACACAACCTTTGTCCAACAGTGGACGTCCTTCGGCTGCAATGTGATATTAGTACATAAAGCAACTTTCGACAGCGCGAGAGAAACAGTACTAGCTAGAAAACATAAACTGAGATTCCTATCTAGCTCAACTCAACAGACCTAATAGCGGCTCGGAATACGGGGCGAGCGAGTCGCTGTTAGAACTTTTTAAACAGCATGGTGGGTGGACAGCGGGACGAAAATATGCATCTCTAGGAAATAATAATAATGTTGATTTGTAAAGTATAGTTTGCGAAGAAAACTTATTTGCGTAGTAACAACGGTTTTTTTTGCTTTATATTACTGAGTCTAAGGACTGATTTCATCATTCAATATAAAAACTTAGTTCAACTAAACTGAGCTCAGCGTAATCTAGTTTAAAGACCCGTGTCGTAAACATGGGCGACAACAAAAGTGAAACTGAGTTTAGCGTAAACTAGGTTCAATTCATCGCGGTGAAATGCAAAATGAAGCTATAATCTCGATTAGGCGCTCAAACTGCGTTTTGTTTTATATAATCACGATTAGTTTATTATTGAATTTGGCCCTTAGTTAAATCTAAATGAAGGAAAAACATTATTGTCTAATCTAAATTAGCTAAATATATTATTTGACAAAAATAGTTAAAAAAAAATAATCTATTTTCATTATTAGGAACAATTCGCCTTCTTCCACTCACGACACCTCACACAGTGGCGCAGAGATTAGTAAAATTGAAGAACTGGGAGCTTACTCTTGAGTTTAATTCCGATCGGTCGACATTGGGATTGTGACGTTTCGTTCTCTTGAATTCGATGCTAGCGCCAAATTGCGTGACCACACGCCAAGCCCAATCCCAATTACACATAAAGTCACGCTGACAGTGCGTTAAGCGGGCGCGGGCGCCCGACGCGTGACTATGCGGCGCGGACGGTCCCCGTAGCGGAAATCGAATTATTACCTGCGCAGTGTTGTTAGTTCAACTTTAACAGTGTGCATGTAGTCGTGTTGATGGAGAACTTTAATGTATTATGTAGCAAAGGGGCACAGATGTACTCTTGTATGGGATGGCGCGTGCGCCCGCTTAACGCAGTGTTGGCATTTGTCTTGATCACACGTACTTATTATAATGCCTTGATCACACGTACTGAGTAATGCCTTGATCACACGTACCTACGTACCGAGTAAAAGGGCGAGACGGTAGTGTTGCTCGGCCGAGACAGTGATGTAAGCGAGTTGTAGAGATAAGTGCTCGGCCGAGAGCTCTGTCTGGCCCGTTTGCTCGGTACGTGAGTATGATCAAGGCATAAAGGTTCCTTAGGGCCGGCCCTCACTGCCGGCACGGCACGGCATGTATGGCAAAGGGTTTTATTACTAATCAAGTTACTAGAATCTTATTTCAATTAATTTAGAAGTGATATTACTTCATTTTGCTTTTGTTTCATTTCGATTTTTTTTTGTCACGGAATGATGCGGCGTGACGCAATGGTGAGCGTAGTTCAAGCGTAAAAGTGTGGAATGTCTTAATTTCAGTTTAGCAGATATTTAGTGTATGACGTCCTGTAAATGTGTATGGTAAGTTCAGATTTGTGCATCCAGCCATTCAGCAGATATTCAACAAAAACTGTTTCCGCCAGGACTACGTATTCTGAGCGTAACTTTTTTTTTTCTATGGACATACAAGAAAACAAATACATACAATAATTAGTGTGTAACGAGATGTAAATGTGTATGTATAAATGAGATTTGTGTGTCTTATAATTACGAAGATATCCGAGTTTCCGCTGCGGTGACGTTTGCCTATTTGATGAAAATCATATAAAACGGTTTAGTAGAAAGTTATAATTTTTTATGCACGTTACTTTTGATTTGTGTGTAATGTGTGTAAAAGCAGAATTTGAAAAAAACATACCGTTCAGAAGATATAAAAGTAAACGTAAAATAAGGTTATTAGGTCAAAGCTCTTAAAATAGGAACTCTAGAGTCTAACTTTTTACATGTATCTATAACTTGTAAGGCTCTACAATGTCCTGCAAAGTTTCATGTATGTGCGCTAAGTAATTAATGAGCAATCGCATAATTACTACGACTGGACCACTATATTTTATGACATCCGATTATAGGACTTTTTAATGGAAAAAGCAAAATAAAATATATACCAATCATTAGTGTATTAATGCAACTAATCCTATTTGAAATTTCAGCTCATTACACTAAATAATTAAAGAGATATAATAAAAAGACCAGAACAACTACAAAACATGGATAAACCGACCAAGTTTGAATGGGTACGAAAAAGCGGCCGTGCAGTACTTAGACCTAACGTTCTAAAATTTCCAGTGTAATATAGTGTAATAGCTTCGTACAGATGCGTACACAATTCTTGACGAATTTGTGATAAAAAATAGTACCTACAAATTTGTAGTAGTGATTACGTGATTGTTTACTGACGACGTTTACTTACGAAATTATTACAATTTAATAAATGCATCTGTACCTATTAACAAATGTGCCTCGCTTGGGAAGAGCATCGCCTGTCCTTGTGGGGGCGATCGGCGGCAGCGATCTCTCGCGCCGGGGTTTGGTTCAAGCCATGCTCCGGAGCGAGGATGAGTGGCAGGCGGTCGCCTCCTTCTGCGAAGCAGTAATGCTAGCAAAGGAGGACGCTGACCGCATCAGGCTACGGCGTACACGCCGCCGCCGCCGCCGGGATTCCGATCCCGATTTTCGGCCACCGTAGGCGCGAGCTCGCGGACGGCGGGCAATGAGTAGCTCGCTGTCCGTCCGTCCAGTAACATACCGGTCCGAGCTCAAGTCGTTTACGGCGCGCACTGTTCCCGCGCGCCTCAAGGAATTGTCAGCAAACTGTAGGGGCCCATTAGGGCCGAAGCCTACTGGGGTCAAAGGGTATGTGAAAATGGCACCCGGGGCCCTGGGACCAAGGCAAAGAATGGAACGGGGTAGGTTTTTAGTCAGTAAGAGTCTGACACTACTTCCCGCTCCACCCAAGGGCGGGATTTGTCATTGGATGATTTTACCTACCATAAAAAAAAACCTATTAACAAATGCATTTATTTGGCAGACGTAATATTTACAAAAAATTGATATAGTAGGTACATATTTACTAACGCCGCGCCGGCAGTTTAAAAAATCATAACTCGTAAATAATACAAAATGTGGTTTGTAAAAATGCTAGAAAAGGAAATAAAGTATTTGTATAGCACATTGTGTTTATCTAAGTGCTCGATTACGGATACTCGGCGCGTCGGGCGGTCCATCGTACATTGCCATATCTGTGTTTGCGCGAGCGATGACGCGGCCCGCTGCTGCAATGTACGATGAAACGCCCAACGCGCCGCACAACGCGCCGAGTCTCCGTAAACACGGCCTAAAAGTGCGTTAAAAACAAAACCAGCGCGGCGGTTTTAATTTCAATTAAGGCGCTAGTGGTCCTTGAAGGTAGAGTTACCAACTTTTTTTACTAGAAATAAAGTGTATTGAGGTTTAGAAGGAAAATGAACAGTATTTAAAAAAAGAAAGTATTCCATTTTTAAACGTTTCAAAAAATATTTTTTTGTGACCGCACGTACCTATGCACAATTAATGTTCCAAATTAAGTTTACTTTTTGTTTTTTTTTTCTATGTGGATGATGCAGATCTGGTATGGTTTCTTGCCCGTGTTACTACCAATGTTACTACCAGTAGTAATACTGTAAATTTGATTTCCTTTCTTACTACTGCAGTAGTAAGTTGTTAGAAGGGTGATTACAATTTGCCTTTGTTACTACCTCCTCTTGAAAGTAAAACTTCTTTGTTAAATAGTGCACTTGATACTCAGATAAAACGAAAAGAAATAGGAAATATCTTAAATAAAAAGAATTCTTTATTTTAAATGGAAAATGTCACAAGGACTTAATAGATTCAAACTCAAAAATTTAACTTATAATAAAAAATAGGCGAGTATCTTCTTAATAAAACACTAAAACACAAATAGCTGGTTGCATTCCGAGAAAAGCTGAAACTTTAATGGGGACATCAAGAAAGCGGGTAATCATATTTTTTCACTATATACTGTTTTACTACTTCACCTCTAAGATATTCTTGCCTGTGGAATTTTGAGGAGCACTTCCGACGTCTGGGCGTCAAAATTCCACCAAAATTCCCAGACTGAATAGGACTGGGGCTGCTCTCAAGCCGCTCCTGCCTAAGGGTTCTGACGCCTCCTGCCGGAGGCTCTATGCAGGCATCGTTCTTTCCATTGCCCTTTACAGCGGCCCAGCGGAACGCCTGCGGTCTACGCACGGAGCGAGGAGGAGTGGCAGGCGGTCGCCTCCTTCTGCGAAGCAGTAATGCTAGCGAAAGGAGCCCGACCGCATCAGACAACGGCGAAAACACACCGCCGTCGTCGAAGTGCTCCTCAAAATTCCACAGGCAAGCAATCAACTCAAATACAAAAATAGACAAAAACTGGGCAAGTGCGAGTCGGGCTCACACATTTACGTAAGTTTGTTTTGTGCGGAACCCTCAGTGTGCGAGTCCGACACGCACTTGCCCAGTTTTTTATGCTTAACATTTTCTAGACTTCATTGTAGACTTTACTACTTCTTATTTACGTTCTTGGATAAGTAGGTACCCTACAAATAGAACACTCAATATTTTATAATCTACGCGGATCCCGCAATTCTAGCATTCACTTGGAGTTTGACAGACAGAATGGCGGGAATCCTGCGCAAACCGGCATGCGGCATTCGCTTCGACTTCATGTTTGAATAGTAGGCAAGTATCTTCTGAGCGCGCGCTTCCTGTTCCGTTTTGTTTAGTAACAGTCACAAATGTGCAGTCAAGGACAACGTGCGTATGCACTGTTTATTTTGCCATCAACGTAATATTATGTAGGTACTTACTGGATTCGGATATTGACGTAGCTAGTGTAAGTGACTGTGAACCATACTTATTGATACTTATTGAGCCAGTAGTGAGAATGATTGGAAGATAAACAAGGTAAGATCATAAATCACGTACTTAGATACTTACTGTTAGTTCCTATTTTATTATTTTTTATTAATGTCGTTTATTTGTTTTAGTTAAATCGTTACCTAATAAATACTTTTATTAATAGAAAGTTATTTTATTTCCTGCAAAACAATTGTGTACGCACCTGTACGAAATCATTCAACACAATAACAACATTATACTGGAAATTTTAGAACGTTAGGTCTAAGTACTGCACGGCCGCTTTTTCGTACCCATTCAAACTTGGTCGGTTTATCCATGTTTTGTAGTTGTTCTGGTCTTTTTATTATATCTCTTTAATTATTTAGTGTAATGAGCTGAAATTTCAAATAGGATTAGTTGCATTAATACACTAATGATTGGTATATATTTTATTTTGCTTTTTCCATTAAAAAGTCCTATAATCGGATGTCATAAAATATAGTGGTCCAGTCGTAGTAATTATGCGATTGCTCATTAATTACTTAGCGCACATACATGAAACTTTGCAGGACATTGTAGAGCCTTACAAGTTATAGATACATGTAAAAAGTTAGACTCTAGAGTTCCTATTTTAAGAGCTTTGACCTAATAACCTTATTTTACGTTTACTTTTATATCTTCTGAACGGTATGTTTTTTTCAAATTCTGCTTTTACACACATTACACACAAATCAAAAGTAACGTGCATAAAAAATTATAACTTTCTACTAAACCGTTTTATATGATTTTCATCAAATAGGCAAACGTCACCGCAGCGGAAACTCGGATATCTTCGTAATTATAAGACACACAAATCTCATTTATACATACACATTTACATCTCGTTACACACTAATTATTGTATGTATTTGTTTTCTTGTATGTCCATAGAAAAAAAAAAGTTACGCTCAGAATACGTAGTCCTGGCGGAAACAGTTTTTGTTGAATATCTGCTGAATGGCTGGATGCACAAATCTGAACTTACCATACACATTTACAGGACGTCATACACTAAATATCTGCTAAACTGAAATTAAGACATTCCACACTTTTACGCTTGAACTACGCTCACGACGCAATGCGCCGCATCCCGCGAGACGAATGATGGGTGACTTTGAGTCAAGGAATTATGAAACTTGTGTAGCAGTAATTTTGCTTAATGCGGCGCAGTCCAGTCGGTGCGCAGGGGCAAGGGAGGGAAAAAACGCACTAGTGCGCGCGTTTTGATGCCACGGAACGCCGCCGCACAACTTAGTGAACCCTTCCCCAAAGGGCAAATACGGGACCCTATTGCTAAGACTATTTGTTACCGCTATAATAAGACACTAAAAACAGAATGGATAGCAATTTAGGCGAGGGCCGATTGTAACAGGTCTAGGCCAGGACCAGGACGCTGCGCCATCTACCGGCTAATCAAGACACCTGTTGTAAAAAAAAGTTATACAGCGCCATCTATCAATTCTTCGAGACCCTAGTACAACAGTTTTATTTTGATGTTATTTAAATGAGCCTTAATTATTCTTGCAATAATTGATCACATCTAACTTGTGTAAAATATATGAAACCTGAATGTCAATTCATTTGATTTCCCACCTGAACTATCACACGATGCCACGATGTGATTTTTCGATTTATGCGAGATTTGTGTACAAGTAGCTGTGTGGTTATGGCAGGGTACAGTCGTAGTAGTTCAAATGAAACCTCTTAGTAGATAATAAACATCATTTATTGGTCTAATCCTCCTCCTCATCGGCGGCGGCGCCACCGCTCTGTCCCTTGCGGATGTTCTTCCTCTTGACGCGTCCGGGCCGGCCGCCGCCGAACGGCGACTTGAGCGAGAAGTCGATGTGCTTGCCGCTGTCCAGGCGCACGATGAACGACGGGATGTTCACCACCTGCTTGCGGACGCTGAGGACAAGTTTATTACCTGATTAGTTATGGAATAACCGTGATTGGTGGTCTTTGAGTTGATTATTTTTATAAAAAATACTTTAGACTATAATAAGAATGCTTTTTCAGTTATCGTGAGTATAGTAAATATTTAAATTGTGTGTCCGCCCTAACAGCCTACCTGACAGCTATCTGTTACTGAAGCTTTTTGAAGAAAATGTTTGTTCTTTGCTAGAATTTCCCTCGATATGCAGCGCAGCAATCGCTCAACAACTACGCCAAACATATCTATTTTTAATCTTATTCTCTGGATTGACTAAAATATTCAATGCTTAACATTGCACAAGTCTTCAGTCAGTTATAATACGCCAAATATAACTAACCAAAACGGCGATCGACCGAAAATCTGTTATTGCATTCAAGTAACAGATTTTCGGGTCCCAATTGTGGTGTAGGGCTGCGTGTAATCATAGCAACGGGTTCAACTTATTTGCCGCGTATTATAAGCTCTGAAGTCACAAGGTTGTTGACTTTTTACTACCAATACTGGTAAAAAGGAACTACAGATACCATACCTGTGTGAAGCTCATACAGAGCTTATAAAACATTTCAAGACATTGACCCCAACTGGGTTGGGAGCCAAGTGGTCTTTTAGAACAAGGTTCAAAGCCAGGCAGACAGCTGTGGCTGCCAATTGCTCGAGTTCACCTGTGTTACACGTTCATATTATATGCTGTTACAATTTAATAATGTAAATTTAAATAACTGAAATATTGAGTTTGGAAATTATTTAAAGTTCCTTATAAACAAGTTTTTAAGGTAAAAAAGGGTTCTTACCGGATATGCCTCTGCCTGATGAGGATACGGGCATGATGGATTGACTTGGCGAGACCAGCCTTGAACACCTGGGTCTGCAGACGACGCTCCAAGAAGTCCTCAATCTTAAGACCCAGCACGTAATCAAGCTTCATCTGTTTCTCATCCAACACTCCAATCCTGACGAGACGACGCAGGAGTGCATTACCTGGAAATATGAAGACAGGCCTTGTTAGAATTTAGTCAACTATATTAAATTTTATAATATACAGTTAGAGATTGTCAGAGTAATAGAAATCAACAGTTTTTCTTCAGATAAGAGGTTGCCAGATTTTTTCATCATTAAAATGATAATTTACTTCACATTATTATTTCTGTGCCGAATGGTGCCCCGTTTTATAATTCTCAATTCAGCCTATAAATAATCTCATTATGGTCATATTTTTTATAGCCGAGGACATTGTATTAGTGCATTGCATGTCCATGACCATACATAACCTTCAAACCACAATTTGTAGGTTAACATGCCTCACAAAACTACCCTGTCTATATTGGTTCTGCTGCTTATACATTTGATAGATACTGCTACATGGACCACTCTCATAAGTAGACATTTCCAATAGTTGGACATTTACTACTTAGATGTTTCATTATTGGTTAACATATTATGTATAGAATACAAAAAGCTTTTGGGAGTATGGGAACAGTGAGTCGAGTCCCACATACCTCCGTTGAAAAGGGGGGATCCTCCGACCAGACGGGTGTTGTGTCTGGTGGGCTGTTGCCCGATAGATGATTTCGGGTTTGTTCTATATGTTCCAATCGCGCCGCGAATCTTACTTGCGCGATGCAGGATTAGTTCTTTTTGTGACGACATGGATGTCGCTACATCACTCCCCTCCGGAGATCGGAGATCGATGGTTCTTGATGCTTCTTGAGGCGTCGTGATGCGTGCCAGGCCAATGGAGGTTGGTTCCAGTGAGTCGGAACCGGATTCCGCATAGTTCTCGGTGAGTCGGAACTGTCTGCGGTGATGCCCCAGTGAGTCGGGGTGGTGCTATCCCAGTGAGTCGGGATACGATGCTGCAGGCTCCAGTGAGTCGGAGTATTGCGGCTGGCTCCAGTGAGTCGGAACCGGAATCCGCATAGTTCTCGGTGAGTCGGAACTGTCTGCGGTGATGCCCCAGTGAGTCGGGGTGGTGCTATCCCAGTGAGTCGGGATACGATGCTGCAGGCTCCAGTGAGTCGGAGTAGTGCGGCTGGCTCCAGTGAGTCGGAGCGGTGCTGTGCGACGTAGGGCTTGACTGCTGTCGTCGACCAGGAGAGGTTCTTCAATACTCTTCATGTGACTGGCCGAAGGTGCAAGTGCTTAGCCAAGGTCGCTGATGAGGCTGAGGGTGATGACCAGGTATGACCAAGTAGGCATGCTGGTGGTCAGGATACCCATATAGCCGTGGGTGCTGGCTGTATGGCTCGCTGCTCGAAAGCTTGAGGAAGTGATGATGACGTCACGAAGTAGTTGCTGCACGAAGGCTGCGCTGACGTTCTTTGTCGAGGGTCACCAGTTTGGGGGTAGTGGAACAGAGAGTAAAGTCCCACGTACCTCCGTTGAAAAGGGAGGATCCTCCGACCAGACAGGTGTTATATCTGGTGGGCTACTGCCCGATAGATGATTTCGGGTTTGTTCTATATGTTCCAATCGCGCCGCGAATCTTACTTGCGCGATGCAGGATTAGTTCTTTTTGTGACGACATGGATGTCGCTACAAGCTAAATAGAAAAATGTTTTAACCCTTCAAGCACCTATACGAGATATTTTGAACCAAATGCATATGAATTATTTAACAGACATTTTGAGTGTTGTTTTTTCTAAATCCAAGCATTATCATTTACAATCTAGACCCAAACTACATTACTAATGTTTAACTTATGTTGTTTTATTCCTCACCTTCGAACAGCCTCTTGGGGTCCTTCTCTTCTAGGGTCAGCAGCTCACGGGCAGCCTTACGGATGCGAGCGAGCGTGTACTTGACACGCCACACCTCACGTTTGTTGCGCAGACCATACTCGCCGATGATCTTTAGTTCCTGGTCGAGACGCGCCTTCTCGAAGGGACGGCGCGGTGTGACATAAGTCTTGGAGAATACCGACGGTACTCTGTTGTTCACCATCTTGGCGAGCTGGAAAGTTTAGGTGGAAGTTTAAGTTATTGAAAAGCTTAAGAGTCGCAAACGGTGGCAGAAATACGCCAATTTAAATCTCGACGCCGGCAACAATAAGACCATGAGGAGACGACCCATGTGACAAAAACCATGCCTGTGCAGTATCTACTTTCTAGATATCTTCAATCACTTACGTACTGGCGAGATTAAGCCTTACACTGCCACCGTAAGCATGTCGTCGTAAACATTAAGGAGTTTGTCGCCACAAACCGTTGCAAGTGCCAAAAACCTAAATGCCCATATTTAGATTTTAATGCACTTGGGAATCAATGCTCGGGGCATTTCTATAGCCTTCTTGTCCACTCATGTCGATTATGAAGAAATTGACATGATCTACTTCAAAGGCATTCATAGGTTATGTGTTCAAAATCCACTTTCATCTGTAAAATCGTAGAATACTTGCCGATTATTACTAAACACTACGCAATTTAATAATGGAACACCTTTATTTTACCACATATTTCACTTAATTTCACAAGTAAAAAACGATTACAAAATAATCACCTTGTTCCGATAACACGGCTCGCCGAAAAAGAGAGTTGTCAAAGAATACGAATAGACTATAGAACTTTTATTTTTATGTCAACCAATGTTGCCAGTACAAATTAATTTTGATTCCATAAATGCACGGACAATTTTCGAACTTGCCCTCTTGGTTTTATAATACTGTACAGTTTACTCAATTTATTTATTTTAGATTTTCAATTCATATGTTCCGCCCGCACGGAGTTTCAACCCGGCGTTGCTTCTCCATGCGCAAATCGTGCATACGAGCAAGAACTGCTGCCTCTAGATCTCATGGTGGCAGGCCAGCAAGGAGGCTCTCCTTTTCGCAGGAGACCATGCGGTTTCCCCGCACCATCCGGATGGCCGTGACCCTCTGGCAAGCGTTCAACCTGGCCTCTACGCCGGTCGCTTTTGTAGTGACGATGACGGCGACGTAAAGGGCCGTGGAACGAACGATTACCGTGTAGAGCCTCCGGGCAGGAGGTATCTGGACATTTATTTGTCTTCTTTGTTAAACTTGTCATAATATGACAAAGACGATATAAAAAAACTCGATCTAGATATATTGGAAGTATAGAGATCTATGCTTCTAATAGCTTCTATCATAAGATTTTTTTTTATATAAAATCGATAGAATAGTAAGCGCTTCTAAAATATTGCGTTACTTAACATAATTTCTTTATTGTAAATATGTATAAATATATTTGTGCCAACCACGGAACCCTACGGATGACCGCAGGTAGAACCTATAGGAAGCATCCACTACTCACTTTTATTGATTTGAAAAGAACCTGAATTATTTACTTGGTGACATTGCTTCCATAGACGACAGCAATTATAGCGGCAAATTCAAACGAGATTAAAACAGGGATCAAAGAGTATAGTAAATAAGGGGGGACAGGGATAAATAAATATTTTGCCTCGAAAAATATGTCCTTCCACATTCGCGATCATTCAGTGTTCGCGTGCTCGTAGAGAATGGACGCCGAAATAAGCACTGCTGTTGCCGCTATGCGCGTAAAGATAAAAACAAATTTAAAAAAATGGAGAAGACAAACTGATGAACTTGAAATTTTCGTCGCTGCTTGCTTCAGACTTCTTTTCAGAATCCTTCACCTCTTTTCTATAATTCCTATAATTGAACATTACATTTTCTTTTTATTATGGAAAAAACGGAACCCCTAAATTATCACTTACGAGTAGTAGTGGTGGCCGAGTGGTAACGGCCCCAACTTACGAGTTGTAGGTCGCGGGTTCAAACCCAGCCAGGCGCATTACATTGTGTAATTTATTTCATCACCACTGCCCGCGTGGTGGATTACGGCCCATTGCCTCTCTTAGAGAGGAGGCCTGTGTCCCAGCAGTGGGAACATTAAAAAAAAAAGGGAAGATGATGACTCAAGTCTGCGGTCTCTTGAACCTGTGACCTAACAAAAATAAAACATTTTTTTTCAATTCGGAAATATCTTCAAGACCTCTATTCGGGTCTTGAACTAAATATTTACACAGGTAAGTTTGTACGGAGACTTCAGAACGCGAGTCCGATTCGGAAGTCCGAATCGGACTCGCGTTCTGAAGTCTCCGTCCCCAATCTTTTTTATGATCTTTGTGTTTATCATCCCATAAGATTAGGGTTCGGTATGATAACATTCGATCAACATGAGTTCCAGCTCGTTCGTCCAACCAACGCTCACCGTTCTCCGTAAACAAATACATAACAAACACAACCTCACGGCACCGACTGCACTGAGTCTCTTTCTGGCGTACTGAATTCGCGCGCGAGTGTGGATGCCCGTGTGTTCACGGGACGTTCGCGCCACGTAAACCCTTTGTCGCAGGTCAAAATACCGACACTCAACGGGAAACAAGGCGCGAAGCCGAATGTGGTGGCCGCTTTAGGGACAAACAAGTATTTTTTACACTATCCGGTTTGTCCATAGGACATCCTTGGATAAAACTGAATCAGTTTAGCTGCTACTGATTAGCGTAACTTATTTATTATCAGTTGCCGTGTGGGAAACTTGACCGAGCATATAAATTTATCAAAGCAATATTTCGAAAAAAAATCCTATTCTCATATCTAATAAATATGCAACAAAAAAGTTGTCGAGCCGTTTCGGAGGAGTGCGACAAAAAACATCGTGATACGAGATTTTTTATTTTATGAGATATAAAAATCTCGTGTCACGTGTGTGCGATTCTTATGTGTAATAACTTATATTTCTACGGTAATAACTGTATGGGTGGCTTTGTGTCAGTTTATATGATTATGAACGCGCCCATGATACATGAATAATTCCTTGTATGGAAAGAAAAAAGTTGATTCGTACCTCACACAAGCAGTAAAATTAAAATCGAGAACAATAACATTAAAAACTGTGCAAGGCCAAAAAGGCGCCTAAGGATGCGATATTTATATAACATATGGGCCTATTTATATTAAAAAAAAATGCCTTTTGAAAACTGGATTCTGTTAATAAAGATATAAAAGATGAAGTAGGTAACATAAAGACCAAATAACAAAATATATTTATTTACAATGGAAAAATCCGATAATATACACATCTACATTAATGTAAAGAGTGATTAAAACTTTTTGAACCTCATGAAATTATTGTACTTTTTAGGGTTCAAACCGTACGCCTTCAATCTTTCATCTGACAAGTTGAGCATTGGATTCATTGGTTGGGTTACTTTATTCTTGTTTTTATTATCATTTTGTTTGAAATCTTTCTTATTGCCTTTCTTCTTCTTTTGATTGGGCTGCTCTCCAGTATTTGTATCTCCTTTGCGTTTTAAGTTCTTAATATCGTTTTTCTTTACTACGAGAGCTTCGCCATTATTTTCTGATTTCTTTACTAATTTTAGTTTTTTCTTTTTAGGAGTTTGTACAGCCGTATCAAGTGCTCCATTAGTTTCAGTGCTCAGTTGACTAGGTTCCGCATGCTCCACAGTATCAACAATGAAACCATCTGATTTGTGTTTCTTTTTCTTCTTCTTTTGTTTCACTTCTCCATTCTCTTCTGTGTTTGTTTCTTCTTCATCCTGTTTAACATTTACTTCTACATCTACGTCATTTTTATGTTTATCTTTCTTTTTCTTGTTAGATTTTTTTGCAACATCATCGCTTATGTCTTGTGATTCTGCATCTTGTTCAGCTGTTAATTCTTCCTTTTCCTGTTGAGTTTCCTCTGTAGCGTTATCTTCTGTGCTCTTCTCTTTGCTCTTTTTCTTCTTCTTCTTTTTTTTCTTTTTAGTTTCTTCTATTGGCACAACAATATCTGGATCTCTGTAAAGAATAAACAAATAAGGTAAGCTAACATTGTAACACTGTTAAATACATAAATGATTTTACATTGTATAGGTGGGTATGCAGGTACCTAAATTAAATTTCTGATTGAAAGTTGATGCCATTTAGAACTTTTAACTAGCACAGATTATTATTTTTTTATAAAAACATATTAATAAATTATTGTATTTATAAAATACCTAGTTCAGTAATCTTCATATGCAATAGCAAGACTTGAGAATGATTGTAGTAATTTCCTTAGCTAACAAATAAACATTTAAATAGCCATTTTTTAATGAAGATTTTGTCAATTTATGAATCACAGTAACATTTAAACTACGTAGAACTCACTCAGGTAAGTCCTTGAAGAGACTGGGCAGGATCTTCTTCTTGAGCCTGGCGTCCTGGGCCTTCTGCGCGAAGTTGCGCGCGTCTCCGTGC
This sequence comes from Leucania comma, assembly GCA_958295575.1. Classification (NCBI taxonomy): domain Eukaryota; kingdom Metazoa; phylum Arthropoda; class Insecta; order Lepidoptera; family Noctuidae; genus Leucania; species Leucania comma. The sequence goes on from OY282480.1 coordinate 22,662,021, forward strand.
TCGAGGTGGTCGGGGCGGTGCTTGAGGATGCGCTTCAGCGGCACCCACTGCGTCAGCTCCTTGTCGTCTGCTAGGAGGATCTGCAGACCAGATAACACATATTATAACTAGCTTTTGCCAGCGAATTCGCGTTCTCGTTAATGTGGACCTGAACTCAATTGATACCGATTGAGTTCAATAAATCAATCAAATAGTTTATTGACACTTATAAATTATATACACTATAATTTGAAGCCCTGACTTCTGAGCTAGGTTTCTACCTAGCTCAGAAGTCAGTGCCTTCTCCCATTGGTGTCGCTTAAATATAAGGTCCAAGTGACTCTTCCTCAAAAATATAATTTACAAACAAAAGAAAGTTGTAGCCAACTTATAGTTCCGGCTATCTTCTCTTCATCTTGATCACCTGGATATTTTATTATGCAAGACTTAATGCAATCCCAAACTCAGTAGTTTGGGCTCTTTGAATTTCTTTGAGCAAAGTTATTTCAAAACGGTGAAGGAAAACATCGTGAGGAAACCGGCATGTCCTAGAACCAACAATTTGAAGACATGTGACATTCACCAACCAGCACTACAATAATACTGCTATTGATAAATTTCATTCATCCTTACCCAAAATCACACAACTTCCATACATGCAATTATACCAAACACGGCCTTACCTCTTCAACTGAAAGTCCATAATCGCAGGGCACGACCTCTCGGTACTTGAAGCGGGTGGGCAGATCTCCCCCGATGACATCCTCGCAGTCCATCTTGTAGTACTCCTCCATGTACTGGTCGTACGTCTTGTCGGCCACCGTGGGCACGAACTTGGGTTTCTCAGAGGCCAGCACCTCGGCCAGTTTGGACTTCTTCTTTCTGTTTCTTCTTTTCTTGCCTAACGTCTTCTTTACTTCTTCTAGAAGATTCACGCGCGCCTTCTTTGGATCGTAATCAGCGTCCATCTAAGTAGGAAAGGTTTTTTTAGTATGTTTAAAGTGACTTTTGAAAAATTAAACGTGAGCAGAGGAGTCCAGAACACCGATAAATATGAATTATGTTTTACTTGTTCCTCAACTTTGATAGATAATTATAATTATTCATCTTCAACTCACACTTCCGTTATCATAAACAGAAGAATGAAATGCAGACATTCTTTTAAATACTGGTAGAAAACCGGCTTTTGTACAAAAATCCATTATTTGCATCAAAATCGAGTTCTTCCAAATCAATTTAAAGAGGAAAAAAAATCACGATTCCAAAATCTGGATAGTTCCCTGATAACGTTTTTTTTTACTGTAGCTGCAACAGTCAAGCTTTAGTGCCCTGACTAAAAGCATGTATGTTCTTGTTTACTTACGTTAAAGTCTTCATCTTCACAATGCGGTCCCTCATCGTCACCCTGCTGATCAGCCTCGTCATCATAATCCTGATCAGGTTGGTACTTTTCCCAGTTTTCTGTAAAATTGCAAAATAATGTTATTAAGTTATTTATCCAAGTTCAATTCTGGATTGAGACCATTTATGATTTTTATTTGTTTCCCACCGGATAAGGGGCGCGTTAACCTTTCTGCAGAATGATGATGGTCTACTGAAGTTTGGTTGTGGAATATTATTATTATTATATTATATTACTGACGACCGGGACTAACGACTTTACGTGCTTTCTGAGGCACTTGGTGTCAGTAATGTCCCAACCTTAGAAAAGTACATAAGAATTAGTACATTCACACTGGTTCTTGTCTATTTTCTAGATTAACAATACATAATATAAATAAAACACTTGTTCCTTGCATGAAAGCACTCACCGATCTCCAGTTCGTCGTCGAGGTCGGGGAACACGGGCTTGTGTTCGTCAGCGTCGCCGTAGTACTGCTCGTCGAAGATCTCCTTCATGCGCCTGTCGTGCTCCTCCGGGTCGAACTCGCTCTCCAAATCAGATTCCTGACAATAGTAAGGACGCGGTTCAAAACTAATGCACAATAAGCGGCATTTAAGTTAAACCAAAATGGCGATTGACCTTCCATGTCGGTCAAATAAATTTCGGGTCTCAATCGAAGTGGGGGGCTGCGTGTAACCATAGTAACGACGGCCATTTTGGTTCACCTTATTTGCCGCGTATTATACCTAGTGATTGTTTCATTACGTTATTTCTGCCTACGCAAGGCAGTGCACTCTGGAAAGCTTACATGGAGGAGGACGAGACACGAGACGCAGCATATCTGCTTGTAACTTGCATAGTGGTCGCTGGATACAGGACAAAGTACTTCGTGAACCTAGGTATCCTCCGCGGAATGGTCAGTAACACCAATCCGCTAGTGCCCTTCTTCGAGGAGCTGGGGTGGATCGAAAGACATAATTATGTCCCACCCATACGCAAAATACGCGCTTTGTCTGTAAGAACATCCGCCCGATATACAATTCTGCCTACGACCATAAAATGTATGTTGGAGCCATACATGTATTACGAAGATTGTCACAATTTTATATGCAGCTCTGCTTTACTACACGTTTTGTAAAGGTAATAACAAAAATAATTTGTTTGGTAAAAAGTGATTTGTGAAAGTACAAATGCAATTTAAAAAAAAAAATTATAACCATTTTTCTTAGGTGGGAAATCATCAAAAACATGCTTCCGCTTTGTGTGAAGCGACAGGGTGTAACTGTCTAAAACCTACCCATGTTCTTTCAGTTGCTGATTGCGTCCCAGAGCTGCAGCTAGTCTTTTGACAACAATCCCCCGTCCAGGAAAGTTAGACAAATGACGAGTAGATAGGCCATTTAGGATACCACATAGGATCATTTTTGTTCAAATAGTAGATATGATCACTTGAAATAATTTTCTACTATCACGCAGGTGAAGCCGGTGGCAGTTGCTAGTTATTTACAATTATGCATCAACAAATAAAACCAATCCAATTTAGGATCGAAACTGCGTAAAGCTATCTAATAAATATTAAGTTGTCCATCGCCACAACTACATGCACACCGTTGTCGTTGAACTAGGGGCACTGTGCAGGTAATAATCCGATATCCGCGACGGGAGGACGCACACGACACACGCGTGAAATTACGCGCTCTTTTAACGCAGTTACGGCCCTTAGTATTCAAAACTATGTCATAGTAATAAGTTGTACCTTGAACGCCAGCTCCTCATTGCCGGTAACTTCCTTAATCTTAGCGATCTTCTCCTGTATCTCCTTGAGCTTGAGCGCCTTCATGCGCGCGATCTCCTCCATCTTCCTCTTCTTCTCCTCCTCCTTGCGCGTGCGCACCTCCGCGCGCTTCTTGGAGCGACGGTCGTCTTTCGGACGGATGTAGTTCATTGTGCGAGGGAATCGTTTTAGCTGGAAAAATGGAGAAGGGTAAATTGTTCTGTAGGTTTAGCTTCTATTGATTGCAACTTATTTCGTTTTTTTTATACCATTTTGTGACAAATCAGGAGGCAGCTGACAGTACGGTTATCGCGATAAAATGATAGATAGATAGATATCTTTATTGTAGGTACACCATAAATACAAATAAAGTAGGAGCTTAAAATTAATAAGGCCTAGTATTCTTTTTAACTTCTAGATATTTATGTAAGTTAAACTTAAGATCGTCAGCAGTGGATCGTCGACTTTAAGAATAGGATGTTAATTCCAACTTTTCTTTCTTGCAAATAATAAAGGTAGAACTACATTGGGCACACGTGGGCTACTTACGCCGATCTGGGCGCATCGGTTTCCATACATTTTTTATGGCAACTAGACTTGTAGAGCTACATTAGACCCACGCGACGCATCGCCCAGATGAGCGTCGGTCTATGTAGTTTCCGCTTAAGAACGTTTAAAAGCTAGCATTGCTTAAAGACCTTACTCTCCAGTGGCGCCAACTGGTGAGCACAAAAACAGTTACCTTCAATGCATATGGCCTGCGCAGTTAGCGGGCAGTCTCGATGCAGATATACACCGTTAAATTTCGGTCGTTTTAATCCCGTAGAGGATCGATTCGGTACATGAAACACTTGATCACACACATGACTTATAAACATAAAATTAAAAAATAAAGTTCTTTTTTTTTAAAAGTCGAATTAATATACTTATGCAGGTACGAAACTAATTTCTTTAAGTAAACGAGTCAATGACCTTGTAGGGGGTTGTCGGTCGTTGCGTACTAACTACCTACAGTTCATTGGCCTTGATCAGCTGACGTTTACTTAAAAAAATCAATTTCGTAAATGCATCAATTAATTCGAATTTAAAAAAAAAGTGAATAAAGAAGAAAGAAAGAAAAATATTTTATTTGACACATATAGACACACACAATGCAGAAACAACATGTCATTTTTATCTTTACAAATCGATAGGGTTTCACGTACCGAACCGAACCTCCACGATTTAACGGTGTATTATGTCTACTGCACATAAACTGCAACTGGCATAAAGTTATACATTAAATTCCATCTATTTAGACTCTTTTGCACACGTGTTGTACAGTATGCTCAGTTACTCACATACTCCTGGTCGGGCTCTTCGAACCGGAAGTTGTAAGCCCTCTCGAACTTGCCCTGCTCCTCCACCCGCTCTTCGTCCGCCTCCAACTCTTCGTCGTCCCTGATCTTGTCTTCAGCTTCACCGATGTCGCCGTCTTGAAGGTAACTGTGGAAGGAAACTATTTACTGAGATAAATCTGTTTGTTAGTAAAAGTTACATAGAAGTGTCAAAATCAGTTTAAAGAGGATGCTCCAAGATAGTTCGCGAAATTCAAATTGTCTTAAGTTTTTTACATTTTGCAGGTCCGTGGGGTACTTTTGTAGAGGGTTATATTGATGATTTAATGAATATAAATCCGTAAATAATTACGTGCTACGATCGCTAACTATAATGTAATAAGATGCAACTTGACTCTGTTACAGAACCTGGCACCGGGCGTAGAAAAGGCTGTTACGGCTGAGCAGCTCTATAGACTACATTTTAACCCTGAAAATGTTAGTAGTTGCATGGGAGGAAACCACAGATAACAACTTAACAATATTAAGTAATAGCTACCTACAACAAACTACTATTTGTGTGTGTTGCAATTCCAAACTTTTAATATCTCACATAATGTAACGCGGCGCGAATTCAACGCGCTTGCGGTTGCATAGCGATCCGATGTGGTTCAAGCGAATACGACGCGACGCGGAACCCTTACCTACGTGCGTGCGAAGTCACCGCTTCAGCTAACATTTTTATAAAACAAGTTACCGCCCCGCGAAAGTACGCGCGAAAATATCCAACTGATCGCGTGCGGGTCTCTTCAATCGTATCCGCACCGACATGCGGATGGCCACTTAGGCCACCGCAACAGAGTATCAATTCTTTTTACCATTCGCGCCACATCGCTTTGCGAACTCGTTGTATCGCCTATGTAGGAACTTTATATTGCAAAAAGAAAACAAGTTATTTTCAATACAAATAAGTTGTAAATTGTGAACAAGAACTGTCTCTATTCAATAAATTACAGTCACCTATCTGTTATGTATTTATGTAAGTCAAAAACGCATGCTATTACTTACGGTTTATTTAAGATATAATCCCTGAGGAAAGCTTCTCCCTCATTCAACTTGGGGTCTGACCAGAGAGCCTTCAGTGGCGCCAGGTCCTTCTCCACTTCATCATCTATATGTTCTGCCTCGCCTATGAGGTACTCTTTCAATTTAGCCTCCTAAAACAGATATGAAATGAAATATCATATCAGCTCTACCTCACTGAGACCTTAAGGTGTGAAGTTTGGATTTCAACAAAATATATAAACAGATGTGTGTCTAGACAGGTAGACACTGCGTGGCTATGCGCTTTAGAGCTGCTCAAAATATGTTAGTCACTCTGAACTAAAAGTTTATAACGATTGCCGATATAAGGATACTCGAAAAATTACAAATTAATATGCAACCACCATAATTATGATTCTTAAAAAGAATTACTGTGCTGTTGAAAGTTCAGAGTGGTCAAAATATTTAGACCATAATGTACACTAGTTTTTACATGGCCTGGCTGCTGAGACCAAAACAATAAATCTGGCATTAAAGTTTTAACTGTTTTACAAGTAGTAGTATAACTTGGGTGTGTCCAAGGCTAGATGAATAGGCTCCTCAAAAACTAGTGTGCCTCATCATTATTGATGATTGCATCACTGCTTATCATCAGGTGGAATCGCAGTCAATCACTAGCTTATATTATTTAGAAAAAACAGTAGTTTGGATTACACTCTAATGTTATTTAGATTTATAATTTTAGACCATAGCTAAAGAGTTCACAAATATTTTCTTTTTATCAGAAATGGATATAAAAGATACCTTTGTCTCAGATGTTTTTCTTTCTTTCTTGGTATCCTCTACAATCTCAGCTTTCTTCTCTATGCTGAAGATGTTGCCATCATTATCGTCTTCATCATCACTGTCAGCAAATGTCAGCTCCTTTGTTTTTGTCTCTTTTTCTGCAATAATTTAACAGTAAAAAAGGTTATTATAATATTTCAAGAACATACCAGATTTTAACTAAGTTTTCTGTTTAATTTAAATTGAAATAAGGCATTTAGAAGCTTGTGTCTTTGTACCTAAAGTACATACACATTTTGGCAGTAGACATTTAGGGGGCAAAACTCCTCATGCAATCCATCGATACAATCATTGCATCCAATTTCGCGCACAAGCATCAAGTCCTGGCCCTCATGTTTAACAGCAGTACTTGCAACCACTGAACCAATGAGATTGTAATAATTAGGATTGCAGCCAAGCACTAGTTTATATCAATAAAAAAATATTAAAAAAATGGTTTCGAAAAACATTGTGCGCCTTGTTTTATAAAGTAAGGCAATTCATCTAAATCACAGTATTTTTACCTGGCTCTTTTTTCTCGGTACCATCAAAAAACTTGAACTCAGGGTCATAAATTCTCGGGTCCTTTGTTTTCAGTAGTGCCAAAGTTTTAAGGAACTGCTTTTCCATCTCCTCGTTAACCTCCGGGGGGGCATCACTCTCGTCCTCACTGTCTGTTGATACTGACCCATCTGCGTTTGGCTTAGAGCCATACTTCTGTTCCACTGTAAATCAAAGTTGAGATCAATTAAAAAGCTTAATAGGTTTATTTATGGCTCTAAAGGCGATGCCTTCGCCGAAATGTAAATAACTAATGCTTACGTTTATGCAATTCTTCTTTTTCTCGCCACTTGTCGTACTTCTTGGCATACTCATTTTCAGTTTTAAGCGCAACCTCCTCGTCTGAATCTTCGTCAAAGAGTATTGGCTTAGGCATTTTGATTCATAAACTGTATGAATTTATATTTTATCTTCTAACCAAAAACACATCTCTCGCATGCTTTCCGTGTTGTTTTTGATGATCTATCAATGTCAAATTTTAATACCTGTTGCACTACTTTCTACGCAGACCAAAACAATAATTTCAAACACAGTAGTGAGACTGTACCTAATTAAATTTGTGATGAGTGGACTACTGTTTATGTAAAATTCTCTTTATAGACGTGATTTATAATTTAAGATACAGGTTAGTATTTCTTGGGGTCTCGATCTCCTGAAAAGTGATAATAGATCACATAATAGATGCAAACAAGCAAAACGAAACGTTAAGGATATTAATATGGTCATTAGGTAAATATGTGGTAGAAATGGTATTTTTTAATGTAAGTTTTAACACTGAGCTTAATTTAACGCATACAGTACCAAAGTTGTTAGAAAACATTAATATCACTTTTGTGATGTTTAATACTTCCAGTTAAATCTAATAACTTAAAAAAATCTTTAAAATAATTTTGCCTTTAACAAGATAACATGGCCACATCAATGATGGTATTAAAATCTTCCGATTATGGCAATATTTTTATAACCTGTAATTGACCGGTTGTCGCGATTGTTTTGCTGTAATAAAATTATAGTTTATCCTTAAACAAAAGTGAATAAATGAATATTTAGCATTGCATTGTCATTTTAAACTATCAAACATGACTACAAACCCGAGGAAAGGCACCGATCCGGTGCCCCTGGAAGAGAGCGACCAGCTGACGATAAGGCCCTTGTAAATATTATTTTGTTTTCAGCGATATTTTATTTATCGGAACTTGTAACTACTATAAGCAAACACCTGCTATGTTGTGAGCTTTGCTTTTCTGATAAAATATTTTCTCGGTTAGCTGTGATTTTTTCACGCTTCTAAAAACCGAATTTAAGCCATTTATAAATGATTAGACCTAAAATCATTTTTGTTTTTGACTATAGGGGCGCTGGTCAAGAAGTAGGCAGGTCCTGCATTATGCTAGAGTTCAAGGGAAAGAAAATAATGGTTTGTTAATTTTGTATTCATATCGTTTGAAGTTTTTATGCATAGCAGTATATTCAATTAAATAAATAAAAAAAACATGAATGTCTACATCCAGCTTTCAACAATTATCTTTAAATTGTGTATGTATTTTAATTGTGATAGAGTTGAGTCTCACTCATGATTAATGAGCAAATTGGATGGACAAATTTAATTTATTGCACAAAAACAAGCAACTAGAATTATTACATAAAACTGTGCTTCAATGGGGTTTTAAGTAAATTTTAAAATACATTATGTGTCATTTGAAAAATAAATTTGTATTTTGTTAAGTATTCTCTATGACTATGTAAATTCATACCTATATCTTATAGTGAATGAAACCAGTCAAAATCAATCTACTAAAAACTATGTTTACCTGTGTCGATACCTGGCATAAATCTTTATAAACTCTTGGCCCATAGAAGTACAGTTTAGTCAAAATGCTTTGTTAGTGCTCATCTCTATTAAATATTTAGGGAACTCTTGGGCAAAAATGATGAATCTCTCAGTCCTGTGGCAAACTACTGGGCTGTCTGTTCTATATCAACAAATAAGTTTAAGACTTACGGGGTGGAAGATATAAATTAATGGGAATTTTTATTTGTAGCTAGATTGTGGCATACACCCAGGATTGTCCGGGATGGACGCCCTACCCTTTGTGGATCTCATTGAGGCTGATGAAGTGGATCTCCTTCTAATATCACAGTAAGTATACTGGAAAAAATCAAAAGTAACAACAACCATTTTGGTTTGAGTCTGAAACATTTCCCCTAGTTTAGTTCCAATAGTCCCTAAGAGCAGGAGCACAAGATGCGTTACGGCAGTGGCCTGATTTATGCAGCTGATTGACCCTAACTGGGGAGTGACAGATTGTAGAACAGTGTGACAGTGTGAGGCTGAATTTGCATACATTTTTGGTTGTCAAACCATAAGCGAATTAGTTTTTAAAGATAAGTGGAGCCGCCTGTGCTGCTCCTCCCACTTATAGAAAGTGGTTTCTCTTCAGCCTTTTCACCACCGCAGTCGGGTCTAACAGTTCAGAACCAGTGGGTTCGGATGCAAGGTCATGGATAGCATTGAGGATATTTTTGATTCCAGTTATTTACTTTCACGTGAGGTTTTTTTTTATCCCAGTTAGTTTTTAGGGTAAAAATGGGACCCTATTACTAAGACTTCGCTGTCTGTCCGTCTGTCTGTCACCAGGCTGTTTCTCAAGAACCGCAATAGCTAGAAAGTTGAAATTTTCTCAAATTATGTATTTCTGTTGCCGCTATAACAGTAAATACTAAAAACAAAATAAAGTAAATATTTAAGGGGGGCTCCCATACAACAAACGCGATTTTTTTTGTCCTATTTATGCTCAATATGGTACGGACCCCTTCGTGCGCGAGTCCGGCTCGCACTTGCCCATTTTTTAATATTTTATGACCTTTCTCCCGTAGTTTCCACCTGGACCACAGCGGCGCGCTGCCCTGGTTCCTCACCAAGACGTCGTTCAAAGGCCGCGTGTTCATGACGCACGCCACAAAAGCCATCTACAGGTGGCTCGTCTCAGATTACATTAAAGTCAGGTGAGTGATATTCCGTATACTATTTATTGTCCTATTTTAAAATGATTGATTTCTCATGTATTATGATTAACCCTAGTTGATATTCACTTGGAATTTAGTATGACAAAAAGAATAATACAATTGACGATCATGAAACTGACATTAATAACACAATTGACATACTAATTGAATGGCTAAATAAAAATAATTTATCGTTAAATCTTTCCAAGTCTGTATATATACAATTTAACCGATCAAACAATGCTCAATATAATCACAAACTAAATATAAATAAAATTGGTGAAGTAACGAAGACTAAGTTTTTAGGCGTTACTTTGGATCAAGACATGAACTGGAAAACCCATGTCGATAATGTCTCAAAACAAATAAATAAGTTTGTATTTGCGCTAAAAAAAATTAGGAATATAACAAACGTCCAAACGGCAATTAAATCATATCATGCTTACGTCGAATCGGTGTTAAGGTATGGATTAATTATGTGGGGCAACAGCACTGATCGAAATAGAGCATTTGTTGCACAAAAAAAATGTATTCGAGCAATCTACGGGCTTCAATCTGACGACTCTTGTCGGCCCGTATTTCAGAAATTTGGTTTGTTACCGCTACCGTCTCTTTATATATATGAGATATGTATGTTTGTGAGGAAGCATAAGGATTTATTTACAAAAGCAGACGATATATATCCTCGAAACCGACGCGACCCTAATAGGCTCGTACTGGATGTTATGCCAAGGCTAGTTAAATATAATAAAAGCTGTTTGTATATGTGTGTAGAAATATTTAATAGAATACCGTGCTACCTAAAAGTTCTTAATAGCACAATATTTAAAAGAAAATTGTATGATTGGCTGGCCACTAATAGTTTTTATAGTGTAAAAGAGTTCTTTGACAAAAATAAATAAATTGTACACACAAAAATTTGCACGCTTATAATGTTAAGCAAAAACATGCATGCTCTGTATTTAACCTTTGTACCAACTTTTATACCGTGTTTTTATGCAAATAAATGTTATTCTATTCTATTCTTCTATGATCAGTTTTTATTAGAACCTTAGGTTCTGGAGTGGCCGCCGTGTACCCACAAGGTGGACCGATGACCTGGTCAGGTTCGCCGGAGTCTCACGGATGCTATACGCACAGGATCGGCCATTGTTGCGACGCTTGGGGGAGGCCCATGTCCAACAGTGGATGTCTTTTGGCTGAAATGATGATGATTATGAGTTTTATTAGCAAAAACAAGTAAATCTGTGTAATTGTGCTTTTACAGAGGCACAAAAAATGCCTAAATATGATAACTGATGTATCAATTTTACTTTTTTTTTTTTGCTAGCCGTTTTGATTCCCTCTGCTGGGCAAAGGCCTCACATTACTCCTTTCAAACCTGTCAATCTTGTGGATCTCTGGTCAAGTTGCCCTACAAACGCGATTTGATGGACACACCACCTTCGGGTGCTGTTCACCTCGACAGCGAAGTTCAGCGAGTGATAATCTTCACCTATCTCTCGAACAACTAAATGCTTAATGAGCCGCTGTTGATGAAGCACTAATAATAATAATGATTGAGAGTAGTAGTGGCCGAGTGGTAACGGCCCCGACATACGAGTTGTAGGTTGCGGGTTCAAACCCAGCCAGGCGCATTACTTTGTGTAATTTATTTCATCACCACTGCTCTCAAAACGGTGAAGGAAAACATCGTGAGGAAACCGGTATGTCCAAGAACCAAGATTTCGAAGACACGTGACATTCACTAACCCGCATTGGGCCCGCGTGGTGAATTACGTCCTATTCCCTCTCCTAGAGAGGAGGCCTGAGTCCCAGCAGTGGAAAAATTAAAAGGCTGATTATGCTATGCTTATGCTTAATAATAATTATTTATCTTTCCCAGTAACATATCAACAGAACAGATGCTGTACACGGAGTCGGACTTGGAGGGCTCGATGGACCGCATCGAGACCATCAACTTCCACGAGGAGAAGGACGTGCGCGGCGTGCGCTTCTGGGCGTACAACGCGGGCCACGTGCTCGGCGCCGCCATGTTCATGATCGAGATTGCTGGGGTTAAGGTATGCCATGCCCTATACAACTTTACTTACTCATATTATTTAATCATTTAGTTTTATAATAAGATTTATTTATTTCTAAAGTTTATATAATATATAATATTCAACAACTATCACACAACGTCGGCGTCGTCTAGTCCCAAGCTAAGCAGAGCTTGTGTTATCGGTACTAAACAACTGATAAAAATACTTATATATTTCTGAATATATACATATTATAGATAAATTACATCCAGACACAGAACAAATGATCGTGCTCATCACTCAAACATTTGTCCTAGATAGGAATCGAACCCACGACCTCCGGCATAGCAGTCAGGCCCACTAACTACTAGACCAAGAGGCCAGTCAATTATAAATATATTTACAGGCGATATTGTAGTTACTTTTCCATGATCCCCATTTCATATAGAAATATAATTGAAGTTTTCTCTCTTTTGTTCAGATATTGTACACGGGCGACTTTTCGCGACAAGAAGACAGACATTTGATGGCAGCTGAGATACCTACAGTACATCCTGATGTTTTGATCACGGTAAGTTTATCGTAGATATTACTAAAAACATTGTCATGTCTACTGTACTTCTGTGTCCATGAATGTAGTCAATATTTACTAAAATATTGTATACATAAAAATGTAAGCAGAGTTTGTCAAGTTCGGCGTTCCTTTTGGCCCGCTCCAAGCTCTTTACCTATCAGAGAACCAATCGTTTCGATCATTTAACGTACAAACAACTCGCAGTCACACAGATCATTCTGCGGAGTTTCTCATAGTTTCTTCTCCATTAAAATAAACAATACAACTCGCTCAGTATATTTTACCACATTGAATAGCTGATCCACCAAAAGTCATAAATCCAAAAAAGTATGCGGCAAATAAGTTGAACTAAAATGGCCGTCGTTGCTATGGTTACGCGCAGCCCCCGCTATGCCGCATTTTGATTGAGACCTGAAAATGTGTAACTTCGCATTGATCGCCGAACGCCATTTTGGTTCAACTTATATGCGCAAGACGTTTTCTATAAATTACTTAAAAATAAAATCCTTTTAAACTCCATTCAGGAATCAACATACGGTACACACATCCACGAAAAGCGCGAAGAACGAGAAAGTCGGTTCACTGGACTAGTGAGTGAGATCGTGCAGCGCGGAGGGCGCTGCCTCATACCCGTGTTCGCCTTGGGGAGGGCGCAGGAACTGCTGCTCATTCTCGGTACGTATCATATACATTATCGGTTCAATCGAAGAACGTACACGCCGGATAGCACGTCGTCAAGAGTGAATAGTTTACTTCTAGGCTAGCATGCTCCATCGTTCGCTTAATCGCTTTCCATCAGGCGAGATAGTGGTCAAGCGCGAGCCTGTGTTACAGTTTTTAGATTTTTCCCTGTCTTTATGCTCTGAGACCTTGCTTCATGCCAGATGTCAGGATTCTAGGTCAGCGGGAAATACTGTATGAATTTTGATTACCTTGAGAGTGTCGAAACACACGTTTTTTGCTACATAAACTGCCGTATCTTTTTTGTCCGTAAACTTAAATATAAAATATCTTGACAGGCAGACAGACAGACAACAAAGTGATCCTATAAGGGTTCCATTTTTTCCTTTTGAGATACGGAACCCTAAAAAACATGTAACATAGAAAAATGACTTTAATAACTGTAGAATCTAAAGCATATTCCATCTCCAACAGATGAATACTGGTCCCTCCACCCCGAGCTGCAAGACATTCCGATCTACTACGCGTCGTCCTTAGCCAAGAAGTGCATGGCGGTGTACCAGACCTACATCAACGCGATGAACGACCGCATCCGGCGGCAGATCGCCATCAACAACCCCTTCGTGTTCCGACACATCTCCAACTTGAAGGTACGTGGCTAGTTGCAATACGACATTATTTTTAGTATATGCGAAACCTGAATATAGTTTGTTCAGAATCAGTACCTAACTGAATAAATTGCAATATTTTTTACAGTGTTATATTTTTCCCCAAATTTTTTTAAAGAAGGTTACAAGTTGAAAACCACCGAGACTAAGCACAACACAGGTCAGGACATGTCCTAGCAGGTTTTACTGACAAGCACACAGCTGGATGCGGTGCCCTCAGTAGCCCGGATGGTCCGGTTACCATGTATTTGTGCGGACAACCACGTGGCATAAAAAGCTAATAACTTTCTGATTTTTCATGATAAAGTTAAGAAATTTTGCACATAGATTCTTTACATAAAAATATTAGACACGTGTTTTGGATTTCGCGTCTAATAAAAATAATGTATATACCGCTAATCTATACACTGCTAATCTATAAACGCCCGCATCAGGCGGCACATCGCCGTTAACGACCCCATAATGTTTCGACACGTCTCCAACTTGAAAGTAGAACTAGTAGTAGTTTCAAGTATAACCCTACCTTATTCCTACATAGTCTCGGTCGAAGATTGTGCTGCAGTGCCTTCCATGTTCGCGTGTGCGTGCCGTTTTGTGGAAATAAACTACTATAAATAAATAAATAGTGTATGGGCTTAACTGAATGCCTAGCGAACACTGATTTAGACTCTGCTTTAGTCAATAGTACCTATTTTAGTCAGCAGCTGATATTCCTAGAAACTCGGAAAAATTTAAAATCATTTTGTTCAAAGCTGATGAAAATGCAAATCAACCTAATCATGGAAACAAGGAACAGTTTTTGCAGTGTTTTTAATTTAAATACAAATATTATTGTATTGCATCGTACTAATCAATCAATAGCATTGCTCTCTCCGATTTCGAACACATCAATCTCAGGCTTAACCTTATCGTACAAATGCGGGAAGGCGCCGTTAGCACTGTACTTCTTCCTGACTTCTTCATATAGAGACAGATCAAACATCACCTCGAACTCTTCCCGAGTCATAAAGATATCAGCGTATAAGAACGAATATCCCCCAACTTGTCTAGTAAACTCTTCCATTTTCCTCATAGCCGTCACGGGGTTATAAGGCTTCTTTTCCTTTACTTTTCCCGGTACTCCATAAACACCCAAATCGTTATACATTGCGTAGTTAGTACCAGGGACTAGGTACTTCGCGTCAGGCCTTTTCAATTGACCCGAAGATGGACCGTGGTCAATAATTTTGCACGGATAAACTAGTAAGGGAAATTTTTCGAATAGGACACTCGCTATTTCAATTTGCCTTTCCAATTCTTTGATTGGTAAGACAATGTCCTGGAAGACTTGTTTCGTGAAGGTATACGCTCTAACTCCAGGAGTTGTGGTCCATTTTAGGAAGGCTGGTTTTGGGGGCAGAAGCCAGCCGAAGAGGTAGCGGAACAGGGTGTCGTTTCCGAACGATAACATATCTTCAACCACCCAGAAGATAGCTCTATTGTGTCTTAGCAAGTAGTCTCTGAGAGGGATCAACTCTTCAGATTCTCCTTTTTCCAAAAACGTTTCCACATGTTTGTAGAACCAAGGTTTGTACCACTTCGAGCAGCAGTTTACGGGTATTTTCGGATCGTAATCAGCATAATCTCCAACCATAATGACAGCGTCGTCCTTGCTATAAATAGTTCCTTCGATGTAATCAGGAAACTCCTTCGGCACAGCTTCGTATGTCCCCGATAATTCCCGAATCATATCGCAGTACTTCTTCTGTCCTTTAACGGGGATGTATTTGATTTTGATGTAGGGTTTGATCTTCACGATCCTGAGGGTTAAGGCGACAAGGAAGCCGAGGCTGCCGTGGCACCAGGGCAGGGCTTTGTAGAGGTCTGAGTGTTCGTTGGTAGCTGTGGCGGTTACCAGAGATCCGTCGCCTAAGACGACTTCGTAGCTTGTGATGGTTTCGTGGTAGAGGCCTGCCTTGTGAGAATGCGTTGACATGCCTGTGCCAAAAGCGAGACCTGCAAGAGATTTTGAGGGTTTAAATGTGTGGTTTAACTAGTTTGCATGTCAGAGACTATAGGATATTGTGTTTACAGCTGGGACTGTTCTGTGATCAAAATACAATGCTACTGCTCATAAATTAAACACACACCTGTATAATACAAGCAATTTTTGGGATCTGTAGCATAGTAAGAGGGACAGAAATACATTAAACGGCGATACGCAAAATGCCAAGCGTTTCTAATATTATGTCAACTAGACTTCAAAATGTAATTGCCAACGTATTTAAAAAAAATTTAGACCCACCTCCCAAAGTAGCATCAGTCAGCTCAATAGTAACCGCTAACGAGTACCCTTTCGGTATCAAGAACTCCGTGATATCTCCTATGGTGACCATAGGCTCCACTCTCACGGTCATTGCCTGCTCATCCAGCTCCAGGATGTCGTACAAGGGTATGGCGACCTGGTGATGCAGGTGTTTCTGGAAGAACGTGGTGGAGAGAGACAGCCAGTTGGGTCTGGACGTGCAGAGAAGGCGACGGTCTTTGGGAGGCAGCTTATTCCATTGTTGGACCTGGAACGGAGAGGGTATTGGTTTAGTGTAGTATTGATGAACAGTGTTCATGGTTCTTAACAGTTAAGTTACGATAGAAGGGTAAGTTTGTCTTATCGGAATTTTTTGTTCGCCATTTCAGGTTTGGTCCCATAGTAAAAGTTGTTTATTATAATGACTACACGATGTGTTTTATCGGTCAATAATTACCAGTCATCCTATATAAAACAATGAGGATGTCTTTTTTTTAAATAATATAAACCAGTGCTTGAAAGCGAATGGCAAACAACGGAACCCTTATGGATTCGTCATATCTGTCTGTCTGTCCGTCCGTATGTTACAGCTACTTTTTCCGGAAACTATAAGAACTATACTGTTGAAACTTGGTAAGTAGATGTATTCTGTGAACGACATTAAGATTTTCACACAAAAATAGAAATAAATCAATAAATTTTGGGGGTTCCCCGTACTTAGAACTGAAACTCAATTTTTTTTTTTTTCATCAAACCCATACGGAGTATCTGTGAATAGGTTTTTAAAAATGATATTGAGGTTTCTAATATAATTTTTTCTAAACGCGCGAGAGACACTTCCTAAGTGGTAAAATGTGTCCCCCTCCCTGTAACTTCTAAAATAAGAGAATGATAAAACTAAAAAAAAATATATGATTTACATTACCATGAAAACTTCCACCGAAAATTGGTTTGAACGAGATCTACTTAGAAGTTTTTTTTTTATACATCATATATCTTAAACCGCAATTTACCAAGTTTATACGGAATGAAACCTTCAGTGCGCGAGTCCGACTCGCACTTGCCCGGTTTTTTTTTACTTGGATAATTTCACTCAACTTTACTACTTTGTTAGTTTGTTCGAACAATTTTCCTGTCAGATTATTTGAATGGACTTAATCTGCTACCTATTATATGAAAGTAATAATTAAACAAATCAAGTATATTGACTTGGCTCACGAGGTTGTTGATATGTGGGATGTGGACTCAGCAATCATTGTTCCGATAGTCGTATCAGCCAATGGCTTAATAGCCAAAGCGTCGACCAATACCTTAGGAGGCTCTTGTTAGGCGACAGGTTCAAGGGCTTGATCCAGAGGGTGGTACTCTTGGACATGGCTCGTATAGTTAGGAGGTTCCATTCTCTGGAGCCCTGACCGCCGGTAGCTTGGACCCTGTTCACGATACCGGTGGGAAACTATTTTTATATTTTTAAATGTTTTTATGATTTTGTTTAAAAAACTATTTAAAAATCTAATTTATACGTATAAATAATGAATAAAGAGAATAATAAAAAGCTATTATTATCTCATCACAAAGTTACTTAATGCTATAATTTACAATTTAAATACCGGGGTTTAGCTATGTGAGGGACTGGTGGCAGAATTAAGTTTTCAAAGTGATTCGCAATCATACCTTAGTCTGTATGAGTCGGACAGCACTGTCATGTCGCAGCGGGTCGCTGGTGAGCCACCTCGCGTACGCGCGCACTCGCAGCAGCACGGTGAACAGGAAGCTCGCGGGCAGGCAGAACACGGCCACCACGAACTCTCGGTGCTCTTCCAGCCATTGGATCAGGCGGTGCTTGAACGAGTCCGGCAGCATGACTGTTAGAATTTGATATGCTTGTTGTCAAGAAGCGTGCGATGACAGGTTTTGGCTACAAAGTAGTTTTATCAAGTCATTTTAAGTGTTATGACCCTGTACTACCCCACTGCCAGAATTGTACTCCTCTTTTTCAGCTTATTATTATTATTAATCTAAATAAAAACTCTATTTGGTTCATTTTGACAAAGTTCAATAAATACACCGTTAAATTTTAGTCGTTTTAATCCCGCGGAGGGTCGATTCGGTACATGAAATACTAGTAGACAATAACGAGACACACAAAATGATTAAATACTAATTTTTATAAATTCCTTGGATCTCACGCTAGGATTCCCTGTGCCGTGGGATCCAGTCTCTTCCCGATTCCGATCTTAGAGAGATAGAGTCCAGCTCTTAGATCTGTTATTACCACCCAAACCACAAAAAAATCTAGAACGATAGTTTTTGGTATATGGTGCTTGAAATATTTGAATTTAGCGCCAAATTTATACAAGGACAACACCCAAATTATAAACATAACCTCTCTTTTTAACATAATTTTGCTGTCTCCATTTAAATCATTTGACTATATTAATATCTGTATTTCTATAAACATGTATTTTTATACTGTAAGGACTTATCAACCTATTAGTTTCCATTCAATATTTCGAATTTAATTGAAAATTTTCGTTGTCCAATTCTCAAATATGTTTCTATATTTGTGACTGATTTAAAGTTCCTTTGCTAGAAAAAAGGTGTAATTTATTATAATCTAGTATATTTAATTGCCTATTTATAATAAAAAAAACGTTTTACTTACTGTTTTCCACTAAAATTCCGCTTATAAATGTAATTATCTCAATCGCTGAGCGCCGGCCGCTCTGTCGCCAGGCGTCACAACACTAGGTACAGATAAAGTAAGAAAATCGTTTCACTAAAGAACTGATAGTGTTATAATTATCATATTATCACTATAATACAATAATCTAAAAAACATTTTAATTAGTGCTGATTCACAATTAAGGGTGTCTCCATCTCCTAACATAAAAAATGGTTAAATTACATGAATAATTTACATAATAATAATTGTATAGATTTTTTGACCTCGATGCGTTAGATTTTTCCTCAAAAACTAAACTATTCCTTTGTATACAACTAAGCATACTGAATATTTCCCAAAACATTCAATATCCCGAACCATGCTGCCACAGCCGCTAGCCGCATATTAAATGATCTTGACAAATCTTGACCTTGTACTTTGATATCAATCAGTTTTATGCCTATTTCATTGCTACAGATTTGAAAACTCGCTTCTTTAAGATGCCATGCGAATTTCAACTCAAATACGAATGCAAGAAGTATGATAACGCGTTGTACGAAGTTAGGTTAAATAGTGAATGATGTAGAGATAGTTTCTGTGTAACGCAGGTGTTATGATTGTGTCTGTAATCGGTGATAAGCTTTGTCTTACGTATATCGAATTGATAACTAATCAATTGTCTCAGCCACTAAATATTATAATTGACATGACTACTGTACAACCTAACTATAATACGGTTTTGATGACACATACATATCGCTATCTTCATAGTTTAGACAACTATACACTTAGACTTATTCCTCAAAAATGAATCTTTGTGATATTCTCTTGAATTAGAATCATGAATGAACCTTTTTATATTTTAATAATTTTTGCCGCATCTTACCTCCCGACCTACTTCCTGACCATGCATTTATTCGAGATGATAAAATACTTTTTTAGTTACGGTGGGAACTATCTTTTTAACCCTCTCGCTCTGGGTGTGGCGAGAAGGGGTGTCAGACTAAAACGCACCCAGGCTCTTTCAGTTGCCCTTTGTATTACACGGCCGCGGTGACCTGCTATCTATCGGCTAGTGGTGGCCCAGTTGTAACGGACTATCGAATTGTTTGACGTTTTGTCTAATTTAATTGATCACCACTACTACTTTTAAAACGGTGAAGAAAAACATCGTGAGGAAACCGGCTTGTCCTAAAGCCTTCGAAGAGATGTGTCATCTAGCAATCCCAACTGGGCCCGCGTGGTGAATCATTTGTGGGAACACTTCAAAGCTGATTATTTAGTTTAGCTACAGTAACGTGATGTACGACCTGTTGCAGGGTATCGACCACTTCGAAGACATAGGACCGTGCGTGATCATGGCGTCGCCCGGCATGATGCAGTCGGGCCTGTCGCGGGAGCTGTTCGAGTCCTGGTGCACCGACCCCAACAACGGAGTTATTATTGCTGGTCAGTTCTATTCTAATTGTTATGTGGCAAGAAAAACATTTATGCAACGGTTAGCGCAGTGGTTGAGCGGTTGGCTGCTGAGCCGTGTGTCGCGGGAACGATACCCGCACGGAACAAATTATGTTGAAATAATTATGATGAGAGATTAGGAATTACGTGTTTTAAATTGTATCTTATATTGTACCACTTCTTGTCAATCCCTAAAGAAAGTCGTCCCTCCAACTGGGCACCAACTTTGTGC
Source organism: Leucania comma (assembly GCA_958295575.1). Taxonomy (NCBI): domain Eukaryota; kingdom Metazoa; phylum Arthropoda; class Insecta; order Lepidoptera; family Noctuidae; genus Leucania; species Leucania comma. The sequence continues at coordinate 22,682,496 of OY282480.1, forward strand.
TTTGCCGGCCCACCGCTCGATCAGCCTGCTGCAAACATATCCAGCCCATTTCCTAATTGTATTCTTAGTATTGTCATCTATAATCTAGCTTTTGACCATTATCTTACCAGATAATTAACAATGATCAGTCGATCGACATTGGAGCAGGCTTGCCAAGACGTGACCTGTCCACTCTTGACAGAAATACTTCCGGTTTAGCTCATTCCATCCAGCTGTCCCGCAGGTTACTGCGTGGAGGGCACGCTGGCCAAGACCATCCTGTCCGAGCCGGAGGAGATCACGACCATGTCGGGACAGAAGCTGCCGCTCAAGATGTCGGTGGACTACATCTCGTTCTCGGCGCACACCGACTACCAGCAGACCTCCGAGTTTATAAACATTCTCAAGCCACCGCATGTGGTATGTATCTTTTCAAAGATTCAATGAAGTCAGAAAAAATGATGCTAATTGCTCATTTTAAAGCGTAGATCTCTTTAAAGAAGAATCTACAAGAAACTCCTTGTATACTCTTTCCTTTTATGTATTACAAAAGTCTCGGTTGCATGTTTCGTCTCGCTACTATTATGTGAGAACAATGTAAAGAAAGTAAAAAAAAAAAATCTAAATACAGATATTAAAATAAATCACTGGCAGCTCATTCTCGACAGACACCGCTCGTTCACAGACATGACGCGTATATCAGCACCAATCAGCTCAAACATTTTGAAGGGAACCGAATGATCCAACATACGCGCCACCATCAGTGAGACATTTGAGTGAGCATCACAAACTCAACTGCCACGCTCTAAGTAAACGTCAGCTGAGCTAGTTCAATGACCTGTAGGTAGTTAGTACGCAACGACCAACAACTACCAAAAAGGTCGTTGACTCGTTTACATAAAGAAATTAATTTCGTACATGCGTATATTAATTCGAGTTTTAGAAAAAAAGTACTTCATTTTTTTATTTTATCTTTACAAATCGATAGTGTTTCATGTACCGGATCGACCCTCCGCGGGATTAAAACGATCAAAATTTAACGGTGACTTGAAACTGAAATATAATATGTATATTTGTTTTGATTATCTTGTGCAGGTGCTGGTACACGGCGAGCAGAACGAAATGTCGCGGCTGAAGGCGGCGCTGCAGCGCGAGCACCGCGGCCGCCTGCAGATCCACACGCCGCGCAACACGCAGCAGCTGTGTCTTACGTTCAGGGGAGATAAGACTGCCAAGGTAAACTATCATAAACTTGGAGATCTTAGCAACGGTGAGACGGTACTTTACAACGCTGCTCAACCTTTACTAAGCGCAAGTTGGATCATGTATGAAATATTACTCTCATCTGTGGGAAGCATCTCCAAGATATCAGCTTGATGCGGTTGATTCTATTGAGAAACGAGCCAAGAGGATCATCAGTGTGTTACAGCAGTGTTTTTCAATCTGTAGATGGCTGAAAAATTGTGACTGTTTACCAATTAGATTCGTTTCTATAACCTTTTTAAATACTCTCGTAATAGTGACTTGGCCTATGAATAAATGTACGAGTAAATTTAAGTTTATCTCCTTATCTGATAACGTTAGTGACGTATATTGTACACTTAAAGATAGCTCAAAACCTCTGGAATTAAATTGCAGCAAAACCCAGGAGCAATATTGTAATTAGAATATATAAATAATGTCAACTCTGTGTAACTGAAAGTAAAAACTGTTTGAAGTTCTTTAAAAAACATGGCTCTCGCTAAGGTAAAGTTTTGGATAATGTAAACTAGTTTTTTCGATTGTCGTCGTCTCCGGTCCTGAAAGTTTCTCCCTTTGTGAGTCAAGAATAACAAGACTGATCCAGAATTGCTGGTTTCATTGGAATCCCCTACATTCTCACTCTTCCTCATACCAATATTTGAAATCTACAAGTAATTGCTGCTTATGATGTTATTTTCAGAATTTTGTATAAAATGTTGAAAAATAAATACAAACAAATACCCAATGGTAAAAACCAGTATATTTTAAAACAGGTGATGGGATCACTAGCGATGGAGACGCCCGAGCCCGGCACACAGCTGCAGGGCATCCTGGTGAAGAGGAACTTCAACTACCACATACTGGCGCCTTCAGACCTTAACAGTAAGTTATAGTATTATGTATGTGTGGTTTTGACATTTTTGTGTGTTTTAGTGGACAGGTCCACCCAAATAGTGCTTTCCTTAAAAGACCTAATCTGCGTAGTCATATAATTTGACCATTACATGTTTGCTGCATGGATTTTAAAAGAGACTTTGACCTCTGAGTTTATTGAGTTGTTTCTTCTCAGGGTAGTCAGATGGGAAATACCTGCTTCATCTAGTTTAAAATAAATATAATTTATTACTTCACGCGCTTTAGTCGTGGAGTTGCGGACATCAGCCCGAAATGCAATACAATATAATTTTTCCATTTGATGTTCTGCTTGTAGAATACACAGAGCTAAGTCAATCGGAAGTAACGCAGCGGCAGTCGATCCACTACAGCGGCTCCGTGGGGCTGCTGCGCCACGTCGTCATGCAGCTCGCCGGCGCCATCGACTTCCTCAGCGAGACGCGCTGGAAGGTGTACTCCTGCGTCGAGCTCAGCGTCGAGAACAACATGATCACCCTCGAGGTAGCTCCACTACTTAATACTCTAGTTCTTGTTATTACGGGTGTATGAGATACTTTTACTATGTTTCTGAGATGGTAACACACAAGAGACTGGATTTGTGGCAAATAGACTACGACTATAGAATTGAAACGACTGATCAAGAAAATTGACCACCTGGCCGCATTTTATTACTTCATCATTAATAAAAACGTAACGTGAACACATTCGCATGAAGTTGGTAGAATCATCACAGCGTTGATTAATTGGATTTGTTTCTCAGAGTAGTTTTCGTTATTTATATGTATTTATGTATGTATTTATTACTGTATTAGTTTTGTATTTGTTTTGTTTAACATTAAGTTGCACCTACTATATTATGTTTCTGCACCACCCTAAGATGGACTGGTAAAAAAATGCCTATGGCATTAAGTCCGCCTTTGTACAGTTTTTTTACTTGTGCAAGAAGTTTTAAATAAATAAATAAATAAAAAAGTGGCCCTAAATTAAAGCCTTGAGGTATTCCAGACGTACCACTTAAAGTGTTCGAAGTGAAACCGTTTATCCTCGTCTTCTGAGTTCTATTTGAAACATAGGTAGCAAATAATATCAAAAGATCGCCACGCGTACCATTAACAGCTATGTCATTTAACAGCATTCAATGGTCAACCTTGTCAAAGGCGTTCCGGAAATCAGTTTACATAGCGTCTACTTAAACACGAGAGTCCATGTTGTTCAATTAAATTTCGGTAATTTGTTCCAATTACTTATATTCACAAAATAAATGAATTTAGATTTTTTTCGCGTAAATAAATGGCAATCAATGTTATATGGAAATGACGATGACTCTTCTAATGATTAGGTAATTGATGTTTCATTGACAACAGCAAATAAATAATATTTCTTCTATATACGCAACATGGTTAGTAGTTGCTTCAGTCCTTGTGAAGGAATTATTGTGATGCAAAAAGGTCAGTAGTTCCTTTGAAGGAATTACCGTTACAAAAAAAACTCAGTAGTTCCTAAAGGATCTATTGAGAACAAAAGTATAAAGGTTACTTGTCTGATTTTTGTTGACCTCTTTTTGATGAATCTATATTGGTGTTGGGTGATGTTATTATGTAACAGATGGTATATTCTATTAAGAACTAGTTTCTTGAAAACCTTTGACAAGCTTATTCCTATTATAGTTACTGGGCGATAAATTTTCGACATCACCCGTAAGTCCTGACTTGTGAACATGGGTTATATTAGCAGGTTTCGATTATTGAGTAGTTTGCTATTATTACGCTGCTGGCCAAGTGTATTGTCGGTCCATCTCTACAAGAAATAGCGGGCTCGCTTCCTATACGAACATGAGAATTATAATAATAACAGAACCGACAAGATGTGACTGAAAAGGTCGACCTCAGGTGAGTCCTGCAGGCCTGAGGTGGACCTTTACAGCCACATGTAGTAGCTAACGTGAGCCCCGTGTGCCGGCAGTGGGCGGCGGCGCCGGTGTCGGACATGTTCGCGGACGCGCTGGTGGCCGCCATCCTGTCGGCGTCGGCGCTGACGGCGCCGCGCCACCTGCCGCTCGCGCCCAAGCTCGACCGCATGCACTTCAAGGTAATGCTTTTCATTTTTACTAGAGATAATGACATTTTGTTTGACAAATTCTGATTCTGATTTGTGTATTTGGAAAAGAAAAGTGCAGTACGGTCGACGGATCTTGGCGCGTCTGAAGTTAGGCTCTGCGAACTTTAGCGCTTGTGCACTCGTAAAAGAATAAATGATTTGAAAAAATAAATGCCAATAGCAGTTGTTATTGCTGTAAACAACTGTTATTAGAATTTATTTTTATAAATCATTTTTTTGGCGCGCTTATTTTGAGCGCTAAAGTTCGCAGAGCCTAACTTCAGGCGCGCCAAGATTCGTCGGCCATACTGTATGTAAGCTTCTGAATTGGTGCCTACAGAAAAAAAATATTTCACAATTTGACATAGCCCAAAGATTCGCCAAACTTAGGGCACATTGCTCGCAGAAAAGAGGTTCGATGAGAACAAAAGGGTCTGAAGTGACGACCACCTACCGGAAGAAGCAATGTTGGAATGCCCACGAGGTGAACCGATAACCTGGTGAGGATCGCGGGAACCCGATGCGAGAACACAGGACCGATCGTTATGGCGACTCGCGCGGGGAGGTCATGTCCAGTGTTCTAACAGTGGACGTCTTTCGGCTGAAATGATTATGACGATTATTCCACATGAACATGGCAATATTTAATGCCCTTCTATAAAATTTGCAGTCCGTTGAAATAGAAAACCTACAATCGGTAATGGATTGACATTCGAATACCGAATTTCAATCGATTAGTAATCGATTATTGCCGGCCTGCACGATTGTTACACAACCACTGGTTTAACCACTATCAACCAAGAACTGTGATTCAGGATTTGAACTCCTCATTTTAGGAACATTCGAACTAAAGTATTTTCACGTTACATTTGTAATTTCAGGAATGTGTAATCGAGATGTTACAAGAGATGTTCGGTGAAGACGCCGTGCCAAAGATGTTCAAAGGAGAGAAGTTGTACGTGACCGTGGACGACAAGCGAGCTGACATCGACCTGCTGAATATGGTCAGTGTTCCGAAGGATTACATCATAGTCTTTTTACAGTTCAACAGTTAACTTTTGGATTTATGGTCTTAAGATGTATATAAAGTTAGATAGGTGGGAGAGCTGAGCTCCGATTGGACGCCACTCCGTGTTTAGAATTTCTTGTTACACCACAGATAGAATAATGTATTGAATTTAGATTTAGAAACGCGAAAGTTTCTTTTTTATTCATGCACGATTTATAACCGTTAGATATTTTATTTTATCATTTGCAATAATCCGGTGACCCATTTATTTATTTATTAAAACATGATATAGTAAGAAACACTGTACAGTAGCGGACTCACAATAACGCGCATCCAAACACACATACATAGAAGTAAGAATTATAACATAAGTGCTGATTTTAATCCACACACGTGCTTTTCGTTGTAAAGTCCTTATTAGTGTTCATATTTGTTTTCGTATTTCAGGAAGTAAAGTGTCCCGAAGACGAGACTTTAGAGCGCACCGTGCAGTCCGCCGTCAGCAAGTTGTACGCCGCCCTCGCGCCCGTGCGCGCGCCCCCCCCGCCCCCCTCCACCTGACCGCCGCCCCCCTCGTGCACCTCGGGACTCGAAATCCATCGCTTTGGATTTTAAACCTTATGTCGGTGGAGTAAGAGTAAAATTCCAGTGTGGTCGTGATGTTTTAAAGATTGTATGTGATGTAAGGTGGAGACTTCTGTGTTTAATCTAAGTGGAAATAAAGTACATTCTGGACAACATTGACAAGTATTTTACTCCTAAGTGATAAGTATTCCGGTGATAAACTGAAGTAAAAAAATAATAATATTTCAAAACTGAAATAATTTCTTTTTTATTTCAATTTGTCAACCTCTGATATTAAATCGGCATGTATGCCTACGAATGACTGTTGAAAATAGTTAATGTATGAATATTAATGTAGAAGCATTATATTGTGAATGTATGTTTATAGAATAAACTTGTATACTAAGTAGACATGCTTTTTATTCGACTGATTCCAAAACATTAAAACAACAACTTCATATAAAAATAGGTTTATTTACAAAGCGCATGGCGCTGATAACAACACATGCGCATACATTATAATCTAAATCGTCGCTTATAATAATGAATTCATTTCTGAACGTAACGCGGATTACAATACAGTATATTTTTTTTACATTACGTTACATACATCTGAAACGAACTGTTTCGTTACACTTCACAGAAGAATTAAAATAAGAAGGCCTAAAGAGCTCTGGGTACGTACCCTGATTGAAGATAGAGATCTCTGCCCCTCGCCGGCCACTGCGGCCGTGACCCGCCGAGGCTGCGGGGGTCACTAACAACTTAATATTTTTCCTTAATCTGCATTCTACAGAAGCTGCGAGCCCGCAGCCGGCGGACGCGGGCGCAAACCGCTTCATGAGTTGTTAGCTAAATGTTCAGTGTTGAGGCGGTCTGCGATCCCGATGCGTGTTCGTATTATTCGTAGATGGCGCGCGGCGGCTAGGAGCTCTTGGAGTACCGCTTCCAGAACTTCTTGACGTCGTCGTGGCCGTGGCGGGTGACCACCATGGTGCGCGACCGCTCGCTCTGCCACGTCAGCACTCCCTGCTGCTTGGCGTAGTCGCGCAGCACCACGAAGTCCGCCTGAGAGTCACGGCCAAAAAGTGTAATTTTACTAAACCATAAATATGACAACTTTTCCCAATTCTCTTTAGGGCTGATTTTCAACTGGCAAATCTAGCGACTTCGTCCATATGAAAATATAAAATTATTTCAAAGGAACTAGGGTAAAAAGTTGTCAAAAATTATATGCGCTATTCCAGGAAATGGTCTACCTTTGTTCAAAACGTCCAAATTAATAAAAAATATTTAAATACCTGCGACAAGAACTGGTTGTAGACGACGCCCTCGGTGTAGGTGAAGCGGTTGCGCTCGGTCTCCCACAACTTGATCTGGTCCACGACCGTGGGCGGCAACATTGATGATGTGCGGATGCCGCCTGTTTCCGACTTTAGCATCTGCACACACAACCAACAATGCACTGATTATGAAAAACTTGCGAATTTATGATGAGCTCCTGGAATTAATAAATAAAATACCTCTTAAAATATAAAAAAAGAAAATGTTTTTCCAAAAAATATAAAATCTTTCTTGAGTTTATTAAATCAGAAAATTAGCAAACTGCGGTGAATTGTATTTCATTATACAATTCAATTTATTAGCTGCAATTTATTTCTTCTATTAGCCCATATTTCGTGTTTTAGGGGTTGATGCGATCTTTTCTGCACTTCACGCAGAATACGGGGCGCGCTTTTGGTCACCTACTGCCTCGCATGACCGCCTGGCAGCTGGAGGTTCCGCTCCGCATCCCCTTCTGGGCGGACCACGCCGCAGCCGTGTGCTCCACGGTGTCCTTCGACCGATCCGCATAATTGTGACGCGCGGCCGTTTCTTTCCACCGAATCCGAAATAGAAACATTACGAAACAACCGTGTCTGATAAAGACCTGTGTTAGACATAAAGTGAAGATTGATCACAGAACAGAAGAATGTAGTTAGAAATCGCATAGCACTTCATTTGGATCGGGACCATCGTACCCAAACTCATACGTGGACACGGTGGAGCACACAGTCGAAGTGTGCCCCGCTTGGGAAGAGCATCGCCGTGTCCTCGTGGGGGCGATCGGTGGCGTTCTCTCGCGCCGGGGCTTGGTTCAAGCCATGCTCCGGAGCGAGGAGGAGTGGCAGGCGCGAGCCTCCTTTTGAGAAGCAGTAATGCTAGCAAAGGAGGAGGCCGACCGGTTTAGGCAAAGGCGCACACGCCGCCGCCGCCGCCGCCGGGATTCCGATCCCGATTTCCGGCCACCGTAGGCGCGGGCTCGCGGACGGTGGGCAATGGGTAGCTCGCTGTCCGTCCGTCCGGTAACAGACCGGTCCGAGCTCAAGTCGTCTACGGTACGCACTGTTCCCGCGCGCCTCAAGGAGTTGTCAGCAACTGTAGGGGTCCAGCAGGGCCGAAGCCTACTGGGGCCAAAGGTTATGTGAGAATGTCACCACGGGCCCCGGGACAAAGGCAAGGAATGGAAGGGTAGGTTTTTAGTCAGTAAGAGTCTGACACTATTTTCCGCCCCACCCAAGGGCGGAATTTGTCATTGGATGATTTTACCTACCAAAAAAAAAAGACCCAAACTCACACAATGACAGGTATATCATTATTTTATAACACTAAGAAATCTTTGACGTGATTGAGCATTTTAGTATTAATTAAAAGAAGGCGTTTATCAATCGTTCCGTTTTAGAAAATAAACCGTATGTTAACGAGTGCAGAGTTATTTGTTCTCTACCCTTTAACATATCACCTCGCACGGAATAATTTTATGAACAATATCCTCTACTCGCTGCTAGATGTCTCTCTATTATATGCAATCAATTTAGAGCTTTATTTTGCTGCAATTAGATTGATATTTTCTATAAAAAGTCAACGTCACGTTAAGTCACTAAACGTCATTTTCTAGAGATGTACCATTGGCGATGCCTATTTTATCGATATTGTGTTTTATATTCAAGTAAAATAAAGTCAACAGCTGGAGTCGAAAAATTATTATCAAAAAGAAATACGTATGTTTTTAATTGTATTTATTAAGGGGCTTGTAGCTATTACTTTAACCATTCAATTACATTTCATTGAAATTAAGACTTCCTTTTAATGCTGAAATAAAAATATTAAGTGAATAACAACAATAACACTTCTATAGATCAATGTTTTCCTTAATTTATACTAAATGAAGCCAGTGTTCCTTGGCTGACTACAAATTCGCTTCCATACAGATTTGAATAGATCTGTAATATCTTGATCTTTTTTGAGACTACTAGGGTTCGGTGTAACCAGATTTTTCAGATTATGAATATAGTACAATACTGAACTCAAGTTTTGGCACTGTTGTGTCGGTATGGTATGTCATTCCGTTTTAATTAAACAATCTGGTCTTTCAAAGTGATTTGAACAAATTATGCTAGTTTTTTCAGGAAACTTAATTTTGCCTTCCAGTTACATCGATGTATTTTTCTTTGCTAACTTGATCTTTAGGAAAAATGAAGTTACAAGATAACACGAAAAATACATTTTGAACCAATCGGATGTTTAACCCTGTTTAACTTTTATATTTGAGTGATTTAGCTAAAATAAAAAATAGTGTACATTTATAATTTTGTCGACGCACTTAAAAAAGAACATTATAATTTTACAATATCGATAAATCACTATTGATAGTGGTCTCTAATTGAGCAGCTGACAGTGACATTTGTTGAATGTTCTAGAGTATTTTTTGAAAGTAGACCTTATGGATTACAAAATAAAGTAAAGTTCTATTTGTTTTTTATTAAGGTCTTGTTTTTCAAAAATAATCAAAGTAAAATAAATCCGGACTAACCGATGATATCGTGGGTTTTGCTATCGTGTTTGAACTCTAAAACAACACAGTAGGGCATTTTCATATTTTTTTATCTAGTTACTATCACCTTGGCGACCGTAACGCGACCGACGTGCGCGGCGCATGCGCGTAGCAAGCACGTAGCGCGTAGTCTACGCGGGACCTCGCAAAGCTCGGGGCACGCGCGCCCCGCCTACTTACGACTTCTAACTACATTCTTCTGTTCTGTGAGATTGATCATGATTGCGGCGTACCCAGCGCAGAGTTAGCCTAACCAATAAAATAATACTAAAATTCGCCATGAATGAATGTATGTCGTACCTGTGGGTGCGCGTGCTGCTCCAGGTAGTGTATGATCTGCTCGGCGGTGATGCCGCCGCGCAGCGCCTGCCGCACCGACTCTCGCGTCAGCACGCCCACCACTAGGTTCGGGAACCTGACACATACATACTTTATTACATTAACAACCAAACTACCAAATCAAATCATTTATTCATTTGCAAAACAGAGCATAATGTAGTGATCCGAGCGAAATCTAGGAATTTGTACAGCTATATTTGTCATTTGGCATTGTTATGGATCAGTAAACATCTTAAACAGATAACTAGACTTGCTTTGTAATCAAGTACAGTTTCTTTTGGACCTCAGCGAATAAATGTTATGTTAAGTCATTACCTACCTGTACATGAGCTCAGTGAACAGGCCCAGCAGCGCCACCTGCAGGTTGGTCTGCGTGTAGGCGTAGACGCGGTAGTTGTGTCACTACACAACACAACACTGTCACCTACCTGTACATGAGCTCAGTGAACAGGCCCAGCAGCGCCACCTGCAGGTTGGTCTGCGTGTAGGCGTAGACGCGGTAGTTGTGTCACTACACAACACAACACTGTCACCTACCTGTACATGAGCTCAGTGAACAGGCCCAGCAGCGCCACCTGCAGGTTGGTCTGCGTGTAGGCGTAGACGCGGTAGTTGTGTCACTACACAACACAACACTGTCACCTACCTGTACATGAGCTCAGTGAACAGGCCCAGCAGCGCCACCTGCAGGTTGGTCTGCGTGTAGGCGTAGACGCGGTAGTTGTGTCACTACACAACACAACACTGTCACCTACCTGTACATGAGCTCAGTGAACAGGCCCAGCAGCGCCACCTGCAGGTTGGTCTGCGTGTAGGCGTAGACGCGGTAGTTGTGTCACTACACAACACAACACTGTCACCTACCTGTACATGAGCTCAGTGAACAGGCCCAGCAGCGCCACCTGCAGGTTGGTCTGCGTGTAGGCGTAGACGCGGTAGTTGTGTCACTACACAACACAACACTGTCACCTACCTGTACATGAGCTCAGTGAACAGGCCCAGCAGCGCCACCTGCAGGTTGGTCTGCGTGTAGGCGTAGACGCGGTGGTTGTGTCACTACACAACACAACACTGTCACCTACCTGTACATGAGCTCAGTGAACAGGCCCAGCAGCGCCACCTGCAGGTTGGTCTGCGTGTAGGCGTAGACGCGGTAGTTGTGTCACTACACAACACAACACTGTCACCTACCTGTACATGAGCTCAGTGAACAGGCCCAGCAGCGCCACCTGCAGGTTGGTCTGCGTGTAGGCGTAGACGCGGTAGTTGTGTCACTACACAACACAACACTGTCACCTACCTGTACATGAGCTCAGTGAACAGGCCCAGCAGCGCCACCTGCAGGTTGGTCTGCGTGTAGGCGTAGACGCGGTAGTTGTGTCACTACACAACACAACACTGTCACCTACCTGTACATGAGCTCAGTGAACAGGCCCAGCAGCGCCACCTGCAGGTTGGTCTGCGTGTAGGCGTAGACGCGGTAGTTGTGTCACTACACAACACAACACTGTCACCTACCTGTACATGAGCTCAGTGAACAGGCCCAGCAGCGCCACCTGCAGGTTGGTCTGCGTGTAGGCGTAGACGCGGTAGTTGTGTCACTACACAACACAACACTGTCACCTACCTGTACATGAGCTCAGTGAACAGGCCCAGCAGCGCCACCTGCAGGTTGGTCTGCGTGTAGGCGTAGACGCGGTAGTTGTGTCACTACACAACACAACACTGTCACCTACCTGTACATGAGCTCAGTGAACAGGCCCAGCAGCGCCACCTGCAGGTTGGTCTGCGTGTAGGCGTAGACGCGGTAGTTGTGTCACTACACAACACAACACTGTCACCTACCTGTACATGAGCTCAGTGAACAGGCCCAGCAGCGCCACCTGCAGGTTGGTCTGCGTGTAGGCGTAGACGCGGTGGTTGTGTCACTACACAACACAACACTGTCACCTACCTGTACATGAGCTCAGTGAACAGGCCCAGCAGCGCCACCTGCAGGTTGGTCTGCGTGTAGGCGTAGACGCGGTAGTTGTGTCACTACACAACACAACACTGTCACCTACCTGTACATGAGCTCAGTGAACAGGCCCAGCAGCGCCACCTGCAGGTTGGTCTGCGTGTAGGCGTAGACGCGGTAGTTGTGTCACTACACAACACAACACTGTCACCTACCTGTACATGAGCTCAGTGAACAGGCCCAGCAGCGCCACCTGCAGGTTGGTCTGCGTGTAGGCGTAGACGCGGTAGTTGTGTCACTACACAACACAACACTGTCACCTACCTGTACATGAGCTCAGTGAACAGGCCCAGCAGCGCCACCTGCAGGTTGGTCTGCGTGTAGGCGTAGACGCGGTGGTTGTGTCACTACACAACACAACACTGTCACCTACCTGTACATGAGCTCAGTGAACAGGCCCAGCAGCGCCACCTGCAGGTTGGTCTGCGTGTAGGCGTAGACGCGGTAGTTGTGTCACTACACAACACAACACTGTCACCTACCTGTACATGAGCTCAGTGAACAGGCCCAGCAGCGCCACCTGCAGGGTGGTCTGCGTGTAGGCGTAGACGCGGTAGTTGTGTCACTACACAACACAACACTGTCACCTACCTGTACATGAGCTCAGTGAACAGGCCCAGCAGCGCCACCTGCAGGTTGGTCTGCGTGTAGGCGTAGACGCGGTAGTTGTGTCACTACACAACACAACACTGTCACCTACTTGTACATGAGCTCAGTGAACAGGCCCAGCAGCGCCACCTGCAGGTTGGTCTGCGTGTAGGCGTAGACGCGGTAGTTGTGTCACTACACAACACAACACTGTCACCTACCTGTACATGAGCTCAGTGAACAGGCCCAGCAGCGCCACCTGCAGGTTGGTCTGCGTGTAGGCGTAGACGCGGTAGTTGTGTCACTACACAACACAACACTGTCACCTACCTGTACATGAGCTCAGTGAACAGGCCCAGCAGCGCCACCTGCAGGTTGGTCTGCGTGTAGGCGTAGACGCGGTAGTTGTGTCACTACACAACACAACACTGTCACCTACCTGTACATGAGCTCAGTGAACAGGCCCAGCAGCGCCACCTGCAGGTTGGTCTGCGTGTAGGCGTAGACGCGGTAGTTGTGTCACTACACAACACAACACTGTCACCTACCTGTACATGAGCTCAGTGAACAGGCCCAGCAGCGCCACCTGCAGGTTGGTCTGCGTGTAGGCGTAGACGCGGTAGTTGTGTCACTACACAACACAACACTGTCACCTACCTGTACATGAGCTCAGTGAACAGGCCCAGCAGCGCCACCTGCAGGTTGGTCTGCGTGTAGGCGTAGACGCGGTAGTTGTGTCACTACACAACACAACACTGTCACCTACCTGTACATGAGCTCAGTGAACAGGCCCAGCAGCGCCACCTGCAGGTTGGTCTGCGTGTAGGCGTAGACGCGGTAGTTGTGTCACTACACAACACAACACTGTCACCTACCTGTACATGAGCTCAGTGAACAGGCCCAGCAGCGCCACCTGCAGGTTGGTCTGCGTGTAGGCGTAGACGCGGTAGTTGTGTCACTACACAACACAACACTGTCACCTACCTGTACATGAGCTCAGTGAACAGGCCCAGCAGCGCCACCTGCAGGTTGGTCTGCGTGTAGGCGTAGACGCGGTAGTTGGGTCACTACACAACACAACACTGTCACCTACCTGTACATGAGCTCAGTGAACAGGCCCAGCAGCGCCACCTGCAGGTTGGTCTGCGTGTAGGCGTAGACGCGGTAGTTGGGTCACTACACAACACAACACTGTCACCTACCTGTACATGAGCTCAGTGAACAGGCCCAGCAGCGCCACCTGCAGGTTGGTCTGCGTGTAGGCGTAGACGCGGTAGTTGTGTCACTACACAACACAACACTGTCACCTACCTGTACATGAGCTCAGTGAACAGGCCCAGCAGCGCCACCTGCAGGTTGGTCTGCGTGTAGGCGTAGACGCGGTGGTTGTGTCACTACACAACACAACACTGTCACCTACCTGTACATGAGCTCAGTGAACAGGCCCAGCAGCGCCACCTGCAGGTTGGTCTGCGTGTAGGCGTAGACGCGGTAGTTGTGTCACTACACAACACAACACTGTCACCTACCTGTACATGAGCTCAGTGAACAGGCCCAGCAGCGCCACCTGCAGGTTGGTCTGCGTGTAGGCGTAGACGCGGTAGTTGGGTCACTACACAACACAACACTGTCACCTACCTGTACATGAGCTCAGTGAACAGGCCCAGCAGCGCCACCTGCAGGTTGGTCTGCGTGTAGGCGTAGACGCGGTAGTTGGGTCACTACACAACACAACACTGTCACCTACCTGTACATGAGCTCAGTGAACAGGCCCAGCAGCGCCACCTGCAGGTTGGTCTGCGTGTAGGCGTAGACGCGGTAGTTGTGTCACTACACAACACAACACTGTCACCTACCTGTACATGAGCTCAGTGAACAGGCCCAGCAGCGCCACCTGCAGGTTGGTCTGCGTGTAGGCGTAGACGCGGTAGTTGTGTCACTACACAACACAACACTGTCACCTACCTGTACATGAGCTCAGTGAACAGGCCCAGCAGCGCCACCTGCAGGTTGGTCTGCGTGTAGGCGTAGACGCGGTGGTTGTGTCACTACACAACACAACACTGTCACCTACCTGTACATGAGCTCAGTGAACAGGCCCAGCAGCGCCACCTGCAGGTTGGTCTGCGTGTAGGCGTAGACGCGGTGGTTGTGTCACTACACAACACAACACTGTCACCTACCTGTACATGAGCTCAGTGAACAGGCCCAGCAGCGCCACCTGCAGGTTGGTCTGCGTGTAGGCGTAGACGCGGTAGTTGTGTCACTACACAACACAACACTGTCACCTACCTGTACATGAGCTCAGTGAACAGGCCCAGCAGCGCCACCTGCAGGTTGGTCTGCGTGTAGGCGTAGACGCGGTGGTTGTGTCACTACACAACACAACACTGTCACCTACCTGTACATGAGCTCAGTGAACAGGCCCAGCAGCGCCACCTGCAGGTTGGTCTGCGTGTAGGCGTAGACGCGGTAGTTGGTCTCCACCATGATGTAGCCGCGCTGCTGCGCCGGCGCGCACAGCGGCGCGGGCGAGGCGCCGGCGCGCACCATGGAGATGTTCAGCGCCAGCCGCGTCGGGAAGAAGCGACCGGCTTTGCGCTGTAATCGAAACCAACAATCAATTGTTATTCTAGCCTACTACAGACCTTACAACTGGCCTGCCTATAGTAGGCCTCTGAGGAAGAACAAGTTACAAGTACTCCTAAAGGAGTCCTCTACTCATGTTAGTCATTTTGAAAGCGTAGTGACTGGAGTAGTTATAAGTCCCAATCGGGTACCTCTCTCTACTCGGGTATGTGTTGATGAAATGAGTCATTTCCAGTGTCTGCTGAGTAATAATGCTTTGTAATGTGTCTATGGGCGAGGCAACTTTTTGATGGCTTAGCACTTCTGAGTACAAACGTTTTGGGTTGACTAGCGTTTCTTGATAAATGATATTTATTTTGCAAATAGGTTTTTTAAAAACACTTTTACACGTTAATTTTCTATACCACACAGTTGAATGCCGTAAGGCCATATTGGTTTCAAGATGGCCTTATATACTGATACGATATTTCTCATTGCTCAGATAGTATGAGCTCTAAGACGGGAATGCCGACTTATCATCCAGAATGTGCTTTTACCACGTTAGTCTCCTGTCCCAATGTATGCCTAAATATTTAGCATGTTCTTACTGTGGGATCTCTTTACCATTTATTGACACTACAAGGCAGGTTTCTCTTCCGAGAGTGAATGTGACATGGGATGATTTATTTTAGTTAACCTGTATTCGTCAGGTTTTCAGCCAATTCTGTATTTCGTAGAGGTGCAGTTGAAGCTGAGCGTGTGCTTTTGTTGGCTTGATGTGTGTGGACAGTATTGCAGTGTTATCTGTGTATATGGCAACTATAGTTGGTCCATGGTTGGTGGGTCAGCTGCATACACGGCTAAATTTTGATTGTTTTAATCCCGTGGAGGGTCAATCTGGTACATGAAACACTATCGATTTGTAAAGACACAAATTAAAAATTAAAGTACCTTTTTCTAAAATTAGAATTAATATACGCAGGTACGAAATTAATTTCTTTAAGTAAAAATCAGCTGAGCGAGTTCAATGACCTATAGTTAGTACGCAACGACCGACAACTACCTACAGGTCATTGAGATTAAAACGATCAAAATTTAGCCGTATGGTATACAGTACTGGTCCATGTATACTATCCTGTAGTACGCCTGATTTTATTTCGTAAAAGGTTGAGAGATCAGTCTCTACTTTTACTTCGAAGCTATCTTGGAAGTATGACTTTGAGGTATGTAGTAGAATGAGTTAAGTATTTTTATTTTATTTAAAGAGTAAATCCTCATGCCAGACTTTGTCGATAGCTTGGCTTATGTCTAGCAAGACAGTGGAACAGTATTGTTTGCTAGAGTCTGTCTAACGAAAGCGCGACCTGGAGTTTTTTTTTAAATTAAATTGGCAACATAATGTTGCCGTCACAAGCACGTCACAGTCTATGATTGCAGTATTTTCAGTATAATTGTCAGTATTTTGTAACAAAGATTGATTTTAAAAATATAATTGCTTATCATGGGTAAAACAATAAAAAGTTATGTAGGAAAGCTGTGAAATACTATGATCAGTAAGTTTAAAGAAAGACAAGAAGAGAAAGTAGTTGTTTTTGATCTTGGGTTTTTAAGTTAGTATGACATTATAATCTTGATCATTGTTGACTGACTATTAGATATAAGTTACGATATGATAATAATTTTTCTTATGTTTATAGATAATCTTGAAGATATTCAAGGACTTCGCGAAATAAATAAAAAAACATTGAATCGTTAAGGAACTTGGAGAAAAAACCTTTACAGTTAAAACTAAGCTTTAAGAAGAAATATCTTCACTACCGCGCTTTATACGTTCAAAAGCGGTCGAATTGATGTGATGAAATAGCATACTTTGAGGATGATAAAATTCAACATTTTGTATTACACCCTTTCCCGTGACTTTCTTGATAGAATAGTAATATACCAATACATAAATCTTTACTCGTTTTTGTATTGTATTGGTTATATCCAGTATTGTTCTACTGCTGTGCAAAAGCCATCCACTCTTTCTAATGGTCTCAGTCCCTTACTCACATTCCATTTCTTAAGAAAAACATCCAGGTCGGTTGGCAAATCTTGAGTTTAGACTTTTGGATGTTAGTCAAAGACCAAGTCTGTATACACCATAGGTCAAATGAGGAGATTACACATGTCCATAAGCTTACGCTTTAGTGATATGGGCAAAGTGCCCTTAAATAGTTCCTTGATGGACCAGTAACTTTTTCAGGTATTTTCTGTCCGACACGTTATTTCTTTGTCTTACCTGGCCCAGAAAGAGACTACTTGGCCCAAGTAGACAATAATATATTTTAAGACGTATTGTATATTCTGTCCGCCTACGTGTACGTTCCTTTTGGAGCTGCTGGTTATGATTTTGGTCTTCAACATTTTTATATGTAGACCAACCAGCATTTGCCCTAGTCCTGTGGCTGTAGGAGAGAACAGGACAATATTATCAGAGAAACGCAAATTACTTAACTTCGCTGATGACAATGCCTTTCTCTTCCCATTCGACTGATAATGTCTGAAAGAAGTGGTGAATAACTTTGGGGACAACGGGACGCCCTGTTTGACTCATTTCTGTTTGAAACATAGGATTTAATCTCTCTAATTTGCTGGAAGAAGTATGTGTGGATTCTATGTTTTGTTTTGTAAGGGAATTGAATATTTCTGAGTGTGTGATGCTGTTAAAAGCGTATTGGTTGAGTATATTTATTTCTAAACATTTTGTGTTCCTCATATTAGGAATATAGTTTGTCAAAAAGAATTATACAATTGTCGCAAATACAAAAAAATACTCAAGTATCAAACATTTTTTCTCCTAGTATGACAGTAATACCATATTCAATATTTTTTGATTTAACCTTATTTTCTCAGGACGCGCTTTCGTTAGACAGACTCTAGCTTATAGTGTTAGGTTAGGTTAGGTTAGGGTTATAGTGTCCACAATGCGGTATTGTTTTGCGCCACCCAAATTGGTGATTATCAATGATATTCTCGAGATGAACTTTTATTCTGTTGAGCAGAATTCTCTCAGTTTCCCAATGAATGGTAAGAGATTAAATTGTGTTAATACGAAGTAATATCTTGTGGTGGTTTTTCGGGTTTGGGTACCATTACGACGATTGGACTATCTTCCAGTGTGCAGGGCAATACGAGAGTCTAAGGCAACCGTTAAATATTTTAACTAGATGTATAATTCGCCTTCTTGGTAATCTAAAAGAGTATCCGCACGATCAAAATTTTTTGTATCAATAGATGGTGTTAAACTTGACTAGAATGCCTGTAAATTCTCGATTTGAAAGTCTACAATAAACTCTTTTAATACGAGTACTTTAGAGGACGTATTGAAGGTTGTTCTGTCTGTTGGATACCTAATTTTGTGCCATATTTTTCTGAGGAGTCGCCTTTCTGTAGTTCCCGTTTCTGAAGTTATTTTTATGTTTCAGCGGTAGTCTTTTCTTTGTTTTGATTGCTGTTTTAGCTGCACTGTGGATAACTTTGTTCAGTTTCTCTTTTTCCATCTGTATTAGTTTGTATGAATATGACTAATTCAGAGGTTATTTCTTTTTGAAATTTTTATCAATTAGTGTTTTTGTTATAGATTCTTACAGGAGGATCTAAGAGTACAACTGCTCAGTTGACATTCAGTATGACAAGTGTGTGTGAGAAGATAAGTCAGTACAGTGGTCAGTGACAGTCATATAATTTCGGCAGGTAAAAAAGTTGTGCTAACTACAAATTATATTTGCTGTGAGTGGTTTAATTGTTTTGTATGTAATTTCTTTGATGGATTTTTTTAGTTTTCTGTCATTTAAAGTTAAAGTTATTGCTGTAACTTACTTGGTTTTGAAGTGATTAAAGTTTATTATCTTTGAAATGAATTCGGAAACGCTTATAATTGTTCCTTTTGACGGATTAAAATGTGTGGGGAAACAATCTTTGGCCAGATAAAGAGTTTCGAGTTTTAGAGATAAAAATGATCCCGTAACTTCATTAAAACCTGTACCTGATTAGAATACTTGGTGTTGCATATTTTTCTCAAACGATAAGAATGCTTGGAATACATCAGGTTATAATGACTTAAATAATTTCGCTGGTGCCATGAAAAGACATCAGAATTCTTAAAAGCACTTGAATGCCTTTATTTCATTCCGTAGTTTTGGTAAAATGCGAATAGAAACTTTCCCGACATTTAAGGCTCTCTTATATCTTTTATGTCATTTATGTTTACATAATTTCTATCTTATTATTAACAAATGAAAATGTGGCAATTAAAATCAGTATATATATAAAGGAAGACATTTTACACTGATGATATACTATAACGGTGGATTAGCGCGAGTTTTTTTTTATTCGGAATATTAGAAGTAGAAGATAAGACAAGGTTTCCTTGGCTTGCCCCCTATAAAGGTATCTGGCACGCCACTTTATTGATATGTTTGTCAATATGTTGCTTTACAGTGTGTCATACATTCTAATCGAAGTGCTTTTACTACTTTCTGAAGTTGTCTAATAAAGCATATTTCTCAATTCTCGGGCACAAATACATATGCGGAGGAGATCAAAACGCCAAACATAAAAAAAACCATTGGGAATCTCGGTTACTTATTCCCAGAGGCAGACAACTTCACAAAATCGTACAAGCACTTCGAAAATAACATTGAAAAATTATTTTCAAATATTAATAATTACTCGCCTTTCTCTGATAAACAAGTCCAAACTCTCTTAAATGTTGTAGAAACACCAACATGTTATTACTCATGCCTTCTGTACTGTAGTCCTGCAAATAAAACATCACATTATTATATACAGATTCATTCCTTCCTTATCTAATAACAATACGCAAGGAACAAATGAATTATGTTATTAATTCATTATTCCCCGAGAGGACGCCGGCGTCCGCACACCTATTGTCTTTCTATTGTGTCTCTAATTACGATATTCAACAGGTTAAATCATTTATGTCCCTGACATTATCATCAAACAAGATAATAAAAAATCTGTCTAATTTGTTAAGCTTTTTTTGAAGCCAGTTTAAAATGTTTGTAGGAGGTAATCTCTGGTACTAATCCATTTTGAACATTACTATGTTATGGGCTATTTTAGCACCAACGAAAAATATTTGGTTCTAGTGTACTAAAAGAGCGAAGCTGGAAGTCAAATCTAGTCTTTTACAAAATGAAATAGTTGTTTATAATGTAAGTAGTGATTAAGGGGGATAATAGTAGTTACCTTGCCCAGGGTACTGAAGCTGAGCTGGTAGAGGAAGGCGAGGCACTCGGCCGCGCTGAGGCTTCGTTTCTCCGCGGTGTGCAGGTAGTGTTGTAAGAACAACCACACCTGGAACAAAAATACTTTTAATTAGTTATTTTTTTAATAAAATAGTAAGTATAGCATAGCATCAACCTTATAATGTTCCCACTGTTGGGACACAGGCCTGTTCTCTAAGAGAGGGAGTGGGCCACAATCCACCACGCGGGCCCAGTGCGGGTTGGTAAATGTCACATGTATGTCTTCGAATTTGTGGTTCTAGGACATGCCGGTTTCCTTACGATGTTTTTCTTCACCGTTTTGAGAGCAGTGGTGATAACACAAATTACACAAAGTAATGCGCCTGGCTGGGTATGATAGTATAAAAAATATTTTTATTTCTCGTTTTTTTGGTTAAAATCCTCAAATGACGCGTCCTTTGGGTCCATTGGGTGAAGCAAGAAGAGTCAGACTTTTACCAACTGAAACCCACAGTGTTCCTGTAGTTGCCTTTTGCGAGGACCACACTCTTTCGAACAATCTCCAGCCCTGGAGGGCATCGACAACTTAGACTAATCGTAAACTAATCAATTTTGCTGATATATCTTTGAGGCGCACGAAAAAGACAACACGCCATCCTCGACTCGGATTTTTTCTTACCTTGTTGTCGTCAAGTAGCTCGCCGTCCACAAACCTATATACACGGCTAAATTTTGATCGCTTTAATCCCGTGGAGGGCTGAGCGAGTCAATAATAATAATACTTTATTTCGGATATTGAAAATCCATAACGTATTAGTAATGACCAGTAGGTAGTTAGTATGCAACGACAGACAGGTCTTTGACTCGCTCAACTGATGATTACTTTAAGAAATTAATTTCGCACATGCATGCGTAAAATAATTCGATTTAAAAAAAAGTACTTTATTTTTTAATTTTATCTTTTCAAATCGTTAGTATTTCACGTGCTAGATCGACCCTCCACGGGATTAAAACGATCAAAATTTTGCCGTGTATAGAGTATATTGGCATTGCAACTATAGCTTATTTATCAAAACTGTTAAAGCAATTGTGGAATAAGTCAAACACTGTTAGGTCCATTAACAATGAATGTAACTTACTTGTTTGGCTGTACTCAAGAGTAGGAATTGGAAACCGGCGCGCGTGATAACTGCCGAACCATCTTCTGCATCTCTGTAAAATAAACAAACTAATTATAATTTTGGAACTTCTTTTCATGTCAAAAATAAGTGTTACAATAAAAAAAAATATTGTGTCATGTCAAGACATCCACTCAGTCAAGACCACCATCAAACTATAGAAACTATTTCAATATTATTAATTTTTTTTTTTTTAAATTTAATATCAGATCAGAAGTTGCAATAGGGCCAACAAAATCTATAATAATGCTGCAGAAAATTTAATACAATTTAAAAATTAAATGGGATTGACATAAGATTTTATAAAATATTAGCCTGTTATTCTTATTTTCACTCATGTTTCTAACCTGGTCATCAACCCAGCATGCAGCAGGATCCTGACAGCATCAGCACTGATGCCCTCGGTCTGTGCGCTGCCCACCATGTAGTGGAGCACACACTCCCACCGCTCCAGTGCATATGCGTCGAGGAAAGCCACATCCCGAGCCTTGCCGTCTGGTTCTAGTGATGATGACAAGCTCCAGGGACGGCCTCTGGTATAGAATATTGTAGAATGTAGTTCTTGAACAAGTTGATTTTTAGATCTCATGCACATTACATACTTTAGTAGAAAGCCCCATTAACTTAAGAAGAAAGTTAATCAAAGAAGCTGCAGACTATCTGGTGTGTTAGCAGAAGCATGATCAGCCTTATAATGTTCCCACTGCTGGGGCTCGAAGGAATGGGCCATAATCCTCCAGTGCAGATTGATGGGCTGGCACATGCTGTTTTCCAGTGATGAAATAAATTTTGGGGTATGAACCCACTTCTCAAAAGTCTGGGCCATTACAACTTAGCCACCACTTCTATGGTTTCTTTTTATTCACCAACCATCCCATCTTCATTCGCATTCAATTTGGTTGTTATCTACTTACCCTCCCAGCAGTGCTACTTTAAGGTTCTTTTTGAAGGATAGTGCCAGCATCCAGCCAGGCATGCCGCCAGGGATGGGAGCCTCCTGCCATACTGACAGTTCTGAAAGGGCTTCACAGGCTTTAGCTTGCTCTCTGTAATATAAACATTTGAGTTAGAAAATTTCTAGGTTTAGGTACAGGTGAAAAATGGTTTTTTAGGATTAATGAACTGATATAATTTGATAAAAAACAGTAATACTGAAAGTTATGGACTACTTATTATTCTAAATTTGCAACCTGCTTTAACTTTGCCAGGTATAATTATTAAATGGTGAATATTCTGAAAATTTGTCACACAAAGAAGATAGGCTTAGAGCGGGTTTCTGAATTGAGTATTTTGAGTTAAGAGCGTCTCAAACCATGCTTATATGCCAAATTTTGACAGGTTTGGAGGGTAGAGTAGAGTTTGAGTAATTCTCAACTTCAAATGCTTAATCAGAAATCGGGGGTATGCCATTCTCAAGTGATGCTATATTATACTTGCGGTAATTGCTCTATTAATTGTAGGGTAGACTACAGAAGTAAGTATTTTTGGTGACAACAATATAAAATGTACCCACTTAGCAAAAGTCTGAGAGACCCAAGAAGTGACCACAGCCTGCGGCACTGGCTGCTCCACGAACAGCAGTCTGATGACGAAGTGACGCGCCAATTCCGGCAATTCTCTAAAAAATTAAAAACATCTTTTTTGTATTGTTTTTTTTTTTTTTTTAATAAAACACAAGTTTTAGTGTGTAATAACGTAGGTTTACTTTTAAAACAAAAATAAATTAATGTTAATTCTCGACACTGTAAATTCTGAAATTGTTTATATTTCCTTATTTACCAAACCTAACCTCAAAATGTTTGTTGTTGACTACTCGATCTACGAACATGATACGAAATGTCTGACTTACCGGTAAACAGCTAAACATATCGTAGGATAATTATATAAAGTCTCCAAAAACTGTGCCGAACGACTTTTTAGATATTCGTGAAGATCTTTGCATTGCAAAGTGGGTGACGGATTTAAATTTAAGGAAGACTTTGATTTGGAGGATTCCGACATCCTGATCCAGATTTTTTATACTACGCTTTTATAAAACACATCAGCTTATGATTTATTTCACAAATTATTTTTATAAAATACAATTCAAAGAATCTTAAAACATTTGACTGACATTGACAATATTGACATTGACAGCAAGAAAGAAAACAAATTAAACTTAAAAAATAAACAAAATATTTGAATTGATACCAAGTGTTTTTAGTCATTCAGTAAAATCATATGTTCATTTCATTCATTCAAAAAAATGGCAAGGCCCA
The DNA here is from genome assembly GCA_958295575.1 of Leucania comma. Taxonomy (NCBI): domain Eukaryota; kingdom Metazoa; phylum Arthropoda; class Insecta; order Lepidoptera; family Noctuidae; genus Leucania; species Leucania comma. The sequence continues at coordinate 22,706,355 of OY282480.1, forward strand.
ACTCTAGTTGCGTTCCATTTTTATTGCAATAGGCACACATTGAACATAGTTTTGTTTTTCATGAGGAACTCAAGAGTATTTTGTTCAAGAACAAAATGCTCTTGAGTTTGAAGAAAAAGTTTTACTATCAATTTTTTGTCTTTTGTATCATTTTGTCTTTTGTATCATCTTTTGTATTTTATATTTGTAAGTTTTACTATCAATCTTTGTAAAATAAATAGGTATGTTAAAACAAAGATCGCTACTAGAACAATGTTTAGGATACTTATTTAAATCGTAATCTTTTTCTCTTTGTATTAGCAATTATACCTAACTAGCAAATTTTTAATACCTACTTTTTATCCATTGTTATCCATTGCAGCCAGCAAATTATTTAAGAATACCTATCAGTCATTTGAAAGGACTTGGGGCAGGCCTTTACCCAGCAGTGGAACAGTAAGGGCTAAAAAAAATAATAATAATAATAAAAATCAGTCATTTGCAGCCAAGACAAATAACTTTTTACTGAGTCCTTAATAAAACTCTAATAAGCATGTTAACATAAATATTTCAGCCGAATCAAGTTAGATTATTCATTAATAATTTAGTCTATTAGTCCTCTGTCAAATATCGTAAAACTTGCAGTTTCGAATAAGCAAAAAAACTGTTCATTTCATGAATAGTTAGTAAGTAGTTACTACATTCTTAGCACATTCTTGACGTAAGTTTGTCTAGTTATGGAGTCCGTAGATTTCGAGTAAATGTTAATGTTTGCCTAATTTTGTAAATAAAGACTGAAGTTAGATTCTCGCCAACCTGTTTCATATTCTTACTTAACTAAAAGTTTTTCTAAGCTAAGGCTTCTTTGATAATATTCCATTTATTGTGAAAAATGTAAGTAAATGCAACAATGGGTTCTTGAGATCATACCTACTGACTTTAACTTTAGTCTCTGTTAGAAATTCAAAGTTATTTCAAAACGATTTGAACATAAATCAGTAGGATAACTAGTCATAGAATGCCTTCGTTGAGAAAAAAAAAGAACGTAAATCGTATACAATGTTAACGATAACTTTCTTATATTTCCGTAGGCAGACTAGGTATATTTGTTCATTTGATTACATGTTTACTAATATACAATAAAAGCAATGATGAACAAAAGTTACATACACAATCGAACTTTGTCCTATACGGTCTCTGTCCTGTCCACTAATTTATTTATCTAAGTATATATATATCTGCCTTGCATCACACATGTCATGTACTTACTACGTCCCATCATAGTTTTATATAGATGTAACCTACCTTCTATTTACATAAGTTACATATCACAACAACATTCTTAGAGCTCCAAGTTTTGCAAGAATTATAATAAATTCTTGACAAATATTGAAACTTGATAAATAATGTTTTTATTCAAGGATCCACAAATAATGGTTCCTTGAAGATCGGAATCGCTAAGAAAAGAAATACCTTGTTCATAATCCCATATAAAGAAAAAAAAAAGGTTTACTCACTCACACAGGTAGGCGCCTAGGCGGGTGACGCATACGAGTGTAATTTCCCCGTGCACGCACACGCCGCACACAGGCGCGCGCGTCGAGTTCCCCACATTTCATTCTCGTCGGCAGATGGCGGATGCAGTGGACGCCCTCCGTCCCGTCAGTCGCGCATAGACAACTCACCGAGCGTAGTGTGCTTGCGATTCTCTCAGCACCATTTTGTGTGTATCTTTTCGAACGGGACATTGTGTGTATGTGCTCCGTGAATAATCGTGAACCACGACTATCAGAGTTTAGAATAGTGTTCAGTGTTTCACTTTCGACATGCCCATCGAGGGATCGATGCGATATCTCGGGCGCCCGTAGAAACCGCGCCTCCGTCATGAGCGAGTGATCGTCGACGTAAAAAAAAGTTAACACAGGAAACATGTCTGGGCGGACCGCCGACGCGGATGCGAGCGAAGGGTTCCAGTTCGAAATTCGAATGCGGTCATGTCATCGCCTCTCGGATTTCTCATAAGTCACCGTCCAATGTCAAAATCGTGCACGTACCGCGAGCGCCGACCCTCCGGATCGTGCGGAAAATGCAATCGTTGGTAGTTTGGTGGGCGGTGGTGTCGGCCGCCTGGGCGCTGGCGGGCGCCTGCTCGAGCTCCATCTCCAAGCGGCCGGCCCGGCCCGCGCGCCCGCAGCGCCCGCACCCGCAGCCGCAGCCGCAGCCGCGGATCAACGTCACCTTCCCCATATTCAAGTGCGAGCCCGACTACTCTGAGTACTACTGCCTCAACGGCGGCGCGTGCTTCACCGTGGTCATATCGGACAGCCCGATCTACAACTGCGAGTGCAGGAGCGGGTTCGTGGGGCAGCGCTGCGAGTTCAAGGACCTGGACGACTCGTACGTGTTTACGAGTCGGCAGCTCATGATGGAGACAGCGTCGATCGCGGGCGGCGCGACCGTCGCCGTGTTCCTCGCCATTCTAGTCTGCTTCGGCGCGTGGGTGCGGCTGCACCGGCGCGGCAAGACGCCGCCGTTCTCGGAGGAGCGCGGCCAGGTGCAGCTGGTGGCCGTGGCGGCGCCGCGCGGCCGCGTCGCGCTGTGCAAGGCGCCGCCGCCGCCCGACCTGCCCCACTAGCTCCTCTAGCTCCTCGAGCGTGGACAATCGCCGGACAATGCGTCCCTTGTTTATATTGTATGTCGTGTACATATTATAGATAGATTATGTGTTAAGTTATGTGGAGAGAACGGAAGATATAAGGAGAAATTTATGTGATAATTATTTTACGAAGTTTATAATTTATTCGAAAGTAATTTCTTTGTATATACCTCTCGGATCCATTCCGTGGTGGGTTCCATTTCACAGTGTTGAAATTTCAGTCTCCTCCCTGGTGTTTGTTTTGTGGATTGTAATCTGTATTATTCTGTTCACGTTGAGTGTGTATTGGATGTGTGAGATGGAACAACGACCATGTACCTAATGCTACTCGCTTCAAGTAGAGCTGTTATATGTTATATTGTTGTTTGCACTGTATCTGCTGATACAAAAGGCTGAGCTGCTGTCCTAGACTGAAAAGATCAATTCCCTGTCTGACTCTTTTGATAATCAAAACAGTACAAACGGGAATTGGTCTGTTTGGTGCAGGAGAGAGGTATGTGCTGCTGCACACGCCGCATGTTATTGTTTGTTGAGGTAGCGAAGAGTACCAGTGACGTGCGCAGGGCTCCGCTGGCGCCCTCGCACGCTACGACGCTATACTTAGATAATTGTGAATCAATGTTAATTGTATTTATTAATATTCCATTCTATTGAAATAGAATTTGTGATGAATTTATTGTATCTTGTGCGAGGCAGCGAGTAGCGCAGTTGGTTCCTATTGCCGTTCCGGGCCCAGTGCCCGCACATTCCATCTCGCAGAAAGAGTATTTTACTGGTGTCAGTATTATTTTGTAATACGAGTCTTAAGCCGGCAGCTTTATTTTTTAATTTATACCTGTTATCCCACTGGGATAGTGCTGTATTATATTTGTTTAAAGGCTGAGTATGTGCCGTCGATGAGGAAGGCTTTTTTTTGTAAATATAGCCCGTGTAGGTATTTATTAGATATTTATGATCGTTTATTTATTGACTGCTTTATTTAGTTAATCTCGATGATCAGTGCATCCAAGGCGCCTAACTAAGCGGTTAACGGTTGTATTTTCATTTCACCCTGCTAAGCATGGCCTCGCGTAATGTATATTCAATTGTAATCTCATTATGAATCTCCATTATGTCTAGTATTTTGTAAAAATTGAAACATAACATTGGATGGTGTATAAAATACAGTACCTAAGCAGTGCCACTGTCCACAATACAACTGTCGTGTTGCTGCTGGAAGTTTGATTGTTTATATTGAATAGTTCATTATTATTCATCATTAGTTCCACTAGAATAAATGTTTCTTATTTGTAAACATATTTGCAATGTTTTAGACCATTTGTCTATAAAAAAACACTAGTGGTGATAATCAAAAGTACAGCAAATCTTTAAGTCTGTATGTTGCTCTCTGTCTTGTCAACTATTTATGCCCATAACACGGCGGCACTGTGAGGGGTACACAAAAAAATAGCAAATTGTTAATAGGCTGTGAGATCACAGAGCCGTGCAGGGCGCGGCGGCCGGGCGCTTGTTTTACCCTAGACCCGCGGATCTTTTCGAAGACAGTTTCATGTGTTTGACGTATGTTGTGTTTCGTGTGGCCGCCATGCCCTGCACCAAAAATTAATAAATTGTAGTGTGGACAGTAACGGTGGAGTGAAGCGTGGAGTCCCATGTACATTGATTCATATGAGATGTTTATATGAACATTCCAAAGTATTTGTAAAATATTACCTACAACACTAATAATTTCGAAGTATCTGTTAAGACGCTACTTGTTAATTATACAATTTTCTATTGATCATTTGTTAAAGAAAATTATATGAAACTAAATCCTTAACGATATCTTTCATTTTAAAAATGTACTGCCCGATCCATTGGCTCTGGTAGAGCCATTGTTTATAACGCAAACTATCGACACGTTGCTGAGTTGAGAATAACAGCCGCACCTTTTGCTAATTATTATAATCTTGAACTAGTTTTCAATAACGTGAAATAGCAACATTCATAACATTTGGCACAGTTTTGGGCTAATCTTTGTGAACAAAGCTCCCGAGCATGTGCGATTAGATAAGTATTCATTAGTTGTGCAACGATCTGGTAATTATATCGAGCAGTGAGGCCAGGCCGCCAGGCTGCACGTCACACGCTGCCCACGCCAGTAATCGCTTTTCGTAGGTATACTTGTGCAATAAACACCTGTCCGCAATGAAATCAGTTCGGAAATAATAGTGATATCTGTATACTGTGAAATTGAATAATGGCCCATCGATTTCAGTTATGTATATTGTAGCACGCAAACGAAAGTCTAGCAGTCAGAATCGCAGAGCGCTCTGTTTCATCACGTCTCGAGATCCGTAAAGAATAACTTACGTGATCCGATCCGTACGCCATAAAAGACCTTTGTAAATGTAAAGGCGCAATGCGACGGCACTCCATTGAGCGTGTCTGGGAGCATAATTTTTATGAATACCCGGACCGGTCCGCCACCGGCGACGCATGCACCGAGTTCATTGAATGAGTGCCCGTTCGTTTGTTGACATTCCCCGAAAACCTGCCCCGCCCGGAATAGCTGTGTATCACAGGCTCCCGATGGATGGACAACGACCGAAATAGACGCGCTCCCGACTAGATTAAATGCCGTTTTTGGTGTTCAATACGTTCAGAGCTTACGTATTTTTTGTGCAGGAAGTGGACGGATTACGAATGTCTAGTTGGCTAAAAGTGTGTCACCTTAAGCCGTTTGTGAGGCATTTCTGCCGCGTTTAGTCACAATTTTCGGTTTTATTGAATGATTTCACATGAATTTCCACGAACGATTGTGTTCCGAAATGTACCAACCTAATCAATTTTTAGAATCATGTCAATGTTTCTGTGTCATGGGTTGGTTCTTTGAAGACTTCAAACCCTTGGTCTGTACAACCACTTGACTGCCCCTGAGTAAAGGTCTCAGTCAGGGCTTCGATCCCCTTTCTTATCAAGGCTATCTGAAATTCTGAACCATGTCGAGGACTGCTATATACAACTCGGCGATGAAATAGTAGAGTTAAAAGAATAGAATAGAATTAACTTTATTGTAGGTTCACCAAAATAGTAACAAAATTTTACTCAAACTTACATCTATGAGCACAATGGCGGTCATAATGCTGACAGCGATATCTACTAGACAACCCTATGAATAGTTCCTGATAATCGGAGCAACCGAACGATTTATTTACCATAACTTTTGGCCTGATTTTTAAACACCTAATGCAGTTTTGATTACCAATGTGCCTGTTACCAAAAGTCTGGTAGCTCCTGTCGCTACTAAGTCATTATTATAAAATAATGACTGAAATATTTTAAAATAGCGAAGCAACAATAGGATGAATGATTTCTATCTCATATAGTCGGATAGTAACGTCGAAATTAAACGAAAGTAGATACAAAACAACAATTAGACAAAGCTAGACAGCGGACGTCAGCAAAACACTGTGAATGAAACATCAAGTCAAGGCGAAGCGAGACAATTGAACACATGTACGTCGCCGAGTCGCCGCCGCACCGCGCCGCGCTTATAGACGGTGCGTCGCTCGACCCACGCGAGCTTCGTTTATGGCCGGCGGCCGGTGGCCATTGCGTCCAATTATCGTGCCTACGTGTTACGGCCCACTTGTCATTACCTTGCCTCGCGAAAATCTTCCTGCGACATGTAAGGAGCCAGTGCCAGTTCGCCGCAGTCGCACGAGTCGTTGTGATTTCGGAGGAAACAATGACATTCCTTTGGCCGCTGAGCTCTGGGAATAAAAGAATTAGTAAAGTTTGCATAGTGTGCAACTGATGCTGGAAATATCCAGTTACGCTACTTACCTGTTATAGGAAATGAGTACGTATTTCGTAGGTGTTAGTCTGTAAACTGTCTTGACTGCTGCTATCTTCAAATACGGATTAGGCAAGAGTTGTTTTTGTAGAGAACTAGTTAGCAACTGGTCGCTGATCAGCTTTTGTTGGGTTAATCTTCAAACCAGAACTTGGCCCAGGAGCTGATGCAAGCTAGGTTATGATTTATAGCAGCAATAGCAGAATCCGCGTCAGAAACAATAAAATGTCGGTACAGCTGCAAGTCATCTACGTAAAGATGGAAGCTAGAAGATATTAATCTGGTAACAAAGTTAATGAAAATCGAAAAAAGAAGAGGAGAGAGTAGGTACGCTATCTTATGGAACACCTTCGGTAAGGCTACACCAATCAGAGAAGGAATCTTCAAGGTGGACACTGAGAGCGTCCCCGAAGATATGAATTGAACTACTTCTAGTTAATATTCTTTAGAAATCTGATTCTGGATCTATTGACCATCAACAAATGGTTGCTTAGCTATTAGAACTGAAAAATTGCCTACAGCGGTCTTCCCGTCCGATTACAATTTAGGTGTCTTCAAGACTAGAGTCAATAGGCTCTTAATAAACTTGTGCGGTTCACCACCAATGATTGCATCACTGCTTATCATCAGTTGGGATCGCAATCAAGCACTAGTTTATCGCATTTGAAAAAAGAAAACAAAAGCTAAAAGCTCGTAGTTGTAAACATCCTTGCCAACACAAAATACGGAAAAGAGATCACGTTCCTCGGATATGAATGTAACTAAGAACGAATAATGTTGATCTTCATCAGATTCATTTGTACCTGCTTCGTAACTGTTGCTTCTAAACATTTTCATCAGGAAAATATAGATAGAGTTTCTGCCAGCGGCTTCGCCCGCTTGAAAGTCGGTGTCTCCAAACAAATTCCAACTCTCGTTTTACTTCCTTAGTGATTTTACGAAACACCACCCGGTGTTTCGTAAAATCCCTTCTTAGCTGATGCCTGACCCTATAATGAACCTAGGCTACCTGCCAAATTTTAAGTTTGTAGGTGTTATAGCTTCTAAGATTTCGTGAGGCAGATTCAGTGAGTGGTATAGGGTGACTGGTAATTAGTGACCAATATTTAAACACGTGATTGTAGTCATGATAACAAACAACTTTTACTATGGTACCAAACCTGAAATCGTGTAAAAAATCAGCAAGTTTAGTACATTTTAACCAGTTAAGCGAACCAACCTGTACTGGTCCCACGTGGTGGATTACGGCCCATTCCCTTTCCTAGAGAGGAGGCCTGTGTCTCAGCAGTGAGAACATTGCCGGCTGATGATGAAGATGAAGATGAAACGTGCTAGCCAGTAGACTTTATTTCGTAATTTCAGGTTTGGTCCCTTATTAAAAGGTGTTTGTTATAATAACTACAATCACAATGTTTAAGTATCGGTCGCTAATTACCAGTCACCCTATATAGATATACACCGTAAAATTTTGGTATATGCATGTACGAAACTAATTTCTTTAAGTAAACGAGTCAATGACCTTATAGGGAGTTTTCAGTCGTTGCGTAATAACTATCTACAGTTTTTTCATTGACCTCGATCAGCTGACGTTTACATAAAGAAATTAATTTCGTACATGCGTAAATTAATACGAGTTTTAAAAAAAATACTTTATTTTCATTTTTATGTTTACAAATCGATAGAGTTTCATGTACCGAATCGACCCTCCGCGGGATTAAAACGACTAAAGTTTAACGGTGTATATTACCAGAATCTGCAACGATACCTCTGCAAAAGTAATCCCCTGAAGGTACAGGCGCTGAATAAGGCCAACTTAATTCAAATCATTATAAATTAAAATGTAGGGATTGAGTTCACCGTTCTAACCACATGCATACAACATACGTAAATCGCATTCATTCATACCTAGTATTGTGAATGAAACTAACAGGAAAACAAGTATCAGCTGTTATGGTAACTGAAACTCGACTGAAGGAAAATCAAATATACCTACAGTACCTACTAGACTTTGATACTACTGACCATACTTTATGACGGGCAGCGGGCAGTACGTAGGTACCATAACACATCACATTATTACAAATGACAATTTCGAAATTTAGTTGTACCAAAAAGATTTTTTCAATTCACATTTACCCGGAAACCTTTTCTTATCCCACCGCTTTTAGGCACGCAATTGACTGTTTTCCACACTAGTGCAGTGTAGTGCTTGTGCACGCACTCGCCACAATTTTATTAAATTTTTCAATATATTTACTCAAAAACCTGCTCTTTTTCCTCTGCGTTTAGGCATGCAATGGACGGTTTTCCACACTAGTGCGCGTGCTTCACAATTTTATTGTTCTTAATAAAATTGTTTATCGCATCCGGCGCTCGTCAATCCCCACGAGGCGTGCGTCAACCCCCACGTGTCGTAAGTGTATAGAAAAATGTCTTTTGATACACGTGTAAATTTTTCATTGCATCTCTTGGCGTCAAAACACACTCGTCTACGGCTCGTGCGAATTCCGCCTCGGTAGCAATGACAAACTTTCTGCACTTGTATCAAAATGTACTATTTCAATACACTTACTCGAAAACTGCCTCTTATCTTATCACTACAATTAGGTTCGACATGGCATGTATATCAACCGCATGCTTTTTTAAAATTTATCACACCAAGGGCTTTTTTCATTCCTATTTCGTCACGGTCAAGGCTGATTTTTTTTTAAAGCAAAGAAGCGGATATTTTGAAAGTTTTAATATTTAATGAAAATTTTAGTTGTGTTTTTGAACAGAATATATTAAATAAACTTGATTAATTACATAATAATTTGTTATTACCAACAAATTAACATAAAGCGGCGGTTCTAAATTCAAAAATATTTTAAGTAATTTCAATTTTTAATAATATTAGGATGAATAATGTTTGATACCTTTGCCTCTTCTTCAACCTGCAAAGATTAAACTCGGGGAAAAAAGTCTAATAAATACTATAATCTAACCTATTTATTTGTGTTATTTGTGAAAAAAAAAATGAATTTAACATTTGAAGAGAATTCTTTAGATGCTACGCCGCCGCCGCCAGATATCTGCTGCCATCTAAATCAAAACTAATTGTAAGTATGGCAAATTTGATAAATTTTCTTCAGTACAAAATGAACGTAACGTAAATACGTTGTAACTTTGTTGAAGTCATACTACTTCAGTGACTAGCATTATCATTTTGTAATATATAATATACAATTTATCACTAGCTATGACTTCATTTATGTTGTTTGTACAAAGTTATGTATTTACTTACTTCAGTAGTACGTTTAGTAAATTTCCCACAAATATATCTAGTATGTTATTTGGCTTTCCGGCGACAATTCATGCTCGACTACCCTCAAATTAATGTTTTTCCTTATAGATACAGATAAATTCCGCAGCCGTCATTGTGCAGTTCCGTCGTTTCGTTTCTGACAATGTTCAATTGATCTTTGAGCTAATCAATTCGATTGGTTCAAAGATCGAATGTTATTAATTGATTGGGTTGCGGGGGTCAACTGGCCGTTGCTCTGGTGTTAAATACTGATTTCAGCCATCAATCTGGTATTGGACTAAAAATAGATTGGGTAAGATTGAACGGGTTTGTTTTATTTTTTTATATTGTTTTATTAGATATTACAATTTTAATTGTTATAATATGTATTGTAAAATTCAACCTGTATAGACCCAAACGAAATGGCCATAGGAGCCATATGAATGCTAAATTATTTGCGCGATAACTCGAAAATCAGAAAACCAGTACATTAAAAACCCATTAAAATCAATATGTAAAATAAAGCAAAGTAGTAAAACAATGATTTATGTCCGTATTTGAAGTCGTATTAGTGGATAGTACGTCAGATAATCCGCGATTTGGCATTTATTTTATTCAATAAACTTTATATCGATGGCTTTTAATAGCGATTTGTGTGTGTTAATATGGTGTGTGTGCGTAATTAACACCGTATTTGATGAGGTTGAGTCGTCGCCGGCTCGTAGGTAGGCTGTCGTTAAGTGAGGCTTATCTGTTCATCTCTGGGATCATCTTTCAGATGCAGTAGCTTTGCCATTGGCGAATAAAACTTGGATATACTTATCAAAGAAACTCCACCAGAGACAAGACTTCGCATTTTATTGTAAGTACTACTTTATGGACTCAGAATAGAGTGAACTTCAAAATAGGGTTCAAATAATGAGAACTACGGTACGAATTAATTTTCTAAATTCAGATAAATACTTTCCACTGCTTATCCTCTACCGCTGCACGCTGCGCTTAAGGATGTTCTATTTAATTAACTGATCTGTCTGTGATATATTCTACCTATTAGTTAAATTGACTGATTGATATGGAACAAAAGTTGTCCAATTCATATAGAGGGCCAAGAGCAACTCAGAAGAAG